>JAPYXD010000679.1:1200000-1800000 GCA_030998225.1 Diplolepis rosae
GCGTCCACGCTCAGAAGCAGTGCTCATAAAACCTGCAAAAGGAATGAGCTACGCTTCCATCCATCCTGCATGATCTTAAGGGGCTATACCAGTGCGACACTTTCAAAAAATCAATTTTTATAGTATAGTATAGCTAGCTTATATGTATAGCTGATTAGCAGTTTTTATGGTAAATATCATTTTATCTTGCAAAAATCGATAGTTACATCTTTAAACGCGTTTTTCTCGAAATGAGATTTTTCAAATTTGCTGACATTCTGACTTAAAGTGCAATTATCCCATTGACTCGAAATTTGTACTGAGTACTATTGAATATATTTACTCTACAATGACGTAGGATATTTTTGATTGGATGGAAATTGAGGATTTGGTATTGAAAAAAGACCATTTTATAGGCAAGAAAACAATTTTTTTTTTCACAATTACGCCATTTTGTTAGATTATGATATTTTTCGAAAATCCTATGTCATTTTACAGGAAATCCCTTTCAATTCAACGACACTTTTTCCTTTTTCGGTTTCAGCTATTCAATCGGCTGGAATCATGTCAGTAGTGTAGGAACTTTTTTTTGGCATCTCCGAAGGCAGCGCATAAGTCGCTTGAATCTCAATATTTTTCTAGAAAAAAATGATGTAATATAGGTCAAATATAACCAAATATGCTCTTAATTTTCCGATACATTTAATTGAGTACTTTTCATCCAAAAAATTCCCGAAAATCACCCAAATTTTCAGCGTTTACACTGGTATAGCCCCTTAAGAGACGCGTCAACCCTGATGAACTGGGCGTCACAGTCCAGGGAATTAGGGAGACGCGCTCTAAGGACCAGCTGGTGAAACTAAAGTTCTCCCAAGAAGGCAAAGGGCGGCTAAATTCCGCCTTTCAAGAAGCCATTGGTGTTAGTGGGACGGTCCGTCATCCCGTTCCCCGGATTAAGGTCGAGATCACCGACCCCAGCATTGAAGGAGAAGAGGTCGAGAAGGCTATTACAGAATTTGACCAGCAAGGACTGGAGATGGAACTCAGGGTCTCTCTGACAAAGAGACCTTACAGAGGGATCAAAAAGGCAAGGCAAGGCTCCTCCTACTGGAGGAGGCAAGGGCCTTAAAACTACTTAAGGCGGCCCACATCAAGATCGGGTGGGTCTCCTGCAGGATCCGCAGGAAAATTGAGACAAATAGGTGTTACCAGTGCCTTGGTTTTGGACACATGGCGGCGAACTGTAGGGGACCGGAAAGAAGCAGGAGCTGCTGAAAATGTGGCGAGGAGGGGCACACCGCGGGGACCTGAACAAGGAGTCCGCGATGTTTCCTCTGCACTGTTATGGAGGAGAAGCCTCGGGTCGGTCACATCCTGTGTACAATGCGTTGTGTGAGTTTTCATGAGGCAGCCCCAAAAAGGAAACCTTGGAAAGGCCGCGATTGAAGACCAAGCTGGCAGGCTAGGAGGACGCCAAAGTTTGGCATATTGCGCCTATAGACAAGGCCCCGAAGTTTAAAGCTAACGTGGTTCCGGGGTCACTGTCTGGCGAGGAAACAGGAGTTTTGAGTTTAGTGGGTATTGCTTCGGCCGAGTCCCACACAGCGTGCGTAAATGCATTCTCTTTTCTCCTCTGAAAAAAAAACGTTACATCTAGAAAACGCACACGAAAAAGCCAGCAAAACATGCTTACTTTATAAATCATTTCATTATTTAACATCATTTCTATTGATTAATAAAACGTATTTTCACAAATGAAATGTTCTCAAAACATGCCTTTATATTGTAGAAAATACATATTTAAACTCAATACCTAATTAGACATTTTCACTTCCATAAACAGCTAACTTCACTCCGCCGAACACTGAGGAAATTGCTTTCATTGTGAATGTACAGGAAAGGATCTTATTTTTCAATGTTTGCAATAAAGAAGCATTTCTTGAAAAAAATCTACCAATAACAATATGTTTTACTTTACAAAAGAAATAAAATAAATTTGACAAATTTGGACGAATTTTTTATTTCAATAACTTTATTATTTAGTTTAATACCTTATGCATAATGGAACATATTTTTACTGATACAATTTTTTGGAAAATGCTTTTTTACTGCAGAAATCTAAAAATAAGATCCTTTACCACATATATTTCCAATGAGAGCAATTCCCTCAGTGTTAAACGAAGTAAAGTTAGCTGTTATTGAAGTTAAAATACCTAATACCTCCAATACTCTAAAATAATATAATCTATACTACTTGTTTTATAGTTTTCACAGTGGCTTACTTCATCTTCTTGATGTTTTATTGAGGGTGCTATACTTGATTCCGATATAATACTTGTTTGACTCGGTGGACTGTCTGTATCTGAAAGTATTGTAATTAAATTCATTACATTAATATCACTGAATCAAAACGTAACCTTTTGCCTTTTGTATAATAAATTTTTTAAAAATTTGTTTTTCTTTTTTTTCAGTATTTTTTTTCATAGCTAATCACCTTTTTGAGGCAATTGAAAAACAATAGTTATTTTGGAAAATTTTAAAAGAAATTTCAATGGGTGAGCATAACGTGTTAATATTGTTTGATTATATGAAGAAAATACGCATATTCACTTTCTTTAGGGAGCTAAAAAAGCTGGGGGCGCATAAACAAATTTCAAATGTTTACATTTTCAAGATCTATTATTATTCAAATTCTAATATACACATATGATCTCATATGTATAAGAATCCTTACTTCTTCCTACAAAAACGTCATCTTCTACTAGTGGTTTCTTTGTTGTTCTGGTTGATCTGCTCCAAAGCGCTCTTGGTTTTGGGCGAACATGAGCTGTAAAGCAAAGAGCTTCAGGATGTCGACAATCACACATGGCACTCCATATTTTTAAACCATTTTCTAGTCGAAGATTCGACTTAAAATCAATATCTTTTAAATGGTTGCACAAAGGTGCAAAAAGGTAAACAAACATCTGAAAAATAAAATGTACTGTTATTCATTATTGATAACAGGTTGGAATTTAAGTGTCTCTAATATATTTAATAATTACTTTTCACAATACATGTTATCAAATCTAGAGAAATAGTTTTTCTCAAACAATAAAGTAATATTATCAGTGAAATTTTTATTAGTTTAGTTACCGTCATCGTAGGTATAGAAAAAAGATAATAAAATGGATTATTGATGTCTCCATCAGTGTCACAACATTCTTCTGCAGAATCTAATAAAATCCAGTGCAAAATGTATAAAAGCGTCGTTTCCATTGCACCTAAATTTTGTAGATCTTTCCTGAAATCAATAGATGTATATAGTATTAAAAAATTATGATACACGGTAAATTAATATAATTCGTACATAACTTTGAAATAAAATAATCCATCTATAAATTACACTGGTCTACAAAAAAAATTTTTTTTTTGGTGCACCCCGGCGGAGCCAATCCAGTGATTGGTCAGCGAATTCTCTGACCGTTCACTGACCGTTCGCTGACCATTCACTGACCTTGTAATAATATGAATAAGAAGAGAAAAAAAGAAATTTAAATTGTTTTAATTATGATTCTGCGGTACATTTTGAGTTTGAAGGTATCAAAATTAATACAATAATTTTATTTTCTAGCGATAAAAACCAAAAAAACATAATACCTGGCATCAAAAGCAGTGCACTAGTTCATGAATTGACATGTCTCCACAGTTAGAGTTGACTATTGGTTGGAGTCAGACACAACTACTTTCGTTTCACTCTATCAAATAGTCGATCCTAACGATGGAGGCATGCCAATTCATGAACCACTGCACTGCCTTCAGTGACAGGTATTATGTTTTTTTTTAGTTTTTATCGCTAGAAAATAAAATTATTGTATCAAATTTGATACCTTTAAACTCAAAATGTATCGCAGAATTATAATACTATCAATTCAAATGTTTTTTATGCTCCTCTTATTCATAATTTTGGGGTTAGTTTGGCCCGTTGGATCCGAAAATCAGTATCGTTTTGCTCAATCAGATTTTTTTAATTAAAGTTGCATGAATAATGCAAAGTCTCTGATGTCATTCAATTGTCATTTTTTACTTTTATGCATGATGCGAATTCATGGACCACAGTCACAAATCCTAAAAAGTATTTTCTAAAAAGTATTGATAAATGATTTGAGGTAATTCAAAATACGCAAAATAAGAGAAACAAAATTTTTAATTTGACAGTATTTGTATTTGCATTATTTTAGGTGATATTACCTCTAATATACAGATGTATATCCAATTGGAAGAACTTAAGATCATGTATCTGTCTGTAGCTGACTAAATCAATAATATCAGTTTCCCCCCAGGATTTTACCATAAAAATAAATTTTGATATTTGAAAATTTAGGACAGAATAAAGGTCATATTAGCGGATGTCTATAGACTTTAATTACTTTTAAACAATAAAAAATAATAATTCCTGTTTTACCGACACTAAAACTTATTTAATTGATCAAAACCAATTAAAGTCTACAGCCATCCGCTATTGTGTCCTTTATTATGCCCCAGAGTTTCAGCTGAAAAAATTCACTATTGTTGAATAATCTTGGGGAATTGATATTATTCAGTCAATAGCAAAAAAAAGTTTTTCTATACAGAATTATATCGAATTTACAAAAGAGCACGGTATACAATTAATATTAATACAAGTGCGTCTTCTAAAACTAAAATCATAAATATTCAATTATACATACAATATCATTCAATACGAGTAGAGTTATGTTATTTTTATGTTTTTTTTTATTAGGAGATAATTGTGAATTTATATATTTTATTTGCTATGTAGAATTCAGAAAAACTTTTTACAACAATTCCAAGAAATTTTATGATATAAGTACGCACTTGTATTAGTTTTAATTATGTACCGTGCTCTTTTGTAAATTCGATATAATTCTGTATAGAAAAACGCTTTTTTGCTATTGACTAAACAATATCAATTCCCCAAGATTTTTCAACAATAATGAATTTTTTCAGCTGAAACTCTGGGGCATAATAAAGGACACAATAGCGGATGGCTGTAGACTTTAATTAGTTTTGAGCAATTTTTTTTTCGACGAATCATTTTTTTTTGTCTTTTTACTTCGAAAATAATCGACACTTGTTTTTTTTCAATGTGATACTTGAAAAATTCGAGATATAATTTTTTTAAGTTTGGCACTCGGGGAAATTTTTTTTTTTCTAACAGCTCACTGTAAAAGCAGTTTTGAATATAAAATGTAACCCTTGCACTTGAAATGCGCGAAAGAGAACAAGCTTTCAAAAAAGTTGTAGCACACATTTCGTTGTTTTTTTTGTAATAACAATATAGTACATTTTTATAAACAATTGAATTTTTTTAAATTTGGAACTAATTTCTTTCCGATTTTTTTGTTTCTAAATTTTTGTTGGAGTTTTTTCAATATGCAGGCAAAATTTTGGAATGGAAAAATGAAAACTGTAGGTGTAATTAATTTATAAAATCTGTCCCGCACGTCGCAACGAGCGAGCTCGCACGTTGCAACTACGCTTAAGCTTGTTTAGGCATGCTCGGACTCGAAGCACGTGTGGCAGTGAATGCAGTGACCGCTGTTTTAGTTTTCTGTAAATGTTCCTCAAGAGTTCACCTATTTGCAATTAATACAGGAATGCCAAGCTCTCGATTTGAACATGTCTGCAGCAATCCGTTTAATAAAAAAAATCATAGTGGAAAAAAGGAAAAAAAAAATTTGCGTCGCGTTTCGTCCTCGATACTTGAAAAATTGAAAATTTTCAAACCGGATGATGTTTTGTGTACACAATGCAGAATAGAAGCAAATGAAATGGAGATGGAAGATTTTTGTTGTAAGTAAGGGGTTTCCCAATAGGGGTGATATGATTTTGAATGTCCCTATCGGGCTCATTTGAACTGAAATTTTTGACGTCTGCTGTCAGTTGTCATCAGTAAGGTTTGCCATTTAATCATGAGTAGTTTCACGCTTCCACAACGTTTGGAAATTGTCCAATTATTTTATCAAAATTCGAGAAGTTTTGTCGGTGTTCAAAGAGCATATCGTGCAAAATATGGTCGTCATTCTGCTCCATCCGCGCTCTCAATTCGTCGAATAATCGATAAGTTGGAGAGTGAATTTACTCTATTGGATACTAAGCCTAAAAATCGTATGCGAACCGCACGTTCTACACAGAATATAGCCGCCGTACAGGCCAGTATCGAGGAAAACCGTGAATTGTCCGTGCCACGTCGATCTCAGGAATTGGGCCTGTCCAGGATGACTACCTGGCGTATTTTGCGATTGGATCTTGGCCTGCATCCCTATAAGATGATTCTGGCCCAAGAACTGAAGCCTAATGACCATCGTTTGCGTCGGGAGTTCGCGGATTGGGCTCTGGAATCAATTGAAAATGATCCCAATTTTCATCAAAAAATCATCTTTTCTGATGAGGCGCATTTTTGGCTCAAGTCTCGGGGGACATTTGGCCGATATATTCTTTAAATCATAAATGGCATAGAATATCCAATATAATAAAAAAGATTTCGATCAATTCCGAATGAATATTCAGTGTTTTTTTTCAATTTCAAAACATATCACCCTTATTGGGAAACCCTTTACATTCAAACTTGTGCGTAGACTATTTCAAAACGAATCATTAGTTATAATATAAATTGATGAGTGAAGTTTTACGATAAAATTACTCTAAATGATAAACATTACGTCATTGGTGGAAACAACTTTTCAATATGAAATGAAAAAGTTCCACTGAAGTTTTCATTTTATTGAAAAGTTTCAGCTTTCACATCCCTAATCTATCATCCACCCAAACTAATCGAGTTCCGCAGCACATTCGATATTTTTAGCAAAACACATCCTAAAGAAGTGTTTCGAGTGTCTGTAGAGCGGTATTGAGGGTGATCATTTACGACTTGGTGGACTACGAAGATGTTATATCAATAATATGTATAAATATAGTATTTAATTGGTGTGAAATTTGAAATCGCGTACATGAATACTAACCATGTCAAAAAAGTAGACTGCGTGCCAACGATGAACATTGGAAAAAAGTAAACCATATTGTCACAGCTGTTCAGTGGACGTAGGAACAAAAGCAGAACGTAAGGAATGAAAGTAGAACCTAAGGAACGAAAATAGATAAAATATGAAAACGCCGGTCGTACTTCTATAGTGCGTGTTCAAAAAATAAATAAATTGAGCCCAATGTTTTATACATTCTCATCATATGAGAAGGTATTGGTTTTATGTGGAAAATCACTTCCGGAATTCTCATAAAATCTTTACGCTTTGACACCCATTGAGTTAAAAAAACGATTTTTACCAGAGTGTTCGAACAAACTTGTTCATCTTAAGAAGATATACAAATTTACTTCAGAGCACTTTTTGATCGGACACGTAGTTTCTGTTTTAACCCTAGCGGACCCAGTTCACTGAGCGGTCAGCGAATTCGTTCACCGTTCGCTGACCTCGTGATAATATGAATAAGAAGAGCATAAAAACATTTAAATTGTTTCAATTATGATTCGGCGGTAACTTTTGAGTTTTGTAGGTATCAAAGTTTACAATAATTTTTTTTTAGCGTTAAAAACTAACAAAACATAATACCTGCCATTGAAGGCAGTACAGTGGTTCAGCAATGTTTCACTATTACCACAGCACTGCCTTCAATGACACGTAGTATGTCTTTTTTTGGTTTTTAACGTTAAAAAATATAATTTTATTATTCTATTAGCTTTGATACTTCAAACTTAAAATAGACCCCAAAATCATAAATGAAACAATTCAATTGTTTTTTGTCTTCTTCTTATTCATATTATTCCAAGGTCAGCGAATGGTCAGCAAACAGTCTGTGAATGGTGAACGAATTCGCTGAGTGTTCACTAGACCGGGTCCGCTAGGGAATTGTAAAAAACGTTATCAAAAATGAAAATTTCTATTTTGCACCAAATCTGTGTGAGATACGAAAACAATTTTAGGAAATAAAATTGTTCATTTCATGATCGTTCTTGGACGAAGTCGCATCCCGTGCGTACGTGGAAAATAGCGCCCCCCTATACATATGGTTTTTTTTCGAAAATCCATGGCCATTCACAAAATTTTTAACATGAATGTAATTTCTGAAAGGTACAGTTTATTTCCAAATAAAATGTCAAATCATTTTCGCTTTATTACATAAAATTTACTTTGTATGCTTTGGCCTCTGCAAATTGCTCGATCGTTCTGGAAAAATTGAGCTGGCTCCCTATTTCATTTTCAATTGACAACAACGCCAAAAAATTTAGTTTTGTGTTAAACATAGTGGATCTCAAGTACGTCCTTATCAGCTACAATTTGGAAAAACTCCGTTCTCCACTAACAAAAGTCACGGACAAAGTCGATAAAATTCGGAGAGTAGCCAAAATATTCGGAACGACGTCTATCATTTTTTTTCACAATAAATTTAAGAACTTCTAACGGACATTTGATTGCAGCAGGTTTGATGTGCCGTTATTTTTTAACTCTTCATAAAGCTCGGTCCCATTGATGTCCGAGTCTTTTTCAGTCGTGAGAATGGCATTCTAATCCTGACATTTTGATAAAAAATCAGAGCCTTCTACAGTTGAATCTTGGGATCACTGATATTGCGAGGAAGAAGAGAAGTCATACAAAAATGCCCAAATATTTCCGTGATTTTTCAGCTGCTAAAATCGTTCCTTCACAGAAGTTAAGACAGTGTCGACAAGAACGAGAAATAAATCTCTTCAAACTTGATCTTCTGGTATAGCAATTACATCATCTTGACTTTCATAATCAAACAGCCTTCTCTTTTTTCCTCTGCGAGATAATAAAGTATCAAAAAATGAGCCAGTCCCAAGATTTCCAGCAAGTTCTTTAGCGGATTTCATGGCGGATTCAAAGCCTTTATTTCTATAGGTAGAAAGAAATTAAAAGTAACATTCCATTGATGCTATGGCTGCAGCAATATCCATGGTTCTACTTTGCATTTGTTTACTGACGATATTGACTTGGAACAATATGTCATACCAAACGACCAGTGAGATGAGAAATTCGAATCGCATCATTTCATTAGCCAAGCATCTGGCTTCGTGTTGATGGCTTCGTGTTGAACAGCTGGATCTCTTAAATCAGATTCAAAAACATCCATCAATGCTTCATAAACGTCTTTTGTTTGACATTTGATGGGTTTGACGGTGTTCAGCCCGCTTTCCCAACGAGTCGTGCATAATGGTTTGAGGGTGAAATTTTTAACGCGACCTTTAAGAATATCCCATCTCCGCGTTGACGACGGAAATAGGACGTAGATACGCTGAAGTATACCGGAAAGTGTCATGCATGTTCTTGATGAGGAAGCTGCATCAGCGATCACTAAATTCAAAGCAATGGCACACACATGGCACAAATGCTGCTCTCGGATTCAGTTCGAGGACCCTGGCTTGAACGCTTTGGTTTTTTCACTTCATGTTAGCACCATTGTCGTCTCCTTGTTCACGTGAATTATCGATTTTGATGTTGTTTTCTTCAACAGTTTGAAGCAAGAGATTCGTGAGTCCCTTGCCCGTCGATGTAGAAGCAATTCTGAATCAGTGAATGACATTTGATCAGTATCGCTGATATCTGGAGTGCAGTCAAGAATAACAGAGAAATATCGTGCTTTCTGAATTCTTCCCAGTATTTCTACAAGAACGCTGTTTGCCAAAAGATTTATCAATTGGTCTTGAATTATTTTTCCATAATAATGATCATTTATGTCTTTTTTCGATACTCTGCGCAGATGCTCTTCCATTACGCCGTCAAACTTTCGGAATAACTAGACCAAACCCATGAAAAGCCAGATTGTGTTGAACGAGATACATGGTGATCATCATCAGGCGTTCTAAAACGCCATTCCGATGATGAATTTCTTCATTGACCAGCTTCTGACGTGTTGTAACTATTCCTTGATGCAAAGACAGTTTTTTCTTTAAGTCTCTTTTTCAGCCTTTTTCTTTCTATTAGATGCACCAGAGAGTTTCTTCGGGCCACCGTTCTTTATTGGGATCGAACATAAAATATAGGACATATACGCGACGCGACGTCACGAAAAATGCAACATGGCGTTGTTAACAGAGGGATTTTGACATTGCAGCATAGGTATGAAAATGATTTATAAGAAAAAATGATATTAAGTAATGAAGAAATTTGCTGCTGGGCCATCACAAACGACAGTAAAAGAAATTTTAAAGAAGGCGAGCGGATCATTGATGCAGGTCACATAATTTATTGTGGAAAAAATATAGATTGCAATGGTTCATGTGAGGTTAAGTTCGAAGTGTTTGTCTACAAGCAGTTTAAAAGGAGAATTGTACGAAATAAAAGGAGAAGTATCAAATAGTAGACGTATAATTAGTATGACATACACTTATAAAGCTGGCCTGGGGGAAAAATGTATGCATGTTCTTAGAACCTTGATTTATTGTTATAGGTAAGTATTTTGCTTACACGGAAAAAACAGTTTAGCTGAGAAAACTATACAGAATTTTAGTTCAGCAAAATACCTGTTGTGACTATACGATATTCGTATTGTAACTAAACTGAATGCGTGACGCACCGAAATGCGTATTTTGCCATCGTACAATTATAATTTCGTTCGTGCAACGATAGAAGTATAGCTGTTCGACCTATACCGGTATACAGTGTTTTGACCCATGCGATATAGGTGAGACAACTATACTGGTTTGCCGCGTGACCTATACATTGCTTCACATGCACGCGACTCTAACCTAGAAATGGAAAAGAAGTGTCATTTGTTCGAAGCGTTTGTCGATTTGTCATTTTCTATTGTTTATAATTCAAGATCTGGATTACAGAACATGCGACAACTCTATCTCATGCATTGTTATAACAGGCATAATATTTTGGTTACGATCGCTATACATCGTATTGTCATATCAACGAACTTGTATCCTTCGTGGAGTAATATGACGTTTAGGAATACCAGTATAGCTGTCTCATCTATACTCGTATAGTTCTGAGGACTATACCGTAGAATTCGTCTGACAGCAATATTTTTCGGTTCTGAGGACCAAAATATAGTTTTCTTAGCTATACTATTTTTTCAGTGTATAATTTTATATTTACTTTCATGTTACTTGTCTGAATGATTAATAAGAAATTTTTCATTAATTCATAGATTTATACTTCTCCTTTTATTTCGCGCGGTTCTCCTTTTAAATTGCTTGTAGATAAGCATGTCGAACTTAACCTCACTGAACCATTACAATCTACAATCTACAATTTTTCCAAAATAGATTATGTGTCCTGCAATAATGATCCACTCGCCTTCTTTAAAATTTCTTTTACTGTCGCTTCTGTTAGCTCAACGGTAAATTTCTTCATTACCCAATATCTTTTTTTTCTTATGAAACATTTTCACACCTATGCCTATTATTATTACCTATTTATTTTTCCAAATTATCTACATAAAAATTAATAAAAACTGTAATTTTCTTATTATATAGACAATTTTATACAAACATTAGTTTATATTGTCTAATAATATCGTTATAAGCTTTTTTTTAGTTTCATACTTATATTACATTTGTTATAAAATTTAATCACTCTTAATACAAGATTATTAAATTTTAAATATTGTCCATTATAATAGAAAGTGCCAGTTGTATTGAACCTCAACTTTTAATAAACGCTAATATGTTGTTGGATAAATTGAATTCAGTGTTCATAAATTATAATCTTCTCATGTTTTATTAAAATATTCTCTATTTTTTTAAAAACGTTCCTTTATGAAACTTAACTTAAATTAACTTCATTCATTCGGCTAGTGAACATTCTTTATGTTACCGCAGTCGATAAAGAAAAATATTTTTATTAATGACTTTCCGTCAAACTCATTACAATATTCGTGCAACTTTGATACATTAGCATATACAGGGTGAGGCACATAAAATGATACAGAGCAATAGCACTCAAACTATTAATCATATCCAAAAATGTTTCAGACAAATGTTTCAGTGTTTGAGAAAGCCGCCATACTCGACCACCCAATTATTTTTTCGTTGGAGGCACTGAAGCTACGTCAAGGTCAACTCCCCTTTTTTTAAGGGAACCATGTTTTTTTTCGATGTCATTATTACCGATTTTAAGAGGAATTCAGCGACCTACAACACAAGGTCATTCTAATCACGCCAAGTATAAAAATAGTAGAAAAATCGAAACATATTGGAATAATCACTTTCAAAGGATTCACTAATCTTGGTTTGGGTCTACCTACAGAAGATGCTTGAAGTGATGACCCTCGAATTGTAAGCACTTGTTAATTCGCTAATGATAAGACCGTCTAACTTCAGCCAACATTTGTGGTGTAATTTCGGTACATGCTCGGTGTATTCTTTAGTTATTCTCAGTCAGGCGTGGTAGGTGCTACCGCCATTACGCGTTATTTGACAAAACCCCATAAAAAGTAATCTGGTGATGTTAGATCTGGCGAACGAGGTGGCCAAGCTACAGGGCCGCTTCGTCCTATCCACTTTTTGTCAAAAATCTCATTCATGACTTGTCTTGAACATAGAGCATAATGGGGTGGTGCACTGTCGTGTTGCATCCACATGTTCATGCGAACATACAAGGGCGCGTCTTACATCAATTGAGGCAGTACATTTTGTAGAAAGTTTGCGTAAACTTGCCCAGTCAAGCGATCCTCAAAAAAATATGGACCAATGACGTGATCGCCGATAATATCGCACCAACAATTAACGAACCACGGATGTTTAAATGGTACAGTTCTCATCCATCGAGGATTCTCATTTGCCCAATAATGCATATTATGCCTATTCACATTTCCCGTATTTGCGAAGTTAGCTTTATCAGAAGCAAACAGATGACTCAAAAATGAGACATCTGTGCGCATTTTTCTACTAATCCAATGACAGAAATTGACGCGTTTTACGAAATCATTGCAGTACAAATCCTGATGTAATGAAATACGATATGGATGGAACTTGTGTTGATGTAAGATTCTTAATACAGATCGCTGACTAATTCCACTCTTTTTTTCCATTTCCCTGCTGGTCGCATGTGGATTTAGTGCAGCAGAAGCTAAGATAGCAGCCGCATTATTTCCATTAACAATTGGTCGACGTTTGACTCGTATTTGTTTCCCTGTACCGAAGCGACAGAAACGGTCAACTAATCGCTTAAAAGCCATGTGCGATTTTTGTTGCCTATCCGGAAAACGAGTCACATACGAATCGTGGGCGTTTCTGTAATGTTTACGGCATTCCCCCAGCACCATCAACATATCAAAATATTATTGAAAATCGTACATTTTCGCGTTCCGATGTACTCACATTAGAAGGCAATGCGTGACTAACTGATATGTCAACATAAAATGCTTACTTTCTTCCGATGTCAACAATACCCTATCGATGTGTATTATCATGGGTATCGTAAAAACTGAAAATAAATGAAAATAATTTTTCGACTATTTTCATACATTGCGTGAATAGACCAAATGCTTGGGCGTTGCGTTTGATGTCACCTTTAGCAGAGTTCAAGGACAGACATTACATTTTTTACATTTTTAGCGTTAATAAAAAAAATGTTGCACGCTTCAATTACCTTTTAACGTGGGGTGGGTTAACTGCCGCATCTGCGAGCATGACGTGGTAGCCCGGTGCTTCATGTGCCGGGGATATGGCCATGTGTCGGGCGGCTGCACGCTTCCAGGCAAGAAGGATGGCTGCTAGAGTTGTGGAGGCGCGTCGCACGTAGCCAAGGAGCGCAAGGCTCCACCTAGGTGGCTGACTTGTGTTGATAAGGGCCCAGTATTTAGGGCGGAGCTCCAGAGGTCGAGATGTGGAAAGTGAAATTTCTACAGCTCAACCTCGGAAGAGGGGAGGAAGCCCAGAACCTTCTGATGCAGACTGCCAGGGAGAGGAGGGCCGATGTGTTGCTCATTAGTGAGAAACACAAATGGTCCAAAAACTCTGCTTGGTACCAGGATGCATCAAGGAGGACTGGGATCCTTGTTTATAGCCCTGATTTGAGCATCGGGGACTTTCTGGAGACCGATGCAGGGTTGGTTTGGGTGGAGGTGGCGGGGTCCGTGTGTGCAGCTGCTATTTCTCTCCCAACGATACCTACTTAACATCCTAACTTATACAGATACATATGACGCACAAATTTCTTAGCCTAACGCGTTCAATTATACAAACTATCACACTATCAACAATTATACAAACTATCAGTTATATATAAACTCCAATTTGTAGCGCTTGTGAGAAGATTGTGTGCGATTCTAAATAATTAATTTCCGTTTCTTTAAAGGTTGTCGATTCGCATATGTTTTGCTTCTGCGCGTGGGATTAAGGTAGTTTTCATCCACGAAAATTAGGCCTCAGGCAAAAATAGATAATTTTGCTTTCAAGAATAGCAATATTATTATTGAAGGGCTATTTTTAAAAAGACAAGATTATTTTACATGAAAATAATTTGAAACACATAAACATAATTTTATTAATAAATTTTATTTTTGACCCAACTTTTTTTCTTATCGCTTCTTACTAAATTTCAAAAAGTTATGCAATTCTAATAAATCATGAATCACTTTTTCAGAGAAAAGATTACCTACAACTTCACCGTTTCTGATTTTCAAAAATAAATTCTTTAATGGCTGAAACCATTAAAAAAACATTTTTCAAAACGTAATTTTTATAAACAAATTGCTGAATTTGATAATATCTTACTCATTTACGAAAATTGGAAATGGTTAAGTTGTAGAGAATCTTTTTCCTGAAAAAGTGATTTGTAATTTATCAAAACCGCATAATTTTTAGAATTTGCTGAGAAGCAATAAGAAAAAAGTTTGGGCAAAAATAAAATTTATTAATAAAATTATTTATCTGTATGTCAAATTTTTTTCATGGAAATTAATCTTTTCTCTTCCAAAATAGCTCTTCAATAATAATATTGCTATTCTTGAAACCAAAATTATCTATTTTTGCCTGAGGATCAACTACCTTGAACAATCAAATTTCAATATATCACAAACACCGTATGACATGCTCACGCACTCGATTCTCGCCATGATATCAAGAACGATGCCGAACGTAAAGCCATTTTTCCCATACAAGGCGGCAAAATGCTCCTAAGTGTAACGTAAACTTAAAAACCTTTCACAGTAAATAAGAATACATATTATTTTTACCATTGTTATAGTGAAAACTAAACTTTCTAATTTTTAAAGGTAGTGACATCAAACTGATGTCATTTTGTATGTTTTTATTCGTGAGAGATGTTAGAGAAGAACTGACGAGGCCTGCCTGAACCTCTACATATATAGACAGCTAAACCTAGGAGGGGGAGGTCATCAACCTCTACATATATGGGTAACTAAACCTGGGGGAAGGAGGTCATCATCTGGCCTGGTAACACCCCCCTTTTTAGACATAAATTAACCCTTTAATTTCTAGATTTTACCCGTCTGTTTTAGACATGAATTAGTCTTTCAATTTACTAAATTCTTACCCTCCTTTCTTTTGGTATTTCGGTGGTTACCAAGGGTTGCAAGCTAGACTTGTACGTGACAACGTTCGTCGGCGTTGTTACCTTTGTTTCTACACAGAATATACAGAGTTTTTTGGGCATACACTTTTGTATGAATTCGAGTATTCCTAATCTGTACAGAACATAGGCTGATCCTAATCCTAGCGCTGCGTAACCTAAATAGCTTAACCAATCTATAGTTGTTTCTCTCCATGTTCTTAGTCTTCTGTTAGTGGCTATTGATTTTAACATATTTTCTGCATCGTCTAGGCTTAATTTGGCTTGTCGTAATTCATTGTTATCTATAATTTTAGGGAGACGTATTAATTTACTTTCTAAGGTTTTTAGATCGTCGTTAGAGTAACTAATGTTGTAGGTCACATTGAATTCGTTGTAAAATTGTCCCTTTAGATTTTTGCTAAGGTACAGTGCGTCCATTCCATTATAGATTTTACAATTTGAGCCCGTCAGTAGTGAGAGTTGTTTAATCTTTAGGTGTTCTATTCCTGTTTCGCAGCTAATATCTAAATCTACCTCGTTCATTAGTACTATTATGTATCCGTTTAGTACGGGTATGAAGGTTTCTTTGTGTAAAGCAAAAGGTGAAGTTTTACATTTGTTCTCTGAGTATCGCTTGAATATCGTAGCTTCGCATGTTTCACTGTCAGTCAACCTAAGGTTTGGTTGGTTTCTTTCGCAAATTTCATATTCGCTTATCGTTGTACATTTATTTATTGTTTCCTTGTCAGTAATTACATATGAGTCTCTAAATTTTATTAAATAGTCATGGTCGGGAATTACTGCAAAATATAGGTTTTGGATAGGATAAGGGATAGGTATAATATGTTTGATGGTACCCTCTTCCTGTTCTATAATGGGAATTTTGACGGTTGTAAGGTGTAGTTGGCTTTACAGTTGGCTATTGCCGCTATTAGAAGTACTAGAGTCCTCATCTGAAAAATAAGGCATACACTGATCTATGTGTACTCTCAGTATTTTATCTTTATTCCTAATGCGTAGATTATTATTATCTAGGTAATCTATAACTTCGTAAGGACCTTTCCAGGATTGTTCTAATTTGTTTTGTTTGGTGTTATTTAAGATTTTAACTAGGTTCCCTGGCTTGTATAAAGGATGCGTTCTTGTTATTCCTTCATCCAATCTTTTCTTAGTTTTTTCTAATTCCACTTGGATTCTTTCTTTAGCTTTTCTGATGTTTTCCTCGTGCTTTTGCCTCCATTTTCTAATCAGATCTTGATGGGTTAAATTGGGTGAGTTTTCAATTTGAGATGGTATATTTGGTAATCTTCCAAACGCGAGTTCAAAGGGTGTGAATCCCGTGGTTTGATTTACTGTTGAATTTTTTGCGAATGTTACATATTTCAGATTTTCGTCCCAGTTATTCTGATTTTCTGCCATGCTAGTTTTGATCAGATTATTCAGGGTTGAGTGCATTCTTTCAATGTTTCCGTTGGATTGTGGATGGAATGCTGTAGTTTTAATATGTTTGATTTTCAAAGCTTTCTCAAATTGGTCCATTAACTCAGATAGAAAGTAAGACCCTTGATCAGTGAGAATAGTTTTAGGGGATCCATAAATGTAAATATATTGTTCTATCAGAGCTTCTACTATTGCTGTTGAGGTTTCACTTTCTAACGGTATTAAAGTGGTGTATCTGGTCAATCTATCCTGAATACTGAGTATGTATTTGTTACCTCTATGTGTAGTGGGTAATGGTCCAAAAATATCCAGTGCTATTTTATCATTTGGATTGAGTGGTATATCGGGTATTATACTTTCTGATTGATTCTTAATTCGCATGGTCTTTTGTAGTTGGCATATAGGGCATTTTTTGACATAGTCCTCAATGTCTTGGTCCATCTTGGTCCAAATTCCGATTCTCTTGGCTTTTTCGATAGTATTTTGTTCTCCAGTGTGATCCCTATGAGCTTCTTTAATAATTTGTTTTCGTTCTTAGTTAATTCTCGGGTTGTAGAGAAACAAATGTGGAAATTCTTATCTGGATAATAGTTTGATAGGAATTCCATTATTTCTTGAATTACTTCTCGCTCCAGAAATGTAAATAGAGGATCTCCAAAGGATAATCTAACAATTGAGAGTTTCCTGTTAACGAATTCTTCGATAAACCAACTTAATTTATACAGCCAATCTTCTTCGTTGTACATAGGCATTTCATCCTTAGTTACTTCTTTTCAAAGTTTGCCGATAGCGTTAGGCTTTGTTTTAATTTTGCCTTTGACTGGTTGTAGTTTCCAATTTATAAAATCCGTATATAAATTAGTATTGTCTCCTGGTGTTTCCGTGATTTCTTCTTCCGTTTCTGTGGTTTCATTTTCTGATGGTTCTCTCATTCGCCTTGCGGTTAATTTGATTTTTTCTTTTAATATTTCGTCTTTTGTTATTCGCGGCTTGTCGAATGTTTCTATTTCCGGTGACTGGTCTTCCAAGCTTGGTTCTTCTTCTTCAGTACTAATTCCGGTTTTTTCCATTGCTTCTTTGTAATGTGTCCTTAGTGATGGAGAAAAGTCTGGATAAGAATCCGCTACTTTATTTTCTTTTCCTTTTACATATTCTATTTCGTATTCGTATTCTTCCATACGAAGTCTCCATCGTAAAAGTCTTGAGCTAGGGTCTTTCACATTGTGTAGCCAAACTAAAGCACGGTGGTCTGTTTGAATTTTGAATTTCTTTCCGAGAA
This sequence comes from Diplolepis rosae, assembly GCA_030998225.1. Lineage (NCBI taxonomy): Eukaryota > Metazoa > Arthropoda > Insecta > Hymenoptera > Diplolepididae > Diplolepis > Diplolepis rosae. The sequence goes on from JAPYXD010000679.1 coordinate 1,218,241, forward strand.
GATATTGTCTGAGGCGTTTCATAGCCCATACAATTGCTAAAAGTTCTTTTTCAGAGGTGGTGTATTTTTCTTCGGCTTTGTTCAATGTTCTTGGTATACAAAGACAAGGGTGCCCGTCTTGGCTCAATACTGCTCCTAATCCACAGTTGGATGCGTCCGTAGTCAGTATAAATTGTTTGGAAAAATCAGGGAATTTTAAAACTGGTGCGATTACCAATGCGTTCTTCAAATCGTAAAATGCTTTTTCGCAGTCTGGGGTCCAATCGAATATTGTCTCTTTCTGAGTTAGCTTTGTTAAGGGTCTCGCTATAGTAGAGAAATTCTTGATGAATTTCCTATAGTAACCTGCAAGTCCTAAAAATGATTGCACATCTTTTACAGTTTTCAATGGTCTGAATTCTTTTATGCAGTTTATTTTTTCAGGGTTGGGTTTGACTCCTTCTTTGGTTATTATGTGTCCAAGGTATTCTAGTTCTGGTTTAAGGTATTCACATTTTTTCGGTTCTAATCTTAGTCCTAACTGGTAGATTCTTTCCATGACTGCTACTAAGTTCTCATTATGTTCCTGAATTGAGCTTCCGAATATCACAATGTCATCTATGTACGCAAAGCATTTTGTTCCGATTAATCCTCTGAATGCATTATCCATCATTCTTTGGAAAGTGGCTGGTGCGTTCTTTAAACCGAAAGGCATGCGATTGTATTCGAAATGTCCTTGGGTTGTAGAAAACGCAGTGTACTTTTTGTCATCTTCCTTCATCGGGATTTGGTGGAATCCAGCTGAGAGGTCAAAGGCAGAAAAGAACTTAGCTTTTCCTAAGTGATCTAGTATATCATCGATCATTGGTAATGGGTAAGCATCTTGATCCGTGTCTTCATTAATCTTTCTGTAGTCAATTACCATTCTTAATTTATTTCCTTTTTTTCGGTACTATCCATAAAGGTGAGTTGTATGGTGATTGTCTTTCTCTTATAATTCCCTTTTTTAATAACTTTTCTGTTTCTTCTAGGGCAAACTGTCGGTGTTTTTCGGGTAATTTGTGGGATCTTAGATTGATTATTTTTCCATTTTTAAGTACTATTTGATGTTCGGTAAGGTTAGTACATGGAAGTGGGTCTGATTCTAACGTGAAAACTTCCGAGTATCTGGCTATCATTTTTTTGATGAATTCTCTCTTGTCTTTTTCTAAATGATCTAATCTTGAAGCTTTCAATAATTCATTTAGTCGAAATGTCATTTGAGGTCCATTACTTTCATTTGTGATTATTTTTAATATAGGTTCGTAGCTAATCTGGAGATTTACTTCTTTAGGGTAATCCTCATTATTTTTCAATGGGATTTTTATTTGTCCGTTTCGTATAGTGTAGAGTCATCATCATCTATAATGATAATATCTTGATCTTCTGCGTCAGTTGAAATGGTACATATCTTTTCGGATTTTCCTGGTATGAAATCATTGCTTAGGTGCAAAGGTAGCTTTACCTTATTTAGCACGAGGTGACTGTTCGTGATCGCGTATCTTGGATATTTTTCAAAGAATTTAATTCCAATTATACCTCCTTCTGGTAAGGGAAAATCGTTGGGTACTATGTAGAAAACGTGTTCTTGTCAAAAAAATTTTAATTTTGTAGAATGTTTAGAGATATGGCGATCGTTACCCATTAGTAATGTTTTGTGGGTAGATTTCCTTTCGTCTTTATCATCCAATATTTTTTCTTTGATTATGTTTATAGCAGCTCCTGAGTCTACTAATAATCTGTATCTTCCAGTTTTTCTTCTGGCATCGATTGTTCGTAATCTTCCGCATATGGAAGAAATTAGGCTGATTCCTCGAAGATCAGTTGCTCCGTTATTTCTTCCTCTATCATGTTTTCCGCTTCTGTTTCTTCCTCTTGGATTGCTCTTACCGGAGGTGGTCGCTTGAAACCATGGCCGTGGGGAAAACCCTGCTTCACTTGGCACTGTGAAGATATATGACCTATTTTGCCGCGCTTGAAGCAATTCATTTTAAATGTTTATTTTTTAATACAACAAAATGCAGTATAAGTTGCTACAAACTGCTACTGATTTTGAGGTAGTGATACTTAATTTGTTAAGGGTGGCCAGTGCTTGTGAACACACAGAGTATAGCCAACCCGATCTTGCCTCAACTTTACCTCACCTGTACCGTAGTACAGTCGCCGTGCAACGTACGTAAAGAGGATTTATACTCTAAGGCCCAAGATCGATTGAGAAATCTTTACAATACTTTCACTTTCTAGAAGTAATGCTTACTGTGCTACTCGTGGCCTGATGTGGGATCCGTAGACCGCCTGCCTTCCTTGACGTGTTGAAGAGATGAGTCAGCTTACTGTTGAGAACCGGTTGCCTGGCTGGGCGTTGGCTGCTTACTTACGCAGATGCGTCTTCCGCCTGATTGCGGGCCTCGTTCTATTGTAATGGATTCTTTCACTGATAATTTACGTGGTATAGTGGCTACTAAATTCACCAACTAATTTTTATTATCAGCTACTTATTCCTGTTTTCGGGCTTACCGTAGTGAAGTCCGGAGTTCTTCTTATTTTTAAAACTTCGTAAAGTTTCTTTAGCTTCTTGGGTCCGTGGATTCCAAGTCTCGCACAGGTCCGCGTTCTATGTGGATTTTCGTAGAAATTAAAAACCGAGAACTTAAGCGGATCGTGGCAGGATCGCCAAAATGTTATAGTGAAAACTAAACTTTCTAATTTTTAAAGGTATTGACATCAAACTGATGTCATTTTGTATGTTTTTATTCGTGAGAGATGTTAGAGAAGAACTGACGAGGCCTGCCTGAACCTCTACATATATAGACAGCTAAACCTAGGAGGGGGAGGTCATCAACCTCTACATATATGGGTAACTAAACCTGGGGGAAGGAGGTCATCATCTGGCCTGGTAACACCATATACATAACAATTGTTTTGAGGAAGAGTGGCATAAATTCTTAAAGTTAAGTGAAAATAATAAAAGCGACTGTGAAAATGCAAGGGCTCTATGAATAGGCATCTTGCATGTTGCAAGACGGGTGCTCTATAAACGGGCTTATCCCAAGCTGAAAGAGGGGTACGCTGTAGACGCGTTTATCCCCATAAATGAAGAATGATGTATGTCCCAGGCAGCGGCGCTGGGTATGAGTCTACGAGTGTCTGAGAAGAGCAAATGAATTGAATGTAGGCGAATGAATGACCTCGCCACATGTCTGTGATAGACGCCACTTTGAATGCGAAATAAGAAGTTCCTGCGTGGTCCGGAGCGAAGAACTTTTCACTCTCGAAGAACTGGCGAGAGCGGGTGAGAAGCTTAAGATAAATAGGGCGCGGGGAAATGATGGAGTTCCAAACGATATTCTCAAAGAGGTGATCGCGGGATTCCCGGAAATCCTCCTAGAAGCTTTTAACTCCTGTCTTCGGGAGAGGAGGCTCTTTGCCGACTGGAAGAAGCAGAGGTTGGTCCTGCTGAGAAAGAGCAACAAACCTCTGAAGGAGTCCTCATTCTATAGACCAATATTTCGTTTAGATACGATAAGGAAGCTCCTGGAGGAGTTAATTCTACAACGACTTCAGAGTCTCTTGGTTGGGGAGAACGGTCTTTTGGAGAAACAGTTCGGGTTCAGGAAAAGCAAGTCCACTGTGGATGCCATCCAAGCTATGGTATACATCGCCGCAAATGTACAAAGGGGAACTTGTAATCTGCATCGAGTCGATGCTGCAGAAGAAGGTTCCAGACTACCTGTTGCGGATGATAGATGACTATCTAATCAACAGGTGGGTGATATATGAGGGCGACAAATGGTCTCTCAAAAGAAGACATGACATGTGGCGGTTCTCAGGGGTTGCAGGTAGGGTCACTTTTGGAACGTCATGTATGACGATTTTCTGCGCTTGGAACTACCTGATGAAACGAGCATCATCTGCTGCGCGGACGACCCACTTGTGTGTGCCGCTGAAGACGTCAGAATCCTTGAGCTGAGGATCGATGAAAGTCTGTGGTGGACAAAGCGTTGGTTGGATAGCAGAAGTCTGAAAATGGCCTCTGAAAAGACCAAGGCTTTGCTGGTCACCGACAGGAGATCTTTTCAGTAACCGAGGATCGTTCTCGGAGAACATGAGGTTGAGTGGAAAACAAGCATCAAGTACCTAGGGGTGCAGTTGGATCGGAAGCTTAGCTTCGGCGAACACCTTCAGATCGCAACTGCCTAGGCCATCCAATGTGGAGCAAGCTTGGCTCGGCTCATGCCCAAGATTGGTGGATCCAAGGAAGCAAAGAGAATACTGGTGGCGAGCCAGAGGAGACTGTTCTCAGCGCAGAGAAGTGTTGCGCTGAGAATAGTCTCAGCATATAGAACTGTGTCGATGAGTGCTGTGTTGGTCCTGGCGAGTGTTCCGCCAATGGATTTATTGGGGAAGTAGTGGCAGGAGACCTTTCAGCTCCATAAGAAGTTTACATGTATAACCGACCTACAGGAAATCGCTCGCGCGAAGGAGACCATCCGCAAGGATGGAAGGCACAGACTCGTCTAGAGATGGCAGACGAGATGGCATGGTGCACAGACTGGGAGATGGACCTACCGTTTGATTTCGTAGATCGCCACCTGGCTGACCAGAAAGCACGGGGAGGTCGCTTTTTACTTGGCGTAAGCGCTCTCAGGCCATGGCTGTTTCAACGCGTACCTTAGGCGATTCAATCAAAGAGACGAGGAGACGTTTTTCTACTGCGATTATCCTGTGGATAATGTGGAGCATGCACTCCTTGTCTGCGCCAAGTGGGGCGTGGCAAGGGAGACTGTTGGTCAGGCAGTTGGTGCCGAACTCACTCCTAAAAATATGGTATCTCTGATGTTCCAGTATGAATGGATTTGGATGCTCACCGAGTCATTCGTCACACTAGTGATGCAGACAAGAGAGCTCGATGGGCGTATGGAACAAAATAATGAGGAGGGCCAGTAGAAATCGCATCGGGGCTTACATCCCGGGTCACGCGTCCAGGGCGGACTGGGCCGCCGCGTCAGTAAAGGGAGAGACCCTTTTCCTCCCCCAGCTGGCACAGCTGATCGATTAAGCCTAGAAGGCACATTTTTCATAGCAACTGATAGCAACTATTTTGAGAATTTGATTTGATGTAACTGTATAGCTGGTCGAAACTGTGATTTTCAACCCTACTTTTAAAGTTTCAACCCGCCCTACAAATACCAAAAATCAGATTTTCAAAAGAGATGCTATGAAAAATACAATGTTCCACGTAGTGATTTTATGCATTTGATTTTACATAACCTTATAGTTTATAGTTACATAGAGTGACTGTGACTACATTACATAGTCGCCGTGACTACATTACTTAGTCACGGTGAACACTTTTTAGTACTTATATACTGACGAGTCAACCATTGCTTGAATTCAACCACAAAAGGTAGTTGAAGACATTTTGAACTACGTATATCACGTGACTATGACCAGGATTGTTTCTCAGTGTGTACGAAAATGGTTGAAGACCAGTGTTATATTCAAGTAGTTAATGTAGAATGATAAACGTAAATATCAAATAGATAACATCATCTGATTAAGTAAATATACGTATAAGAGAGAAGTTTTATAAGAAAAACTCACTTGTTGTTCAAGACGCTCGCAGTAGCATGAAGAACAACAGGAAGAGCAGCTTGAATCAAACGTCACCTTGGGATGGTAGCTAAAATCTTCCTCAAAGATGGTGTGAGTTCATTGTGCAGATTTTGTACCAACACCTTTTCCATAGACTGTTGACAAAGTGTGAAAAATGCCTTTTAACTACACTATTACTTTTCTGCATGCAACCTCTAAATTTCCAGTTTTTAATTGTGTAACAAATTTGGAAAAATCAAAATTAGTTCAAAATTTGATTATTAAAATCTAATCGAATTCGATAAGTAGCTTTTTTAATCATGGAGGAACTCACCGTGCAAGCTTCTTTCATTTCCTACGTAAGTCCATTGCCATTGCATAAAATCAATTACATAATTTTTTAATCCCATGAAACAAAAACTGTATTATGATATTCTTGAAAAACAGTGTAATTTTTATCAACAGTACTTTGGAAAACATAGTTAGCAAATAAATCGTTCAAGAAGTCCAAATGTTGTTAAGGCCATATACCAACGGGACTACGTGACTAAATTATAGACATGTTCATTCATCCCTGTAAAATATTTTTTGAGTTCGAAAAATTATCTTTTTGTAAATTTATCAAATATAATATAATAAAAAAAAGTGCCTGTCAGCTTCGTTTCAACAAAAACTTTACAAACATTTTTTCTCAGAAACACTAGAAGAGGTGTTGGTAATCAAATGCAGTTAACTGTACACTGTTTATAATGTTATTAATTTTAATGGACATTAATATACAAGTGGCCGATTAAAATTAATATTTTAGTATATTATGAAAAATTAATATACATTCATGTTAAATTTAATAACTTTTCAATAAAAATATAATAAAATTAACAGAAATTATTAAAATATATACACTTGTGTAGTAAAATTCAAATAAAACTTTGTATTTCTTAAAACGTAAGTATTTTAAATTTAATATAAATTACTGGAAAAACTTCCATTGCATGTGATGAAAGTTTAATACAGAAATTTTTAACAGTGTGAATATTTTTGCGAATTTTTCACTAAAGTGAAAATTATAGTTGTTTTATATTGCATTCTATTATATTTTGCTAATTTTGACAAACACGTTTTGTCATCCACAAAAGATATCTTACCGAATTTTTCACTGATATTTAATCACGTGGTTCGATTGTATGGCTTTAGCAAGTTGTAAAAATAAAAAATTCAATAAAAAGTGTTGCCAGTACGAAAAGTATAATGATAAGCGGTAAAAAATAGAACAAATCAGTTGACTGACAAATTTAATATCTAAGCAGTAATACGACAAATTTTTGAACTATATTGAATATTTTTTTTAATTATTAATATTTTATTTTATTTCATTAATTCAACTGAATGTTTTTTGGGAAAAGTGAAATTCTTAATACATAATAGGCTTTAGAAAATTACTATCCATATGAAGAATATCTAAATGTATACGTATTAAATAGTTCATTAAACTTTACTCAACTTTTCGGCTAAGTTGGGACATATGGCCAAGCTCGAGATTATTCAATATTATTGTAATACTTTGTGACGTACAAAATGTTGAAGAATGCATCACAGTTCGGTAAACTTCAAAAACCTAGATTGAAGTTTCGAAATTCACATTATAAATTATGACAATAATATTAAATACTTTCCAACTTGTTCATATGTCTCAACTTTGCTGCAAAGTTGAGTAAAGTTTCTCGAACTATTTTTCTCTGTGTAGATTTTATGTGAAAACCAAAGTTGACTTTCGAGTGGAATGCACTTAGATTTCCACTTGAAATTTTGAAAAATGGCAGTGTTTATCCTTTCAATTTCACGTGATTTACGACGTGCATTTGACACTTTGTCGTTTCCAAAAGATTTTTCCCAATATACATTCTGTCAAAAAAGTACCGGGAATTAATCATTCAAAAAGCCCGCTTACAGAGATGGTCAAAAACCTTTCTGACGTTAAGTTGGTACCACTGTCCTCTATACTGAGACGTGGAGTTCGAGCGCGATCTGTCATTTAGTTCGCTCACAGTGCTTGATGTTGTCAGTTTATCTCAAGTGTGTCTCGCGATTTTTCTAATGGATAAGAATATGTAATCGCTGAAAATGTTACAGAAGGCTTATGGTGAATCGACTTTATCAAAAACACGTGCATATGAGTGGTACAATGCATTCAAAAACGGTCGATCTGTGGTGGAAGATTTGCCTCGCTCTGATCGGCCATCAACGTCTTTAACTGAAGTTAACATCGCTGAAGTGAAGGAAATGGTGACTGAAAATCGTCATTTAAGTTTAAGAGAGATAGCCGTTGAACTTTCTGTGTCTCACGAATCAATTCGTACCATTTAAAACGATTGTTTGGACATGAAACCCGTTGCTGCTCGACTAGTTCCGAAAAATCTGAATTTTCTTTAAAAACTCAACCATACCACCGTGAATACCACCGTATTCACCTGCTATGGCTCCGACCGACTTTTTTCCCTTTCCAAAACTAAAATTACCACTCCGAGGCACCCATTTTCAGTTAATAGAAGACATAAAAGAGAATTCGCGGCGAAAACTGGAGTCGATTCCAGAAAATGCGTTTAAAAAATGTTTTGATTATTAGATTATTCGTTGGAAAAAATGAATTATTTCGGGAGGGTCCCACTTTGAAGGCGATAAAATAAATTTAGATAAATAATAAATAGTTCGTGTACTTTTTTGACATAATGTATAAATCCACATGGAAATCAACGCCAATACCCACAAAGAAGTCTTGTTTTGAATTCTTATGTTAAATTCCTCGTGGAATCTACATGGATATTTTCAATAGGCTTGATATTTTGATATCATTATACAACAATAATGTTACCTAAAACAAATATTACCATCCCATAGTAATATTATTATTTAATTTCCTTAGAAAAATATTCCTCATTCAATCAATTTTCTGCCTTCTACAAAATGAATTAAATTATATTACAATAATAATTTTATATAATTCATTACATTAGCATGTAATGTAAAATGAATAAAAGCGTTCAAATAGAACAAGCATTATAATATTTTCAGCATTTTCATGTAAACGTTTAAAAAAAAAAAAAAATTTTTCCGATCGAGCGTGAAACAATTGTGTTTTTAAAATAACGAATAAATCAATTGATATAATAGAGGAAAGATACTCACAGAAATGGTCGTTCTTAAGAAAACTTTTCGTTCGTCCCGATCTTTACATAATTCGGGAAACACTTTTCATTCGTTTTAAATTTTTTGATCGCCAAAAACGAGCGCAAAACCTAACCAAACTTTTCTTTTTCTTTTTATTTTCTGCATGTCACGTGGTCACGTTGTTATTATGATGTGCAATACTTGGCTGCGCCTCCCCTTTGGACTGGTACCTTGACGAAGTTCTTCTCTTGGCAATGCCAAGAAAGGACGGGTGGGGAGGCTTAGCAGACGGCGCTCGGGCCATGGAGGTCGCAGTGTCCCGATAAATCGGTGATCAAATGCAGAAGGCTCTATAGACGGGCATCTTCCCATTGCGTGAAGGGTGCGCTATAAACGGGTTTATCCCAGGTTGAAAGCGGGGAATGCTATGGACGCGTCTATACCTATGCATGGAGGAGGATGCCCGAGGCAGCGGCGCTGAGAATGAGTCTGCGAGTGCCTGCGAGAAATGAGTGAACTTGATGAATGTCAGCAGCGCATGATTATGATCCTCCGAATGTAAGAGAAGACTCTATAGAGTTCTTCGACGCTGAGTGGAGTCTTCACCAGCCCACGAGCAGGCGAGGCTGCTGTGAGCCTAGCTCTGCCGAGGTGGTGTGCCATGCGGGATCAGAAGCCAGCCCCTTCGGGACCTTGATCAGGTAGTGGGTAGTGAACATTGGCGTCAGAGCCTGTGTTGCTTCGAGCGAGTCCGGTCTGACCGTGTATTCTGGAACCGCCTAAGCGGATGTTGGGCGTCAGGGAACTGGGGTAGGACTTCCGTTCGAGGGTACACCCGTTCCCAACTATTCCTACCCACTCCTCTACGCACGATGCACTGGTGAAAAAATTTATGTATTTAAAGGAGAAAACTGTGGGGAAAGTTAACTTGAGTGCTTCTTCAGGAGCTAAAGGATGGAAGTACGTCCTTCAGCTCCTGAAGGAGCGAAACGAAAAAACGGAGAGGTTGGCGAGGGCTCTCAGCATCGTTCAACAGGGTATGCTGAGAAGCAACCCTCGCCACGTTACAGACAGTGTGAATGAGGCTACTGAAGTGTTGGGCGGAGTGCTCAACACCCATAAGTGCCGTCTTGAAAGCGTGGTGGAAATCCAAAAGAGATAACGTTCGGCGTCTCTGGTAGATATCCCAAAAACCAGGTTAATGGTGAAAAGAGGGCAGCCTCCCCTCCCTCAGGAAAAAACTCCTAAGGGAGGGAAAAACGGCCCATCACCCTCGTATGCTTAGGTGGCCAAGAGCCAGTCCCCGACTGAAGAAGGGGACGCAAGTGGTCACGAAGAAGAGCAGGAAAAAAAAAGAGAAAAAGGAGAGGAAGGCGAAGGACCCTGTGAAAAAAGCACAGGGAACTGTCGCCAAACCGAGGTTGAAGCGCTCCATGCCCACCAGGTCGGGCGACGCCATCAAGGTTCCGAAAATTGGCTACACAATAGGCATGTTAAGTAGGCAGCAGCCGCATAAATCTGACACGCAGGGATATGACTGAGTCAGATTTATTTTCAAGAAATTTGAATCAGATTAATTCAGAATTATTAGGAATGGCTCGAAATAGTTCTAATTCGTTCAGATTAGACTCCAATCCGAAAATTTTGCCAAGATTGGTTATGTTCTATGAAATTCCTCTGATAATAATAGGTTTTAGAAGGGTTACTCTGATAGACTGGTTCGGCAATATTAGCCATTCGGTTTAGAGGTGTACAAAAAGATACGATTCGATTTTCGATCCGATAATGGCCTCCGTTGAATATCGAAAATTCGACATCCAAAGCCCCTCCATCCAATATTGAACATTCGATCAGCGCAGGATGTAGTTTGAAATTTTTAATCAGACATTACACAATATACATACATTGTATGATTGTATTTTAATTTTATATCGTCATAGACGAAATAATTAATTTTTTTCAGTCTTATGCGACGCATTTAGAGACTATAGTCTATCAATTAAAAAAGTGAATTAATTGGATTTATTAATTAAAATTTAACAAATTTTAAATATTTGTTTATTGAAATATGTATAATAACTATTAATGAAAATCAAAAAGCCCATTTAAAAAAATTTTGTTCAACTCAAGATTTTTAAAGAGGTTGTGTTCTATTGATACAAAGATATGGAAGTTGAGCATTATTAATCGAATCGTTTGGGCTAAGGATCAACAGTTTCTGGGTTTAGCATACGAAAAATGTAAGTATAAAAAGTTTTAAAATTGGTTAATATCTTCTGTTCACATTTTTTATTTGAAAATTTTTTGAAATTCCTATTGGTTGAAAAATTTCAGCAAATTTTGTGTATTTATAGTTTTTGATAGTTTTTGAATTGTAAATTCAAAAAATTTTGCTGATTGCGAAGCCCAGACCAGATATGCCATTACATGCGGAGCCAGAGCCTAGTTTTAGCCTCGACAAAATTTATGCTCTTAAATAAAAGTCACTAAGGGACTTTTTTTACTTTTAAATCTTTTTCAATTCCAAAAAAATTATTTTTCAATTATAAAAATTTTTGAGCACATAAACATCCCTGGCGGACCCGGTTGAGAGAACGGTCATAGAATACTCTGACCCTTCTCTGGCTGTTCTCTGACCGTTCTATGACCTGGCATTATTATGGCTAAGAACGATAAAAAAACATTTAAAACATTGCAATTATGATTCTGCGATCAAATTTGAATTAGCAGCTGTAGAAATAAATACAATAATTTTATAATTCAGAGATAAAAACTAGAAAAACATCGTATACCTGTCATTGAAGGCAGTTCAGTGGTTCACAATTGGCGGAACGTCTCCACCGTGAAGGTTTGCTATTGGTGTAGACGTTCCGCAAATGGTGAACCACTGCACTGCCTTCAATTCTGTGGGCGCTGATTACGAATTCATCACAATATTTCCGGAATTGACGATAGGTCATCTAGTATAACGGATGAAAAATAAATCATTTGGAATTTCCGTTTCCACCACACTTGCGTTGAATAATCAAGTTTCATTAGATTCACTGTTCAAATCTCTGTTACTTATCATTAATGAATATCTCAAACATTAAGATTTATTGTTTTCGCATTCGAGAGAACATTGACAATAAAATATATTTGAAGTTTTTATGAATATTACTTTCAGATGATGCAAATAAGATGTGCAAATAAGTTTCCGCCATTTTTTATCAAAAATAGAGCATTTGTTGTGAAAGAACGGAACCTTATGTTTTATTCCAAGTATTGTCCATCGCTTGCCACTACTTTTTCGCATCTTTCGAATCTTGATTCAATAATGCTTAGAATTTCGCGTCTTCGTACACTTTCGGCCTTCCGCTACGTTTTTTGTCTTCGATGTCAAATTCACCGTTCTTAAACGTTTGAAACCTCTCACGGCAACTTCTCTCGCTTAAGGCAGCCTCACAATATGTTTCTACAAGCAATCAATCCGCCTCAACTGCGTATTTCTTCAAATTGAAGAAGTAAATCAGAAGTTTCCGCAAATGATGCTTACTCGGCTCAAAACTCGACATATTCGCACAAAAAATAATATATTACACGAATAAAAATTCACTAATATTTCAAGGTTATGTTGTTGACAGATGCCCAACCTTACGACCATTGAGAATAGACATAAGGAGATCAAAGTAATGTAACTAAAAATAAACATCATTTTGTCAGAAGTACATTGATTGAGTACAATAACACATCCATCGGATTTACCGAAATTTATACATAATTGACCTAAGATGCGACTGCAAAACGCTAAGATTTTTCATGCATTCAAAATGAGCCTACTGACAGAGCAAAATCTGAAGCATAACAGATCATTCGTATTGAGACCTTCCATTCCCTTACAACCTCTCAATTACAGCTGCATAGTGCATGCATCAAACGTAGCATTCTGAAAGATGCATTTAGGCTGCTTTTTTGCGCCACGCCATTATAAGGCGACACAGCATATGATGCTCAAATAACATGTGGGAATATTTGTTGGGTTGGTATAGAATATATTTGGCCAACAAGTTGATGGCACCAATGAAAATTTATTTTCAGGCTACTTAGCGAAGTTGAAAATGAACATTGAGTAATGCTTCGACAAAAATTATTAACAATAATGCAAAATCCTAACCTTCGTTTTTTTTTTAGTAATAAGGAAATGAACCTCAAATGCCTCACTGACATCACGAACCAAACAAACAAAAATTCTCGGGTTAACGATTTTCTGATGAAAATGATCGGAACACAGAAAAATGTTGTAAAAACCAAAAGAAGTAGAATAATATTACAAAATAAAAGCAATTTATCCGAATACCACTTGGCACGTGATACAATAAAACCTAACATTCAACGAAATGGAGGTATTCTTTCTGTAATCCCAAAAATGTATTCCGCAATTTTCAGCCATCGATAATATTTTCGAAGAATTCACGCGTATAAATATTACGTAAACCCTAAAGATTTTTTTTACGAATTTCGAATTCTGTATTTGTAATATAATGCGCAGCGATGAAATTTTCTCTTCACAGTTATTAGGCAAATTTCGGAGAAACTTGCTGTCACACAATACAATACAAAAGTCTCAATAATGCATAAATATGAAAGTAAATCTCGAATCACTGTTAAGTCTGTAATGATTGAAACATCCTATACGAATTCACCCACTCCAACGCATGACACTGTGATGTTGCCTCTATTGACAGAAGTCTGCAGCGTCTGTAATGACTGACTGAATGCTTATTCGTGGCAGAATCGTATTCAACACGTGATTGCGGAAAAACGCGACAAGATGTGACCCCATATTTCTCTGTTATTCCGGCATGACATTTTAACGCGTTAATCACACGTAAATGCACAATGAATAGTACACTGGAAATACTCAACAAATCTTTTTCGTGTATAAACACAAATATGTATCAATCATTGATACATATACAGTAAAACCTCATTTATCGGGACACTCATTTATCGGGATCTCGCAACCTCATTTATGAGGACATTTTGTTTCTCCTCCAGCCACCACTCCTTGTACATAGTGACATAGTGACAGTTTCCAGATGTTTCATTTGCAGGAGTTTTATTATGTCAATTTTTTTACGTACCTTCGTTTGTATTTCTATCTTTATTTTCCATCATGAAAAACCAAATAAATTTACACAATTTGCAAATACATTACAACTTATGTACATAACCATTGCTAAATGTCAACATACAACAAGAGTCATGGCAACCCACCATGAGACTGTAGGTGGTAGTGGGGAGCCCCTCCAAATCCCGATAAACGAGGTGTTTACATTTCAAGGGCGTCCCGATAAATGAGGTTTTACTGTAAGTCTCTCATTTCAATTGGCGACATGTTGAGCTTAATCTTTTGCTATCGGGGTCAACAGAACAGAATTTTTTTTCTGTAGTTTTTTGTTTGTTTTTCTCACGGTTTGTTTTCTAGTGTTCTGTTGAGGTGTGGTGATTTTGGTCCAAATTTGGTTGTGTTTTTTGTGTTTTGAGGATTCGATTGGTTTCGAATCCTTGAAATTTTTAATTGTGCTTTTGTTTGGACATTAAGAGGAATCCGGGTTAGTGGTGATACGGGTTCAGGTTTAAAACTCTTTGGGTACTCATGGTTTATACCTTTTCATGCATGCAGGTTGTCATGGTAACATTTTATATTAATAAATTCTGTTTTTTGTTCTTTAATTATATTCATGTATTAAAACACAATAGTGTATTCACGTAATCGACACATTACTTTACAATCTCATCATACACTTTTTTTAAACAACCTCAAACATACTACTCATGTAAAAAAATGCACCAACGCTTACAATATTATACTTTAAATAATAGTTTCAAATAAAAAATGTTCAAAAACATTTACAAATGTTAACTTTAATTTGCGGTTATGTTAGAATATTTTGAGCTAACGGGAGGAAGCGGCCATTATTTTACGCCACTTGCATTCGCGCCATCAATCGGGAAGTTCTTGTACCTTTTCCATGTACTTCCGACAAAAACGTGTTCAACTTTTGTGAAGTTCATGCATAAGAGATTGGTCTCCGTATGCCTATTCTCCATGCTTACGACAGTGACGTTTTACACTTGTCAATTTCAACCAAAACTTACCGGTGGCGCCAACTTTTGTCAAACGACGGAAACTTATTTGTACACCGGATAATATAACTTTTTACATTTGCATCCACCATATTGGATCCGCCATTTTTTATTTCTGAATTTTGAGCTCAGACTAAGGATCCTCTAGGGAAGGATGTGACAATGTTCCCCCAGTGAGCCCTCCGAAATGACAAGTGGACGGGAGTGACGTCATACGCATTCTTGATCTTTTAAAACGACAAAACGTTTTGAGGTTAATTTTAGGGGCGAATACACTTTTCCGTATATAATTTGCATCGCAATGTATCAGTTATGATGCATATATCATAATTAGATACTTATTAAACGAATATACTCATATTCGTTATAAATTACTTAACAAAAACATAACCGCTTAACACTTAACCGGAACTCTCCAACAAACTCTGCTCGACCAATCCGTATTAGGCACGGGGTTTGTCCCATCCTTCCCTAAAGGATCCTTAGCTCAGACTCGTAATCAGCGACCCCGAAAACCTCCGAGTACCAAATATCATTGCAATCAAGAAACTTTTTACATTTTTATTTACCATATTGGATCCGCCATTTTGAATTTCTAAATTTCGAGTCCGTTGAACCCGACAAAAATTTATGCTCTAAAGGGCAATCTCGTATCAGGTCATGCGCCAATAATTTGAAATACAAAAACAAAGAATAGGATTTCTGAGAACTTTTAACACTCAAATGCAAGAGCAATTATGAGAAAAACCAATCAAATGCGGTTGAATATCACTAAAAAACATCTGGTTGCATAGTATTAAAATCGCATTCATTAGATAATATTATTAAATTCACTTCGCAGCAAATTTACATTGAAAATGCAAAAATTTTAATACTTTTGTATCCAAAATTTTTGGAGGAGTAGCCAGATCCTCGCTAGTAAATTAGTGGGATGATTCAGCTTGAGGTCTAAATATATTTTAATTTCAGGGCCTAGCTGAAAATTGATTGAATAAACGCTATAATTTATTGCTGTTGGTTATTTGACAATTGAAGAAACTCGTAACTATTTAACTAATAAATTGATAAAAATATCAATCTACGTTTGCTTCCTTATACATAAAAACAACGTGCTTTAACTCATTTTATTTATGAACATGTTTTAAATGGATTATTTAGTGTTTCGATTGAGGTTTCCCATATTTATAACAAGAAGAAAAAGTGTTATGGATTTTGAAACAAATCTGTCACACGAAAAATATAGAAATTACAAAAACATTCACGTTGACAGTATACAAAAGTTGGCATGCTTTGCAAATACACAGTTAATTAGCCCACAAAAAGTCTATAAAATTCTCATAAAATACTATAAATTCCTGGAATTTACTCAAATTACTTGAAAAATAAGTTTGAAACATGGAAAAACAAGTCAGAACAATTATTGCAGTCAAATGAAATTATACAAAATTGCTTTCAATATAGAGAAAAGTGAGAATGTTTTTTATTACATAAAAATAAAAACAGGAAAATTATTTGAGACACAGTTAAAAAAAAGTGGATTTAACGTCACTCGGAATAGACTCAATAAAAGTCTAACTTTTTGGAGTAGAATAGGATTTTACATATGAAGTAAAAAAACCTCAGCTTATACATATATAAAAATGATTTCTCACTCTAGATTAACTCATTTTTACTGGACGTGGACAAAACTCAATTCTAGAGTTTGGACTCTATAAAATTCCAAGCTTATTGCTGCTCCGAAAATGTTTAACAGTGTACCAATTATGTTTGAATGAAATTCTTTTAGATAATGCTGAAAATGAGATACATGCAGAATACGATTTGTAAGGCGTGGATGATATACGGTTTTGTTCCTATATGTTTAAAACATTGTGGCAATTTAAAGGTTGTAATTAGTATAATATCATGCAATCAGTAGGTTTTTGAGCAGTTGGAAAAAGGATAGCGAACTTACATGATGACCGGGCGAGTGTTGGCAGAACTGCAGGTGGCACGTGGAGGTGGCCGCGTGGAGTTTTTTATTTGTTAGTGCAGGTCAGTTAGCTCAGGCAGGATATGGTTGTTAAGGAAATTTAGGAATATTCAAGATTCAAATTCAACATTTATTTCAGTCTTATTAAATCTCTCATCATATTACTTTGCACATGATTTATTATCTCTTAATTACCAAATTCTTATTAGTGTTAACTTTCTAATCATTATTTAAAATATCATCCAATCTCAATTAATTGAATTGTGCACCTTGCAAATTTTTTTAGGCACTTTAATTATATTATTTTCACTCAGAATATGCGACATTTGATTTTGAATAGGTTATTATTAGAAATTAATAATATGCGATTTTTAAAAGATTGACAAATTTCTCTTCATGATTTTTACGTTAAGTTCTTACAAAGAATCAGTAAAGGTATTTGGAAAAAAGAGGAAAAAAATTACAAAAGCAATAATAATTTTATCTGAGAAAAAGTGCCACTGACTCAGTAAATTCTAAGAATTATGCATGATGTAATACTTTAATTGCATTCATGTGGAAATAATTATCATAAGTAGATGCGCCAATAATACTTGTTTCTCAGTTTTGAAAATTATAAATTAAAAATATCTACAGTATTTACACTTTGGGCTGACCCGTTTATCGATAGGCTGTTAATAAACTTATTGAAATTCTAAATCTACTATCCCAATAAAATTAGTTACTAATGGAAAATTATACTAGCGGATATTGAAGTATCCACAAGTCATAGCAAATGGAAAGGACACTCGCTCATAGAGAGAATATTAATATGCATTGAAGAATATATAATTAAATGATTAACATTTATAATAGATACTTTTAATTTTCGAATATTAATAAAAGATTTTCTCTGGCTCGTAATATAACGATAAGCCTTCAATGCAGGCGTAACACTAGGAATAATTTAATATTACATTTTTAGGTACTTTTATTTAGTTTAAATTTATTATTGATGTTAGTAAATTCAAAAAAACTTACTAAAACACTAATTTTGTTATGATTTCTTTTCTATAGGCTAAAAATGAAATGCGATATTCATCCTTGCAACTCATTGTAAATCATCTAATTTCATGAAACATTTTAATAAAATTGGGATAAATCTCACCATGCATGAAGCCTCGTGAACTTTGCCAAGCTTCGCTCGAGTAAATGGCCTGCAAAGTACAATATTATGAAGAGAAATGTTTCTATGGAAATATCAAATAGAAATTGATCATCACCCACCGCATTTGAGACCAAAGATACATTTGTATAGGAATCGGCAGAGCTTGTTCGTGAAAGCCGCCATCTAAAAATTTGTGTTGCTCCATTTTAGCTTCGTCTAAAGCAAAAACAATTTGGCGTTAAAAAATTTTACTCTAATATTACTGATTTATATTCGTAAGTAGTGGATAAATTTATACCTTCGTGGAATAGTTTCTCAAGACATCAATTTGGTTTTCAATAAGTAATATAAAGCATCAATATCGATATCTAAAACGTTTCGTTTCCTAAACCTTGATTTAAGTCAAGAATTATAATTCGTTTCAGCATGAAAATCTGTTTTTAATATGAAATTTTATTAAAAATTGCAACTTGCTTGGGTATGCAAATTTGTCACAGTATCAGCAAATGATTTAGAATAATCTGACATTTTAAATCGTGATTTGAGTTGTAAGTAAAAATTAAGTAGAAAGAAATAGAAAATGGACAGATTCAGCTATCACTAATGAAGTTTATTTGCACACAAGAACAACCACAGTGTGCCATAGTGTAAATTTTAATGGGGTTAATGATACGGATCACGTGCCACTCAACCTAGTGGCACACTTCTATCATTCCGATGCAAAACCAGTATTTAAACGTGATGTGTTTGGATCACCTGAGGGAGACTCCTTGACTGAGAGCGAAGATATGAGGGACTAACTCTCACGGAAGATAGAATGGGAATGCGCGCGACTCATGGGAAATTCATTGCGCCGCCGTCCATCGATCAGCTCTGGAATCTGCTGCTGGACCAACCCATTTTAAATATCAATAAACTTACCTATTTAAGACGTTCCTATTCTGTGCGAACATTAAAACATGTGAGTTTAGAAAAACTTAATTGCTTAATTTATGGTATAAAACCTTTTGGTAGATGGTTGGACCATAAGTACAACATGTAAAAAAATTTTTAGCATGACAAAATCGTAACATCATAGTTAGATTACTTGATTATTCAAAATTTTTGAATTTGTTAATGCCTAAAAAATAACAATAGGGTATTAAAGTTCAGCAAAATAGGTGTATAACTTAGGGAAATGGTATTATGATGTTTAAGATTATATCATAGCACAATGGTTTGCTTCTAGCTGATTAGATGATAGTCTAAAAAATCTAATGACATTATAATTTGATGTATACAAGGTATGCGCTCTGTTTAAATTACATTTGTGTATCAGAAACTAACGTTGAAACAATATCCGAGTAGTTTAACCTATTAGCTTGCTAAAAGCAGATTCAAGATGCTTTCCCAAGGGCAATATGCCAAATATGATGAATTGATGTTTAGGGCTACAACATAATGTAATACACGTAGCTTGTTTCAAAGCATTTAGAGTATGCTTAGACTCACTTGTTGATGTTATGATCTAATTTTTACAAGATAAAGTTTGTCGGTATGACATTTTAGTTTAGGGAATGATAGCGTAATAACTGTTTTTCATGTGATTAGATTATAAATTAAACAGTTAAGAGTGATGATTTCGTTTGAAATAAATTCCCAATCTTTCTCAATTTTTCAGCCTTATTTTTTCCCCCCTAAGTAACCTAGATTAGAATTGGTTTTCAAAAATTTTCCCATATCTTTTAATGTCATGTCCACTTTGAAAGCAATCTTGTCTTCACTTGCTATAGTATTGCTTTTCTTTCACTTCTTTTCATTTTGTACAGATTTTATTTCAATGCACACTTCAGTTGATGCTCAATTTTGTGCTGCATCTTTTTCTGCTTGATTGTTCACAGCTGTACAAATGTTTCGCCATAATTGACGTTGGACAGGATGTAGAGTTTCTATCAACTGCTGGAATATCTCCTAATCCATTCATTTATTGCCTTTTCAGAGACAATTTGTCAATTTGAGTAAAAAAAAATCTCTGAGTTAGATTTGAAGGTTTACTTCTTGATTGGTAGCATCATCTTGACATGCGCTATTTAAACATTCCCCTGTTTTGTTCTGATCTGGCTCTTCAGTTTCTTTACGTGCATTAAAAGAGTCGTGACCACGTTCCATTATTTCGTAATCTGCTAATCTGTGTATGGTACAAAAACTCATTTACTACAAGATTAGTAGAAATATATATCAATGGTCCCGAGCGATTTTGAATTAACTCGCAAAGAAATGAACAAACTGTCCTAACTGAAAATCTCCGTTCCATTTTGATTTAACTGCAAATGTTAGTTCTATTTTGACTTATTGGATCTATAACTTAATTCGTGCGGTTTTTTTTCAAAATTCGAACGTTTATTTAAGAAAAACATGTACAATAGTATTATTCAAAGTATTGTCCACCTGAAGCTATGACTTTTTCCAATCTTTCTGGGAATTTGTGGATTCCATTCCAAAAGAACTGCGCCGGCTTGACGGCCAAGAATGAATCAAGCCAATTTTTGATACCCTGTTCTGATGTGAACCGTATTCCAGTGAGGGCGTTCTGCATCGATCGGAACAAATGGTAGTCAGAAGGGGCAAGGTCTGGGCTATAAGGCGGGTGGGGTAAAACTTCCCATCCACTGTTTTCCAAATAGTTCTTAACCGGAATAGCAACATGGGGCCGGGCGTTGTCATGATGGACAATTATTGCCTCCTGCCTGGTCGCATATTCCGGGCGTTTGTCGGCTATTGCTCTCTTCAAACGGATTAATTGTGTTCGGTAGCGTTCTCCATTGATGGTTTCACCTGGTTTTAGCAGCTCATAATACAACACACCCTTCTGATCCCACCAAATACAGAGCATTACCTTCGCGCCATGGATATTCGGCTTTGCCGGTGATTTGGCTGGTTGGCCGGGTTTCACATATGATTTTTTGCGCTTGGCGTTGTCGTAATGGATCCATTTTTTATCACCAGTAACAATCCGATGCAAAAATGACTTCTTTTTGTGGCATTCCAGCAGCATTTCGGACATGCAAAACCGCCTTTCAACGCCTCTCGGCTTGAGTTCATGTGGAACCCAATTTCCTTGCTTTTGAATGTATCCGGCTGCTTTTAAACGTTTTGAAATGGCTGCTTAAGTGATTCCCAAAGATTCTGCGAGCTCTTCTTGTGTTGGGCAACAATCTTCATCGAGTAATGCTTCCAGTTCTTCATCTTCAAACTTTTTTGGCTGTCCAGGACGTTCTTCGTCTTCCAAGCCAAAATCATCACTTTTAAATCATGCGAACCACTTTTAGCACGTTCGCTCAGCTAGAGCATGTTCACCATAAACTTCCACCATAATACCATGACTTTCGACAGCAGTTTTCTTCATATTAAAGTAATGAAGAAGAACTCCCCGCAAAAACACTTTTTCAGGCACAAAGTTCGACATATTTGAGTGAAAAAAAATGATTGTTGTTCACGCTTCAAATGAATGACATATACTAAAAAAGACGCACAATGACAGTAGCTTTCCAACGCACGTTCGGAATATTGGAACCATGGAATAATAATCAAGTTACGCCATCTCTTAGCAATCCGCACGAATTAAGTTATAGACCCAATAACTAAAATTGGTTGTGACATTTTGTTGTAACTCTTATTTGACAGTTTTATTATTATATATTATTTATTATATTTATATTGTCACGTCCTGTGACTATCAATATTTATTTACAAAATAATATGTGTAAAATTAATAATTTGAAAATATTAAACATGTAAAAGCAACAGGTATCTCTATATATCGATCGTCGAAAAATCCTAAATGTCTAGACAAAACGAAATTGTATTTATTGGGGAACCCCATCGGAATGCGTTATAATGAGTTATGTACACAAACCATTAACCCTCTACTTCCTGCATAGTCCATTCACCTAAGGGAAATAGGGAGGCTAGAGGAACACGCAGGAAAATTTAGAAGACCTGTTACTGAGTGGGACTAAAATTAGAATCTTGTCGCTATGGATACGAATTGAAGAAAATGTTGGAATCTTCGTAGAAACAATTATAGTCTCATCTGGCTGAAAGAAAAGCTTTTAGGGAACATCTTGCAAATGTCATGTCAGTATCGATCGAAAAATGGCGGATATCAACCGAAAAAACAGTCTATAAAAGCAGCTGTAAATCCACAAATCTTCAATGACCGTCGGACCATCTTGAACTTCAGATCCCTCTCAGAAAAGTAACAACCCCGGAGTTCTCTTAGAAAAAGCGACTTGAATCTTGGAACTCGGTACTTTTCTTGGAAAGCATTTTTAATCGACACTCACTTCCATCGGGTATCAGTTCGTTCATCATTGTGAATAACGTTTGGATTATCAGTGCGGATAAAGGATTTAAATTGTTTAATTGGATTTACATAAATTAACCTCAACATTGTACCAAGGACACAAGGATTTTAGGGACTCAACTATTAACTTGAAACAATTTCGGTAAGTACCAAATTTTTATCAAGTCCCTAATTTGACACTTGAGTAAATATATAAATTCTCCCCCTTTCTTTTTCAAGCTGCTTCCCAGGAGGAATTTTCAAGGGGAATTTCTGTCATTATTGTATTTTAACATTTAATAAAGGGTTACAATATATTATATATATATATATATTATTATATATTTTTATATATATTATATTGTATATATTATTTTTGTTTTTCCCAATATTTGATTTATCGCTTGTTTATAATTATATCAAAATAAAGAAAATTTATAAGAGTAATATTTTTAAAATGACTCGCAAACTTGATACAGCTTGTTCTCTAAAACTGTCAAATAAAAGTTACAAAAAAATGTCACAATCGATTTCAGTTAAGTCAAAACAGAACTGACATTTTCAGTTGAGTCAAAATGGAAAGATTTTCAGTTAGGACAACAGTTTGTTCATTTCATTGCAAGTTAATTCAAAGTCACTCGGGACCATCGATATAGTAGGAAAAAGTCACCTGTCAATACCTTCTATCATATGGGCCGTTATTATTCGAATATCATCAAGAAAAGAAGACTTAGTACAATAGTTTGAACTCTTGCAGACTTTGAAGTATTTTCTGCAGCTTCATTTTTATTTGAAATTCCTTTTGTATGTTTCACTGCTAAAGTCATCCATCTATGAATTACATTTTCTGCTGAAGAAAAACTAAAAACTGTTGTTTCGTTTTCTCCTATAATTGAGACTGTTTTCTTCCTTAAGTCCTACTTTCGTTACTTATGTCCTACTTTTGTTTTTTACGCCCTCTGCACAGTTTC
This sequence comes from Diplolepis rosae, assembly GCA_030998225.1. Classification (NCBI taxonomy): domain Eukaryota; kingdom Metazoa; phylum Arthropoda; class Insecta; order Hymenoptera; family Diplolepididae; genus Diplolepis; species Diplolepis rosae. Next base: position 1,241,562 of record JAPYXD010000679.1, read on the forward strand.
GAAAAATGGATTATATTACCCCCCAAGCAAATACTTGATCGGACCGTAAGATGGCGACAGCAAGGATTAAGCTAACTCCTTCATTGCTCACCAGGGAGCCATCTCGCACGTTCTGGGCTCAGTGCTAATACTTAATTAATCTAACCAAAGTTTATACTTTTCCATGCGTTATTAAATTTAATCAAATTTGTTTCTTGAAATACTGAAAACCCCAAAAAATTGTACCTAAAATTTTTTAAACTTGAAGAAAAAATATTTTACGTTCCAGAAAAATATTTAATTAATCTAACCAAAGTTTATACTTTTCCATACATTATTAAATTCAATCAAATTCGTTTCATACAATTCGGGGGGCACAGCCCCCCGAACTCCTCGGCAGGGGCTTTGCCCTCTGCACCCCCGCCGGAGCTCCGCCCCTGGGCCCCACCCCCCTACAGCCCTACCCACCACCTTTCGTGCCATATTTATTAATATTATTGTTATAACATGTTACTATTCCACGGAGTCGTAATTGGACACTCTCAATACCATTCTACAGACGCTCGAAATACTTCTTTAGGACGTATTTTGCAAAAAATATCGTGTGTACCACGGAGGTTGGTCATTTTGGGACTCGACCGATGTATTCAGTCCTCGTCTCCTCCTCGCACGCGCGCTCGGCTACGACTCGGCCTGAATACATTGGTCCTCGCCCCAAAAGACCTACTTTACCTCCTAGATACACAATGTACTATTTTATTTTTTTTTTTTTGCATTCGTTATATACTCTTGATTCTTTCACATTCTTACTTTTCTCACAATGTTATATATCTGTCATCTCAGCAATGGTATTTTTACATTTAATAGTATCGTGGTTAGTATCTTTCAAAATGGTTCCCACATTTCCTTGACTTAATTTTCGATTCAGATCAAATGGTACGAGTCTAGGATTCAATTTTGGAATGTTTGGCGCCTTTCGAGTGGGAGCACTATCTTGGATTACGGGTAGATTAGAATAATAATGAAAATTTCTGTTACTGATTCTTTGTTGGTGACCAGTTTTTTTATCAGCCATCCAGAGTAACAATTTTCCCACGGTCTGCAGCCATTAATTTATGATGATGAGAAAACTCGTTGATATTTGCACCATCAGATCCACTAAATTCTTGATATCGTTTATAATTTCTGCAATTTTCTGAGTTTTCAATGGATTGACTAGAAAATAAATTACTTTTTTTCTCTACCTTTTGGATAAATTTTCTTCTATCATCGTAGACATTAGAGTAACCAATATGTATTCTCAGAACGATCTTTGAAAGTCCTTGTTTAAATAATCGAATATGAGTCATTTATATTAGATGCGCAACTAAGTTCCCGCTGTTAATCAATAGATGGCTCCAGCAGTACGTTCTGTGTAAGGAGCGCAGAATCCTTCTGCTGTTGGTTTTACACACCAGATCACGCATGCTCACCTTGGAAACGCACAGTTTAATTCAAAAGCGGATTAATTGATTCATAGAAATTAGAATAATATAAAGAGAGAATTGGCTGGCGACATTGGCAAGTCGACAAACTAAAAATATGCATGAATATTGTTTTTTTCCTAACTTTTACATGTTTACTTAAACAATATGTTTTAGATTGAGGTATGAGTCGAAACTTACAGAATCTACAAAAGGCAACTAAGAATTGCTTAGTTTTTTATAAGAACATCTGGAATCCAGAATCCTGAAAAAATGTTCAAAAGCTTTCTCTTCTTACAGACTTTTCATAGACAAGTCCTTACGTGGAGAGGAAATTTATTGTCATATTACGCATTTTTGTAAACGCTTCCACCGTGGGAAGGGACGCGTTTATGATGTGCAAGAGACTGCGGCAAAGATTTGTCTACACAAACCGTAACACGTGTTCAGGGCTAACCTTTTCGCTCGCTTTAGAAGGGCTTTAAATTGTATAATGTCAAGATGGGCCAGCTCGAGTACACGGTTATTTATGGTTTATGGATACACTGAGTTTCGACTAGTGGGGATGAATGTGACGAAAAACAAATGTTTTCGCGCGAATGGAAGGATAGACTGACAGGCAAGGCTCCTGGTTCTTGCGCGCGCCGACTTATCAAGACGTCAACGACGAAGTGCTTTTTCTGATTCAGATTTAATTTAGACAGAGGACGAGAAGCTCGTGACCCGCTATTTTTTTGTCCTCGCTCGAGCGATTCCATATCTGTTTTGAACAATCAAACGATTTCACTGAAACAAATTATTATGAAATATTACGCGTATGATAATAAATTAAATTTATGTTCTTTTTATTTGCATTATAAAAATTATGTTTTTATTTTGTGTCAACTCCTAAATATTCTTTATTTTTTTTACTAATAGAATTCGAGAAGCAAATCAGCTCATTCGCGAGAGCTGGGCTTCCTAGTCCTTCCTTGTGGAATGAATCCCAGTTTACAGGTTTCGAAACTATAACTTTTCGCGCTTAATATAGGACCTGCGCGTTACAGACAAAACGTTTTTTTGTCAGAAGTGGGATAGCCACAAACTCGTCGCGGGTGAATTTGAATTTTGTGTTTTAGTGACAAGTGAAACTACACCAGTTTGTATGAATTACATCGAATATAGATTTTATCAATGTGTGTTTTTTTTAACAACCAGGATACTCTGCTTATCGTGAACCAGGAGGATCAGGAAGCAGAAGGACCAAGAAGCAGCTGACGTAGTACTATCTTTCGAGTATCGCCTTTTTAGTATAGCGTGAATTAAGTAGCGTTAGAAACGAATTTTCCCAAGCAGAAAGAAGATAGGAAAGCAAAAGAAGAGGACATTTTACATACCCACGATTTCTTCCTCAAAGGTTTTTTGGCGTGGTAGCTCAAATATTAAACATGTACTGCCGGAGTTCCGAGAAGATACAAGCCCAATTAGATACATCAATGAACTGAATCAAATTGGGAAGCAGTGGAACCAAGGGAGAATGAAATCCACTACTTGATAGAAAGATCCCTACAAGGGCCACCAGGAGATTGGTGGCAAATTGTCAAAAACGAGGTACGAAATTTACAAATGTTCTTCCATAAATTTACACAAAGGTACTGGAACGAAAAAGTTCAACATGAAATCAGGAGGAAACTGGAATTTGGACACCATCAACCAGAAAGAAACACATCAAGAGCCGAATATGCTATCAGCCTATATGCAGAGGCAATAGAATTAAATCCACTGATGACGCCAATTGAAATAATCCAGAAGCTAGCAAGACATTTTAATGAAGAGGTGAAGTATGCCATTATAGGAAGAGGAATCTCTCGAGTAGAAGAACTAATCGATCTATTAGAGAATTTCGACAAGATAGGGCCCAGCAATTCAGGAAGAGGAGAGAACAGAGAATGAAAAGTAAGAAGAATCAATGGGCAACAAGACAATCGGTCTGAAAATAACGCAGATCCTCGACCATCATGGAGAACACACTCAGGAGGAAGCAATACGATCCATGGACAACATCGACACCAAGGGTCAGGAATACAATCCAGAACGGATGAAAATAAAAACTGGAGAGGAAGCAATCAACAACCCTCATAAAGAATGAGGAATATCCAACTAGAGGAGGAAGAAAGTGAGAAAAGACAAGAAGAAGAAGAAGAACAAACGTTATGCGATGTGGGAAACGAAAAGGTGCCACGTTTATAGAATCACAAGAAGCAGGGAAAGAAAACGTGGCACAAGATATCACCCTCTACACCCACATGCTGTACGATCCACGAGAAGAGTTGCTAGAAGAGCCGAAAGAAGGAGGTACGAATAAACGCACGAAATGTTACGTGGCAAATCTAATGATAGGAGGCATATTGAGAACTGCACTTATAGACACTGGAGCAGAAGTTACGTGTCTATCTGAAGAGTTCCTAAACAAAAACATAGAACGATTTAGAGAATGTCCCATGTTACCGATTAATGGGGTTACACTTAAGGGACCGATGGGAGGAAAAGCAGTGAGACAAAATAAACAAATATATGTGGATATACAGCTACCCAACTGTCTTATCCAAACTATATTCCTAGTTGTACCAAAACTTTCGAGGCCCTGCATAATTGGCATCGATCTTCTTGACCATCTAAGAAGCAAAATAGATTTAGATAGTAAAACTATTTCATTCCCATATCTGCAAGGGGAACCTTCATTAAGAATAATGAATGAAGAAACAGATGACTCATCTGAAAACATTATGCAGGAGATAAACCTCCTGACTAAGGATGAACCATCAGCAGATATTGAATATGAAGAAATCCACAAAAAGTTGGAAGAGGCGTCCATAATAGAACCTGAAAAACGTGAAAAAATCAAGAAATCATATGGAAACATAAAAGAGTATTTCGGAAAAGACCAGGAAGATGAACGTCATATCAGCACATTTTAAAACTAAAAAAAACCAACCTTTTTTAGGTCAAAGCTATCCAATACCCATAGCACATAGAGAAAAAGTGGACGAAGAAATCCAAATGATGCTCAATATGGGAGTAATTCAGAGATCAAACAGCTCATACATTAATCCAATAGTACCAGTGATAAAAACGATGGCAAATTGAACAGTGAACATTTTATCAAATTTACTTAAAATATAACAGTTTGTTTCCAATCACAAATTGTTAATTAAGTTTCAGATTGAGTTTAATACAACCAAAAAAAAACAGCCTTCAAGAGTATAAGTCCTTTTTAGATACGTTGAACGGTCACCAGTGATTTCGATCATTGGGTAAGGCAAAATTTGAAGTGCTCGTATTGTATTGTTTATAAACTGCAATTTTCAACTTAATTAACTAACAGAATATTTTTGAATGTAAAGATTGTCCAAAAATTGTGCTTGAGTCTAGTTTGTCCAATCTTGAATCACTAAAATTCTTTAACAATAAAAAATTTTGTTATTTGTTAGCAATAAACAAATTTTATAATTGCCAGAATTGTTCACGAATTTTCATTAAATCTAACTTTTCTAATCTTATATCACTGAAAATAACTTTTGTTAATTCGCTTAAACAACTATTAAAATAACAAGTGTAAAATTCACTCAGGCGAATATTAAATACGTCTGACCTGACCCCCTTTGCATCACTGAAATCATAGCATTCAAGGCTAAGAACGTAGAGTACCTGCATACATCGCGACCAAAATCGACTGTGCGTTAAAATTACAGCAGAATCCTTCAACAAAAACAAATTGAAATTCAAAATCAATTGTTATACTTAACAAGCAAATAAAAAGTCGGCTACGTTATACGGAAACTATACAAACTCAAGTAATAATAAAATTAAAACCTTGAATAATTAAATATTTTCGGACTAATGTAATTAAGTAATTTTGGCTTACAAAATAACATAGAACTATTGATTCAGGCAGTTATAATTTTATTGTGCACAGATAAAGGAAACATTTGGTAAAATTCAAGAATACCCACGTCAGCTGAAATAATATGCAAAATTATATTCTTAATTTATTCAAACATAATTTCAAGTTAAAAATTATTATTATCAACTAGCACACCTGTCAACATAACTAAGCGAATCAAGTTATTTTACCACAAGAACAGCAGGAAAAATGTCACAGCTTAGAGGTGATATTAGAACAGATGACAATCAGGCTCACGAGGTTATCAGCAATTTCACCCACACCCTTGATGAATCCATGATATGATCGATGATAGAATGTTTCTCTATACAGCAAGGCATTATAAACGTTGCGGTATTTGACGGTGAAAATATGCCTGTTAGAGATTTTATTGAAGATGTCATGAACGGCGCGTTAGTAGTACCAGCTGAATGTGAAAAACGATATGTCACGGCAGTATTGTCACGTTTAAAGGGTACTGCAAGAAGCAGTACATATGGAAGAACCTTTTCAAACCTCAAAGAACTTAGTGATCATTTAAAGCAACGATACGCTCCTCGTAAGGCATACTCGTGGTATATAAGCGAAATGGCTACTATTCAACTTTCTCGCGGTGGAAATGTAAGCGAATTTTACGACCGTATAACATCATTAAGATTAGGAACACAGGCGGTTCTCGAGGACAAATATGAGAACGTCAACTTACATTGTCTGTTTCTCAATGATTGCGCTTTGGAAGCATTTATTCGCGGCTTGCCCGACAAAATGTCAGCTTTTGTAGAATCTCAATATCCAAATACGTCAGAAATAGCCTTAAAATATGCTCTTGACTATGAAGCGAAACATCAAACCAATAGTCAAAATTTGCTGCAGCAAGATAGTTTTGATTTAAGGGACAGAAGCAGCAGTCCACGAGCGCAGTTTACACCATAACACAATGGACAGGATGCTACGAATCCCGCACCAAAAGCAACCCAACACATTCAAATTCAAACGAATACAAGCTATTACTATGACAAAATAAATGAAGTACGAAGACAACTTTAGTATTTGTCCAGCAGAGGCATATATATGCATCAAATAATTAAAGATCATGTAGTATACTAAAAATAATCAAAATAAACTATATTAAAATCATAAAACTTAATTTTGATAAATCAAAAACCCCAAATTCAACAGTACAGTAATTTAACAGAGTAAAGGGATAAGATTAAATAAAACCTATCTTGAAAAGTACTTATATATATTTTCTGATACGCAGCGTCATCCAGTAGCAGAATGGACCAACAAAACCCCACCCAAGGCCGAGCAAAATGGACCTGGATCTTGATCGTCATTATTTTTGCAACCCCAACACAATATGAACTTCAACCATTGAGAAACAACCCTGGATTATTTTATGCCAAAGTTGAGCCCTTGCGTATTACCAGTACATATTGGAGGATTGTCGTGTATATGGATCCATAGCAACTACAAACTCATCTCCAATCTAAAAACATATCAACTGATATAAACAACGTGTATTTAACATGTTTGGACCAATCCCTAGAAGAAAACTGCAGAAGTGAAGTTAGAGTGGACCTGTTGAATCGAAAAGTCAAACAAATCGAAAATAAATATGAAGAATTAAAAAATATGTTGACAGAAATAAAGCAAGATACACCAAAAGCAGAAAACCCACCCCCAAGTATGCAGAAACGAAGAGCACCCCTATTAGGCTTTATCGGATCAATTATTGGACCAGTGATAGGAGTGATGACTTCCGACGACGCAGAAGAATGTGATAACGCTATCAATGAACTACATGACAGACAAAATAACCTTAGCAAAATTTTAAGAAAACAGACCCACATTGTCAAATCAGAAATCAACAACATTCACCTGGAATTGAATCAAAAATCGCAAGAGATCACCAACATACAACAACAACTAAATGAGACCATCAAAAACATAGAATCACATAATCAATTCTGGAGTAACATCATATATTTCAGAAAAATAAGACAATGGGCTGACCATATCGAGATAAAACTTGACCACTTAGACGAAAGTTTAAAACAATTTATAAAAATAGTAGAAGCAGCACGAGAAAAAAGGTTACATCCACTCCTTCTCACTAAAGAACAACTCCGAGAAATCATTACCGAAATACATTTTAAATTAAGTGAAAATGAATCTCCAACACCCACTTCACATGTTCGAGCAGAAGAACTATCAAAATTAGGAAAAACAGATGTTAGAATCAGCTCTGGACGACTGCTCATCGCCGTCGACATACCCTTAATAGATAAGGCAGGGTATCAGCTTTATGAAATTTATGCACATCCAGTGTATCAACAAATATCTCCGAATACAACAGGATCTATTTATATAATACCAAAAACTCCGTATATTGCCCTGGCAAATGATGAAAATAAATTCTTTCTCGTAAGCAAAGAATATTATGATAATTGTCAAAAAACCTTTTACAACACCATCTGCGAAAACACCCAGCCCAAGCACGAAGTTTCCACAACCAACTCATTCGAGTGTTTTATGTTGATAAGACAATCATAAGATACCATTTACCTTTGTGACATCAGGATGAAAATATAAGAAGAAATGTATTGGAACTACATCCCTTCGTTATCTGCCTGGATTTATTCAACAAAAAATCCAGAGCCAATAAGCATCAACTGCATAAAAGGAAAACTGGAAAAAGGTTACCTCAGCAATTCAGGACTACTCCGATTAGGTACAGGATGTACTGCAAGGACAAAATATACCACCCTAACCGGAACTCAGATTAATAAAAGGACAGAAGAATATATTTACAACCCTAATTTTACTTTCAATATAACTGAAATTCTTCCAAAGTTGGACAGAATTCAACAACTTCCTAAAATAAAACCTCTTACGTGGGAAAAATCTCACATAGGAAATTGGAAAAGGCTCCACACAGACGAATCACTTTCAAACAAGAAGAACAATTGACAGAATTCGAAGAACAAAATTTTACTAAACAATTACATAATGAATACTGGACAGGAGGATCTAGTGCAATAATAATCATAATTATAATAATTATGATTTATTTTGGAAAAAATCCAATCCTAAAATGTTTAAAAAACCGAAAAAGAACTCCCAGAAAAGAAGAAGCACCAAGAGAACTACAATAGTTACAACCAGTAAACATCCCTGAAATTCGAGTACAAACAGAAACTACTAAATTTCCAATTCGAAATATCCGAATTGCCTATAATACCACCTCCTGTGTCACCGAGGACGCTGACAAATCTAAGGAGGGAGGACACGGAAGGTTATACAAAAAAAAATTTTCATCAAAAAAATAAAAAAAATGAAAGAACTCTACAGTACCGGTCAGCGACGCCTGTAATAAGATTAACCTGTGAAGCATTTATGCAGTCCAGCAGGATAAACTTACCTCAACGAGATAAGGCGCTCCCGACAAAATGGCTAGCGCGAAAAAAAATAATCATGCGAAGAGAGGAAGCAGTAAGCAGTATGGCACCGAGCATGCAACCAGACACCACAGCATAGAGGAAGAACAACGATCCGCCTCTCTACGTTAATGGGAGCGGCAAGATGACTTTCACGCCTATCATCGTCATCAACCAGCTTGAAGGTTATGTACTCCTGATCAGAAACTCGCACTTCAATTATTAAAAATTGTTAATAACTTTAGGTAAAATTCAAAAGTCAAAAAGGATCAATATTACCACTAAACTAGCGAGTTCCTGATCAGAATGACCAAATTAGAATAAAACTAGACCAGTGTTATGAATAAATACTTAAATTTCGCGAATTCATAGGTTTTAAATAATAATTATTGGTAATCAATTATAAGAAATGAGAAGACCTGAATCAGAAATTCCGAGAAAATTCCAATTAGTTAACTATTAAAATAAAAAATTTCTCAGCAAAAGAAATTGAAATAGTATAAATAAAAATTTACTTGATAATAAAGTAATTTTTGACAGAACTAGCACTAATAATGACAGGAGAAGGATTTGAGGAAAACAAAAATCAAAAGAAAAATAAAATTCCTGAGATTGGTGAAATTACTGCCAAATAAAGCAAAATGAAATTGATCGGAGGACCAATTTCACTAATCTCAACCCATTTCAATTGAAATAACGTAAAATTTATTGGTAAAATAAATATCTAATGTACAACAGAAAAAGAAATACACTCACACACAAGCTAACATTAAAAATACACGATAAACTAAACACACATCATAAGAGTTACACCTAAAAATACATATACACTAAATACATACAAAAAAAATATATATATACAAAAATATACACAAAAACACTACACGCGAGGCAGGTACGGCACTCCACGAGCTGGAACCCGGCGATAACCCCTCAGAATCGGACGCCTGCGATATGCAACCACGGACCTAGGAGCTGAAACCAAATTTCAAAAAATTTTAATAAAAGATCTTCAGAACAAAAATTTAAAAAAGAAATAAATACAGGAACCAAGAAAAAAAAAACTAATCTTCATAGGAGGACACCAGAGCCGAGCCACAGTTGGATCTCGTGACGTCTCTCGAGTGTGGTAACCGGATGAATCGCCCACACCGGCAAAAACGTTCCTCAGTGCCCTGTATCCTGAAAAAATAAGATAAAATCGATTAATCAAAGGAAGAGAAAAACAAGAAGAAAAATATAATAAATATATAACAAAAAGAAAGAGGATAAATTTTGGCAAACCTATCCCAAACAATAAGCTGAGGGTGCTGAATGAGAACAGCAACGAGACGCTTGAGCAGGTAAGGGCGAAATATCCCGCGACACCATGCTATGAAGCTCCTCACAGAGGTTATAGGTCTCCTGACACGCCTCACGAATCACATGATCCGCCGATGCCGCACTCCATAGCAGATGGATTTGCAGTTGACGCAGAGATGCGCCAGGACGGACCCTCTTCGGACTCCGGTGGACCCACCTGTCGCTCCTGGATAAGAAACCACATCAGTCGTACCCAGGGCACCAGGGTATCCACCAGGTTCGACACCTGCCTCAGCAACTCTGGAACAGGAACCTGCGGAGCCCGTTGATAGGAATCTGCAAAAATAAAAAAGAGAATAAAATACCATACATTAAAAATTGGAAACACAACAAGAAAAAGGACTCTAACCTACGCAAGATCAACAAAGCAACCCCTTAGCGCGAGCATAGAATGCTGAACAACAAAACTACCCTTAATTTTTCTGGAAGAAACGCGGATTAACACCCCATTATACGATTTCTTCAATCGATGCACAATACAAAAATCCGAATCCGTCACCGACAATCCAAGGAGCTCCCTTGCCAACGAAACGAACACAGGAACAACTTGACAGACCAGTACACGCCAAACAATAAACTGATGTATCCCCGCCGAATCCTCAAGCGCGGAAATTCGAGACGATAAACTCTCAGCTACTGAGAGAGTAGACAGAGTGCCGCGGGAATAATCCGGAAAAGATGGACCCGACTCAAATAAGTTAAAATCAAAATTATCTAAATAAAATTGACTATCGGACCCGGTAAGGCAAGAAGAGGACTGGCCCGAGATATACTCGTCGATTAACACGGCACGGAAATCACTCTCACGGGGTTCAGACATCGCGCACCGAAATGTAAGAGACCCAACCCAGAAGACCTATTAAATACGAAAACACCCCACCAACAATCACAAAAACTGATGACTCAAAGAAATTAAAAACTCACCGTGAGGTCGAAGTTCTCCACGATCCATGGTCAAATCGTTGGCCTCATGGGCGTTGTTTAGGTACCACTGCGAGTAAGGAATCGTCCGGGAACCACTGGATGATGAAGCTTGTCCTGCCATGATGTTAAAAGAACTAATGAAGTAACGCATCTTCAAACAAAAGAGCAGCTGCCCAGCCATACAAAAATAGATGACAGACGTTAAAAGTTACCTATGCAAATTAAGAATATAGAAAATAAAAAAAAATAAAAAAAAATAAAACCAAACGACAATCCAGGGAAACATAAGTTAAGAATCAAGGATAAATCATACTCACCTATGTCAATCTGAGAATCAGAAGTTCACTATAGACACAACACATGATCAATTACACGAGAAATACACAATCCAGCAAGAGATAGAAATTAATATCACTTGGAATTCGAAACCGACGCGGTGCCTCTGCTGTTGTTATAGACAAGTAAATTAAAATTAAAAAAAATAATAATAATTAAATTAATTAATTATATCTGAAAGGGAAAAGGGGAAGATAAATAAATGATATTAGCATCGAGGACGATGATTAATCTAAGGAGGGAGGACTGTTACATCCCTGATATTTTAAAATTTTAATTCCTTTCGCCTGTGCCTAGGCAACCCAGTAAACGCTCAGGGATATAACTGATACATGTCTCCTCATTACAACACTGATAGTAGGAAACACCTGTCAGAAATTATCTGAGACCGGCAAGGCAGTCGAGTTGCATAAAACAAGAACACTGCCTTGCCGTCGGTAATGTAGGAAGTCAGAATAATAAACATTAACATAATTATTTAACGAAAAGAAATACTTTGAATGATTCATTTGTAACCTATATACAAATGTTTCTAAATCATTTCAGTCGATTATGTCGATCATTAGAAGAGTGTATCACTCAACATGATAACTGAACTCTACCATATCGACCCTATCAACCTGTGATTTAGAATTAACGTCATTTAAGGCCAGATGGAATTTTGAATATATATTTGAACAATCACAGGTTGATAGAGTCGATATGGTAGAGTTCGGTTATCATGATGAGTGATACACTCTTCTAATTATCGACATCATCGACTGAAATGACTTAGTAAAATTTTTATATACTTCATGATATATCCGTGGCCAAATTGGCGCAAATAGATTCTGTGAGAAGAGTTTTGTGGAACCTCCATAGCTCAGATGATAGAGCATTCGACTGGCAATCGAAAGGTCCTGGGCTCGATACCCAGCGGAGTGGAAGCGTTCCTTTTTTCACAGAAATAATTGTTTAAATATGTATTGAAAATTCCATCTGGTCTTAAATGACGTTAATTCTAAATCTAGGTTGATGAGGTCGATATGATAGAGTTCAGTTATTATGGTGAGTGATACACTCTTCTAATTATCGACATAATTGACTGAATATATAATCTTAACCCATACTCTTAATATATTTTATATAATTCTATAATTCTATATAATTCTATATAACCTATATATTTAAAATTAACCTAATTTATTATTCAATTTTCAATTGTAAAACGAATGAAAATCTGATTATATGATTGATTCTTTTGAGACTTATAACTTCTAAGTCTTGAAATATTTTAATATTTTTGCATGCATAACCTTGCTACTCATTTCCAATTCTGATACTTAATTTGAGATAAAGGTATAGGAAATATTCAAATTTAAAAAATATTTTTATCTGGTCTCTAATTTCATTTTGAGGGATCTATCTGGGTCTATCCAGTTCTTATCCCAGAAGTGGTAACAGAAAATAAGTTGTAAAAATATTCTATCCGGTTTCTATAAGGCATTTGGCGTCTTGTGAATTTTTAAGGTGAAAGTGCATCTGCTACCTGGCCCTACCCGGTTTCTACCTGGCATATGGATCCAGAAATTAAAATACAAAAATATGTTTGTACCCGGATCCTATCCGGTTTTTATAAGGTAGTTGTCGACTTGCAAATTATTGAGGTGAAAGTGCATCTGCAACCCGGCCCTACCCGGTTCCTATCTGGCTTATGCACCGAAAAAATTGCATACTTACTTTTAGTATATTATACTAATATCTAGTACATTTTATACTCAAATACACGGCTAGTATAACTTCTATTTTGAAGAGGAAAATCGTCTTATTATAAGTATTTTTCCCTCTTTTAAAGATAGTATGTGTTACACTTATAAACAGTATGTACATCTAAGTATGATTCTTCCCAATTAGACATTGAATTTGAATTATACATGTTTTAAATACAACTTACTTAAGATTATGAATCCTTTGACGCCCACAGGAGAACAAGAATCTTTAGAAAATCCATACCTATAATTGAAGCTTCCTATTAAGTTAAAAGAAAATACTTAATAAAGAACATTTTTTGAAATATTTATTGAGTACGTAAAATAACGCCACCCTAAAAAAATTATACAGAAATCTTATCCTAATGAATACAAGTTAATTCGAACCTAATTCAAAGCTAACCCGAGGGATATTATTAATCTGAACTTTAATCGAAATAAATCTGATTTTATCTCAAACAAAGTTTTTACTCAGATCAAAAATATTTTCCGGATTTATTCTGATTAAAAACTTGCATCGGATTATCTACAAATTAGCCTTAAATTCATTTTAATCCTTATGTAACATTAATTTGAACTATAAATAAGCAAAACAGTAGCAGAAAGTAAACTACATCTATTAGAGAAAAGTTTTTGAATATCATTTTTACGCAAAAAAATTAAAGACTAGGTTTAAAGCTGATATTTTAAGGAAACATATATATGTTTTTAAACATACTAAGAATATTCATCGATTCAACTACTGCTCTTATTTGATTTACCTATGTTCCTGCAGATCATTTAACTTCAAAAATGACACTGGGGCCTTTACGAACAACGGAAAGTAAGTTAAAAAGTAATCAAACCTACTGAGATTTTTTCGGTGTATGTGTAACAAAAAAGTACTGTCAATTTACTCAGAAAAAATTTTCCAGCTTGAAAATGAGTTTTTACTGTGAAAACAGTAAATTTAACCTTCCAAGCGAATATAAGGTAAATGAAGTTCGCAACGTTGCTGTAGCAACGAAAAAGTAATTTTTGAGCATTTGAGGTTGAAGACGACAAACATCTCCGCTGTGTTTGGGGATGAATTTTTTTCCTAATTAATTGACACTAAATGCTACAATATCCAGTCTTAAAATTTTAGGTATCGAGCTTAGTTCGGTTTTTTTTTTTTTTTTACGTTTTTCGGTATTCAAGGCATGAAATGCATGCGGATGGGTTGTTTTTGTGCTATATTGCTATTTAGACTTGATTAAAATAGATTTGAACGACTAGAACCTTTTTTTTTCCTAAAATTGGAATTTTACTTTTTTGTTGCTACAGCAACGTTGCGAACTTCATTTACCTAAATATTAGAGTCTTAACTCGAATTTTTCCTGTACTTTTTCTCTCAGTGTAAAGATATTATGCGATCCCAGATAGAACCTAGTTAAGCTCCAGGTATAAATCGGGGACAAAAACCGGGTACAAATCCAGTAGCGCCGGATAAGAACCGAGTATACGTATTTTGAGGACCCGGCTACAAACCGGATAAAAATCTTACAGATCCCAGATAAGACCCATATAGAAACCGGACAAAATATTATATCAACCCAGATATAATTGGATTAAGTGCCGGATAAGAACCGGATATAAGTATTTTAAGGAGCCGGATACAAACCGGATAAAAATCTCAGACGTTCCGGACAAGAACCATGTAAAAAACGGGTAAAGATATTATATGATCCTAGATAGAACCCGGTTAAACTCCTGGTATAAACCGGGGACAAAAACCAGGTATAAATCTAGTAGTGTCGGATAAGAACCGACTTTTACCCGGTTCTTATCTGGGTTCTATCTGTCATTTTAAGCAGGGTTATTATAATATTTTGAATTATTATTTAGCAAAAGAGTCTCGCAAGCAAATAATCATGGATGAAAAAATCTTTAACTTTCAGACTTTTCCCACCAAGAATGCTTCAATGGAGGAAGAAGTTTCAAGAATAGTTCGTAGATCACGCAATATTCAGAATGGAGTTTCAACTTTCATCCCAATAAATAAAACTCCTGTCGCAGAAAAAGATGTAAAGGAATCAGTTGATATTCTCTACTGTATCATCAACGAGCCATCTAAATCCACAGATACCGTTTTTATTGACGGCTAGGGTGATGCAGATATTCGAACCATGCTTGAACCTTTAATCCTCAATGAATTCAATTCTGCGGAGACATCTTGTTCTAAAAAAAAGGTCGGACTTAAATCTGAAAAAGAAGTTATTGAAGAATCGACTTGTTTTTTCCGGAAAATGATTGAGGAAATGGAGATACTAGTGTTGCAACCAGAAGTTAAAGACGTTTCTCAGAAAACCTTTGATCCCATCATCAAGGAAGACATAGATGCTTGGGAGGAGAATAAAGAACAATTAATTCAACTTGTTGAGGGGGTTAATATCGACAAAAATGAAAATAAAAGAGCAGAAGATAATAACCCGATAATTTATGAAAAAATTGGAGAAATGACATTTGTTGTTGATCAACCAAAACTTTTGTCTTCTACATCTTCTGATGCTTTGTCTTCAAAAGTTGAATATATCGAAGAAATTGAAATAGAGGAAGTGGGATTATTTCCTCTATCGCAGGACATTGAAGAACATAAATCTCTGCCCCCATTATCTGCAAAGCTTTCCCTCCTACCTGTCCCTGGAGCTGCTTCAAAATTGGAAGCTAAAGATACTTTTAAACGCAACAAGTCTGGGAAAGCAAGGAAGTGGTTTCGCAATAAATTTAGGAAACTGTTTCATTTTGCCTTCGCTCGTAAAAATCATCAATAAGACAAATTAATTTTTTTGGAAATAAAATATATTTCTAAAAGGAAATATATTTACATAAGAAGTTCAAATTCTTGAATCTGGAGTAGGGATGACCAAAACTAAACGATTGGAGGAAAAGTATTGACATTGACTTTAAGATTCTATTTTTGGGTTGCTGGTTCAGACTACAGAGATGTATAGTTTACATCTTTGAATTTGAACATCCCTACGAGATAATTTATTTTTGAATGCCGATTTCGGCAAGAGATAGAAAAATCTCAAATTTATTAGTAATTTTTAATTGAATAATATTTACTGTTTATAACAAAAAATTGCGAATAAAAATAAAATGTCTGAAAATTTGATATAGATTATCTTATAGATATGAAAGTTCAGATATATTTGAAAAATAAAATTAGAAAATATATTTTTGTGATCAATGCATTGAAAATTGATTTGTTAGATCAAATCAAATTAAATTTAATAATGCGCAGTACAAAATATAATTCAACTATTTCTTTTATATATAAGAATTGTTTTCAATAAATTATCATGACTTGAAATTAATATATATCAAAATTAAAAAGCCTAAAGAGAATGATTCGTGTTTACAAAATATGAAAACATTTAGATATAATAGATTTGACTGACACAAAACAAGTGAAAATGGTATTTTTGTTTGAAACCATTTTAATCAAACACAGCGTCATGAAAAGAGCGAAGGTTCTGAAACTGTTTTTGGAATCGGGACTTCGAATTTAGATTTTGGTAGATCTTTTTGATCTCGAATGCCTGACGAGAGCGCCATCTCTGAAAATAAAATGATAAAGCGCGGAAGCTTTAGGTCGCACTTCTGGTTCTTACTTCGTTTCGTCTACATCCAGAAGCCACAATCAGTTCAAAGAAGCTAACATGGTAAATTGATTTTTTAAAAAGGCATTTTATAACATTCTGTTTTTCATTCTCCTCGAAAATATACTCTATTCATTGATTGCGATTCAGCTGTAAAACTGAGAATGAATTTTTGAAATTTTTAATCCTAGTCTTTGAAATAATAATTCCTTATTCATCAATTTTTACCCGGATCTGAAATTTGATATTCTCATGGTCATAAATAAAATCTATAAGCTTTGAAATCTACCATTCTTAAATTCCTTCCCCAATTTATTAAACAATGTTAATATAATTGATATTATATGTAAAGAGCTTTATTAAACTGTGAAATTTGTTATTTTCAGGCTGATTTAAACCCCAGAGACGTCGAAAGTGAGTAGAGAACAAGGATCAATACTAGTTTCTTGGAAGTTTTAATTTGAAGTTATTCTGAAAGTGAGGGTGTCAAAACAGAAAATTAAATTGCCTACTCGAGTGTCTGAAGTGATTAAATAAAAATCAGTGAATAAGGGGGTTCAAAATCGAGTATGAGTGTAATCTTCAAATTAATTCTCTATCAAACTTTTCAATTTAATATTATTTTATTTATTCATTTTTTATTTTTTAATACAATTAATTTATTCTTTAATTAACGAGAAAAATTATTCTACATATTTAATAGATATTATATTTAAAAAATATTAAATAAGTAAAAAATTTAATGAAATAATCTTATCTAAGATTTGAGAATTAAGTAATATTTTGTTTGAAATATTATTGAAATAAAATTAATATTATTGCAGAAACTTTGGAATTCGGCAACAGTAAATGAAAATATCAGAAAATTTGTTATACTTCGCGAAGAAATAAAAACGCAAAAGCACGGGTTCTCTGAATTTAAAATTGAAGATTTTTCCATTAAAAAAAGATTTGTTATGCTCATAATGACATTCGATTGCGCAACAGTGACTCCCGAAGATTCGTATTCTGATCCAATTGTGGAACTCAGCGTTCCGCGTCAAAAATAGGTTTCGTGCTGGTCTTATATGGTCGGACGGGGGTAATGTGACCAAGTGCTTTCAGTGGGGATGTAAGATCCACTAAAGCTAAAGATAGTACCAGATATTTTTCACCCGATTCTGCTTCATTACACGGTTTACAAAATATGCATTAATTTCTTCTTTTTTTAAAATATTAACTTCTCCCTCAACATCTACATTTAATTGTAATTTATTACATTTTTGATTCAACATTCTCGTAAATTGCACATAATTTAATTTTTCAAAATTTATCCAATTTCTATATCTGGTTTAAGAATTCATTTTTCCACCTACAACTAAGATTAATTCAATCGTGATTAAAAATAGATACTTGAATCTAAGGTAATATTAAAATAATTAAATAAATATTTTATGAGCAATTCCGAAACACGAAAACTTGTATTCTAGAAATTAATATTTAGTGAGGACGGAAGTTTATTCATTTTTAAGTCTATAACGGATTTGGATTTATGTAAATTATTCCAAATAGTAATTAATCATTGTTTAATCAATATTTTTAGATCATAATGGTCTTTTTATTATTTTGGATTTTAATTGATGTTTTTCTTTCTTATAAAGAGGCCGAATTCGCTTTCTCCATCTATGATGCTGATGGCAGCAATGTCATCGATGCCTTCGATTTGGGAAATGTTCTTCGTGCCCTTAATTTGAACCCAACAAATGCTACCATCCAGAAACTTGGTGGCACAGAAAAACGTGGCGAAAAAACTTTGACCCTCGAAGAATTCCTTCCAATTTTCAGCCAATGCAAGAAAGACAAAGATCAAGGTTGCTTTGAAGACTTCCTTGAGTGTTTGAAATTGTATGACAAACAAGAAAATGGAACCATGCTTGCCGCCGAACTTTCGCACATATTAATGTCCTTGGGTAAGAAATTCTTAACTAATTCATAAAAATGAATGATGATTATTCGCTGTAACTTTTGTGTATAGTACAAATTAAGCCATATTTAAAGCTCACCAGTGGCAATTTTCTATCTTAAGAATTTTCAAGTATTTAAACTTCTCCAAATACTTTTCTAAATATATAACATGTCTATTTTTACATTAAATTATTATAAATAACTAATTTCAAACCTAGCAAGAAAAGATCTATAAAAATTAGTGGTAGGCTGATAAATTATTTTTAAAAATTACCAAATTTTAAACTTCTTAATTTTTGAATTTTTCTCTCGCATTTATTGAAAGTCTTTTGAATTCCTTCCAGCTCTCTTTAAATTAGGGGTGGACAATCAAAACTAACTAAGAGCCGAAGTGAACATTTTAGACGGTTCAGGAAAAACTTTTCCATTCCTAAAATTCTTTATCGATTTTGATAAAATGTGATAACAGTTTTTATAGTTACTGATTACGCCTTCAAATTAAGGTATAGTACACTCAGACAAATTAGGCATCAGGTAAAAATAGATAATTTTGCTTTCAAAAATAGCAATATTACAGAAAGATTTTCAAATTCAGCAATATTATTATTGAAGGAATTATTTAAAAGAGAAAGGATTATTTTTCATGTAAAAAATTTGAAACACACAAAAATAATTTTATTAATAAATTTTATTTTTGCTTGAACTTTTTTCTTATTGCTTCAAGCAAATATTTTAAAATATTCTCTATAACATGATAATTTCCAATTTAAAAAAATAAACTCTTAATCTCTGAAACCATTAAAAAACAATTTTCTAACACAAAATTTTTATTTAAAAAATTGCTTAATTTCATAATAATTGATCCATTTTCAAAAATTGGAAACGATCAAGTTGTAGAGAATCTTTTTTCTAAAAAAATGATACATGATTTATTAGAATTGCATCATTTTTAAAAATTTAGCTCGAAGCGATATGAAAAAAAGGTCGAGCAAAAATAAAATTTATTAATAAAATTATTTTTGTGTGTTTCTAATTTTTTACATGAAAAATAATCCTTTCTCTTTTAAATAATTCCTTCAATAATAATATTGCTGAATTTGAAAATCTTTCTGTAATATTGCTATTTTTGAAAGCAAAATTATCTAATTTTACCTGATGCCTAATTTGTGTGAGTGTACTATACCTTAATTTGAAGGCGTAATCAGTAACTATAAAAAATGTTATCACATTTTATCAAAATCGATAAAGAATTTTAGGAATGGAAAAGTTTTTCCTGAACCGTCTAAAATTTTCACTTCGGCTCTTAGTTAGTTTTTATTGTCCACCCCTAATTTAAAGAGAGCTGGAAGGAATTCAAAAGACTTTTAATAAATGCGAGAGAAAAATTCAAAAATTAAGAAGTTTAAAATTTGGTAATTTTTAAAAATAATTTATAAGCCTACCACTAATTTTTATAGATCTTTTCTTGCTAGGTTTGAAATTAGTTATTTATAATAATTTAATGTAAAAATAGGCATGTTATATATTTAGAAAAGTATATTTGGAGAAGTTTAAATACTTGAAAATTCTTAAGATAGAAAATTGCCACTGGTGAGCTTTAAATATGGCTTAATTAATAAAATTATTTTTATTTATTTTAACATTTATAATCTACAGATATTATAGTTTATAATCCAAGATGTTAAAATTTATAATCCACAATATTATAATTTATAATCCAAGATATTCAAATTTTTCATCCATGATTTTAAAATCTGATATCTAGGGTATTAGAGTCCCTATTAAATCCCATTATTCAAAAAAGTTAAAATCCCATATCAAAAAGACACATAATACCGATAATTATAATTGCAAATATTCTAAAAGAATATTCCAAAGTAAAAAGTCAAATAGATTTTTAACCAGATAAACGAAAAAGAATTATAATGTTATTAATGTTATGAACAAAAAACTAAAAATAGTGCGATTTTTTAGTCTTAAATGTTCATAAAAAATTTATAAATCATATTTCGTTGTCCAAAACATGACACAATTACTCTATGACCAACCTTTCTTCTGATGGCGCAGTCCGTTTCCGGAAATAAATAATGTTATAAATCATTCATAATAAATGCCCTGTTGCTTGGACTACTATAGAATTCTTCATATTGAACTTAACATTTTTCCTCTCATTTATCGTTGAATTTTTACGTGCCTTGTGGTAATTTGACTTTCAGGTTATATCATAACTTTAGATCAGATCCCATTGTGAATTTCCTCCTATTTGATATCATATATAATTTCCAAGTAGAATTACAAGGTACATCAAAATTCAACATTTAATATGGATAAAAATCAAAATTAAATTTTTTTCATTGCATACCGCATGAAATGGAGGTGAAAGAGGTTATATTTAGTTTCTATTGGATTTGATTTAAAATTTTTTTGACTTATATAAATGATATAGTAATTATAATTTAACTATACTTATTTCTCCTCCTAAAAATGAATTTCAACACAGGACTGCAAATAATGGGTTTGTATTTGTTCTTGGAAAACGAAATATCATTTACGGGGTATTTTTGACGTAGAATCCGAATCCGAAATCAGAATCAGCCTATCACGTCAGGATTTTGAGATATTTGAGGTTATGTGCTCGAAAAATGGGAGTTTTCGCTACTTTTGAGGTTATGTACAGGGCGCAAGATATTTTATTGTTTTTTTCAAATGTCATCATTTAGCAATACTCTTTCCCTTTAAAATGAGCTATTAAACAGTCACGAGCGATTTTTTTTCACAAAGATACGGCCATATAAAGTTTTGACATTTATCCGAACAACCTTATGAGCATTCACATTGACTCTTTGGTGCATACCATTCTGCATTCGAAAATGTATCTTGATTGAAATTTACGAAATTAAACGATTTCGCTCTCTAATGTCAATTTTCTGACTGTAAATTCTTATTCTCAGACCATCAAAACCCGCAAGCACAAATTTTCAAGAGACATTTTCGAATGCAGAATGGTATGCACCAAAGAGTCAATGTGAATGCTCATAAGTTTGTTCGGATAAATATCAAAACTTGATATGGCCGTATCTTTGTGAAAAAAAATCGCTCGTGACTGTTTAATAGCTCATTTTGAAAGGAAAGAGTAGTGCTAAATGATGACATTTGAGAAAAAAAAACCAAAAAATTTCTTACGATCTGTACATAACCTCAAATGTAGCGAAAACCCCCATTTTTCGAGCACATAACCTCAAATATCTCAAAATCCGGACGTGATAGGCTGATTCTGATTTCGGATTCTGATTCTACGTCAAAAATTATTCCGGAAACGACCCATAGCTTTTCAGCAACAAAACCTTGCAGACCTGTGCAATCTTCAAAGTTGTTAATTGCACGGAATATGCCCAGCCGAAAAGTCAGAAACACTTACAACAAGCGCACAAGCTTGAGAAAACAGCGGGAGATCTATGCCTGACATAATATTTAACCGAGGCCCGGAATATTTAAAAAAATGGCTCTATGGTCACGTGACCTTAAAATATTGCGCGCGCATGTAGATTTATTATCATCAGATGTTACAAATTATATGCTCAAGATTATAAGAATGTAACATCGAGAGATTATGTTTAGTAATATCTTTACTCTCTAAATCAGTGAAAATTTGACTGATTCAGATTTAGAGAGTGTATATTAGATAAATATCATAGATCATACTCTTTAATATATTTTATATTACCGGATACAATCCTTTAGTTTTAACATCCAGGTTTTATGATTTTCTAATATTTCTAAATCATTTCAGTCGATTATGTCGATCATTAGAAGAGTGTATCACTGTACGTGATAACGGAACTCTACTATATCGACCTTATCAACCTATGATTCAGAATTAATGTAACGTCTCGCAAGACTAGATGGAATTTTTTAATTATAATTATTGAAGAAATTTTCTGCGAAAAAAGGAACGCTTCCACTCCGCTGGGTATCGAGCCCAGGTCCTTTCGATTGCCGGTCGAATGCTCTGTCATCTGAGCTACGGAGGTTCCACAACTTTTCTCACAGAAACTTGTTAACGCCAATTTTGGCTACGGATAAACCGGGAACGTTTACATTAATTCTGAATCATAGGTTGATAAGGTCGATATAGTAGAGTTCCGTTATCACGTATAGTGATACACTCTTCTAATGATCGACATAATCGACTGAAATGATTTCGAAATATCAGAAAATAGTTCCCGGTTTATCCGTAGCCAAAATTGGCGTTAACAAGTTTCTGTGAGAAAAGTTGTCGAACCTCCGTAGCTCAGATGACAGAGCATTCGACCGGCAATCGAAAGGACATGGGCTCGATACCCAGCGGAGTGGAAGCGTTCCTTTTTTCACAGAAAATTTCTTCAGGTTTTATGATCCATTTTTCTCTGTGTACAATGAGAAAAATGATTTCATTGAATCAAAAAAATTATTATTTTGAACGACTTTCTTTGATTCAAAAAAATGATTTATTTGATTAAAATACAATTTGTTTGATTCAAACAAAGTATTTTTAGACCAAATAAAAATTTGTTCAAATCAAATGAATTTATGCCTTAAATAAAAAAAATTATACCTTTGATCAAATATTGATGCACCAATTTCTTTGTTTTGAAGAAAAATTTATTTCATTTAAAGAAATTAATTATTTTTTCCAGTGCAGGTTCTACACACAAATTATAAAAATAAGCAAAGAGGACGCCTCACACTCAAAGATTGAGTTCCTCTACAGTTGAATAATAAATAATTAAACTCCTGAGGGCTCCAAAAAATTGTTTCCTCCTTAAGTTATTTTTAAATTTATGAGCAAGCAACTTTTTATGATGTTTGAAACTCAGAAAAAGACTAAAATATTGTAGAAAAATTGTTCATGAAACAAAATTGTCAAGTTTATAGTCTGAATGAGTCGAATGAAAGAAATTTATTTCACTCAGAATTCAATTCAATTCAACATTCTAATTTTCTGTTTCTCAAAACTTCATACAAATTATGAAAATAAATTTAAAATATTTATTAATATCTGATCGCAGCTGCCTGAATGATATTAAATTATCATAGTGTTTATAATTTAATATAATGTGTTTGAATTAAAAATGTTTTAAAAAATCGCTTATGATTTCTCACAAGAAATAGCAATAAGAAATGATAAATTGTCGACAGGTGAACGTCTCAGCGACGTAGAAACCGATGAAGTGTTGAAGGACTGCATGGACCCAGAAGATGAAGATGGTTTCATCCCGTATGTTCGTGAGTATCGTTCTTAAAAAATTAAAATTCCATCTTGAAGACAACTATCCTCTAGAAAATTAAAAATAATATTACCACCTCAATTACCACTTAACTTATTTTAAGCTCGTAATAAAAAATTTTAATATTGCAGAACCCCTTTTCAACTTATTTTTATTTCATGGGACCCTGAATTTGGTAGTATCCTACCCCTACGTAGCATTCCCAATGAACCAATCTCTAAGTCAAATTTTCTCGTTTCAAGCTGCAATGTTGTGAGCCCTGGCAAGGGAGAGAATGTTGTTTCTAATAATAATGTCAATCCCCTAGTTTTACCTCTCCACTTTTATGGTTTACAGCATTCATCAAGAAACTGATGTCTTAAGTCGAGAGCAAATTCAAGCAAAGAAATCATCAATCGTGAGTATACCCTCCATCCTCCTCAATTTCTTTTATCTATCTGGTCATCTCTTCGCTTTTATCCCTCGCACTTTATAGGAAATGCAACGTTGCAGCGATGCAGAGATGCTGAAATCGATAACCGTCACCTGCTTTCTGGCATAGAGACCAACGAACGCTTTTATTCCCCCCTGCGTTTCCCCTTCCTTTTCGTCTATCTTTGCCAATTTCTTCTTAAGTTTTTTTATGTGTATCCGTCTATTTGATATTTGATATAATTCACGAGAAAAAACCTCGAGATACCAGGTACAAGTATTTTATATTCAACTGGAAACATTCTGATGGTCTCTTGAACAATAACTGAAAAAATAAGAGATTCAAGATTTCGTAAGTTAAGGCCATGGATCAAACAGTACAGCTGACTAAATCAATAAAATCAGTTTCCCGGTTTCCCCTATGATTTTTCAACAATAATGAATATCTTTAGCTGAAACTTTAGAACATAATAAAGGAGATATTAGCCGATGTCTATAGACTTTAATTAGTTTTTAGCAATTAAAATAATTTTAGTGTCGGAAAAACAGGAATTTTTTTTATTTATCGTTTAAAACTAATTGAAATCTACAGCCATCCGCTAATATGTTTTTTATTATTTCCTGAAGTTTCAGCTAAAAAAATTCATTATTTAAAAAATTTGAAAATCTTTCTTTGGAAAAAAAGACGCTTTCGACTGCGCTGGGATACGAGCCCAGGTCTTTCGATTCCCGGTCATTTACAGCCGCAAGGCAGAGCCAATAGGCGATATAAGGAGATCTTCCTGTGGAGAAGGAGATGTCGGACACCCGTGTAGCTCAGTGGCTAGAGCAGTCGACCAGCAATCGAAAGACCTGGGCTCGTATCCCAGCGCAATCGAAAGCGTCTTTTTTTCCACAGAAAGATTTTAATATTCTTTAAATATTGAATTCATTTGCATTTATTTGCGATATAAGAGTTTGAAATTGTCTACGAGGACACCTGTCGACAACGTATCCTATCTGATACGCGACTAGTGATCCTCTGATAATGTACGCAGTGACAATTTCGAACTCAACTAATTAATTTAAAAAAATTCATTATTGTAGAAAAATTTTGATGGAAAGGGATTCTATTGATCTAATTAACTCTACTAATTGATCCACGGTCTTAACTTTAGTATTCTTTTATCGAATTATTTTGCTCTTTTATAATTGTTCTTAAAAGCAGAACTATTTTTTCGTTAATAATTATTTTCAAAATAAAGTTCCATTAAAAGTTTGAATAATATTCTAGTTTCAATTTCATTGCTATATATATAACTGTGTTCTAAATAATTTTTTCGTTTGATGTGTTACAGTTTTCTTAATTACTTATTCAATTCAATGACAATTGTTTTCTACGTGGAAAATCATTCCTTCTCATCATGTCATTTTTTTTATAATTATTGTCTCTGCAATTATTTATAATTATTTATTATTGACTCATACCATAGAACTTTTTCAAATTAAAACATTTTCCATAATATTTTCATCACATTTATTAAAACATTTTCTGGAAAAGAGAGAAAATGTTGCTGTGAATGCAAAATTTTTTCACAGTTCTTTGAATAATTGCTTCCAGAGTAGATCAGTGTTATGCTTTGGCTCTTTGGAGTAGAAAATAGTGTATGTGAACACAAAAAATACTCAAAATGGATAAGAGATAAAAGTAAAGAGAAAACAATAAAATGATAAAATAATTTTAAAAACTCTATAAAATAATTTTCGCTTGTACCATTTTTATGTCGCTATTAACTATTTTGTACTGTCCGAAAGATTTATTTCAATTTAATTAGTATTTTCTTTCCAAATTCTAAAATAAAATTTATTTTTTCAGCATTCCTTCGTCGATTGTGTGAAAGGGCTGCGGCGACTGATGATTAAAATAAGAACCCGGAATTCTCGGAAAACACCATTTTCACAGTTGACGAGGAAAACAAATATTCGTTATTTTCGATTCAATCCCCGACACTGCGATGAACGAAGATTTGAATTCGGCATTTTTACACTTGTTTACACAGTTATTTAAAGAAGAAAAAAAACATAAACTCGAATATTCGTTAGATCAAAAAAATAAAGTAGGTACTATTCTTAATTCATTGTTATGCGTTATATTTGTACCTCGAAATCTTTCTTCAATTGCATTCATTAGAAATGTATAAAGGATGAAATCAAATCAATACATACATAATATGTAATTATAAAATAATAATTTATTTGTTATAAATATGAAATAGAGGTATTTATGTATACATAAGCGTTATTCGCAAATTAGGAATGCATTATTTCATTTAGTTCATATTTTTACATTCTCATCATATAAGAAGGTATTGGTATTATGTGAAAAATGACTTTCGAAATTTTCATCAAATCTTTACGTTTTGAGATCC
Source organism: Diplolepis rosae (assembly GCA_030998225.1). Lineage (NCBI taxonomy): Eukaryota > Metazoa > Arthropoda > Insecta > Hymenoptera > Diplolepididae > Diplolepis > Diplolepis rosae. The sequence continues at coordinate 1,268,389 of JAPYXD010000679.1, forward strand.
CCTGAGTCAGAAAAACGGTTTTTACGAAAGTGTCTGTCTGTCTGTAGTAGGTCATATGTGGCATAACTCTCGATAATCAAAATTGAGGGATGGAGCACTACTTTTGTGTTTTTGAAAATAATTTTTTGAAAAAATCAAAAATTTCAATACTGGTTTTTGATAGTGTTCATGAATCTCTACAAATTATCCTAATAACATTTTTTGATTAAATCAAAATTAGAAATGTTACAGCATATTAAAACTTGAAAAAAGTCAATATCAAAATTCCATTTTCCAGTTAAATTATACGAGATACGAAAAAACGTTATGATAGAATATTATTTTCTACATAAAGACCTACAAATTTGAATTATAACATTTTTTCATAAGATGCATATTTTTCTTTTTAATTTAAAAAAAACTATTGAAAATCCAAAATTCTATTTTTTCACAATAATATGTGAAATACGAAAAAAACGTAAGAATACAAAGTTGTTCGTTTCAAAAAGATCTACAAATTTAGTCTCACAAAGTTTCTGAAAAAACATATATTTTTCGTTCCAATTCCAAAAAATACGATTAAAATTCAAGAATTCCATTTTTTACACAAAATATGACAAACATAAAAAACGTTTAAATGAAAAATTATTTGCCTAAATGAGGTCTACACATTCTTATTAAGAAATTTCTTGACAGAATGTATATTTTATGTTTTGTTTTTTAATATTAAAAAAATTCGATTTTTTTCACCATAATATGTGAGATACGAAATAAGCGTTGTTCTGCAAAATCGTTTCCTTAAATAAAGTCTACGATTGTTTTTCCTTTTTGAGATATTTGGAAGAAATTAAATAAATTATTTTAATCATGTAATTTATTAAAAAGTTACTGAAATGTATACAGAAAATCGAGCGCGGAGCATGAGTGTCATGATGAGAATGTGTTCCTTAAGGCCGACACAGCCCTAAGTAAATTGAATTTCCTGTTTCTCTTAAACTGAAAAAGAAATTTAGTGAATTTGAGAAAATGAGTAATTTACATCATCTTTAATATTATAAAATTGGTTTGAGCTTCAGTATTAAATTATAAGAAATAAATTTAAATGTATGCAAAGAGCACAAGACCGAGCGCAAAGCGCGAGGTCCAGAAAGAACGTAGCGCGCAGCGCGACGATCAAATGGCGCGCTCAAACTTGCGAGCGAAGCGAGCTGCGCGCGATGAGAGTGTGCCCGCAAAGCGGGAAGATTTCTTTTACTAAACATCAACCAATTTCACACTTATCATTTGTATTCCCTTATAAGGATTAAGGTTGAATCTTTCTGAACTTAAATTATTTTACAAGCTATTATTGTTATAATAATGAATTGCACTTCCAGAAACAGAGAATTCGATATCCGGCGTTGGTAGAGTATGAGCGAAAAACACAAGAATGTGATTTGTTAAAAAAAAATTAAACTATTGAGGTTTATTCATTTTGTCTGCTGCATTTCGCAAACACGACGCCATATTGTAAAATTAATTGAAGTTGATTTCAGAACCCCAAGAAGATGACAAGAAATCGAGATGTAGATATGCCACTTTTTCTTTCCCTCACTCGGTTAACACACTATTTTCTTTAGATACCACGAAGAGGAATACGATTTCGGGTCCTGGCACGAAACAGCAAAAATTATCGGTTCCACGATCGATTGATACAACCATAACATCAACAAGTACGTGGCATTTCTCTTACGCAGAGAACGGTAAACTAATAATGGAGGTTGGAATTTCAATATTTCCAAATTTTTCCTTCACTAGAGTGGAAAAGTATGTTTTATCACACAGACTCAAGGAGGAATTACACCTCTGCATGCAGGCATTATGCATGCAGGTTACCATGGTAACATACAAGAGAGAAGGAGCTGACAATTTTCCTATTTCTTTCCCACTAATATGTTACCATGGTAACCTGCATGCATAATTCCTGCATGCAGAGGTGTAATTCCTCCTTCATACTGTTTCGCGACAGGGCCCTATAATCACATTTCCCGCACGGGTATCAAAGTAATCGTATTTTCTTCACTAGCGAGGAAACAATAAGATCGCCCGAAATTGGCTACATTCGCCATGCTCTATAGACAGCAAATATCGAATTTTTCGGACTCGAGTTGTCGTCTTTCTTCTTCTTATTTTTGTTGCTATTCGTTTTCCCCACTAGTGAAACACGTTATTACTTTTTCGTTGCACGTACACAGAAAAAAATTCTTACTAGGGTTGACTACTTTTTAACTTACTTTCCGTAGTTCGTAAAGGCCCCAATGTCATTTTTTAAGTTAGGTAAACTGCAGGAACATAGTTAAATCAAATAAGATGAGTAATTGAATCGATGAATATTCTTAGTAGATTTCAAAACTTTATTTACTTTCAAGTAGACACTTAACATACTATTTTGATATAAACACTTACCCACAAACACATACCCCCCTCTACACTACAGAAACGCACGTTTAGGCAGTATTAAAAATTATTCTTAACGCTGCGGGTTCGAACCCTCTCTACTTATAATTAACGCATTACTAACCTGCTGCGCACGCATGGAATACAAGAAAGAATATAGCGCTAAAATAACTTGCAACTACTGCAGGGCCGTGTAAAAAATGTATGGGCCACGTGTAATCGGGAATTTTTTAATTTTATGCCAATTTATGATTCTGATTAAAATTTATAAGATTTTTAATTATTAAGTCGATTTTCTATGAAATAAAATATCTTTGAAAGAAACAAATCAAATTTTTGAATTAAAGAACATTACATTAATTGTAAACGGTAATGAAAAATATGTTACCGGGTATAATCTTGGACTATTAACTATGGGACAGCGATCTAGATTACTAAAACCATAATCTGTAGATGTTAAAAAAACAGATAGTATCGGATAATATCTTGGATTATAAACTGAAACATACCAGATTTAACGCGTGCAAAACAAAATAAAGATAGAGGGAAGAGCTTTGGCACTCAGAAGAGGGGAGGTTTCAGTGGGAACACATACACAAATATTATTATCGTACCTTACAGTAAAACCTCATTTATCGGGACATTTTGTTTCTCCTCCAGCCACCACTCCTTGTACATAGTGACATAGTTTGCAGATGTTTCATTTGCAGGAGTTTTATTATGTCAATTTTTTTACATACCTTCGTATTATATATACCTTCGTTACCATTACTTAATGTCAACATACAACAAGAGTCAGGGCAACCCAACATGAGACTGTAGGTGGTAGTGGGGAGCCCCTCCAAATCCCGATAAACGAGGTGTTTACAATTCAAGGGCGTCCCGATAAATGAGGTTTTACTGTATTTATGTTCACATATTTAAGTACACAATGCTACACTATTAAACTATTTATAATCGCATACGCTTGAAATTAAATTTCAGAATTCGCTTTTGGGTTCGAACCCTCTAACTCTACCTATATCTACATTAACTAAACGCATTCCTAACGCCTAAAGACTCTCGGCTATTCTCGCTTGTCATATTCAGAAATAAATGTCGCTTATAAGCCACTACTGAGTTGGGCAGACTTGGATTCGAGTCTACGAAGCTATTCGCATAATGTCGGAAGCACTCGGACGATATTCTGGAACGAATTATACGAAAAACCGAGAATGAATGTTTTGACTTTTGCTGCTCGTCGCAAGGTTTCTGGCAAGTTCATATTCATAATATGAATTTTTCAAATATGGTTTCTAGGTTATAATATTCATTGTTCGACTTATTAAATTTATTTTTAGAAAACTTAGTAATCATAATATCATTTTTTAGTACTCTTTATTTTTCGAATGGAGATTCATAATATTTGGTATTTAAAATACTAATTTTTCTTCTACACGTTTTAAAGACTGTTATGACTATATTGAATTTCGATGCCATAATATGAATAAATGTAATAAAACCTCGGGTTTCCACATTTTAAAGCACTATTGTACTAAACCTTCATTCAATCTTATCATTTACACTAACGAAAAGTTTCTCAGTGTAGGTTTATTATTTGCAGATGTTACGAATTATTTTCTGAAGATTATAAGAATGTAACATCTGGAGATTATGTTTAGTAATATCTTTATATATTAGATAATGATTATAGATCATACGCTTTAACATATTTTATGTTACCAAATACTATCCTTACTTTTAACATCCAGGTTTTATGATCCGTTTTTCTCAATGTAGGACACGCCTAATTTCGAACGTAGCACTCAACGTGTTCTCTCGGTTGTAAGAGAACTTTCGCTGATATAGGATGAGCTTTCTTGCAATCATAGGTAGGCGATGGTCGAGCTATTTTTGCAAGGAACATTGCTCTGACAGCATATGACACTAGTAATAATTGCATGCGTTTGTTTCTTTTATAGTATAAGACATTCCATGCTAAAAATGCATGACTTCATGCCAATTGTGGTATAAGCTCATACCATTTTGCACATTGCGTTCGGTGCTTTTATAGGAAAAGCTGAGCTTACTATAATAGTTAGATTTTTTCTCCGCGTAAGGTTGAAAATACGCACAAGTGTGAAATTGGTTACTTTTGTCTCGATACACAGACATCAAAAGTCGAATTTCCGATAGGGACGTTCAAAAAAATTATTTTGTGTCCAAACTGGCGGAAAAAGTCGCATTGCGTGCTTGTGCGTAGAGCGGCATGGAGTCAATTGTGCCTCGGCGTCAAAATCGGGCGAAATGTTCATACCGCCCGCTTCAAAGGGCGTTAATGTTCATACCGCCCGCTTCAACGGGCAAAATATTTCGGGCGTCCGTTAAGTATCATGGCAGGCATAGATCTCCCGCTGTTTTCTCAAACATATCGGTCATATGACCACCACGAGCCCGTTTACAGTGGTCGATTATTTGGACCCAATTTTCCACCACTCTGGCACACATTTCGACCGGAACGTTGGCAATTTCGCGTTGGATGTTGTCTTTGAGGTCGTCTAAAGTTGCTGGCTTGTTGGCATAGACCAGTGACTTGATATGGCCCCATAAAAAGAAATCCAATGGCGTTAGATTGCATGAACCAGGCGGCCATTTGACCGGACCATTTCTCGAGATAACACCTTCACCGAATTTTCCTTTCAATAAATCGATTGTGACGCGTGCTGTGTGCCTAGTGGCACCGTCTTGTTGAAACCACATATCGTTGATGTCAAGTTTATCCTATTCTGGCCACAAATAATCTTCCAACATAGCACGATGGCGCTCTCCATTGACGGTAATATGACAACGGTGTCTCAAGAAGCACATTTGAATTTGTTGCTGACCAATAACGCATATTTTGCTCATTAACAAAGCCATTGAGCCAGTAATAAGCTTCATCGCTGAAGATGATTTTTCGATGAAATTCTTCATTTTCTTCAAGCTTTGCAGGAGCCCAATTGGAGAAGTTTCGGCATTCAAATGATCAAGTGGCTTTAGTTCTTGAGTAAATTTAATCTTGAAAGCATGTAGGCCAAGATCTTTTCGCATAATACGCCACAGTGTCGTTTGAGCGATGCCCAATTCTTGAGAACGACGTGGAATCGACTGATTTGGCTCATTTTGAATCGATGCACTTACGGCTGCGATTATTTCTTCGCTTCGAGCAATATGACTTCTTTTTGGCACCGGAACGTCCAATAGTGTAAATTTGGTCCCGAATTTATCCACTATAGCACGCACAGCCTGTCGAGTGGGACGATTATTACGACCGAAAATTGGAGTAGGCGCTTTTAAAGTTGCGACCACCGACTCAGAATTTCAGTAGTAATTTTTAATAATTTGCAAACGTTGCTGGTTCGTGAACTTTACTATGATGAAAATGACGGCTTTAACTAGCGTTTTCACATTGACAGTTCATTAAAAAAGTTTAAGGGTGCGTTCATATAAAGATACGAAATTGTTATGTCTCTATTGGAAAACCCTTTAAGTGTTTCTGACTTTTTGGTTGGGCATATTCCGTGCGATTAACAACTTTGAAGATTGAAATTCATTTTTAGGGGGAGAAGTAAGTACACGGAGAAGAATAGTTGAAGTAATTTTACTCAACTTCCGATCAAAGGGCATAGCGGGGTTTCCATGTGAAATCGGCCTTAAAACCGAAACAAATTTCGCATCAACCATATGGAAGGGGTTAGGCAAGAGATAATTTTGCCAAATCTTTAGATCATTATCTGCTATTTTAAATGAGTAATGACGGATTTTACCATTTTCGTTTTTTTCTTTTTTTAGCTAAACTAATCATAGGAAAATTTTGAAAAAAATCAGGGTTTTTTTTTTCCAATGGAAGACACATTTGTAAATTTTTGCAGATTTTTTCATGCATAATTCGCGATGCAAAAAATTGCGAAAATTTTTGCACGCAATTTTCTTCATATTTGAATTGCGCGACCACTCTTTTGAATTATTCTATTCATTAGTTACCGATCGATGCCCATGTAGAAATTTTGAAAGGGGTCTAGTGGGGCCCCGTCGAGTTTGCCCCATCTCTAGTCGGGATCTAGCGTGGAAAACTAGTCTGGGCCCCGTCGGTAATGTAACGCTTTTGTCGAGGTGGGCCCTAATAGACTTTCTAGTAGGGGTTTAATGAGGTCAACCCTCACACTTCCCCACCTGCAAAAAAGGACACCATTAGGGCCCTATTGGATCTCCGCATTGAATTTAGGGGCATATATCAGCAGAGTCACGTGACCAATTTTGTTCAGGTATCTCACTGAGAAAATAATAAATAAAAACGATTTTCCACACTGAGAGAAAAAGTACAGGGGAAATTCGAGTTAAGAATAATATTTACCATTTTTAACGGCAACGGAGGGATATTCGCTTGGAAGGTTAAGTTTACTGTTTTCACAGTAAAAAATCTGTTTTCAAGCCAGGGAATTTTTTTCTGTGTAAATTGACAGTACTTTTTCATTACACGTACACTGAAAAAAATTTCAGTAAGTTTGACTACTTTTTAACTTACTTTCCATAGTTCACAAAGGCCCCAGTGTAATTTTTGAAGTTAAGTGAACCGCAGGAACATAGGGGTAAATCAAGTAAGAGCAGTAGTTGAATCGATGAATATTTTTAGTATATTTCAAAACTGTATTTACTTTCAAGTAGACTCTAACTTACTATTTTTATATACACACTCGCAAACACCCCCCCCCCCCCCCCCTACACTAGACGAACGCTCGTTCAGGTGGTATTAAAAATTATTCTTAACGCTGTGGGTTCGAACCCTCTCTACTTATGATTAACGCATTACTAACCTAACGACTAAGCCTCTCGGCTGTGCGCGCTTGGAATACAAGAAAGAAAAAATTATTCAAGAATACGAAAAGATATTTTTAGCAGCACTATTTCGACTTGCGACTAACGACAATAAACCATTTGTTAACAATGAATGTAAAAATTTCAATTTTTCGCAAAAAAAAATATGCGCAAAATATTTTGTAAAATTTTTGTAAAAATTTCAGCAGTAATCCGTGTTACGGATTGATTACAAAATAATTTTTTTTTTTCATTTGTCTACTGTTATTATAAAATGTGCTTCAATAGTAAGATGAAAGAATGCGTATTTTGACGGTTTTTACTTTTTTTACCCCCGTCCACACCTTGCAAAAATCTGCAAAGCTTCTGTTTTAATCAAAAAAATTTTCGTAATTTTTTGAATCGCGAATTATGCATGAAAAAATCTGCAAAATTTTACAAATGTTTCTTCCATTGGAAAAAAAAACACTGATTTTTTTCAAAATTTTCCTATGATTAGTTTAGCTAAAAAAAGACGAAACGAAAATGGTAAAATCCGCCATTAGTCATTTAAAATAGCAGATAATGATCTGAAAATTTGGCAGAATTATCTCTTGCCCAACCCCTTCCATATGGTTGATGCGAAATTCGATTTGGTTTCAAGGCCGATTTCACATGGAAACCCGGCTATGCCCTCTGGAACATATGGACAAGTTAGAAGTTATTTAGTATCATTGTAATTATTTGTGACATATTAAATTTTCAAAAATGAATCAAAGTTGAGTAAAATTCAGAAGTGTAGGGTGAATTATAAAAGCGTGTATTAAAATTTTTTAAATATTTATATTATTACTCGTAGTATAATTATAAAAAACCAATATTTTATTAAATCACAAAACTAGTAGAGCTTTCCGTTCATTTTACTCTACGCTTCAATCGAGAGTTGAGTAAACCGTGAATCGCAAGACTTATTCCACCAGATATATCTTTTCACACAGGAACGAGTGAAAGTAATTTGAGCCTTGTGCACACATAAAATATTTTTAATTTGAAAAACCTGTTGAATTTTCAGCAAACTCATGTTCCAAGTTATTATATTTAATAATTAAAATCAATTAAAAACATACAAAATACCATACAATTACAGTTTATTCTAGTACTCTCTAAATCAAAAATAGTGGATTACACTTATAAACTAGTGATTTTAAAAACTCATCGTACTGCAGTCGTGTTCGATTGTGTTTTGTTTATTACGTGTATATATACAGGGTGTCTAAAAAGTCCCGGAACGGTTGGATATTTCCTCAGGTAAAATATTTTTCAAAAAAGTGAAGGTCATTCCTGAAATAAATTTCAACGAGGAATTCAATGGTGACCTTCATTTTGATCTTGAAGTTGACCTTCATGACTTTTTGAAGGTCAACTTTGTTTTTTTAAATAGAAACCCCCTTTTATTACATCTGCAATCGATAGAGTGGAAAATACTATGTTCAGATGCGTACCCAAGTCATAGGTCAATTGTAACGTTCAAGGTCTATTAGAGGTTATTTGAAATTAACAGTTTTCCAATTGGTCAGTGTAATTCCTGAAGTATTTTTCAACGAGGAATTCATTGGTGAGCTCTGTATTGATCTTGGTTACAGCGTTTTGAATATTGTAAAATCATATGTATAGGAAATTTTTCATTAAAAGTTCCAGGAGTTCTGGTGAGAGTTCTGTTCCGCCCCAAAGAGTTATATCGAAAAGTCCTATACCGTTTTTCGATACCTAAGTCAACACCTAAGGCGATACCATAAGTCCAATACCGTTTTTCTATCTCCATACGAATATTACGAACCGAAACTAAATTTACGTATTACGATTACATACTTACTATCTTTCGCTAGAAGATTATTATGGCGCAAGCTAAACTTTTGGAACGAGAGAGGGTATCTGTATTAATGATGCGTGGTTGAGGAGCTTTTTAATCGCACTTTTCGTAATAGATTGATCTCAAAATCAACAATTGAAAGAACTGTAAGGCGCTTTATGAATCATGGTTCTATCAAGGACCTTCAGAGAACTGGAGAACTTCAGAGAATTGCAATTATGTTTCTGTGGCGAAATTTGGATTAAAAGGTGAAGCAATAAATACAATTATCTTATTTTTCAGCGATAAAAACTAGAAATACATCATGTACCTGTCATTGAAGGCAGTGCAGTGGTTCACAATTGGCGTAAAGTCTCCACCAATAGTAAACCTTCACGGTGGAGACGTTTCGAAAATTGTGAACCACTGCACTGCCTTCAATGACAGGTATTATGTTTTTCTAGTTTTTATCGCTGAAAAATAAGATAATTGTATTTATTGCTTCACCTTCTAATCCAAATTTCGCCACAGAATCATAATTGCAAAGCTTTTAATGTCTTTTTACCGTTCTTAGCCGTAATAATGCGAGGTCATAGAACGGTCATAGAACAGTTAGAGAACGGTCAGAGTATTCTATGACCGTTCTCTCACATGGGTCCGCTAGGGATGGAAGGAAATTTCGATCAGGTAATGTCGGCTGTGAATCGTGGACAATCGGATTGATTCGCAACTCGGGCGTGGGGTCTTCGTGTAAGCCCGGCAGCCCGGCATACGAGTAGTCAGTTTAAACGCGTCGAATCTGTAGCGCGCATTGCGTCGTCGCTCAACAAAAATCTATGTGCAAAAGTATCTCACGTGTCGAACAATCTTACTATAATAATCAAACTCAATAAAGTCACAAGTGAATAGCAAGTTTCTTGCTTTCCTTCTTACGAGATACGGGATACGGAGGAGAGAATGACAGACGTGCAGCAGAAACTCGGTGATACGAATAAAAGGGATGCTGCATCCACTGGTAGGTCAAAGACCGCCGCTTCGTCCCCGCAAACAGGTGACCTTTTATCATGCATATATGCATATTGTAATCTGCAGTTACGAATTATCATTTCAATTAACTACAATGCTTGTAACAAGCTACTTATGTATCATTTCAAAAACTGTTATCAGTTGCAAAATTCATTATACTTGGATATTTAAATTTATCCATCAAAACAACATTTTTGATTCTCAATGGTAATAATAGTAAAATAACTTTAAGAACTGTGATTGTTCTCATCTTAACACCTGCAGAGCATTTAATTTACAATAAATTAGTTGGTAGTGAATTGTGGCGTGAATCACCTGATGTATTTTATTTTCATAAAAGTAACAAAATAATAAATTGATTTATTGATTGAAGATTTGGATTGTAGTATACATCATGATCAATTTATTCATCATGCACTGTTAAAAGTCCTAATGATTTGTTGATCAACCTACGCTCTACAATCTACAATGTCAAGTCCTTAATAACCCGTACAGGTGAGTATATTTTACATAATTGTAGAGTTTGTTCAACGACGATAGGGAAATGCACCATGACAGAGCCTCCTCGTGAACGTTTAAACTAACTCGTACATTATGTGCGCTTCTTTCGTGCACGTCATTTCACTTGAGTGAGAAATTCTTCTTCGTTGAAAAATCTTTCTGTGATAAATCATTTCGGACCCTAATTTTATTGATGTGAAAGCTTGAGAAGTACGATAAATCAATAATTGTTTGATGTGAAGTACTATGGACGAAAGGGAAGGGCCAAATCACTCACATGAATGCAGGAAATCAATATTTTGAAGAAGAAATAATATATTTCCTATTAATTATTACAATCATAAATTCATATTTGCGTTCTATATATTCAAATAGATCAATCATTATTTTTACACTTTTATCACTTATAATAAAGATATCGTACAAGTTTCACATTGCAGTTTAGTATAATTTCAAAATTCATAAAATAGGACTTGTATCGACCCTCAAATAATAATTTCATACGATGTTGCTGTTAATAATTGGCTTTAAGGTCCAGAAATGATTACTCAGGAAGTTACATACTTTCAAATGTTTCGATTTTAATCGGAGTCCTCATCGGTGATCTTTATTTCTAAAATTTTAAAACAGTGGATAAAATATTGCACATATGAGCGTTATTTTGAAATAAACATTGGCAATGTAAAAAATGTAAAAAAGTGTAAAATATCGTGAGAAAATTTACATAAAATTGTACAGAAAACCTTGGTAAATTATCTAAAAACTTCCTTAGGAATAACAATAAAATTGTAGCATATAACTCTAATGTAAATCAACTAAAAAACTAGTATATATTTGTGTCTAAATGCTACTGAAGATTCCGATGCAAGTACATATGTAGTATACAATTACAAAGGATTATTAATGAAAATTAGCTTAGAATTGCTAATACGAATTCTACACTGTTAGAAATTTCGGTAGAAATAAATGGAGTTTAATTCAGCTAAGGCCTCCCAAAATTTAGATATAATTTCAGGAAATTCTGTTACTTTTTAGTAAATTTATGAAAAAAAATTTTTTTAAATTAAATTTCAGTTACAAAGTGTTGAATAGTCTGTATATGTTTCCCTGGAAATACTGATACTTATAATAGAAATAATTTTACGTTTTGGTAACTGAAGTTCAATGCAGTTAAATGCAGCTGAAAATTCAGCAATATGCAACTAAAACTCAGTTACAGTTACGCAATTTTATAATAACTTTTATAAAAGTTCTGTCACAGTTTGGTAGTTTTTAAGATACATTTTTTGAAAATTCAGTTGAGCTCCATAATATTAAGCAAAATTAAAAAAAAAATTTAGTACATTTTTCCCAATTTTGAGATACCTTTACTCAATACTATCGTGACATTTCTAAAAGTGGAGTGTTCAAATATTTTTTTTAAATAACCTAAATTTCTGGTAAAAACATGAAAAAAAAAACCTTTAGAGTAAAAAATTGAAATATAGCGAATAAACTTGCAATATAAACGTAAATTATAATTCAATTGCTAATAAGAATGCCAGTATTCAAATATTAGTTCTATGAAAAGAATCCATATGTTCTGACAAAGGGATATCTAAATTTTTCAATCTCATCAACATTCGAAATTTTCAAAATAAAATGAACTAACCTCATGTAATGTAGTACACTCGAGATTCCCTATAACGAGAAGCTCGAGCATCGGAGACCTCTCTGCACCGAGCGTGAGAGGGATCCCCTCCATATCCTACTTGTTACTACGCGCTGTTATGCGCATTATATGATGCGCGCAGTCAGTCTGTCAGTGATGCCATGCGAATAATTGTATTTACATAGTAATAAGCGTATAAAAAAGATTTTTGCGAGTATTGAACATGGAATTGACTTATTTGACGGTATGTACTCAAAATACTAAAAATATAATAATATAATAATAAAAATATCTATGCTTATCAGGTGTATTTTTGAATATTTCCAGAAAAAAAGAAAAGTCTTGACGATTAATAAAAAAATGGAAATTTTGACAAATTTGGAAAACGGGATGAAAATTTGGGAAATTTGCATAAAAATACAACGTTTCAAATTTGAGCGCGCTTCATTCTGTAGTAGTGGGGGAAGAGGGGTCGATCGTCTGCTCGTTATGGGGAGGCGTGACGCGCTCGTAAAAGGGAGGCCTTGTTACAGGGAATCTCGTTATAGGGAATCTCGAGTGTATCCTAATAGTTACAAACTGAGGGATTGTAATACCCTCAGATAATTTTTCAAATTTTTTCCTTTTGCGTTTCCTGGCCACACATATGTTGACATAACCCACTGTTCACTATAAAGTTATCTATGCAACTAAAGTTTGACTATGACTTGAAACCGAAAATGTGGGATGAAAGTGGAGGGTATACTTTTTAGTATTATATTTAGAGGCCATAAAGTGTAATAGGAGTTAAATAGTTTGGTTTTGACAGATTAACAATTTCTTTTTCTCAGGAAATTTGTGTATGTGTGTATTTTATAGTAATGTATGTGCTTAAAAGATACAAAATTTTTGATTGGTGAGATTACAATTTGTCGTTTAAAAGGGGAAGGTAAAAAACGGATAAGTTCTCAGTGTCAGCTCTTTGGTTTACCGCATGTGGATTGCCAGCTATATGGGCCATTTCAAGTATCATACGTTTTTTATAATTATCTGATCTGAAAGATCACTTATGAGGACTCCGATTAGAGTCGAAATGTTTGAAAGTATGTAACTTTCTGAGTTATTATTTCTGGACCCTAAAGCCAATTATTAACAACAACATCGTATGAAATTAGTATAGTCTATTGTAAAATCGCATATTTCATTTTATTTATGCAGCGAACATTTAAAATTTCTAGGAATGCTCGAATATCTTAAATTATTTCATTTTCGAAACAGATTTTACTAGTTGATTGAAATATTTCTATCGAAAATGAAAATTTAGAAACAATTTTTGATATAGTTAGCGGCCAATATGCGCAAAGGTACAAAAATTTTATCTGTCGTTTTTGCATTGGGGCCCTCAACTGTGCTCAAAACGACTATTCACTAAAAAAAACGGGGGTTGTTGATTTAAGGAAATGACTTGGGCCTCACATGGCGAACAATGCCCCTTCACTGATAAATTTTTCAAAACCCTACAATTAACATTAGTAAAGAACAATTTTTTGGAAAATGAATTCTTTTATATACATATGTTTAAAATATGTTTGATATACGGTCAAACAAAAATTACCTTTGATTTGGAAAAAAACAGTTTGTTTTTATTAAACAAAATAGATTTGAATCAAACAGAGTTTTTTTTAAGTCGAATAAAATTTTTTTTGTCCGTATATGAAACAAACTGATATATCGGTGTATATTTAATAAATTAATCAATTTACCAGTTCTATAAAAAAATGTTATAATACGTAAATGATCAAAGCTTAATTTCATCCGATTCAAAAGATTCCATCATATTATTAAAGTTTTAAAAAAGTGTTCAAAAACGCATTCAAATTTTTAACGCCATTTATATTCTAAAGCCAAATTCTACATGAATCACACAATTTTAATCAACACTGAAAATTGATAACAATGTATTCTAGTTACATATATATATTATATGCATACAAATAAAGTAAGTATATTTTGTTTCTTTGGGTTTATAAAAATTAGGTTTCTTCAAATTGAAAATCCGTTAGGAGAAAACGTTAACAAAAATTGTCGTAGATATTCAGGATGCTCACGCAGAAAATATTTTTAAAATCGAAACATTTTTTCATAAGGTGATTGAATAAAATAAAAATAATTTTAATATCTAGTTCTATTTTCGAAATATCAGCAAAAAATGTGATAAAATCGTTAAAAACTTTTTTTTTATTGGATCTATAACTTAATTCGTGCGGTTTGCTAAGAGATGGCGTAACTTGATTATTATTCCATCGTTCCAATATTCCGAACATGCGTTTGAAAGCTACTGTCATTGTGCATCTTTTTCAGTATATGTCATTCATTTAAAGCGTAAACAACAATAATTTTTTTTCACTCAATTATGTCGAACTTTGTGCCTGAAAAAATGTTTTTGCGGGGAGTTCTTCTTCATTACTTTAATACGAAGAAAACTGCTGCCGAAAGTCATCGTATTTTGGTGAAAGTTTATGGTGAACATGCTCTAGCTGAGCAAACGTATCAAAAGTGGTTTGCATGATTTAAAAGTGATGATTTTGGCTTGGAAGACGAAGAACGTCCTGGACAGCCAAAAAAGTTTGAAGATGAAGAACTGGAAGCATTACTCGATGAAGATTGTTGCTCAACACAAGAAGAGCTCGCAGATTTTTTGGGAATCACTCAAGCAGCCATTTCAAAACGTTTAAAAGCAGCCGGATACGTTCAAAAGCAAGGAAATTGGGTTCCACATGAACTCAAGCCGAGAGACGTTGAAAGGCGGTTTTGCATGTCCAAAATGCTGCTGGAACGCCACAAAAGGAAGTCATTTTTGCATCGGATTGTTACTGGTGATGAAAAATAGATCCATTATGACAACCCCGAGCGCAAAAAATCATAAGTGAAACCCGGCCAACCAGCCAAATCAACGGCAAAGCCGAATATCTATGGCGCGAAGGTAATGCTCTGTATTTGGTGGGATCAGAAGGGTGTGCTGTATAATGAGCTGCTAAAACCGGGTGAAACCATTAATGGAAAACGCTACCGAACAAAATTAATCCGTTTGAAGAGAGCAATGGCCGAAAAACGCACGGAATATGCGACCAGACACGAGGCAATAATTTTCCATCATTTCCATCCGAAAAAATATCAAGAATTTCGGGCAACTATAATATTAATATTGCTTTTAAAAACCATAAAAGTTTGAAAATGAGTAATTTGTAAAAAAGTGATGTTATATCCTCGTTTCCTATTGACTTTTAGTAAAAATAAATATAATAATACTAAATTTTGCAATGAAGAGTTTCTTCGTGTATAGCGCAATGACAAGCCACTAAGTGCTCATATCATATGTTAGAATATGTTGCAAAAACATGTTATACACACATTCCTCGTGTATTCTGAGTTACAAAATAGCTTATACACGCATGCATTACATTTATACACTCGACATTTATTTTTAAAAAATACGTACAAATTTCATTTATATATTCACACAGAAAATAGCTTATATTCGTTGCAATGATACTCAATGAATATGATATCGCGAAAACAAGACACTAAGCGCTAAATTCATACGCGAGAATCGTCGCGAAATTCATTACTTCGGTTGAACCAATCAAGATTGGTTATTATAGCACAAAGAGATGCCACCAAGCGCTCATCTCATATGTAAGAACATGTTGTAATAACATGCCGAATGATAAAGACATTATACGTGTTTCTGAATTACAAAATAATAGCTTATACACGCGAGTTGTACTGTTAATAATATAACATAACGTTTCCGCTAAACGTTCATCGCATACTTGCTAACCTTGCGCTTAAGAAACTTACGAGATTTTGAAAATACGCGCCCAATCTTAGTTACACGCGAATTTAACTTTAAAAAAATAAATGCATACAATTTGCATTTATAGTTTCGGCCTACAAATAGCTTATAGTCAGCTGCATTGATACGCAATGAAAATGATGTCACAAAAACAAGCCGCTAAGCGATAAACTCATACGCAAGTACCGTCGCTTAATATAATCTCCGAAAGATTCGTGCCTTGGAATTGGTTATAAGAACATAAATGTGTTCAGGGACGGATCCAGGGGGGTGGTCCTAGGGATCCGGACCCCCCCCCCCCCCCCCGAAATATCAGACTCCCTCAAATCTCACTAGCGAAAAAATTCGAGTTTGGCTAACACAATTCTAACGTCACGTTTTGTGAAAGCCGAAATATCTTTTATTTTTAAATTTTTCGATCGGACCCCCCCCCAAATTTTTCTCTAGATCTGTCCCTGAATGTGTTACACGCTTATCCTTCCATACATTATAATTTTGCACGCGAAATTTATTATTTTAAACTCACACCATATTCATTTACATTTAAGGCCTGGAAAATGTCTTATATTCAGCTGTATCGATAAGCAATGAATATCATATCGAAAAAATAAACCGCTAAGCGTTAAACTCATACGCGAGAACCGCCGTCTAATATAAGCTAATTTAAGGTTATTGAAACCAGAAAATATGGTTTTCGTGAATAGAAAATGTGGTTATTGGAACCAGAAAAAAAAGAATCATTTAACGCTTTGAGTAACTCACAGGTCACTGTGATTAATAATTCTGATTCCTGTAACCAGAAAAATTGGACACCAGTACAACTCTTCCAAACTCAGTTCTGACCTGAAAATGTGGTCAAAGACAAATTTAACTGTATTCATCAGGTTACTGTAACCAGGAATTTCTCTCTGTGTATTTTTATATACAAACTTACCTACAAACACACATTCCCCTCTACACTACACAGACGCTCGTTTAGGTAGTATTAAAAGTTATTCTTAACGCTGCGGGTTCTCGGCTGCGCACGCTTGGAATACAAGAAAGAAAATAGCGCTTATAACCTTCAACTGCTGCAGGGCCGTGTAATAAGTGTATAGGCCCCGTGTAATCGGGAATTTTTAGATTTTATCCCAATTTATGATTCTGATTAAAATTTTTAAGAATTTTAATTATTAAATCGATTTTCTATAAAATAAAATATTTTTGAATGAAAGCGATCAAATTTTTGAATTAAAGAACATTACATAATAAAAAGATTTATATACATTTTCGAATTATTAACTTTTATTATTGCATATTAGTGATACTTTATACAGGTTATGATTGCTTTAATTTTTGTTTTCAAGAGTAAAATCAACGTATGTTCAGAATCTAAAAATTTCGAGTTTTTTCAATTCCAAAAATATGATGAAACTTTGGAATCAAGAAAATTATCTCATAACGAAATTATGCATTCAAGTTCGCAATAAGTTATTCCAACTTATGAAGTACTATTAAAAAAATAGTACACATGGACTCCATACTGGGGCAGTACTAATCAGTACCGCGCCAACGCTCGGCGAAGTACTAATGATCAGTACTGGTATTGCTCCTCATTTACAACTGGCGCGGTACTATGCCGTTCGTAAGATCCGGCATAAGTCCGACTTTTCCGCCTGGGATCTTTATAGCAACATTTAAATTCGTAATTTTGTCGCATTTATTCAGTTTAATGCAATGTGACCGAAATGTAACCCAATTGTGACCGAAATGAGACCCAATTCGGTTATAGTTGGGATCTCGCGACCCGACAGGGGTGGCGACTACGGGACCATTAAACAGATTTTCAAACTATCAATCCATGTATATTAAAAAAATGATTATAATCAATAATATACCATATAGTATCATAAAATATAATATTTTAGCCATTATTATTTATTAAAATTTGTCTATATTGAATTTTAAATATTATGATATAAATTATTTAATATAATAATTTAAATATTATGCAATGTATTAAATATTTTTATTAGGTACTTATTTTTTAATGATATTATAAGAATCTGTAATCAAATTAATTGAACAAATGTGCAAAAGTATGTTTGAGAAAAATGAGGTCAGGTTCCTTAAAAGGTTAGATTTTGAAAGAAATAAGAATTTATCCAGAAATAATAATTTTGAGTTTGTAGTGATACAGATTTGAATTAAGTTTTGAATTCAGCACTTCGAAACACATTACGTACGAACACTACTTTGTAATACTAGCTAAAACTTGCATATTCGAGTTTGATTGCAAACTTCATAATATAGAATTATATAAACTGATGTTACTAATTGTAAGATTAAAAGAATCTAAAATTCAGTGTTAAGGACATATAATACTTGAGAAATGTAGCAAGTTCATGTGAACAATTCGGTCCAGCTTTTACATGTTTGTGTCCAAAATACATAAAATTTAGTTTTCAAAATTTGGGAAATTGTAAAGAACTTAAAAACGGACATAGATAGACTGCTCTTGGTTTTGATGATGGAATAAAAATTTCCAAAATATTTTGTGAAATTCAAGCTTTTTCATTTTCGAAACCAAATGTAGTCCATCTAAGTCCGTTTTCGACTTCTATACAATTTCCCAAATTTTGTAAACTAAATTTTGTGTACTTTGAAAATAAACATGTAGAAACTTAAAATCAATAAAATTTGCTAATTTTGGAAATATCACATGCCCTTAAGGTCGTGTAGTCTGTCATCATCAATTATATACAGCTGCTTGATTAATAAAATAATAATTTTAACAAATTTCCCAGAAAAGACATCAATACAAAAAAATGCAATGAATGAATTCTCCGAAAAATTTGTAAAAATTATTATTCTATTAATAATACGGTCGTATATAATTGGTGATTATACCAAATTATTAAGGTCTACCATACGATATTAAAAGCTAGATCATATAGATTATACCCAGTCACATATTTATTAAACGGGGTATAATCCACACTTTAATGATCCATATTTTTCTCCGTGTAGAGAAAGAATAAACTTTCTATGATATTATATTCTAACCTATAAGCATTGCGATCAATAAAAATAAAGACGAACATCGAGAGGCTGAGAGAGGATTCACAGAAAAAATAGGTGTCGAACTCACCTGGAGTCTGCTGAATCCACATCTTATCTCAAATTTTACGTTAGAATCCAGATAAATATAAAAAATGACTTTATGTTAAACGTTTAAGCCTATACGCACTTTTCTAACGATTTCAAATCTTATTATTGATGTATTATATTCTTTTCATGTATAATAATATCAACAGATATTAGATATAATACAGATAAACATAGATATATTTCTTCATATACAGCTTGTCTGAATTCTTATCCTTCTATCTATTTATCTACTACGTATACCTGTATACATCTATGTACACATGCATCTGTGAATGAACCCTAGCGGACCCGTGTGAGAGAACGGTCATAGAATACTCTGACCGTTCTCTGACTGTTCTATGACCGTTCTATGACCTCGCATTATTACGGCTAAGAACAGTAAAAAAGACATTAAAAGCATTGCAATTATGATTCTGTGGCGAAATTTGGATTAGAAGGTGAAGCAATAAATACAATTATCTTATTTTTCAGCGATAAAAACTAGCAAAACCTAATACCTGTCACTGAAGGCGGCTTCAACTGCTCTAATTAGCATTTTGCGCGCTAAATTTAAAAACAGAATTAAAGATTGAGAAATGCGAATGTGTAAGATAAATGAATTTAATAATGAACTGTACGTAATAAAAGTTGCTAAAATTAATTAAAGTTGCATGAATAATGTAAACAGTATTTTTTAAAGCCTCTGATGTCATTCAATTGTAATTTTTTTCTTTTGTGCATGATGCGACTTTACCGACCGCCGTGACTAATCAAACAAATCATTTGGATTAAGAAATGCAAATGTGAAAAATAAATGAATTTAATAATGAACTTTGCGTAATAAAAGTTGCTGATATTAATTAAAGTTGCATGAATAATGTAAAGTCTCTGATGTTATTCAATTGTCATTTTTTACTTTTGTACATGATGCGACTTTACCGGCCGCCGTAACAAATCCAACAAATTATTTGGATCAAGAAATGCAAATGTGTAAAATAAATGAATTTAATAATGAACTTTGCGTAATAAAAGTTGCTGATATTAATTAAAGTTGCATGAATAATGTAAAGTCTCTGATGTTATTCAATTGTCATTTTTTACTTTTATGCATGATGCGAATTCATGGACCACAGTCACAAATCCTAAAAAGTATTTTCTAAAAAGTATTGATAAATGATTTGGGGTAATTCAAAGTACGCAAAATAAGAGAAACAATATTTATAATTTGACAGTATTTGTATTTGCATTATTTTGGGTGATATTACTTCTAATATACAGATGTATATCCAATTGGAAATTGGAAGAACTTAAGATCATGTATCAACCAGTACAGCTGACTAAATCGATAATATCAGTATCCTCCCAGGATTCTCCCATAAAAATAAATGTTGTTATTTGAAAATGTAGGACATAATAAAGGTCATATTAGCTTGTAGACTTTAATTACTTTTAAACAATAAAAAATAATAATTTCTTTTTTACCGACACTAACACTTATTTAATTGCTCAAAACTAATTAAAGTCTACAGCCATCCGCTATTGTGTCCTCTATTATGTCCTAGAGTTTCAGCTGAAAAAATTCATTATTGTTGAAAAATTTTGGGGAATTGATATTATTGAGTCAATAGCAAAAAAGAGTTTTTCTATACAGAATTATGTCGAATTTACAAAAGAGCACGCTATACAATTAAAAGCAATACAAGTGCGTCTCCTAAAACTAATATCATATAAATATGCCATTATGCATACAATATCATTCAATACGAGTAGAGTTATGTTATTTTTATGTTTTTTTTTTTTTTAGGAGATAATTGTGAATTTATATATTTTATTTTCTATGTACATTTTATTCAAAATTACATTTCCTATTGATGCTTTTAATGTCTTTTTTACCGTTCTTAGCCGTAATAATGCGAGGTCATAGAACGGTCATAGAACGGTCAGAGAACGGTCAGAGTATTCTATGACCGTTCTCTCACACGGGTCCGTTACACGCAGAAAAAAGTTCCGTATAATATACTGAAAATCCGGTAAATTTTACTTAATTTCCAAGTACTTATATGGACAACTGGCCAGTTAACTGAATGTTACTAGGCTGAACAAGTAACTGTAATCAGATTTGGTAGTTACAAATACGGATACATAATTGGTACTGACTTGAGGATCAGTAAAGGGCATAGCCGGGTTTCCATGTGAAATCGGCCTTAAAACCAAATCGAATTTCGCATCAACCATATGGAAGGGATTGGGCAAGAGATTATTGTGCCAAATTTTCAGATCATTATCTGCCATTTTAAATGAGTAATGGTGGATTTTACTATTTTCGTTTTTATCTTTTTTTAGATAAACTAATCATAGGAAAATTTTGAAAAAAATCAGGGTTGTTTTTTCTAATAGAAGAAACATTTGTAAATTTTTACAGATTTTTTCATGCATAATTCGCGATGCAAAAAATTGCGAAAATTTTTGCACGCAATTTTGTTCATGTTTGAATTGCGCGACCGCTCTTTTGAATTATTCTATTCATTAGTTACCTATCGATGATTAAAACAGAATTTTTGCAAATTTTTGCAAGGTGTGGACGGGGGTAAAAAAAATAAAAACCGTCAAAAAACTCATTCTTCCAACATCTTACTATTAAAGCACATTTTATAATAACAGTAGACAAATGAAAAAAACAATTTTATTTGGTAATCAATCTCTAACACGGTTTACTGCTGGAATTTTTTCCAAAATTTGCAAAATAATTTGCAAATTTTTGTTGTTGCGAAAAATCGAAATTTTTACATTGATTGTGAAAAAATGGTTGATTGTCGTTATTCACAAGTTTTAATAGTGCTACTAAAATTATCTTTTCGTATTCTTGAATATTTTTCGAATATACAGGTTACATTAATTTCTCTTTGTTAAAAATAACATACTCATTTTACCATACAAGACATCGAAAATACCCTCAAATCGTCCTCTATTTACATTACTTTTTGAAATTTTAATGACCACAAATAATAAAGAAAGGTCGTAAATTAAATAAGTAATTAACATGGATTTCTGGATAACAAAAAATTTTTAGCAATTATTTTGCATTGCAATACGTACATTTTCCTTACATTTTTACATTCTCATCATGGATGAGAAGGTATTGGTTTTATTTGAAAAATGACTTTCGAAATTTTCATCAAATCTTTACGTTTTGAGACCCCCTGAGTCAGAAAAAATG
This sequence comes from Diplolepis rosae, assembly GCA_030998225.1. Taxonomy (NCBI): domain Eukaryota; kingdom Metazoa; phylum Arthropoda; class Insecta; order Hymenoptera; family Diplolepididae; genus Diplolepis; species Diplolepis rosae. The sequence continues at coordinate 1,290,824 of JAPYXD010000679.1, forward strand.
GTTTTTACGAAAGTGTCTGTCTGTCTGTCTGTCTGTAGGTCGTGTGCGGCATAACTCTCGATAGAATTATCAGATTGAATTGAGCTTTGGTACACTTTATCGGAGCCGAAAAAGTAAGGACAAGTTCGTTAACCAGCCACATCCAATCAAAATTGAGGGGTTGAGCACTACTTTTGTGTTTTTGAAATGTGAGATACGAAATAAGCGTTGTTCTGCAAAATCGTTTCCTTAAATAAAGTGTACGATTGTTTTTCCTTTTTGAGATATTTGGAAGAAAATAAATTTATCAATAATCATGTAATTTATTAAAAAATTACAAAAATGCATACAGAAAATCGAGCGCGAAGCGCGAGTGTCATGATGAGAATGTGTTCCTTAAGGCCGATAGAGCCTTAAGTAAATTGAATTTCCTGTTTCACTTAAATTCAAAAAGAAATAGAGTGACTTTGAGAAAATGACTAATTTACATCATCTTTAATATCATTAAATTGGTCAGTATGAAATTATAAGAAATAAACTTAAACGTATGCGAAGAGCACAAGACCGAGCGTGAAGCGCGAGGTCCAGAAAGAACGGAACGCGACGATCGAATCGCGCGCCCTAGGCGCGCTCAAACTTGCGAGCGAAGCGCGCAATGAGAATGTGCCCGCGAAGCGGGCAGATTTTTTTCATTTGTCTACTGTTATTATAAAATGTCCTTAAATAGTAAGATGTTGGAAGAATGCGTATTTTGACGGTTTTTATTTTTTTTTTACCCCCGTCCACACCTTGAAAAAATTTGCAAAAATTCTGTTTTATTCATCGATAGGTAACTAATGAATAGAATAATTCAAAAGAGCGGTCGCGCAATTCAAACATGAAGAAAATTGCGTGCAAAAATTTTCGCAATTTTTTGCATCGCGAATTATGCATGAAAAAATCTGTAAAAATGTACAAATTTGACTTCTATTGGAAAAAACAACCCTGATTTTTTTCAAAATTTTCCTACGATTAGTTTATCTAAAAAAAGAAAAAAAAACAAAAATGGTAAAATTCACCATTACTCATTTAAAATGGCAGATAATGATCTGAAAATTTGGCACAATAATCTCTTGCCGAATCCCTTCCATATGGTTGATGCGAAATTCGATTTGGTTTTAAGGCCGATTTCACATGGAAACCCGGCTATGCCCTTTCACCGAGCCAATTGCTATACTACACTGTTTCTAGATGCTACAAATGCTTATTATTCTGTTACATTTCCATAGCGTGTAAGAGAATGTAACTTACTGTAACGGTATAGTTTACCAAAATGTTAGTGCTCTTTACGTTTGTCGAATGTCAGAATTACTTATAAGACAGTAGCTTTACCGATTTTTCTTAGTGAAAGTAGTACATTCGTTATGTATAACACAGTTCTTTTGTTTTGGCTACTTTCTTTGCACACTGAGAAAAATGGATTGTAAACGGTAATGAAAAATATGTTACCGGGTATAATCTTGGACTATTAACTATGGGACAGCGATCTACATTATTAAAACCATAATCTGTAGATGTTAAAAAAAAGATAGTATCGGATAATATCTTGGATTATAAACTGAAACATACCAGATTTAACGCGTGCTCATGCTCATGCTCATGCTCCCAAGAATGTTCCTAACTTTTCTAACTTTTTTCCGGGACCGTTTGATAACATTAGCAAATCGGGGAAACTAGCCCCTTGTTTAAGCCGAACTGTGCTGAAAAAGGCAATTTGTCCACGTTTGAGAAGTTTTTCAGGGGGAAAAATTACATTGAGTTTGCTTCTGTTTTGAACAGCGTAACGAATAAGGATTAATTCAGGATCTAAATATTTTGAAAAGTATCAAATCAGTGGTAAATGAGAAGAAGCAGGAGGTAAGCAGTACCTAAAAACGTAAAATTTGCTCTAGATTTCGACTCGGTAGAAAATTCTAACAGTGTAGAATTCGTATTAGCAATTCTAAGCTAATTTTCATAAATAATCCTTTGTAATTGTATACTACATATGTATTTGCATCTATATCTTCAGTAGCATCTAGACACAAATATATACTAGTTTTTTCGTTGATTTACATCAGAGTTATGTGCTAGAATTTTATTGTTATTCCTAAGGAAGTTTTTAGATAATTTACAAAGTTTATTTCAAAATAAGGCTCATATGTGCAATATTTTATTCACTGTTTTAAAATTTTAGAAATAAAGATCACTGATGAGGACTCTGATTAGAGTCGAAATGTTTGAAAGTATGTGACTTCCCGAGTTATCATTTCAGGGGCCTTAAAGCCAATTATTAACAACAACATCGTATAGAATTTTTATCTACTATCGCCATGTAATTAGGAATGTAGATTTTTAACCTTAATTTCTTATTTGTTTTAAATAAAATATTTTCCACTTAATTTTTTAATCGATATAGTTGATTCACGTACTATAAAATTTATTTTAAACTATTTTATACGAAATAAATATTTTATATTTTGATTTAATATAAGAGAAATCGTAAAGTATAATTTCGTATGCAAATTTAGATGTAATTTTGGTTTTTTTGAATATTGAAACTTTTTATTCACAGTTTCTTAATGAAATTTATATATGAATAATATTACGTATTTCAAAAAGTTTTCATAGTATTTTATTTGAATGAAATTTTTTTTACTGTTGCCTTATACCAGAGAAGAAACTCTACTGTATAATTTCGAGTGTATAATTAGATATAATTTATGTATTACTTAAGTATTTTAATATTTTATTTTTAAACTCCAATATCATATTTTATCATTCCTTAATATATAATATTCTCTACATAATTTTCTCATTGAACTATTTGATTTGCATAGCTGAAAAATATTGAAATTGATATTTTGTTTTGAAATTTTGAAAATTTATTGAGTATAAATTTCAATAGAAAATCATTTCTTGTCTTTGAATCATCCTAAAATTCAAAATAAAATGTTTAGATATCCATTTTAGGTGAATGCTTTTTAAAATATCAAATAAAGAAAGGTAATATTTTAAATGATATATTTGGTGATATTAAATTTGTCGTCTGCTTCGCGCCACTTTGACACAAAGTCGACAGAAGCATAATTTTCGATCTTGGCTCAACAGACTCGGCGCGCTTGATTGCGTGTGCTCCCATATGGGAGCGTGGTGAGGGCTGCCAGCTCCCACGTTCTGGGATCACTGCTGCCGAGTACAGCAAAGCTTGGCTCCGCGTTACATAGTGTACTATTACCATTATGATGGGACTTTTTCACAACTTTTTCCAATAATTCTGGTTTACTCTCTAAAATGGTACTTCTTCTCACGAAACGTAATACATTTAGCCATAAAATTAATTTTCGTCTACTATGAACAAAGGGTTTTCCAATAGGGACATAACAATTTCGTATCTTCATATGAACGCACCCTTAATAAACTATTGGACGTTCCGGTACCAAAGTATGTCGTATTGCTCGAAGCCAAGAAATAATCGCAGCCAAATCAGTCGATTCCACGTCGTTCTCAATAATTGGGCATCGCTCAAACGAAACTGTGGCGTGTTATGCGAAAAGATCTTGGCCTACATGTTTTCAAGATTGAATTGACTCATGAACTAAAGCCACTTGATCAATTGAAACGCCGAACAATCGATTTATTGAAAGGCAAATTCGGTGAACGTGTTATCTCGAGAAATGGTCCGGTCGAATAGCCGCTTCGTACATGCGATCTAATGTCATTGGATTTTTTTTTATGGCGCCATATCAAGTCACTTTTCTATGCCAACAAACCAGCAACTTTAGACAACCTTAAAGGCAACATCCAACGCGAAATTGCCAACGTTCTGGTCGAAATGTGTGCCAGAGTGGTAGAAATTTGGGTCCAAAGAATCGACCGCTGTAAACGGGCTCGTGGTGGTCACATGACCGATATCGAATTTCATTCATAAAATGTAATTCTTGCACTACATCCACAATAAATTTGAACTCAATATCTCAAATATTTCTGTGTTTTATTCATAGATAAAATTGTTATGTCCCTATTGGAAAACCCTTTACTTTTAATCATTCTGCTCTTCCACATGTGAGATACTAATATTTCTTATTCAATATATCAATTCTCGTTCCTACAAATGTTAAGTTCTCGTATCTTCAGTATACAATTCCGTAAGCACGCTAACAATAATTTATATCTTGACCCGATTTCCCTAAATTCTATACGGACACAAATAGCACCTGGCTATTCGCTCCGTGCGAAGTCATGGTAGGGAGAGTCAGATCGACGCCAGCGTACGAAGTGGATAATTTAGGCGTTAAAGGAGGCTGTTTTATATTTCTGAGCAATCAAAATACACGTCTAAATCTAAATTTTGTTTTAATTAAAAAAATACAGCTAAAATGAGCCACCGAAGTTGTTTTGTTGTGAATTGTAAAAATTCAAGGTCTGTCCGGAAAGTATCGGCCCTACCCTAGCGGACCCGGTTGAGAGAACGGTCATAGAATACTCTGACCGTTCTCTGACTGTTCTCTGACCTCGCATTATTATGGCTAAGAACGATAAAAAAAACATTTAAGGCATTGCAATTATGATTCCATGGCAAAATTTGGAATAGAAGGCGTAGGGATAAATACAATAATTTTATTCTTCAGCGGTAAATACTAGGAAAACATAATGTACCTGTCATTGAAGGCAGTGCAGTGGTTCACCATTTGTGGAACGTCTCCACCAATAGTAAATCTTCACGGTGGAGACGTTCCGCCAATTGTGAACCACTGCACTGCATTCAATGACAGGTATACGATGTTTTTCTAGTTTTTATCTCTGAATAATAAAATTATTGTATTTATTCCTACACCTGCTAATTCAAATTTGATTTCAGAATCATAATTGCAATGTATATATATCTCCGCGCCATAGTGTTCGAGCGACCTCTACGGGTCATGAACATCAACAGTAAAGCCTCACGAACCTATCGGTTGCTTGCTGACATCTGCCGGACGTATAGTTCATGCGCAGCGTGTCTCTGTTAGGAATGGGCTAGAGATCCTCAAGGGCGAGTTGAGACACAGATTCTAGTGCGCATCACGATTAGTCCGGAACCAGAAGTTGCCACAACTACGCGAAAAGTCAGTAAAGTCAGTGTTGTGGTCAGTTGACAGTTGCTGTTAGTTGCTACAATGTCTGGATACAGTATTTTATACTGCTAGAATTCAGCCTCTAAAGGCTTTGTGTTAAAGTGTATTCCAAAAAATGCTGAAATTAAAGAAAAATGGATGGAGAACATCATTTAATATAATGATCGAGACGAAGATTGGCAGCGAGGTCCAGGGTTTCGCGTTTGTGAGGTATGTTTTTCGTGAACAAAAAAATTTCCGTTTGTTACAATTTTAATACATGAAGTATGTTTCAGGTACACTTTGTACCCCAGATGTGGGGAGTCTCGGGTAATGAAACAAGAATCCGACTTGGAGCAGTACCAACTTTATTTCCGAATGAACCCAAAAGAATGACAAGAGAACACGAAAAAGCTTTTTCATAGCGCTTCCTTTGAAAATCCGATTTTCGGTACCTGTAGAGCGGGTTGAAACTACAATTTTCAACCCTAGGGTTGCAAGTCGCTGTTTCAACCCGCTCCACAGTTACAGCCAATCAGATTCTCAAAAGAGTGGCTATGAAAAATAGTATACATTACTCGAAACAAACACAGCGAAAGCATTTCGTCCACGGTGTGCCGACTCCTATAGGCCAAATGGCGACAGAAAAATAGTAATTGCTACGTCCCCTAGTCGCCGCTAGTGTGTCATCGAAATGAACGTCGTGCGGAGTAAACATGTTGTCACTTGTCTGCCTGTTTTAATTGATTAAAATTCATAGCGATTTCAAGTGATTTTAATGAAATTCGATCTATAAAGTACTAATACCTAATGTGCCAACAATTAGCAGTGCTTTACTGTTTGCCCTCCAAATTAAAATAGTTGTAGCTGCAAATCAGGTAAGTCACCAATAACTTTTGTTTTAAATCTAAAATAAAATTCGTAAAGGCTTGGTTTCTCGTTTTGTGTATACAAATTCATTACGTATTATCATATTGCAAAACCCGGTAAGAAAGCTTGCATTAAAAAGTATTTTTGTCCTTCAGTTTTAAATCCGCATTTAAGTGTCGATAAAGATAAAACTCAAGTCCCCTTCAAAGCTCATTTAAGCCATGCAAAGTAACCTCAAATATAATAAAATCCGAATTTTTCCTTTTTCGCATGGGATGGCGAAAATTTTGCGCCCTTCATTACTGGATCTGAAGTGGAGGGGGGATGGGTAGTTTTCGTGCAATCTAGTTCCTGCTACGTCCCCTAGATGTCGCTGATATAAATTCATTCGCCCTGCCACCATCTGTAAGTACCCCTTCAAAATACATGGGAGTGGGCACACCGTGATTTCGTCTGATTGCAGCCCTCGTTTCACTCGGGCAGCAAACTTCACACTCATGCAATCGCTCTGTTTCGCCCCTTGTAATGTAATATACTATTGTTAGAAAGATAAGAGTGGTATGCATTATATTTTTGTAGATCCTTTATTTTTTATGTTTTGATTTTACAAATCATATAATAAGAAAAGAGCCAAAATGATTCCATTTGTGGGCGTCCGATAGGGATAAACATAACCTCATATAAAAAAAAATGAGAAAGCGTTCAACATTAAAAAATTCTCCACATTAAAATAAAGTACCGTACAAAACACCATAGAAATTACCTATTTTTCTCTGTGTTATACTTTTTATGTTTCATAGTGTCTGTACTTTAGAAGTAGTAAAACTTTAGAATGTCCCTAGCGGACCCGTGTGAGAGAACGGTCATAGAATACTCTGACCGTTCTCTGACTGTTCTATGACCGTTCTATGACCTCGCATTATTACGGCTAAGATCGGTAAAAAAGACATTAAAAGCTTTGCAATTATGATTCTGTGGCGAAATTTGGATTAGAAGGTGAAGCAATAAATACAATTATCTTATTTTTCAGAGATAAAAACTAGAAAAACATAATACCTGTCATTGAAGGCAGTGCAGTGGTTCACAATTGGCGGAACGTCTCCACCGTGCAGGTTTACTATTGGTGGAGACGTTCCGCAAATGGTGAACCACTGCACTGCCTTCAATGACAGGTACATGATGTATTCCTAGTTTTAATCGCTAAAAAATAAGATAATTGTATTTATCCCTACGCCTTCTATTCCAAATTTTGCCATGGAATCATAATTGCAATGCCTTAAATGTTTTTTTATCGTTCTTAGCCATAATAATGCGAGGTCATAGAACGGTCATAGAACAGTCAGAGAACGGTCAGAGTATTGTATGACCGTTCTCTCACACGGGTCCGCTAGGGGTTTATTCGAATTATTGCCACTTGCAAATTATAAGCGCGTTGTTTTGTTAAAGTATGAAATTATCTGACAAAAACTTATTGAAGGAAACTTTTTACAGTATTCAGGCACCGCTGAAAACTTCCGTAGCTCACATTCCACTGATTGTAGTTTGAAGACTGACAGTAAGGTAAAAGAAGTCAAGAATGATTGTAGATAATATATTTTCCATTGTGGAAGCCGTTCCAAAAATAATAAACTGATATATAGTAACCATTTAATGCGTTTCGATTGTAGAATTTGACTGTGCTTGACAAAAACCCATCTCTGAGTGGTGATTCCAATAATATACAAGCAGGCACTTTAGGTACTCTACCTACAGATTCTGTGGACTATAATTTGGAAGCTGGTAGCAAGGTAAAAAAAATTGCGATTGAAGTTTTGTACAGTTCTAAATAAATATTGATTTTCAAGTTTCAAAGTACGCTTGTCATTAAAAATTGTTTCAATTGATATGTATATCGAATAATGAGAGTGTTCTTATCTCGTAGGACTTAGTCATCACGCCAAGAACTGAAGCTTCATTCAAAAATGATTTAAGTATAGCCATTTCGTCTGCTGCTTTTAAAGATTGTGAATTCATGGAAGTTCAAAATGAGGTAAAATATTCTCCCACTAAATAACTCTACTTATGATACAAAAAACAGTACCTAATTAACCTTTTCTTGTATTGAAAAAAAAACATGTTTTATATCCCAGTAAGAAGGAGTTGATTGGGACGCATAAAGTGGCATTAAACATTTGAATGCCTTTGTATGCGTATTAATTGCATTTTAGGGTCAAAATCATTAAATGGCATTGGCCTGCTCAATACTTCCTACCAAGGAAGGCATTGTATGGCATTCAAACGCCGAACCGCATTGAATGTCATTAACTACTCAACTTTCTGCGCATTCAAAATGATTGAAGCAAGACAAGTTTTATCGAGTAATGCGCATTGAATGGCATTTGGGACAAAAATGCAATTAATACGCATTTGAAGGCATTCATATGTTCTTTATTTTTAATGCCATTTTATGCGTCTCAATCAACTCCTTTTTGCCGGGATATCATTGCATATTAATTAAAAATTGTCATAAAATGTGTACAAGGTTTTTTTTATTACTTTTTATGTAGGAAGCTATTCCGTGTGGTGTGAAAAGCGATCAACTACCGGGGAACGTTTTGGAAGATGAAGAATATCGTCTGGTATCAGAGATTGCTGATGAGAAATTCAAAAAATTATTTAAGAAACAGTTGAGGACCATTGAAGGCTTGAAGAAAAGGTTACAAAATCTAAAGCACGTACAAAGAAAATTAGAGATCAGGCGTCATGATGTATATAGCCAGAGTTCAGAAACTTTATTCACAGAAGATCAGATTGAACATTTAGTCCTGAAAATTCAGAATAGGGACAAACCAAAACCAGGAAAGTACTCGAAGTCTGCGATCAAAAAGCACTCCGTTTGAAATTTACTTGTGCAAATGCAGGTTATAATGAACTTTTAATACAAGGAATACACTTGCCTTCCCGGAGAACTTTAAACCGAAGGATTGAGCATATCAAGTTCGAACCTGGCATATCAGATGAAATGTTTGATTATTTAGAGAAAAAAGTGGGAACTTTAACCGACACTGATAAGGAATGCTCGCTTGCTATAGACGAAGTTTCTATTGAAGGTGGACGTATGTGCGACCCTCAAACTAAACAGTATCTTGGAGATATAACCATTCCGTCGAAGGATAAGGGTAAGAAAAATTCTAATACTAATTATCAATTCGAAGATAACAATAAAGCTAAGCATGGCACGCTATACATATTAGTGGGTACTGCATGTTGGTGGAAGCAAATTATTGAATGCGACTTCACTGGCAGTGGATTTGATGGAACAAAATTAAAACCCAATATTTTGCAGATTATCGAGAAAGCTGAAACTATTGGATTACGGGTCAACAGCGTAACATCTGATATGGGACCTTCCAACGTTGCTTGCTGGAAGTTCTTTGGAGTCAGAGCTGGTAGAAACAGGAATATTGAAAACTCTATTCCTCACCCATTTCCAAGAGAGGATCCAGACAGAAGGCTGTTTTTTTTCGCAGATGTGCCTCACCTATTGAAAAATATCGTTTCCGGTATATATATATATTCCTGAAGATTTGCAGGACACTTACGTTTTGCCCACCAATGTCGTCAGTACTGAACATTTAGTAGAAATACTGAAACTGCAAGAGGGTTTAGCGTTTACATTGACGCCGGGCCTTCATGTGCAATATGTTTTGCTAACAAAAAATAGGCAATTTGCGAAAATGAAAGTAAACAGAGCGAAGAAAATTTTAAGCCCAGAAGTTGGTGCAGCGCTTTATTTTCTTGCTGATGAAAATTCAAAACCTGAATATATTACAACTGCTTGGTTTGTCTCAAATGTTGCAAAATGGTTTAGACTGATGACGTCTCGTAATTTACAAAACGCAATTAGTACATTTGATAGAAAAAAATACGAAGAAACAATCTCATTTTTAAGGGAAAGGGTGAACCTTTTAAGTAACTTGCGAGTTGGTGCTGCAGGTATTTTCAAACCTCTTCAAAAGGGTTTCATGCTGTCCACTACATCCGCAATACAATTGAGCCAATATCTTTTGGAAAAGCGAGGTTTCAAATTTGTCCTTTCGTCAAGATTTACGCAAGATTGGGTTGAAAACTTATTTAGTTTAATTCGATCAAAACACGTCACTCCAAATGTTCTTCAATTTAAGTACGGTCTTCGACTAATATCTATGTCACAATATATAAAACCTGTAAAAACCAGCAACTATGAGTTTGATGACAGCACTTATCTGGTCGATTTTTTGAATATATATGAGCCTCTAAAACTAAACTCGAAAAATATAGTAAATAGTACAACGAGCGAAAGTAGCGTACCTTTAGAACAGTCAAAAAGAAATAAGTTTTCAGTTAATGTTGAAATAAATGATGTTTTGAAAACGGAGAACGCACCGATAAAAGCATCTGTTAATATTTTAACAGATACTTCGGGTGAACAAAATGATGCGTCTACATGAGTCATTAATCCTTATCATTCTTGGCAACAAAATTCTCAATCACATTTTGAAGATATTCCCATGTTTCTCAACGATGACCACAGATTCTTTGTAAATTTCCCGAGTCCGATCAACAATGTAGAAAAAAATGCCTTGTATGAAGCAGCTGGATATTTGATTCACAGTATTATGAAGCAAAGCAAAAATAACATATGTGAATCTTGTATAGCATACGTCAGATCTAGAGAGTATACCCAGTTACCTTATTCTACATTCACCAGTTACAGATACTATAAATAAAATACCCTTTTTTTCGTAAATGAGGATACTTTTCAATTTTTCTCAGAATTAGACCACATATTCTGATCGGACATTCCAATTATAAATGGAAAAAAAATCTAAATGTATTTAACTCTCTGTTGTCATCATTTCAGAAAGTTGCAGTTCATCATGTTTTACCGTGCCATAATTTGAAAGACAAAATTTTACGCATATTTCTCATGTTTCGCTTACGAATTTGTAATCAAGTCAAAACAAAAGAAAAAGAAGTACGGTACGATAGTAAAAGTGTGTCAATGCACACTACCTTTCAGTAATTTTTCATAATAAACACTTTTCGTCTTAAAAATGGTTTATTTCTTTCCTTATTCATTCCTCGCTTACTTCTTCTGTCGACTTTATTACATAATAAGTTCACTTTCTTTGAAATATTCGTTTCATTCTTGGATTGTACAAATGTCTTGAAATTGGGCAGTATTATAAACTGGTTTTAATTCATTGCATTATTTCGCTAAATAGTTTTACTCGTATTAACTGTACACTTTTTCAATACTTGAATAATTTATATTATCGTCATTTTCAAAATGCTTTCCTGCAAAACTGTATAGGTGTTGAATTTAATTTGAAAATGGCGCGCTTTTGAAGACTTCTGGTTCCGGTTTAATCGCAACCAATCAAAAACGGGGGATCTGTGTCTCAACTGTCCCTTGAGGATCTCTAGGATGGGCGATCTTCAAAAAAAGAATCGAATCTAAAAGATCGATTCTGAAATTATTGATTCAATTTTACCGATTAATCGGTTAAAAAGATCAATTTTTGAGTCGATCTTCAAAAATCGATACCTTGTTATAGTGAAAACTAAACTTTCTAATTTTTAAAGGTAGTGACATCAAACTGATATCACTTTGTATGTCTTTATTCTTGAGAGATGTTAGAGAAGAACTGACGAGGCCTGCCTGAACCTCTACATATATAGACAGCTAAACCTAGGAGGGGGAGGTCATCAACCTCTACATATATGGATAACTAAACCTGGTGGAAGGAGGTCATCATCTGGCCTGGTAACACTCCCCTTTTTAGACATAAATTAGTCTCTTAATTTACTAAATTCTTACCATCCTTACTTTTGGTATTTCGGTAATCACCAAGGGTTGCAAGCTAGAATTGTACGTCACGACGTTCGTCGGCGTTGTTACCTTTGTTTTTACACAGAATATACAGAGTTTTTTGGGCATACACTTTTGTATGAATTCGAGTATTTCTAATCTGTACAGAACATAGGCTGATCCTAATCCTAGCGCTGCGTAACCTAAATAGCTTAACCAATCCATAGTTGTTTCTCTCCATGTTCTTAGTCTTCTGTTAATGGCTATTGATTTTAACATATTTTCTGCATCGTCTAGGCTTAATTTGGCTTGTCGTAATTTATTGTTATCTATGATTTTAGGGAGACGTATTAATTTACTTTCTAAGGTTTTTAGATCGTCGTTAGAGTAACTAATGTTGTAGGTCGCATTGAATTCGTTGTAAAATTGTCCCTTTAGATTTTTTACGAAGGTACAGTGCGTCCATTCCATTATAGATTTTACAATTTGAGCCCGTTAGTAGTGAGGGTTTTAATTCCAATTATACCTCCTTCTGGTAAGGGAAAATCGTTGGGTACTATGTAGAAAACGTGTTCTTGTCCAAAAAAGTTTAATTTTGTAGAATATTTAGAGATATGCCGATCGTTACCCATTAGGAATGTTTTGTGGGTAGATTTCCTTTCGTCTCTATCATCCAATATTTCTTCTTTGATTATGTTTATAGCAGCTCCTGAGTCTACTAATAATCTGTATCTTCCAGTTTTTCTTCTGGCATCGATTGTTCGTAATCTTCCGCATATGGAAGAAATTCGGCTGATTCCTCGAAGATCAGTTGCTCCGTTATTTCTTCCTCTGTCATGTTTTCCGCTTCTGTTTCTTCCTCTTGGATTGCTCTTACCGGAGGTGGTCGCTTGAAACCATGGCCTGGGGGAAAACCCTGCTTCACTTGGCACTGTGAAGATATATGACCTATTTTGCCGCACTTGAAGCAATTCATTTTAAATCTGTCACTCAGTGGTATGGTACTATTCTGTGCTCTAGGTGTAGTATTTGCACTGAGTCGAGGTGGTCCGGGTGATTTGGCCCATATTTTTACTGGTGGTTTGATAATTTGTCTGACAGGTTGGCTGTCTTTTAACCATGTTTCAGTTTCGATGGCTAATGCTTGAGCCTCGTTTACTGTGTTCGGTTTTAACAGACGTACCTGCATTCCAATTTCTCTTTTTAAATTTAATAAGTAACGGTTAACGGCTTCTTCTTCTTCCAATTCTATTTTAAGTCTTCGTTTAGTGGGGTTTACGTGCTGGGATTGGACTAGGTAATTTATTTCATTTGTTATTTGTCGAAACCTCGTCGTGAAGTTCTGAACCGTTTCTGTTAAGCCTTGCTTGCAGCTTTCTAATTTAGATTTTAATGAAATTAATGAACTGGTTTGTCTCAAATTTTGTCTGAGTGCCGCGTATAAATCTTCATAGGAGTTTATTTGCATATATCTAATGGCTTTTTCTGCCATGTGTGTAATTTTCTTTGCTAAAATTAAATCTAAAAGAATTTCTGGTTCTTCGAATCTTATTCTAGCTCTCTTTACCGTTTTTATAAAATCTTCTACTCCCATGTCGTCCTGACCGTTAATTGGCTTTATTGTTTCAATTGCTAACTTGGCTCCCATTTTCCGTTCCTCGTGTGGTGCTGTTGGGACAGTTGTTTGGAAAAATTGTGATTGACCGTAAATATTTTCCTGTCTTGGTATAAATGTTTCTTTTCTTTGGAATGTTTTTTCTTCGACCGAAGAATGATCGTCTGTCGCTTCTGGTCGTTGCTGGGGTTCACTATCTGTTTCTACTGTCCCTGCTCCTCCTAATTTCTTTGATAATCTTGAAATTTCATCTATGCTATTTTCGTTTTCTTTTTTCAGGGCGTTGAATGAGATAGTCAGAGTTTCCATTTGGCTGAGAACCCTTACTAGTAATTCGTCAGTGGTGTAAGAGGGGGACTGGGCCCTGACGGGAGATTGTGCTCGAGACATGAGAGTGGTTGTGATTGGGAAATTTAAAGAGGATGAGTCCGTATCGTAGGATGAGTCAGTTTGATAGAGCGTGCTATCTCGGTGTTTATCAAACGCCAGTGTACCTACTTATCTATTGTTTGTGACTCGGGTGTAGAATGTCGCGGTAAAATTTTAAATGTTTATTTTTTAATACAACAAAATGCAGTATAAGTTGCTACAAACTGCTACTGATTTTGAGGTAGTGATACTTAATTTGTTAAGGGTGGCCAGTGCTTGTGAACACACAGAGTATAGCCAACCCGATCTTGCCTCAACTTTACCTCACCTGTACCGTAGTACAGTCGCCGTGCAACGTACGTAAAGAGGATTTATACTCTAAGGCCCAAGATCGATTGAGAAATGTTTACAATACTTTCACTTTCTAGAAGTAATGCTTACTGTGCTACTCGTGGCCTGATGTGGGATCCGTAGACCGCCTGCCTTCCTTGACGTGTCGAAGAGATGAGTCAGCTTACTGTTGAGAACCGGTTGCCTGGCTGGGCGTTGGCTGCTTACTTACGCAGATGCGTCTTCCGCCTGATTACGGGCCTCGTTCAATTTTAATGGAATCTTTCACTGATAATTTACGTGGTATAGTGGCTACTAAATTCACCAACTAATTTTTATTATCAGCTACTTATTCCTGTTTTCGGGCTTACCGTAGTGAAGTCCGGAGTTCTTCTTATTTTTAAAACTTCGTAAAGTTTCTTTAGCTTCTTGGGTCCGTGGATTCCAAGTCTCGCACAGGTCCGCGTTCTATGTGGATTTTCGTAGAAATTAAAAACCGAGAACTTAAGCGGATCGTGGCAGGATCGCCAAAATGTTATAGTGAAAACTAAACTTTCTAATTTTTAAAGGTAGTGACATCAAACTGATATCACTTTGTATGTCTTTATTCTTGAGAGATGTTAGAGAAGAACTGACGAGGCCTGCCTGAACCTCTACATATATAGACAGCTAAACCTAGGAGGGGGAGGTCATCAACCTCTACATATATGGATAACTAAACCTGGGGGAAGGAGGTCATCATCTGGCCTGGTAACAACCTTTTTCTGAAAATTTTAAATTCCTGTAAAAAAACATTTTTTTAAAATATCTTATAACATTTGGAGATATAATTGTTACTTGCATATTTTGTGAATTTAAATTGTCAAAATAAAAAAGTGTTTATATCATTAAAAAGGAAATTAGGCTTAAAAAACACACTATTTTTGGCAATCAGGAACGTTTTTTATTTTTTAAAATTGCACAATTTCTAAAGCAATGCGTATTATTAATGATAAAGTTTCTGACATAAATATGAAGTATTACTATAAAGTTTATAATATTAATATACTTTGTACTTTGCATATCACAAAAACATTGGATAATATTGAGCGGGTGCGACTTAGGAATGGGCGATTCTGCTACAAAGAATCGATACTTTTGAATAATCGATACCAAGGAATCGATTATTTGTTTAAAGAATCGAAGAATCGATACTTAAAGGTACAAAGAAATTTATTTTAGCACATTTTGATCACTAAAAAAGTTAAAACTGTACTTCAGAATTTGAATTCACGTATAAAATATAAAATATCGTTCTAAACATACAGAAAAAATTCAAAAAATCGAAGTTGCCAATCCCATATCAAACTTGCTTTCAAATTAAAGAATCTATCGATATTAGGAAGATTAGATGTTAAAGAGGTGATACGTTTTTTAAAAAATAGTCCTGTGACTGTTCATTAGTTCAATTTTGGGATAATTGTACTCTAATTATAATTGTTTTTTGAAATATAGACACCGACATGACATCGGTAATCACAAACACAACGCACACATTAAACAAATATACTATCCAAACCCACTTGCACTTTGAATTATCAAGTTGAAAATTTGTTGGAAGTTTAAAGTAATTATTAATTATTATCACATGAACTCTTTACTTACCCTTATTTACTTGAAATTTCGGAAGAGAATGTGACACAATACCGAAAACTACTGTTTGGGAAATTTTGAACAATTAAGATTTTAGCAATGACTTGCGTGTGTGCGGTGACTGGCCTCTTCACCACGATAACGCGCCAGCGCATTCATCTAATCTTGTGCTGCAGTTTCTGAGCGAACACTGTATCGCATTGCTTCGACAACCTCCGCACAGAAGTGGAAACATCGATGGAACCGTGTTATTCAATCAAGTGGGGATTACTTTGAAGGATGCCACCCGCCCGATGATGAAGAATAACGCTAGCGCGGGGATATAAAGGTAGGCCCGATACTTTCCGGGCAGACCTCGTATACGCAGGAGAAGTGAGTGTAAATTTTATAAATTTCCAACTTTTAAATGAAAAATAAATCAAAGGAATAAGAAGGTAGCTGCAGTAAGAAGGCAAAAGTAAGTAGTACCATAACCTTAATTTCGGTAATAACAATAACAATGAGATTAGCAAACTTTTAGAAATTTGTAAGTTTAGTATAAAAAAACAAACATTTTTTTAATCAGTAGTTGAAAAAATTTGATTCAAAGTGACTTAAAAATTTTGAAAATTATATATTTCGCAAAAAGAAATTCATGCAATATATTTTGAATTTTATTGATCAAAATGAGAACTTTTTTCTCTCCGCCACATCCACTATTGCAGGAAGCTGCTTTGTCCATTTAATATAAACAAATTAATTAAAAGTATTTCATATTTTTCGAGATAAAAAAAATAACTAGTAAGTATTGCGCTTGTGAGTCCCACTTTTGAGTACAACTTTGGTATTGTGTGAAGAATAAAAATATGAGAAAATTTACATAAAATTATACATAAACATTTTTCGGGGAAACACAAGAGAATTCTTAAGAATCAACATTGAAAAGTAACACATACATTTCTAAGAAACATCTGAGATAAAAAAACTAGGCACGTTTATGAATAAATGTAACTTAAAATGTGGATGTGAGTACATAAAAAATTTTCGATGAAAAACTTCAAAAAAACTTCGATAAAAACATGAAAAAACTCTTTGCAATAAAAATCGGATTTTGTTAGTAATATTATAATATAGGATCCAAATTCATCATCTCATCTGTTATAAATTTAAATTTTCTAACCTTAAGTCATTGTAATCCCTTGAGTTCTGATAAATTTAATCTTGGTTTTAATTTCTTCTTTTTTATACGTCGCTGTTTTTTAAAACACATTATTACAAACTCACTATAAGAGGATTGCTTAGTGACTGATTAATGGGTGCATAGAAAAGACAGTTGTGAGCAAGAAAACCAGTGAGGTGGAGGAAAATTTTTTTTTAATATATAAGTAGAACTGTGATTGTAAGGGAAAGTGGAATGGTAAACACCAGATGACCAGACTGCCCCGGTAATAAAGGAAGGATAGTAAATTGTAACCAGTCGTAACGGTCCCACACATTTTGGGAAAATTCAAGAGGCCTATGCATTCATTTATTGGAGAGTTTTGAGGATTTAATAACGAAATGAGTTTTTGAATACCTTGTTAGAATTGGGATTTATTTATTTATTTGAATATTTTGAAAAAAACTACAAACGTTCAAAAAATTGTTTCGAAGAACATTTTGGGGAAAAAAATATAAGGATATTTTGTTGACTCCATAGGGAAGATGAAAATTTTCAATCAATTTTTCATTTGTTTTTAAACACGTTGTTTAAAAGTGAATGGTAAAAAATAGATAGATTGTCAGTGTCAGTTCTATGATTTATTGTGTTGGGGTTGCTAGCTATATGGGTCATGTCTACTAAAATCATTCGCTTTCTTCAATTGTAAGATCGATCAACGATCTGGACATTATCAAAATATGTGATCTTGATGTTATGCATGTTTTATCAGGACAGTCCACTCGTCTGGGGGATTGTAGACATCTTTCTTATGTTCTAGAATGCTACTTTTCAAGGGGAGTTTTGTTGTGCCTATGTAACAGGTTGAACAATCGGTGCACGGAATGTTATAGGCGACATTGACGGTGTTAAGTTTAGGAATAGAGTCTTTGGTTGTTCTAAATATACGGGATAAATCATTGGCGTTGCGTGAAACAATTTTAATGTTGAAGGAGTTGAGAATGGCTACTAGTTTTTCAGAAAGTCCTTGTACGTAAGGTAATGACACGTATTGTAGGGCTTGTGTTAGTGTTCAGGCTTTGATCTGCTAGGTGTTGTGTTCTTTGTGTGTATGCGAGGGTTGTCTTCTGTTGTTGGTGTATCTGTTATTCCGTGCCTGAGTTTTTTGATAGAAGATTCAATCTTTTTCTTATAATAGAATCGATGAAGTTTGAGGGATAGCTGTTAGTGATTGAGATTGCTTTGATTTTTTTAATGCTTTCATTTTGATAATCTTTGTGAGCTAGCGTAATGCCTCTGTCTACAAGATTATTGATGACGTTGATTTTGTATTTGTAATGGTGGTGTCAGTGGAAATTTAGGAAACGTCCAGACGAAGTGGATTTGTGATACCAATTAATTTCTATGTTTTTTTTATCTCTGATAATCAGAATATTAAGGAAGCTTATTTTTCTCCAAGACTTCTTCCATGGTAAATTGGATTTTTTGATTGTAGCTATTGAAGATACTTTGTATTGTGTTGATTTCGTTAAACGGGACTGCCGTTATAGTGTCGTCTACATATCTGTAATAAAAAGGAAGTTTAAAGGGAAGAGTGGGTATACATTTTTATTTAAGGTCATCCATGACAATATCAGCTGCTATAGGGGAGAGTGGTGAGTCCATGGAAAAGCCAGATTTTTGTTTAAAAGAGGTTCCTCGAAAATTGAATGCAGAGTTGTCCGAACAAATTCGAAGTCCTATTTCAAACTGGTACCAGGGCATTTTACATATGGTTGGATTTGGTTCGATCTGTCCTTGATGCCTTTGATTGCAATTCCAATTTGAATATTTGTGAAAAGTGCAACTGCATCAAGTGAAATTATTTTGTGACCTGGAGGGATTGTGCCATCTTTGATTTTTTGGATAAATTTAAAACTGTTCCATACACGTGAAATAGGAGGTGTTATGTTGTTTGAAATAATTCTGTTATAGAATGAAGCAAGATTGTACGTTGGACTGCCACAGAAAGAGACGATAGGTCTAAGGGGAAAATTAGCTTTGTGTATTTTGGGTAACCCATATAATCTAGCAGGAGAGGAGTTGTGTGATGTGAGTGATTTAGTCACATTTTCCTCAATATAATTTTTTTTCTTCCAAATTTTAATGAGATTATTAACCTTTTTTTGTGTGATAAGTGTGGCATCTTTTTCTAAAGAAGTAGTTTGAAATAGGACTTCGTACTTGTTCGGCCAGCTCTGCATTCAATTTTCGAGGTACCTCTTTTAAACAAAAATCTGGCTTTCCTATGGGCTCACCACTCTCCCTCATATCAGCTGATATTGTCATGGATGACCTTGAATCAAAATGTATATCCTTACCAGCCTTATACAATAAAAACATTAAAAAAACCAAATCAATCTTAATCACAAACAGCTATCTCCCAAACTTGATCGATTCTATTATAAGAAAAAGATTGAATCTTCTATCAAAAAACTCAGACACGGAATAACAGATGCACTAACAACAGAAGACAACCCTCGCATACACATAAACAACACAACACCTAGCATATCAAAGCCTGAACATTAGCACACAAGCCCTACAATTACGTACAAGGACTTTCCGAAAAACTAGCAGCCACTCTCAACCCCTTCAACATTAAAATTGTTTCACGCAACGCCAATGATTTATCCCGTATATTCAAAACAACCAAAGACTCCATTCCTAAACTTAAGGTAGTTGACGTGCCAAAAATCAGGTCTCTGAAAATTGAAGTTTCTTAAATCATAGCTTATTTTTTCGGGTAAAATATTCTCTACAACTTAACCGTTTCCAATGTTTGAAAATGAATCAATTATTATCAAATACAGCAATTTGTTTATAAAAATTTTGTTTTGGAAAATTGATTTTTAATGATTTCAGCCATTAAAGAATTTATTTTCAAAAATTGGAAACGGTTAAGTTATAGAGAATATTTTCCCCGAAAAAATAAGCTATGATTTAAGACACTTCAATCATTTTAAAAAAATTGGTAAGAAGCGATAGTAAGGAAAAATCCTATTACAAAAAACATTATTAAAAATTATTTTTCGTAATTTTTAAATTTTTTCATTGAAAAGTGTCTTTGCTTACATATGACACGGCTGATGATATAATTTCCAGTCTTGAAATCATAGAAAAACTTTTTTTTCCAGAGACCTGATTTTTGACACGACAACTACCTTAACACCGCCAATGTCGACTATAACATTCCGTGCACCGATTGTTCAACCTGTTACATAGGCACAACAAAACTCCCCTTGAAAAGTAGAATTCTAGAACATAAGAAATATGTCTACAATCCCCCAGACGAGTGGACTGTCCTGATAAAACATGCATAACATCAAGATTACATATTTGATTTTGATAATGTCCAGATCGTTGATTGACCTGAAAATTGTAGAAAGCGGATAATTTTAGACATGACCCATATAGCTATCAACCCCAACACAATAAATCAAAGAACTGACACTGACAATCTATCTATTTTTTACCATTCACTTTTAAGCAACGTGTTTAAAAACAAATGAAAAATTGATTGAAAATTTTCATCTTCTCTATGGAGTCAACAAAATATCCTTATATTTTTTTCCCCAAAATGTTCTTCGAAACAATTTTTTGAACGTTTGTAGTTTTTTTCAAAATATTCAAATAAATAAATAAATCCCAATTCTAACAAGGTATTCAAAAACTCATTTCATTATTAAATCCTCAAAACTCTCCAATAAATGAATGCATAGGCCTCTTGAATTTTCCCAAAATGTGTGGGACCGTTACGACTGGTTACAATTTACTATCCTTCCTTTATTACCGGGGCAGTCTGGTCATCTGGTGTTTACCATTCCACTTTCCCTTACAATCACAGTTCTACTTATATATTAAAAAAATTTTCCCTCCATCTTACTGGTTTTCTTGCTTACAACTGTAGAAATAAGTCACTAAACGATCCTCTTATAGTGAGTTTGTAATAATGTGTTTTAAAAAACAGCGACGTATAAAAAAGAAGAAATTAAAACCAAGATTAAATTTATCAGAACTCAAGGGATTACAATGACTTAAGGTTAGAAAATTTAAATTTATAACAGATGAGATGATGAATTTGGATCCTATATTATAATATTACTAACAAAATCCGATTTTTATTGCAATGAATTTTTTCATGTTTTTATCGAAGTTTTTTTGTAGTTTTTCATCGAAAATTTTTTATGTACTCACATCCACATTTTAAGTTACATTTATTCATAAACGTGTCTAGTTTTTTTATCTCAGATGTTTTTTAGAAATGTTTGTGTTACTTTTCAGTATTAATTCTCTTATGAATTCTCTTGTGTTCCCAAAAAATGTTTATGTATAATTTTATGTAAATTTTCTCATGTTTTTATTCTTCACGAATCCCAAAGAATTTCGATGCTTTTTTATCGAAGTTTTTGGAAGATTTCATCAAAGTTTTATCGAAGTCTTTTTCGAAGTTTTGTTTGCTTATTTTCAAGGTTTTTCTCATATTTTATACATTGATATTTTAAAATACACTCGTACATAAACGTGGAATAGTTTTCGTGTTTTTTAATGAATGGTTTTTTGAAGTTTTATCGAAGTTTTTACCAAAGTTTGTTGTGTATTTTTTGATATATTTTATCTCACATTTATATACTTACTTACATTTATATACATTTATATACTTTATAATATACTTACTACTTACTTTACTTACTTTACATACTATACTACTTTACTTACTAAAGTAACTATTATATAGTAGTTGTTATTATGTTGTTATACTACTAATATAATTAGCTTACTAAACGGGAATAGTAGCATATACTCTGACAGTTCTCTCCATGTATGATCTCACGTTGCGTTCTGCTGCAACATATAATAAGATTTTAGAAAATATAAGAATTTCTATGTTCTTGTTTGCACTGTGCCCTAAGACACCGAGTGACCCGTTTTGTGATTTTTGAGATTGACCCAAGAATGATCTGGCGCGCGTAAGGTTTTTCGATTACATTTTATAAATATTCGGATCGTGTTTCAGAAATACGATACCGAAGTGTGGGTTGTTTCCCAACAACAGAATTGCAGCGTCACACTATTTGTTGCCATAACTAAATGGATATTCACAAAAAAATTATGAAATAAAGGAGAAATAAAGTTCATGCATTGGTTTCTTCAGAAATAAGAAATCGCCGTCAATGTTACAGGGATGGAAGCGAAGTAATAAACCATAAGCCAAGGTGTCAACTTCCGTGATGAGGGCTGCATGACACTAGGAACTGGTGTCTTCTATGGTGTCTTCAGAAAACCAGGTCGACTCCTGGAGTATTCAGACCTCACCCTTGCATGCGGAGCTCTGCAGGGGTGAACCACGCACTTCTCTAGCTGATCGTGGGAAGACTATGGAGAGAAAAGATATAAACAAAAGTGTGTGCGAAAAGTTGTTTGGAGTGGAGTTGGATGTAGCCAGACCGTGCAAACTTGATGTATAGATGGTGGCTGAATAGCAACTAGCGTCGCGTACAACTGTGATCATGAACTTTCATCACATGTACACGCGTTAGTGCATATACATGCATATGGATTGGGTTGTTCCAAAAGCAATTGCCGATTTCACATATAAATGTCTTTGACCATCTTTTTGAATGGCTTCTTTCTATGTCATGATTTTTTTGGTTTGATAAATTCCGTTCTGGAGATTTTTCACTCAAAGATCAGCAACGTTCAGATCGTCCAAATGAAGTTGATGATGACCAAATCAAAGCAGAGTACCAGCGTAAGTTATTCAAAATTATTACGAAATATGTATTTTTTTTGTTATCAGTATATCTTATTAGTAGAGTGAATGATGGCCTTTCTGGTATTTTTTTTTAATGCTATCATTGATTGAATTTTCTTTTGTAAAAACTAAATTTGGATGTATATTATTAAATTTATCAAAAATATCATTTATTTTATTTTTTTGGTAAAGAGATTAAAGTATCATCAATGTAACGATAGTAAAATTTAATATAATAAGTTAGTTCATTTATGATCTTAGTTACCAGAAAGGCCATCATTCACTCTACTAATTGAAAACTATTACTTATTCATATCGAAAAACTTTAAAGCGCTTTTTCTCGGTTTTCTATTTTACAATTTTTAAAATGTTGCGTGCAAGATAAAAAAAAATTAAATGAGATAGCGATTCCATTCCAAAAATCACTTTTTTTGTTGAAACTTGCGAAAATTTCGAATTTTTCATTTTTTTGCATGATTTGCAAAAATTTTATATTTTTGAAACAACTCACACTCTAGTGTTTGTATAAACAGCTAAATAGGGAAGAAATCATAAAGTTATCCATTTTTCTAGAATATTTTAAAGCAGCTTCCTTCGAATTCTAACCTATAATATGAGGGTTAGTAAGTGGACATCAAACTCCAGAGACAAGTATTAAAATAGATTAAAATATTTTCAAATTTATAAATTTTATTGTATTATATATTTATTAATCTACATTTATAATTTTCAGATTCGTCAACTCAATTTAAATAAATTATATTTGCATCAATTCTTCATGAAATCCTTCAGTTATTATTTTTAAATTTTATTTTGTGAATTTTTAGTTTAATTTCACTCTACCAAGTGGACATTATGGCTATGTTTTTATTTTTTATTTTTGAACAAACGTTCCCAAAATTGAAAACTGTACCAAAAATGGATGAATGGATGGAGCGTGGAAAATAGTTACACAGAAACTCGGTAACAATGGTTGACCCGTCAGTGTGGGTACTGAAAGTGGTCACCGCGACTAAGTAATGTAGTTACAGCGACTATGTAATGTAGTCACAGTAATTATATTTAAGTATCAACTAGCTATCATAGTAAGCTGAGCTCTTCCTATTAAAGCATCGAACTTAATGTGCGAAATTGGTATGAGCTTCTACCACTATTGGTCTGAAGTCATGCATTTTTAGCATGGAATGTCTTATATTATAAAAGAAATAAACGCATGCAATTATTACTAGTGTCATATGCTGTTAGAGCAATGTTCCTTGCGAAAATAGCTCGACCATTGCCTTGCTATGGTTGTAACAATACTCATCCTATTTCGCAAGAGTTCTCTTACAACCGAGAGAACACGTAAGGTGATACGTTCGAAAGTTGGCGTGGCCTAACATCTCTCTTGTAAGAGAACTCATGCTGATATAGGATGAGTTTCCTGCAACCATAGCAAGACGAATTTCGAGCTATTTTCGCAAGGTACAACTACTCTAAGAGCATGAAACTTAGTATGTTTTTAGCATGAAGAGATCTCTGCTTAAAATGTAAGAATTTTTCACCAGGATAGCAAGAACGAAACGTGCTAAAAAAGCATGACCAGTATTCTTGCTATTATTGTCAGATTTTTTTCTGCGTGTAGGATTCAATCTTTAAAAATAGGGTTAAAAATCGCAGTTTCGATCCGCTCTACAGTTACATCAAATCAGATTCTCTAAAGAGTTGCTATATAAAATAATATGCTTTACTCGTAACAAACTACAACGGATTCAACGAGTATGAAGTTTTTTGCTTATAGAGATTACTTTATTCTAGCCATGAGAACTCAACGTTTCAAGTTCTCATAGCGAGGTTTAAGAGTTAAGGACAATTTCAATGACGTTAACTAGTCACCACGACCAGATATTCAGAATATGGCTACAATGCCTACAAATCATGTTGCTGTAGCAATGGGTTAAGCAGACAAGTCTTCCTCGTTCCAGTCACTCTTCTTTTCCTAATCAATATTCGCCCTGTGCGTGACTGCAGCGCCATAGCATGAGTTGACTAAAGGACGATGTTCGCGAGCTTTTACAATGCATTATGATGGGACTTTGTTATAAAAATATTTATTATTAATAAAAAAACAATTTAATTCGCTTTAAAATTTGATAAATAAAATAATCAAATATTATTACTTAATATTTGTAATGTTGGATAATTGGCTTTAGGGTCCATAAATGGAAAAAACAGTAGTTTTAATCAAACGTTTCGACTCTGATTGGAGTCCTCATCAGTGATCTTTATTTCTGGAATATGAAAAAATTAGATAGTGAATATTGCGCATGTGAGTCCCACTTTTGAGTACAACTTTGGTATTGTGTGAAGAATAAAAATATTTGAAAATTTACATAAAATTATACATAAACATTTTTTGGGGAAACACAAGAGAATTCTTAAGAATTAATGTTAAAAAGAAACAAATACATTTTTAAAAAACATCTGAGATTAAATTCAGACACGTTTATGTATTATATTATTATGTATTATTATATTATATTGGATCTATAACTTAATTCGTACGGTTTGCTAAGAGGTGGCGTAACTTGATTATTATTCCATCGTTCCAATATTCCGAACATGCGTTGGAAAGCTACTGTCATTGTGCATCTTTTTCAGTATATGTCATTCATTTGAAGCATTAAACACAATAATTTTTTTTTCACTCGAATATGTCGAACTTTGTGCCCGAAAAAGTGTTTTCGCGGGTAGTTCATCTTAACCCTTTAACGCCCAGATGTGCAGAATTTTCACGTTGACTACAATGTCGTACCATTTATAGAAAAAAGAAGGAAAAGGATCCAAAAATCCATATCCCACCGTTTTTGGGGTCGCTCTTTCGAATGGCATAGTCAGAATTCTCAAGAAATGACGCTAAACCCTTTCTTTTTCCTAAAATACCGAAAAAAACGAAATTTTGGGGGTACGATTTTTTTTAATTTAAATTTTTACTATGTTCCCGACACTTAGACAACTTCTAACTTATCAGAAACGTGTTCTCGAGACTTGTACTTTTAAAATATGCATTGAAATATTTTGTTTTTCTTTGTTCTCTAATTCAAAATGGCGTCTGGACGTTTGAAATTTCTTGAAATTGAGAATATTGATCCTATTTCGGATTTCCAGGTTACTTCGTAGTGTGATCATACAAATAAGTTATTGCGAGTTTTGTCTCACCGATTGTGATTGGCGGAAGCAATATTAGCCCATAAAATTAAAATTCAAGATGGTGGCTGCCATGAAGCTGGTAGAAATACGTATATTTCGAGTTTTGTTACAAACCAGGATGGTGTAAAATTTGCCAATTAGCAATCTCATAGGTTTTATTCATCACTAAATTCGAATCTTACGTGAGTTTTTCGAAATTTAAAATGGCTGATCCAATATGGCGGACCCGTTATGTAAAATTTGATATTCCTGAAATAAAAAAATACTGCCGAATTCTACGTAAAATTTAAAATCAAAATTATTCTTGATGTTTTTTTTATTACAAGAGTTGTTTTCGAGAAAAAAATTCCAGAATTATGAGGCTTCCCGAAATTATTCAAAATTTACATATATCTATATTTTTTGCCTCAGACTTTGCTAATATTTCATAAAATAATGTTCATATGAATCATACATGAAACTTCATTATAATAATATGTCATTCTGATACTGGTGTAACTGACTAATTATGCTACAGAAGTAGATGAACATTTATAGATAAATGGTAGGGTGTGAAAGAGACACTAATAAATGTTGGGGAATTAGTAAATTCGACTGAATTTTATATTTGCTGATACTCTATCTTACTATAAAAATCCATAAATGTCGATTTGTCATACATACTCCAATTTATACAACAATAATTTTTTTTCACTCAATTATGTCGAACATTGTGCCTGAAAAAGTGCTTTTGCGGGGAGTTCTTCTTCATTACTTTAATACGAAAAAAACTGCTGCCGAAAGTCAACGTATTTTGGTGGAAATTTATGGTGAACATGCTCTAGCTTAGCGAACGTGTCAAGAGTGGATTGCATGACTTAAAAGTGGTGATTTTGGCTTGGCAGACGAAGAACGTCCTGGGCAGCCAAAAAAGTTTGAAGATAAAGAACTGGAAGCATTACTCGATGAAGATTGTTGCCCAACACAAGAAGAGCTCGCAGATTTTTTGGGAATCACTCAAGCAGCCATTTCAAAACGTTTAAAAGCAGTCGGATACGTTCAAAAGCAAGGAAATTGGGTTCCACATGAACTCAAGCCGAGAGACGTTGAAAGGCGGTTTTGCATGTCCGAAATGCTGCTGGAACGCCAGAAAAAGAAGTCATTTTTGCATCGGATTGTTACTGGTGATAAAAAATGGATCCATTAGGACAACCCCAAGTGCAAAAAATCATATGTGAAACCCATCCATCCAACCAAATCAACGGCAAAGCCGAATATCCATGGCGCGAATCTAATGCTCTGTATTTAGTGGGATCAGAAGGGTATGTTGTATTATGAGCTGCTAAGACCGGGTGAAACCATCAATAGAGAACGCTACCGAACACAATTAATCCGTTTAAAGAGAGCAATAGCCGAAAAACGGCCGGAATATGCGGCCAGACACGAGGCAATAATTTTCTATCATGACAACGCTCGGCCCCATGTTGCTATTCCGTTTAAGAACTAGTTGGTAAACAGTGGATGGGAAGTTTTACCCCACCCACCTTATAGCCCAGACCTTGCCCCTTCTGGCTACCATTTGTTCCGATCGATGCAGAACGCCCTCACTGGAATACGGTTCACATCAGAACAGGGTATCAAAAATTGGCTTGATTCATTCTTGGCCGTCAAGCCGGCGCAGTTCTTTTGGGATGGAATTCACAAATTGCCAGAAAGATGGAAAAAAGTCATAGCTTCAGATGGGCAATACTTTGAATAATACTATTGTACATGTTTTTCATAAATAAACGTTCAAATTTTGAAAAAAACCGCACGAATTAAGTTATACATCCAATATATAAATGTAACTTAAATTGTATCTACAATTTATTAATTAGTAATAACAACTATATAACTGTTTTACTATATAATATAATAACAACTACTCCTTGGTTCAGAAATACTAAACAACCTTCTGTTGATTCTACCAAATAGAATAGTACGAACGCTGACTATTTGTTTAGTAGAATCAACTGTATAGCCCTCTGACCTGACACTCCTGACTATGAGTCTAACCTCTCTGATCCGCTGACCGGCAGCTGGCTCGTGTTCGTGATAATCTTAAGGGGGTCCATCTGTGTGAGGGCGGTATTTCAAACGCTTTTTCGGGAATGTTTGTTAGGAGAACTAATATGAAAATGTGAATAAGTTTAACGTTATTTTGAAGGTTTGTGGTTTTATTATAATAGTAAATTTTTCCAATAGTGTAATCCGAAGGCTTGTATTCATTAAGGGCATTGAAAGTGACCCCTTCAAAATGGAATACCGAAATTGTGGGCAAGATTCCGCTCGAACCAGTTATCTAAAACACAAAAAGTAAAAAAAATATTATTTCTGTTTATGTTGTCGAGGTACTGACGTAGCATTTTGACGAAATTTTAAAAATTGAAGAAATGGCAGTACTTTTCATAAAAATTAATCATTTTCATGCTTTTTTCGATATAATATATGCTGTAAAATTTAAAAAAAAAAGATTTCAAAAAACCGCTACGTGGGTACCTTCAGTTATCTCTATAAATGAGTCAGTTAAAATTTCAAGTCAATCTGTTAAGTAGATTTTTTTCAATCCTGCCCACAAATTTCAAAAACATGGTTTCTAGAAAAACGCGTTTAAAGTTTGGAAACACAACAGAACTTTGTATTGTAGACTCACATTTAATCTGAAATACCAGGACATCATTAGTCATATCTTAAAGATGCAAAAAATATAAAAAAAAAAAATCGATTTTTCGAAAATTTTACACAGATGGACCCCCTCAATAAACGGATGAGTGAGGCTGGTCCCACAATGTGTCCTAAGATTCGTGTATATCGTCGATGCGTGAACGTTCTGACATCATCCACGCGTTGTAAGTAGATCCATGTATATCTTTAAAAAAATCGTGTTTTATGTGTTATATATATATTTTGTAAGATTTATTTTTATAATTTTAAGCGTGATTTTACTAATCACTGAAGAGTAGCACTTACCAGGGGTGTCTCACATGTTCTAGTAACTGGAGCATGTTCACCATAAGTTTCTACCAGCAATCAATGAGCTTCAACTGCTTTTTTCTTTTGATGAAATAAGAAAAGCAACGAATGCCGCAAATGCGATTTACTTGGAACGAAAATCGACATATTCACTTAGGTAAACAACCGGCAAATTTCAACTGATACCCCTGGTACTGCGCACCCAGTCGCACGTACGATTCTTGTTTACTAAAACTCACTGAACTCCAGTATGTTCTACTAAACAAGAATCGTACGTGTGACTGCGTGCACAGTAGAAGCTGCTCTTCAGTGACCAGTGAAATCAACTAAACTCGCGTTTAGTAGATTCTACCGTTGAGTTGGCCCATCTATAATTTACTATTCCGTTAAGTAGCTCTAACCCTTGCAAGGATGGGTGACACCAAACATTTTTCTCCCTGTAGATCCAAAATAAAAACACAGAAAAAGGGACGTGAGATTCAGGAAGTATTCCTGATAATATACTGTTTTAATCGAAAATAAATCCCATAAAAGATATAAAGACAATCTGACCTCAAAAATGAACTCAGAAATACAGTATACCGTGCGTAGATCAGACTATCTCAACCTCGTTTTCTGGATAATAACAGGGCGCGGGGTTCGTATACTATAAGGAAAGTAAGGACCTTAATTTCTCAAAAAATAACCATCAAAGCATCAAATAAAATATAATAAAATCAAATTTATTTCAATTAAACATAACATCGACTCCCGAAAAAATCACGCAACGTAATCGCTAAATTCCTGAATTGTTAATCGCTAAATACAATGGCGGTATTGAATAATCAAGTTTTATAAATTCGAGAATATTCTGAAACGCAGTGGATAAAAAAAGATCTTAGTTCAAATAGAAATATTCTCCCAGTAATCTCGAACAGCACGCTACCTACTCCATTTTGACTCAGTAGTTCGCAAAAATATATTCGAAATACAACATTAGATTCAAAAGTGTGACTCCTAAAGCTTTATACGATATTTATAATCTAATATTTAGAAGATAATAATAAAAAAATTTCCATATCACTTAAGCTTAAAATACCACGCTAGCAAGTGACGAAAGTTTTCTCGCCAGGAAAAATTCCAGGATTACGCAGTCGTCAGACACTTGTCACTGGCACGTTTAATTTTCCTAAAGTAAAGTTTTTCTTGTCTGTCTTTTCGCTCCACTGTATATAAACAAACGGGATAACACGAGCAAAACTTATTCATTTGCAATTGAACCGGCCAGGAAAAAAGTTTGGAAAGATGTCCAAAAATGGTTCAGGATTCATATTTTTTGTTATTAACAATCATTTTGAACATCTTTTCAAAATTGTTCCCGGCCGGTTTAATTACAAATTACTAAGTTTTGTTCGTGTTATCCTGTTTGTTTATATACAGTGGATTCTACATATTCTTTCAATACGTGATGTGCATACTGGACTGCTTCATTTTGATTTTAAAGTTATAAGCTAAGTTTTTGAGCTTTATGATTTTCGTTATTTTTATTTTTTCCTATATTTTAATCTTTTACAGAAATTTTGAATTAATCTTTTAATTTATGACACCAAAGAGGGCCCTCATATGTGGCTGAATCGTCTGCCTTCCCTTTTTTCGTTTTATCATATCTATCATTGATAATTTTTAAATGAAGAAAATAAGAAGAGACTGACCCTATACCCTATATATTGACCCTAAAACAACAAGAAATGAATACACATTCTGTAATTTTTGGGTCAATATGTTAGGTGTACAAATAAGTTTTGAGGGATTGACAAAAGATGGTGTAACTTTTGTGCCAACAAAACAACATTTGCGGGAAGCGCTGCTTTTTTGCTTTATCTTGAAGAAAAGTGCAGCTGGAGGACATCGATTGCTATGTGGAGCATATGGGGAACATGCTCCATCAATAAAAACATGTTAGTATTGGTTCCACCGTTTCAAGACTGGCAAGAAGCTAATGGTGTGCATCTGGTGGGATCAGCTCGGAGTGGTCTACTATGAGCTACTCCAACCTAACGAAACTATCACTGCGGAACGTTACCAACAACAATTGATGCAATTGAGCCGAGCATTGAAGTTAAATGCCCTCAATACGAGGTGTGTTCAGAAAATAAC
This sequence comes from Diplolepis rosae, assembly GCA_030998225.1. Lineage (NCBI taxonomy): Eukaryota > Metazoa > Arthropoda > Insecta > Hymenoptera > Diplolepididae > Diplolepis > Diplolepis rosae. Next base: position 1,321,814 of record JAPYXD010000679.1, read on the forward strand.
GGGAATTTACTTTGTCTGTGGCAGCCGCTAAGGTTAGATGTGATTTTATGAGCTCGGCGATTTTCGTTTGATAAAAGAAATGGATCATAGAATTCGTATAAAATTGGTTTCGACGTTATATCCGTAAACGCATGTTTCGTCAAAAATATTTTAAAATACACAAATTTATTCAAAAATATGGCTTCAAGACTTATTTTTATGACAATATTTTTATTAAGTCCAATGTTTTCCAAAAAATAAGAAAATTTATCATGGAAAACTATTACTACAAGAGCTCAAAAGAGAATAGAGCAAGAAAAAGCAAAAAATTTGAATCGAAATGAAACTCAAGAAAAATTAGACAAAAATTTTTCTTCTAAACCTCTTGTGAAAAAACCACGAGGTAGGCCAAGAAAAAATCTAGTAACAAATTTAAAAAATATTCCCTCTCAAACAAAAAGAAAGAGAGACCAAGAAAACAAATATATGAAGATGAACTACCAGAAATAAATATGCAAAAAGGAAGCCGAACAAAAGTAGAATCAGATTCCGACTCTGATCCTGATTATTTAGACTATTTGAAAGAAACTCAAGCAAAAAACAAAAAGAAGAAGAATGCCAAGAAGCCAAAAAATATTAATGGATTTGAAAGCGAAGAAAGTGAAAATTATTTCTCAACCTCAGAAGATGAAATCAACGACACTGAAACCTCACACGAAGGAAATGATGGAGAAAATTATGAAGAAAATTTGGAAGAAAATTTTGAAGATGATCTTGAAGAGAATTTTGAAAAGAATTTCGAACAGAATTTTGAATAAAATTTTGATGACAATCTTGAGGAAAATTTTGAAGAAAAGTTTGAAGAAAACCAAGAAGAAAACTTGAAAGAAAAATTTGAAGAGCCTTATTTTAATGAAAATTTGAAACTAAACCGAAGATCTCAAATAAATTCTGGAAAAAACAATAATGATCATGATAATTATAATCGTCCAACCCCAGAACCTCCTCCTATAAACTCTCAAACAGAAAAAATTATAACAAGGAAAAATTTAGTTGAATGTCGCGATCAATTAACTTTGCGAAAAGATAATTATGCATATTTTGTTACAACAAATGGAACTCCACGCGACAACGGATCAAAAACTTTAGAAAAACGTGAAACTTTATTAAAATTTAAAAATTTACAAAAGGGAATAGCAAAAGAGATTAAAAAAGGAACTACTACCATTTTGCACTTCAAATTGAAGAAGAAACTAAGGACAATTTATCAGAAACTTTAAATAATATGAAATTATCAATTCATTCATTACATGAATTATCTCAAAAATTTAAATTACGATCAATTAGTATTTCAAAAACTTCCAGAATTAATCATATACCTTGGGAAGAAGTAAAATCAATTTTCGATTCAATTTTTTCAAATTCAACTACAAAAATTACAGTTTGCAATGGAATAACGCAATATCCAACAAAGGAACAATGAACTCATTTAATTGAAGAAGCTCATTCGTCAGCATTAGGAGACCATAAAGGCGTTACAAAAACTTATAGCCGAATTCGCCAAAAATTTTTTTGGGAAAATATGAAAGTAGACATTCAAAAATATATTCAAGGCTGTTTACAATGTCAACTGAAAAAATTAATCAGAGTAAAAACAAAAAATCCTATGGTAATCACTGACAAACCCACTACTGCTTTTGAAAAAATATCAATGGACATTGTTGGTCCACAACCTGAAACAAAATCTGGTAACCTATGTATTCTAACGATACAAGACAATTTTACAAAATATTCTTCAGCAATACCTCTTCCTAATCACCAAGCTAGTACGATAGCAGATGCTTTCGTGAAAAAATTTAATTGCATATTTGGATCACCGAAAGGAGTACTTACTGACCAAGGCAGAGATTTTTTAAGTAATTTATTAAAAAGATTGGCAAAACGTTTTAGAATTAAACAATTTCGTACCACAGCTTATCATCCTCAATCTAACGGGTCATTAGAACGTTCACATCATGTTTTAGGAGAATATCTCAAACAATTTGTTGCAAAAAATTCAGAATGGGATAATTGGCTTGAACTAGCAATGTTCTCGTATAATACTAGTGTACATGAAGGCACAAAATGCACACCCTATGAATTGGTTTTTGGTAAACTAGCTCGTGAACCATCCAGTGAACCTTTATCACAACAAGAAAAATTACAAACATATGACGATTATTTAATTAATTTCGTAACACAACTACATGAAATGCGAACACAAGCAAGAGAGAATCTTATTTCAGCGAAAGAAAAATCGAAATTATATTATGATAAAAAAATAAATCCTTTAGAAGTAAAAATTGGAGATAACGTATTTTTATTAAAAGGAGGTAAAATTAAAAATCTTGACAGACATTATACAGGGCCTTATGAAATATTGGAAGTGTTAAGAAAAGGGAATGTCAAAATAAGCTATAAAGGCAAACCTACTGTAGTTCACATTAATAGACTAAAACGCTCACATGTGCAAGTACAAAAGTAAATAAATAAAAATAAAAATAAAATATCTATACTTTAATAATAAAAAAAAATACATATATATATATATATATATATATACAATTTAAATAAAGATATAGAAATTTTATTTTGTCGATAAATAGTAAAAATATAAAAAAAAACTTTGTTTTTTGAAAATATATATTTTATATATAAAATAAATAAATATATATATGAAACAAAATAAAAATGAAATTTCAGACATAACATATTATTTCAGATATAATGGAACAGATTCATCGCAAACGCTATTTGATTGAAATAGTTCCCTGTTTTATCGACATGGTAGCTCTCTGGCCATATTTAATTCAAACTGGAATTTTTAACCAACCAATTTTTAATATTCCCACATGGAGCAGAAACCTAAACAATCCAGAAATAATAAAAGACATTTTTCAACAATCAAAACAAGAGGACCGGACGCATACAAAAATTTAATTCTCAGTTTACGGCTATCAAATCACATTGTCATAGCCGACATGTTGGATATAATGAACTAGGAACTCAAAATACAAAAAGTAAATCAATAACTTAAAAAATACACATATGTAACGATAAAAATCTTTTTTTCTATTCTTATATTACAAAGCAAGCTGCTAACTGCAACCTCCTTTTTCCAGAGATGGGATTACGAGGCTTCCTTTTGGCACTGCTCACTTGCAACCTCAACTATATAACAACAGTCTGCGCCATCATAGGATTCGATTGCGGTTCAAATCAATCAAATATTACGACATTATCTTTACTAGAGGTAGGAGAATGTGATCTACCTCGATCTCAAGTACATGTTGATTGAACTTATATACAACTTTTACAATTAACTGGATTTTCAAATACAAAAGTAATACAATGCAAAATAGAAATTCGACGCGCCATCTCTCATTGTGGTATGCATTCTCACAGTTCCATTGTAGCAAATGGCCACAGTGAATATATACATGATGTTACACGAGATCAATGTAATCAAATGCACACAATAGGAGCATTTTTAGCAACCCCTTCTCTTCAGATATCAAAGTTAAAAGTAAATGAAACTTTATTTCATAGCGTTACTTTAGCAGGTTCTGTAACACCTAATGGAGAATGTACTGGTACACAATTTTCTGACCCATATGGAACATGGAATAATGTCGTAGTCCAAGCAATATTCAAAATAACTTTACAAGAACATTACGCGACTATTCATTTAAATTAAAATAAAATTCAATTAGGATCTGGAATAATATGCACACTTTCAGACACATTCTGTACAGGCGTAGAATATGGACAAACATTCTGGGATACATTCCCTAGCGGACCCGTGTGGGAGAACGGTCATAGAATCTGACCATTCTATGACCGTTCTATGACCGTTCTATGACCGTTCTATGACCTCGCATTATTACGGCTAAGAACGGTAAAAAAGACATTAAAAGCATTGGAATTATGATTCTGTGGCGAAATTTGGATTAGAAGGTGTAGCAATAAATACAATTATCTTATTTTTCAGTGATAAAAACTAGAAAAACATAATACCTGTCACTGAAGGCGGCTTCACCTGCTCTCAGTAGCATTTTGCGCGCTAAATTTAAAAACAGAATTAAAGATTGAGAAATGCAAATGTATAAGGTAAATGAATTTACTAATGAACTTTACCTAATAAAAGTTGCTGAAATTAATTAAAGTTGCATGAATAATGTAAACAGTATTTTTTAAAGCCTCTGATGTCATTCAATTGTCATTTTTTTTTTTGTGCATGATGCGACTTTACCGACTGCCGTAAATAATCAAACAAATCATTTGGATTGAGAAATGCAACTGTGTAAAATAAATTAATTTGATAATGACATTTACGTAATAAAAGTTGCTGATATTAATTAGAGTTGCACGAATAATGTATAGTCTCTTATGTCATTCAATTGTCATTTTTTACTTTTGTACATGATGCGACTTTACCGACCGCCGTAACAAATCAAACAAATCATTTGGATTAAGATATGCAAATGTGTAAAATAAATTAATTTAATAATGAAATTTACGTAATAAAAGTTGCTGATATTAATTAAATTTGCATGAATAATGTAAAGTCTCTGATGTCATTCAATTGTCATTTTTTACTTTTATGCATGATGCGAATTCATGGACCACAGTCACAAATCCTAAAGAGTATTTTCTAAAAAGTATTGATAAATGATTTGAGGTAATTCAAAATACGCAAAATATAGGAAATTTTTTTTATAATTTGACAGTATTTGTATGTACATTTCATTCAAAATTAAATTTCACATTGATTTAATAAAATTAAGTTTTCACATCAAATTGATTCAGAATCTAATTCCAAATAAGATCTATATTACAAATAAATTATATAAATCCACAATAAACTTCTTAAAAATAAAACATAATATTACGCTTATAGCTAACACAAAAATGAATTCCATGACTAATTCAGAAAAACTTTTTACAGCAATTGCAAGAAATTTTATGATATAAGTACGGACGTGTATTAATTTTAATTGTATACCATGCTCTTTTGTAAATTCGACATAATTCTGTATAGAAAAACTGTTTTTTTTTTGCTATTGACTCAATAATATCAATTCCCCAAGATTTTTCAACAATAATGAATTTTTTTATCTGAAAATTTAGAACATAATAAAGGTCACATTAGCGGATGGTTGTAGACTTTAATTCGCATCATGCATAAAAGTAAAAAATGACAATTGAATGACATCAGAGACTTTACATTATTCATACAAATTTAATTAGTATCAGAAACTTTTATTACTTAAAGTTCACTATCAAATTAATTTATTTTACACAGTTGCATTTCTTAATCCAAATGATTTGTTTGATTTGTTACGGCGGTCGGTAAAGTCGCATCATGTACAAAAGTAAAAAATGACAATTGAATGACATAAGAGACTATACATTATTCGTGCAACTCTAATTAATATCAGCAACTTTTATTACGTAAATGTCACTATCAAATTAATTTATTTTACACAGTTGCATTTCTTAATCCAAATGATTTGTTTGATTATTTACGGCAGTCGGTAAAGTCGCATCATGCACAAAAGTAAAAAATGACAATTGAATGACATAAGAGACTATACATTATTCGTGCAACTCTAATTAATATCAGCAACTTTTATTACTTAAAGTTCACTATCAAATTAATTTATTTTACACTGTTGCATTTCTCAATCCAAATGATTTGTTTGATTATTTACGGCAGTCGGTAAAGTCGCATCATGTACAAAAGTAAAAAATAACAATTGAATGAAATAAGAGACTATACATTATTCGTGCAACTCTAATTAATATCAGCAACTTTTATTACGTAAATGTCACTATCAAATTAATTTATTTTACACAGTTGCATTTCTTAATCCAAATGATTTGTTTGATTATTTACGGCAGTCGGTAAAGTCGCATCATGTACAAAAGTAAAAAATGACAATTGAATGACATAAGAGACTATACATTATTCGTGCAACTCTAATTAATATCAGCAACTTTTATTACGTAAATGTCACTATCAAATTAATTTATTTTACACAGTTGCATTTCTTAATCCAAATGATTTGTTTGATTTGTTACGGCGGTCGGTAAAGTCGCATCATGTACAAAAGTAAAAAATGACAATTGAATGACATAAGAGACTATACATTATTCGTGCAACTCTAATTAATATCAGCAACGTTTATTACGTAAATGTCATTATCAAATTAATTTATTTTACACAGTTGCATTTCTCAATCCAAATGATTTGTTTGATTATTTATGGCAGTCGGTAAAGTCGCATCATGTACAAAAGTGAAAAATGACAATTGAATGACATAAGAGACTATACATTATTCGTGCAACTCTAATTAATATCAGCAACTTTTATTACGTAAATGTCATTATCAAATTAATTTATTTTACACAGTTGCATTTCTCAATCCAAATGATTTGTTTGATTATTTACGGCAGTCGGTAAAGTCGCATCATGCACAAAAAAAAAAATTACAATTGAATGACATAAGAGACTATACATTATACGTGAAACTCTAATTAATATCAGCAACTTTTATTACGTAAATGTCATTATCAAATTAATTTATTTTACACAGTTGCATTTCTTAATCCAAATGATTTGTTTGATTATTTACGGCAGTCGGTAAAGTCGCATCATGCACAAAAGTAAAAAATGACAATTGAATGACATAAGAGACTATACATTATTCGTGCAACTCTAATTAATATCAGCAACTTTTATTACGTAAATGTCATTATCAAATTAATTTATTTTACACAGTTGCATTTCTCAATCCAAATGATTTGTTTGATTATTTACGGCAGTCGGTAAAGTCGCATCATGCACAAAAAAAAAAATTACAATTGAATGACATCAGAGGCTTTAAAAAATACTGTTTACATTATTCATGCAACTTTAATTAATTTTCAGCAACTTTTATTACGTAAAGTTCATTAGTAAATTCATTTACCTTACACATTTGCATTTCTCAATCTTTAATTCTGTTTTTAAATTTAGCGCGCAAAATGCTACTGAGAGCAGGTGAAGCCGCCTTCAGTGACAGGTATTATGTTTTTCTAGTTTTTATCACTGAAAAATAAGATAATTGTATTTATTGCTACACCTTCTAATCCAAATTTCGCCACAGAATCATAATTCCAATGCTTTTAATGTCTTTTTTACCGTTCTTAGCCGTAATAATGCGAGGTCATAGAACGGTCATAGAACGGTCATATTCTATGACCGTTCTCTCACACGGGTCCGCTAGAGTTACCTAATGACGTATGTAATTTTAACAAATATGAAATTATTTATAAAGGACCAGCAAATAAAACATATGACAACACAAAAGACAATTCTGAAACCTTTTATTCTTTAACGACTGAAGATATAACCTTCGTACTGGCTGAAAAAAGAAGAAAACCAGTTTGCAATACACAAATCCTTCATCCTTAGCAACAAGTGGCATTTATTCTCAATCTGATCTTGATAAACTGCGAGATCATATTATGTTTCCAGCAGAAAAACCAATGATTCTAAATTCTTTAGCTAGAGAAATAACAGAACACCCAACTATTAATCAAGGAATATCAATAACGAATTTATTTAATGAAGATGTAATTGATAAAATTGCTGAATCTGCATGGGGTAGATTTTGGACAATTTTTACAAGTTTTGGAACTTAAATACAAAATAATAGATTTCTCACATAAATTATATGAATATTGCATACTTTCAAATATTGCCAATAATTATACGATCATCAGACACAACTTGATTTTATAGAACAACGAATCAACTATTTTCTTGAAGAAATATCATTTATATCTAGACAAGATCGTAATATCACAAATATTTCTGAAACTACTGACCAAAACGGTTACAAAAAGTACTTTTAGAATTAAGAATGAGACAGGAAACCTCCCTTTACTGGCCCAAAGAAAATTTATTTCTACTTCCAAATACATTTTTCCAAAAAGTTACAAATCATTCTTCAAAACTTGACAACATTATGAGCTATAAAAAATGGCATAATTCTCAAAAAGATCCAAATATTCACCTATATCGAATATTAGCAGCAAATTGGCTTAATGACCTGCATGAAATTCCGCAATTCAAATAGTTTTTCCAAAAATGATTTCCCAGTGTCAAACTTTGTTAAATTTGGTTTAGCTCCGCAATCTCAAATTTAAATTAATATTTTTATTAATGTAGCACAACGTGTCTGCAATCAAAAACCAAAGTCTTTTTTCATGCCACGTTCTTAGTTTTCGAGGTAATTCAACGAGTTTGGCAACAAATGGCTTCCCTGTCTAAATATTTCTTATTTTCGTTTCACTCCGCAAACTCAAATTTTAATTTATATTTTTATTAATGTAGCACGATGTGACTGCAATCAAGAACCAAAGTCTTTTTTTATTTCATTTTCTTAGTTTTCAAGATAATTCAAAGAGTTTGTCAACAAATGGCTTCCCTGTGTCAAACTTTCCTAATTTTGGTTTCGCCCCGCAAACTCAAATTTTAATTTATATTTTCATTAATGTAGCACAAAGTTACTGCAATCAAAAACCAAAGTCTTTTTTCTCGCCACCTTCTTAGTTTTCGAGATTATTCAAAGAGTTTTTCCAGAAATGGTTTACCCGTGTCAAACTTTGTTAATTTTGGTTTCGCTCCGCAATCTCAAAATTTAATTTACATTTTTATTAATGTAGCAGAACGTGACTGCAATCAAAAACCAAAGACTTTTTTCGCGCCACGTTCTTAATTTTCGAGATAATTCAAAGAGTTGTTCCAGAAATGGCTTCCCCGTGTCAAACTTTGTTAATTTTGGTTTCGCTCCGCAATCTCAAATTTTAATTTACATTTTTATTAATGTAGCACAACGTGACTGCAATCACAAAGCAAAGTCTTTTTTTATTTCATGTTCTAAGTTTTCAAGATAATTCAAAGAGTTTTTCCAAAAATGGCTTCCCTGGGTCAAACTTTCCTAATTTTGGTTTCGATCCGGATACTCAAATTTTAATTTATATTTTCATTAATGTAGCACAACGTTACTGCAATCAAAAACCAAAGTCTTTTTTCTCGCCACCTTCTTAGTTTTCGAGATTATTCAAAGAGTTTTTCCAGAAATGGTTTACCCGTGTCAAATTTTGTTAATTTTGGTTTCGCTCCGCAATCTCAAAATTTAATTTACATTTTTATTAATGTAGCAGAACGTGACTGCAATCAAAAACCAAAGACTTTTTTCGCGCCACGTTCTTAATTTTCGAGATAATTCAAAGAGTTGTTCCAGAAATGGCTTCCCCGTGTCAAACTTTGTTAATTTTGGTTTCGCTCCGCAATCTCAAATTTTAATTTACATTTTTATTAATGTAGCACAACGTGACTGCAATCACAAAGCAAAGTCTTTTTTCATTTCATGTTCTAAGTTTTCAAGATAATTTAAATAGTTTGTGCACAAATGGCTTCCCTGGGTCAAACTTTCCTAATTTTGGATTCGCCCGCAAACTCAAATTTTTATTCATATTTTTATTAATGTAGCAGAACGTGACTGCAATCAAAAACCAAAGTCTTTTTTAGCGCCACGTTCTTAGTTTTCGAGATAATTCAAAGAGTTTTTCCAAAAATGGCTTCCCTGGGTCAAACTTTCCTAATTTTGGTTTCGATCCGGATACTCAAATTTTAATTTATATTTTCATTAATGTAACACAACGTGACTACAATCAAGAACCAAAGTCTTTTTTTATTTCATGTTCTTAGATTTCAAGATAATTTAAAGAGTTTGTCAACAAATGGCTTCACTGGGTCAAACTTTCCTAATTTTGGTTTCGCCCCGCAAAATCAAATTTTAATTTATATTTTTATTAGTGTAGCACAATGTCACTACAATCAAAAACCAAAGTCTTTTTTTGCGCCACGTTCTTAGTTTTCGAGATAATTAAAAGAGTTTTTCCAGAAATGGCTTCCCCGTGTCAAACTTTGTTAATTTTGGTTTCGCTCCGCAATCTCAAATTTTAATTTACATTTTTATTAATGTCGCACAACGTGACTGCAATCACAAAGCAAAGTCTTTTTTTATTTCATGTTCTTAGTTTTCAAGATAATTTAAAGAGTTTGTGCACAAATGGCTTCCCTGGGTCAAACTTTCCTAATTTTGGATTCGCCCGCAAACTCAAATTTTTATTCATATTTTTATTAATGTAGCAGAACGTGACTGCAATCAAAAACCAAAGTCTTTTTTAGCGCCACGTTCTTAGTTTTCGAGATAATTCAAAGAGTTTTTCCAGAAATGGCTTCCCCGTGTCAAACTTTGTTAATTTTGGTTTCGCTCCGCAATCTCAAATTTTAATTTACATTTTTATTAATGTCGCACAACGTGACTGCAATCACAAAACAAAGTCTTTTTTCGCGCCACGTTCTTAGTTTTCAAGATAATTTAAAGAGTTTGTGCACAAATGGCTTCCCTGGGTCAAACTTTCCAAATTTTGGTTTCGCCCCGCAAACTCAAATTTTAATTTATATTTTTATTAATGTAGCACAATCTGACTGCAATCAAAAACCAAAGTCTTTTTTTGCGCCACGTTCTTAGTTTTCGAGATAATTCAACGAGTTTTTCCAGAAATGGCTTCCCTGGGTCAAACTTTCCTAATTTTGGTTTCGATCCGGATACTCAAATTTTAATTTATATTTTTATTAATGTAACACAACGTGACTGCAATCACAAAGCAAAGTCTTTTTTCAATACATGTACTAAGTTTTCAAGATAATTTAAAGAGTTTTTCCAGAAATGGCTTCCCCGTGTCAAACTTTGTTAATTTTGGTTTCGCTCCGCAATCTCAAATTTTAATTTACATTTTTATTAATGTCGAACAACGTGACTGCAATCACAAACCAAAGACTTTTTTCGCGCCATGTTCTTAGTTTTCAAGATAATTTAAAGAGTTTGTGCACAAATGGCTTCCCTGGGTCAAACTTTCCAAATTTTGGTTTCGCCCCGCAAACTCAAATTTTAATTTATATTTTTATTAATGTAGCACAATCTGACTGCAATCAAAAACCAAAGTCTTTTTTTGCGCCACGTTCTTAGTTTTCGAGATAATTCAACGAGTTTTTCCAGAAATGGCTTCCCTGGGTCAAACTTTCCTAATTTTGGATTCGCCCGCAAACTCAAATTTTTATTCATATTTTTATTAATGTAGCAGAACGTGACTGCAATCAAAAACCAAAGTCTTTTTTAGCGCCACGTTCTTAGTTTTCGAGATAATTCAAAGAGTTTTTCCAGAAATGGCTTCCCCGTGTCAAACTTTGTTAATTTTGGTTTCGCTCCGCAATCTCAAATTTTAATTTACATTTTTATTAATGTCGCACAACGTGACTGCAATCACAAAGCAAAGTCTTTTTTTATTTCATGTTCTTAGTTTTCAAGATATATTAAAGAGTTTGTGCACAAATGGCTTCCCTGGGTCAAACTTTCCAAATTTTGGTTTCGCCCCGCAAACTCAAATTTTAATTTATATTCTTATTAATGTAGCACAATGTGACTGCAATTAAAAACCAAAGTTTGTCTTTGCGCCACGTTCTTATTTTTTCAGATAATTCAACGAGTTTTTCAACAAATGGCTTCCCTGTGTCAAACCTTGTTAATTTTGGTTTAGCTCCGCAATCTCAAATTTTAATTAATATTTTCATTAATGTAGCACAACGTGACTACAATCAAAAACCAAAGTCTTTTTTTGCGCCACGTTCTTAGTTTTCGAGATAATTCAAAGTGTTTTTCCAGAAATGGCTTCCCTGGGACAAAGTTTCAAAATTTTGTTTTTACTCCGCAAACTTAAATTTTAATTAATATTTTTATTAATGTAGCACAACGTGACTGCAATAAAAAACCAAAGTCTTTTTTTGCTCCACGTTCTTAGTTTTCGAGATAATTCAAAGAGTTTTTCCAGAAATGGCTTCCCCGTGTCAAACTTTGTAAATTTTGGTTTCGCTCCGCAGTCTCAAATTTTAATTTATATTTTTATTAATGTAGCACAACGTGACTGCAATAACAAACCGAAGTCTTTGTTTATTTCATGTTCTTAGTTTTCAAGATAATTTAAAGAGTTTGTGCACAAATGGCTTCCCTGGGTCAAACATTCCTAATTTTGGTTTCGCCCCGCAAACTCAAATTTTAATTTATATTTTCATTAATGTAACACAACGTGACTACAATCAAAAAACAAAGTCTTTTCTTATTTCATGTTCTTAGATTTCAATATAATTTAAAGAGTTTGTCAACAAATGGCTTCCCTGGTTCAAACTAACCTAATTTTGGTTTCTCCCCGCAAACTCAAATTTTAATTTATATTTTTATAAGTGTAGCACAATCTGACTGCAATCAAAAACGAAAGTCTTTTTTTTGCGCCACATTCTTAGTTTTCGAGATAATTCAACGAGTTTGTCAACAAATGGCTTCCCTGGGTCAAACTTTCCTAATTTTGGTTTCGACTCGGAAACTCAAATTTTAATTTATATTTTCATTAATGTAACACAACGTGACTACAATCAAAAAACAAAGTCCTTTCTTATTTCATGATCTTAGATTTCAATATAATTTAAAGAGTTTGTCAACAAATGGCTTCCCTGGGTGAAACTTTCCTAATTTTGGTTTCTCCCCGCAAACTCAAATTTTTATTCATATTTTTATTAGTGTAGCACAACGTGACTGCAATCAAAAACCAGAGTCTTTTTTCATGCCACGTTCTTAGTTTTCGAGGTAATTCAACGAGTTTGGCAACAAATGGCTTCCCTGTCTAAATATTTCTTATTTTCGTTTCACTCCGCAAACTCAAGTTTTAATTTATATTTTCATTAATGTAGCACAACGTGACTGTAATGAAAAACCAAAGTCTTTTTTGCGCCACGTTCTTAGTTTTCGAGATAATTCAAAGAGTTTTTCCAGAAATGGCTTCCCCGTGTGAAACTTTGTTAATTGTGGTTTCGCTGCGCAAACTAGAATTTTAATTAATATTTTTATTAATGTAGCACAATGTGACTGCAATCAGAAACCGAAGTCTTTTTTTATTTCATGTTCTTAGTTTCCAAGATAATTTAAAGAGTTTGTCAACAAATGGCTTCCCTGGCTCAAACTTTCCTAATTTTGGATTCGCCCGCAAACTCAAATTTTTATTCATATTTTTATTAATGTAGCAGAACGTGACTGCAATCAAAAACCAAAGTCTTTTTTAGCGCCACGTTCTTAGTTTTCGAGATAATTCAAAGAGTTTTTCCAGAAATGGCTTCCCTGGGTCAAACTTTCCTAATTTTGGTTTCGATCCGGATACTCAAATTTTAATTTATATTTTCATTAATTTAACACAACGTGACTACAATCAAAAAACAAAGTCTTTTTTTATTTCATGTTCTTAGATTTCAAGATAATTTAAAGAGTTTGTTAACAAATGGCATCCCTGGCTCAAAAATTCATAATTTTGGATTCGCCCGCAAACTCAAATTTTTATTCATATTTTTATTAATGTAGCAGAACGTGACTGCAATCAAAAACCAAAGTCTTTTTTGCAACACGTTCTTAGTTTTCGAGATTATTCAAAGAGTTTTTCCAGAAATGGCTTCCCCGTGTCAAACTTTGTTAATTTTGGTTTCGCTCCGCAATCTCAAATTTTAATTTACATTTTTATTAATGTCGCACAACGTGACTGCAATCACAAAGCAAAGTCTTTTTTTATTTCATGTTCTTAGTTTTCAAGATATATTAAAGAGTTTGTGCACAAATGGCTTCCCTGGGTCAAACATTCCTAATTTTGGTTTCGCTCCGCAGACCTAAATTTTAATTAATATTTTTATTAATGTAGCACAATGTGACTGCAATCAAAAACCAAAGTCTTTTTTTGTTCCACGTTCTTAGTTTTCGAGATAATTCAAAGAGTTTTTCCAGAAATGGCTTCCCCGTGTGAAACTTTGTTAATTTTGGTTTCGCTCCGCAATCTCAAGTTTTAATTTATATTCTTATTAATGTAGCACAACGTGACTGCAATCACAAAGCAAAGTCTTTGTTTATTTCATGTTCTTAGTTTTCAAGATAATTCAACGAGTTTGTGCACAAATGGCTTCCCTGGGTCAAACTTTCCTAATTTTCGTTTCGCCCCGGAAACTCAAATTTTAATTTACATTTTCATTAATGTAACACAACGTGACTACAATAAAAAAACAAAGTCTTTTTTTAATTCCTGTTCTTAGATTTCAATATAATTTAAAGAGTTTGTCAACCAATGGCTTCCCTGGTTCAAACTAACCTAATTTTGGTTTCTCCCCGCAAACTCAAATTTTAATTTATATTTTTATTAATGTAGCACAATATGACTGCAATCAAAAACCAAAGTCTTTTTTTTGCGCCACATTCTTAGTTTTCGAGATAATTCAACGAGTTTGTCAACAAATGGCTTCCCTGGGTCAAACTTTCATAATTTTGGTTTCGACTCGGAAACTCAAATTTTAATTTATATTTTAATTAATGTAACACAACGTGACTACAATCAGAAAACAAAGTCCTTTCTTATTTCATGATCTTAGATTTCAATATAATTTAAAGAGTTTGTCAACAAATGGCTTCCCTGGGTCAAACTTTCCTAATTTTGGTTTCTCCCCGCAAACTCAAATTTTAATTTGTATTTTTATTAGTGTAGCACAACGTGACTGCAATCAAAATCCAGAGTCTTTTTTCATTCCACGTTCTTAGTTTTCGAGATATTTCAAAGAGTTTGGCAACAAATGGCTTCCCTGTCTAAATATTTCTTATTTTCGTTTCACTCCGCAAACTCAAGTTTTAATTTATATTTTCATTAATGTAGCACAACGTGACTGTAATGAAAAACCAAAGTCTTTTTTGCGCCACGTTCTTAGTTTTCGAGATAATTCAAAGAGTTTTTCCAGAAATGGCTTCCCCGTGTGAAACTTTGTTAATTGTGGTTTCGCTGCGCAAACTAGAATTTTAATTAATATTTTTATTAATGTAGCACAACGTCACTGCAATCACAAACCGAAGTCTTTTTTTATTTCATGTTCTTAGTTTCCAAGATAATTTAAAGAGTTTGTCAACAAATGGCTTCCCTGGCTCAAACTTTCCTAATTTTGGATTCGCCCGCAAACTCAAATTTTTATTCATATTTTTATTAATGTAGCAGAACGTGACTGCAATCAAAAACCAAAGTCTTTTTTTTGCGCCACGTTCTTAGTTTTCGAGATAATTCAAAGAGTTTTTCCAGAAATGGCTTCCCTGGGTCAAACTTTCCTAATTTTGGTTTCGATCCGGATACTCAAATTTTAATTTATATTTTCATTAATTTAACACAACGTGACTACAATCAAAAAACAAAGTCTTTTTTTATTTCATGTTCTTAGATTTCAAGATAATTTAAAGAGTTTGTGCACAAATGGCTTCCCTGGCTCAAAAATTCATAATTTTGGATTCGCCCGCAAACTCAAATTTTTATTCATATTTTTATTAATGTAGCAGAACGTGACTGCAATCAAAAACCAAAGTCTTTTTTTGCGCCACGTTCTTAGTTTTCGAGATAATTCAACGAGTTTTTCCAGAAATGGCTTCCCCGTGTCAAACTTTGTTAATTTTGGTTTCGCTCCGCAATCTCAAATTTTAATTTACATTTTTATTAATGTCGCACAACGTGACTGCAATCACAAAGCAAAGTCTTTTTTTATTTCATGTTCTTAGTTTTCAAGATATATTAAAGAGTTTGTGCACAAATGGCTTCCCTGGGTCAAACTTTCCAAATTTTGGTTTCGTCCCGCAAACTCAAATTTTAATTTATATTTTTATTAATGTAGCAGAACGTGACTGCAATCAAAAACTAAAGACTTTTTTCGCGCCACTTTCTTAGTTTTCGAGATAATTCAAAGAGTTTTTCCAGAAATGGCTTCCCCGTGTCAAACTTTGTTAATTTTGGTTTTGCCCCGCAATCTCAAATTTTAATTTACATTTTTATTAATGTAGCACAACGTGACTGCAATCACAAAGCCAAGTCTTTTTTTATTTCATGTTCTAAGTTTTCAAGATAATTTAAATAGTTTGTGCACAAATGGCTTCCCTGGGTCAAACTTTCCTAATTTTGGATTCGCCCGCAAAATCAAATTTTTATTCATATTTTTATTAATGTAGCAGAACGTGACTGCAATCAAAAACCAAAGTCTTTTTTAGCGCCACGTTCTTAGTTTTCGAGATAATTCAAAGAGTTTTTCCAGAAATGGCTCCCTGGGTCAAACTTTCCTAATTTTGGTTTCGATCCGGATACTCAAATTTTAATTTATATTTTCATTAATGTAACACAACGTGACTACAATAAAAAAAACAAAGTCTTTTTTTATTTCATGTTCTTAGATTTCAAGATAATTTAAAGAGTTTGTCAACAAATGGCTTCCCTGGGTCAAACTTTCCTAATTTTCGTTTCGCCCCGGAAACTCAAATTTTAATTTATATTTTTATTAGTGTAGCACAACGTGACTGCAATCAAAAACCAGAGTCTTTTTTCATGCCACGTTCTTAGTTTTCGAGGTAATTCAACGAGTTTGGCAACAAATGGCTTCCCTGTCTAAATATTTCTTATTTTCGTTTCACTCCGCAAACTCAAATTTTAATTTATATATTTATTAATGTAGCACAACGTCACTGCAATCACAAACCGAAGTCTTTTTTTATTTCATGTTCTTAGTTTCCAAGATAATTTAAAGAGTTTGTCAACAAATGGCTTCCCTGGCTCAAACTTTCCTAATTTTGGATTCGATCCGGATACTCAAATTTTAATTTATATTATCATTAATGTAACACAACGTGACTACAATCAAAAAACAAAGTCTTTTTTTATTTCATGTTCTTAGATTTCAAGATAATTTAAAGAGTTTGTCAACAAATGGCTTCCCGGGGTCAAACTTTCCTAATTTTCGTTTCGCCCCGCAAACTCAAATTTTAATTTATATATTTATTAGTGTAGCACAATGTGACTGCAGTCAAAAACCAAAGTCTTTTTTTACGCCACGTTCTTAGTTTTCGAGATTATTCAAAGAGTTTTTCCAGAAATGTCTTCCCGGTGTGAAACATTGTTAATTTTGGTTTCGCTCCGCAAACTGAAATTTTAATTTATAATTTTATTAATGTAGCACAACGTGACTGCAATCACAAACCGAAGTCTTTTTTTATTTCATGTTCTTAGTTTCCAAGATAATTTAAAGAGTTTGTCAACAAATGGCTTCCCTGGCTCAAACTTTCCTAATTTTGGATTCGCCCGCAAACTCAAATTTTTATTCATATTTTTATTAATGTAGCAGAACGTGACTGCAATCAAAAACCAAAGTCTTTTTTAGCGCCACGTTCTTAGTTTTCGAGATAATTCAAAGAGTTTTTCCAGAAATGGCTTCCCTGGGTCAAACTTTCCTAATTTTGGTTTCGATCCGGATACTCAAATTTTAATTTATATTTTCATTAATTTAACACAACGTGACTACAATCAAAAAACAAAGTCTTTTTTTATTTCATGTTCTTAGATTTCAAGATAATTTAAAGAGTTTGTCAACAAATGGCTTCCCTGGGTCAAACTTTCCTAATTTTCGTTTCGCCCCGCAAACTCAAATTTTAATTTATATATTTATTAGTGTAGCACAATGCGACTGCAATCAAAAACCAAAGTCTTTTTTTGCGCCACGTTCTTAGTTTTTGAGGTAATTCAACGAGTTTGGCAACAAATGGCATCCCTGGGTCAAACTTTCCTAATTTTGGTTTCGATCCGGATACTCAAATTTTAATTTACATTTTTATTAATGTAGCACAACGTGACTGCAATCACAAAGCAAAGTCTTTTTTTATTTCATGTTCTTAGTTTTCAAGATAATTTAAAGAGTTTGTGCACAAATGGCTTCCCTGGGTCAAACTTTCCTAATTTTGGTTTCGCCCCGCAAACTCAAATTTTAATTTATATTTTTATTAATGTAGCACAATCTGACTGCAATCAAAAACGAAAGTCTTTTTTTTGCGCCACATTCTTAGTTTTCGAGATAATTCAACGAGTTTGTCAACAAATGGCTTCCCTGGGTCAAACTTTCCTAATTTTGGTTTCGACTCGGAAACTCAAATTTTAATTTATATTTTCATTAATGTAACACAACGTGACTGCAATAAAAACCAGAGTCTTTTTTTATTTCATGTTCTTAGTTTCCAAGATAATTTAAAGAGTTTGTCAACAAATGGCTTCCCTGGCTCAAACTTTCCTAATTTTGGTTTCTCCCCGCAAACTCAAATTTTAATTCATATCTTTATTAATGTAGCACAATATGACTGCAATCAAAAACCAAAGTCCTTTTTTGCGCCACGTTCTTGGTTTTCGAGATAATTCAAAGAGTTTTTCCAGAAATGGCTTCCCTGGGACAAAGTTTCCTAATTTTGTTTTTACTCCGCAAACTTAAATTTTAATTAATATTTTTATTAATGTAGCACAACGTGACTGCAATAAAAAACCAAAGTCTTTTTTTGCTCCACGTTCTTAGTTTTCGAGATAATTCAAAGAGTTTTTCCAGAAATGGCTTCCCCGTGTCAAACTTTGTAAATTTTGGTTTCGCTCCGCAATCTCAAGTTTTAATTTATATTTTTATTAATGTAGCACAACGTGACTGCAATAACAAACCGAAGTCTTTTTTTATTTCATGTTCTTAGTTTTCAAGATAATTTAAAGAGTTTGTGCACAAATGGCTTCCCTGGGTCAAACTTTCCTAATTTTGGTTTCGCCCCGCAAACTCAAATTTTAATTTATATTTTTATTAATTTAACACAACGTGACTACAATCACAAAACAAAGTCTTTTCTTACTTCATGTTCTTAGATTTCAATATAATTTAAAGAGTTTGTCAACAAATGGCTTCCCTGGTTCAAACTAACCTAATTTTGGTTTCTCCCCGCAAACTCAAATTTTAATTTATATTTTTATTAGTGTAGCACAATATGACTGCAATCAAAAACCAAAGCCTTTTTTTTGCGCCACATTCTTAGTTTTCGAGATAATACAACGAGTTTGTCAACAAATGGCTTCCCTGGGTCAAACTTTCCTAATTTTGGTTTCGACCCGGAAACTCAAATTTTAATTTATATTTTCATTAATGTAACACAGCGTGACTACAATCAAAAAACAAAGTCTTTTCTTAGTTCATGTTCTTAGATTTCAAGATAATTTAACGAGTTTGTCAACAAATGGCTTCCCTGGGTCAAACTTTCCTAATTTTGGTTTCTCCCCGCAAACTCAAATTTTAATTTGTATTTTTATTAGTGTAGCACAACGTGACTGCAATCAAAATCCAGAGTCTTTTTTCATTCCACGTTCTTAGTTTTCGAGATAATTCAAAGAGTTTTTCAACAAATGGCTTCCCTGTCTAAAAATTTCATATTTTCTTTTCACTCCGCAAACTCAAGTTTTAATTTATATTTTCATTAATGTAGCACAACGTGACTGTAATCACAAAACAAAGTCTTTTTTTATTTCATGTTCTAAGTTTTCAAGATAATTTAAATAGTTTGTGCACAAATGGCTTCCCTGGGTCAAACTTTCCTAATTTTGGATTCGCCCGCAAACTCAAATTTTTATTCATATTTTTATTAATGTAGCAGAACGTGACTGCAATCAAAAACCAAAGTCTTTTTTAGCGCCACGTTCTTAGTTTTCGAGATAATTCAAAGAGTTTTTCCAGAAATGGCTTCCCTGGGTCAAACTTTCCTAATTTTGGTTTCGATCCGGATACTCAAATTTTAATTTATATTTTCATTAATTTAACACAACGTGACTACAATAAAAAAACAAAGTCTTTTTTAGCGCCACGTTCTTATTTTTCGAGATAATTCAAAGAGTTTTTCCAGAAATGGCTTCCCTGGGTCAAACTTTCCTAATTTTGGTTTCGATCCGGATACTCAAATTTTAATTTATATTTTCATTAATGTAACACAACGTGACTACAATCAAAAAACAAAGTCTTTTTTTATTTCATGTTCTTAGATTTCAAGATAATTTAAAGAGTTTGTCAACAAATGGCTTCCCGGGGTCAAACTTTCCTAATTTTCGTTTCGCCCCGCAAACTCAAATTTTAATTTATATATTTATTAGTGTAGCACAATGTGACTGCAATCAAAAACCAAAGTCTTTTTTTGCGCCACGTTCTTAGTTTTTGAGGTAATTCAACGAGTTTGGCAACAAATGGCTTCCCTGGGTCAAACTTTCCTAATTTTGGTTTCGATCCGGATACTCAAATTTTAATTTATATTTTTATTAATGTAGCAGAACGTGACTGCAATCAAAAACCAAAGTCTTTTTTTATTTCATGTTCTAAGTTTTCAAGATAATTTAAATAGTTTGTGCACAAATGGCTTCCCTGGCTCAAACTTTCCTAATTTTGGATTCGCCCGCAAACTCAAATTTTTATTCATATTTTTATTAATGTAGCAGAACGTGACTGCAATCAAAAACCAAAGTCTTTTTTAGCGCCACGTTCTTAGTTTTCGAGATAATTCAAAGAGTTTTTCCAGAAATGGCTTACCAGGGTCAAACTTTCCTAATTATGGTTTCGATCCGGAAACTCAAATTTTAATTTATATTTTCATTAATGTAACACAACGTGACTACAATAAAGAACCAAAGTCTTTTTTAGCGCCACGTTCTTAGTTTTCGAGATAATTCAAAGAGTTTTTCCAGAAATGGCTTCCCTGGGTCAAACTTTCCTAATTTTGGTTTCGATCCGGATACTCAAATTTTAATTTATATTTTCATTAATTTAACACAACGTGACTACAATCAAAAAACAAAGTCTTTTTTTATTTCATGTTCTTAGATTTCAAGATAATTTAAAGAGTTTGTCAACAAATGGCTTCCCTGGGTCAAACTTTCCTAATTTTCGTTTCGCCCCGCAAACTCAAATTTTAATTTATATATTTATTAGTGTAGCACAATGCGACTGCAATCAAAAACCAAAGTCTTTTTTTGCGCCACGTTCTTAGTTTTTGAGGTAATTCAACGAGTTTGGCAACAAATGGCATCCCTGGGTCAAACTTTCCTAATTTTGGTTTCGATCCGGATACTCAAATTTTAATTTACATTTTTATTAATGTAGCACAACGTGACTGCAATCAAAAACAAAAGTCTTTTTTCTAGCCACGTTCTTAGTTTTCGAGATTATTCGAAGAGTTTTTCCAGAAATGGCTTCCCCGTGTCAAACTTTCCTAATTTTGGTTTCGCCCCGCAAACTCAAATTTTAATTAATATTTTTATTAATGTAGCACAATCTGACTGCAATCAAAAACGAAAGTCTTTTTTTTGCGCCACATTCTTAGTTTTCGAGATAATTCAACGAGTTTGTCAACAAATGGCTTCCCTGGGTCAAACTTTCCTAATTTTGGTTTCGTCCCGCAAACTCAAATTTTAATTTATATTTTTATTAATGTAGCACAATGTGACTGCAATCAAAAACCAAAGTCTTTTTTTTGCGCCACATACTTAGTTTTCGAGATAATTCAACGAGTTTGTCAACAAATGGCTTCCCTGGGTCAAACTTTCCTAATTTTTGTTTCTCCCCGCAAACTCAAATTTTTTATTTATATTTTTATTAGTGTAGCACAACGTGACTGCAATAAAAACCAGAGTCTTTTTTCATGCCACGTTCTTAGTTTTCGAGGTAATTCAACGAGTTTGGCAACAAATGGCTTCCCTGTCTAAATATTTCTTATTTTCGTTTCACTCCGCAAACTCAAGTTTTAATTTATATTTTCATTAATGTAGCACAACGTGACTGTAATGAAAAACCAAAGTCTTTTTGCGCCACGTTCTTAGTTTTCGAGATAATTCAAAGAGTTTTTCCAGAAATGGCTTCCCCGTGTGAAACTTTGTTAATTGTGGTTTCGCTGCGCAAACTAGAATTTTAATTAATATTTTTATTAATGTAGCACAATGTGACTGCAATCAGAAACCGAAGTCTTTTTTCTCGACACGTTCTTAGTTTTCGAGATTATTCAAAGAGTTTTTCCAGAAATGGCTTCCCGGTGTGAAACATTGTTAATTTTGGTTTCGCCCCGCAAACTCAAATTTTAATTTATATTTTCATGAATGTAGCACAACGTGACTGCAATCACAAAACAAAGTCTTTTTTTATGTCATTTCCTTAGTTTCCAAGATAATTTAAAGAGTTTGTCATCACATGGATTCCCTGGGTCACACTTTCTCAATTTAGGTTTCGCCCCGCAAACTCAAATTTTAATTGATATTCTTATTAATGTAGCACAACGTGACTGCAATCACAAACCGAAGTCTTTTTTTATTTCATGTTCTTAGTTTCCAAGATAATTTAAAGAGTTTGTCAACAAATGGCTTCCCTGGCTCAAACTTTCCTAATTTTGGTTTCTCCCCGCAAACTCAAATTTTAATTCATATCTTTATTAATGTAGCACAATATGACTGCAATCAAAAACCAAAGTCCTTTTTTGCGCCACGTTCTTGGTTTTCGAGATAATTCAAAAACTTTTTCCAGAAATGGCTTCCCCGTGTTAAACTTTGTTAATTTTGGTTTCGCTCCGCAAACTTAAATTTTAATTAATATTTTTATTAATGTAGCACAACGTGACTGCAATAAAAAACCAAAATCTTGTTTTGCTCCACGTTCTTTGTTTTCGAGATAATCCAAGAGTTTTTCCAGAAATGGCTTCCCCGTGTCAAACTTTGTTAATTTTGGTTTCGCTCCGCAAACTGAAATTTTAATTTATAATTCTATTAATGTAGCACAATGTGACTGCAATCAAAAACCAAAGTCTTTTTTTATTTTATTTTCTTGGTTTTCGAGATAATTCAAAGAGTTTTTCCAGAAATGGCTTCCCCGTGTGAAACATTGTTAATTTTGGTTTCGCTCCGCAAACTGAAATTTTAATTTATAATTTTATTAATGTAGCACAATGTGACTGCAATCAAAAACCAAAGTCTTTTTTGCGCCACGTTCTTAGTTTTCGAGATTATTCAAAGAGTTTTTCCAGAAATGGCTTCCCCGTGTCAAACTTTGTAAATTTTGGTTTCGCTCCGCAATCTCAAGTTTTAATTTATATTTTTATTAATGTAGCACAACGTGACTGCAATCACAAAACAAAGTCTTTTTTTATTTCATTTTCTTAGTTTCCAAGATAATTCAACGAGTTTGTCAACAAATGGCTTACCTGGGTCAAACTTTCTCAATTTAAGTTTCGCCCCGCAAACTCAAATTTTAATTTATATTCTTATTAATGTAGCACAATGTGACTGCAATTAAAAACCAAAGTTTGTCTTTGCGCCACCTTCTTGTTTTTTCAGATAATTCAACGAGTTTTTCAACAAATGGCTTCCCTGGGTCAAACTTTGTTAATTTTGGTTTAGCTACGCAATCTCAAATTTTAATTAATATTTTCATTAATGTAGCACAACGTGACTACAATCAAAAACCAAAGTCTTTTTTTGCGCCACGTTCTTAATTTTCGAGATAATTCAACGAGTTTGGCAACAAATGGCTTCGCTGTGTCAATATTTCCTAATTTTCGTTTTGCTCCGCAAACTCAAGATTTAATTTATATTTTCATTAATGTAGCACAACGTGACTGCAATGAAAAACCAAAGTCTTTTTTGCGCCACGTTCTTAGTTTTCGAGATTATTCAAAGAGTTTTTCCAGAAATGGCTTCCCCGTGTCAAACTTTCCTAATTTTGGTTTCGCTCCACAATCTCAAATTTTAATCTACATTTTTATAAATGTAGCACAACGTGACTGCAATCACAAAGCAAAGTCTTTTTTTATTTCATGTTCTTAGTTTTCAAGATAATTTAAAGAGTTTGTGCACAAATGGCTTCCCAGGGTCAAACTTTCCTAATTTTGGTTTCGCCCCGCAAACTCAAATTTTAATTAATATTTTTAATAATGTAGCAAAACGTGACTGCAATCACAATCCAATGTCTTTTTTGCGCCACATTCTTAGTTTTCGAGATAATTCAACGAGTTTGTCAACAAATGGCTTCCCTGGGTCAAACTTTCCTAATTTTGGTTTCGACCCGGAAACTCAATTTTAATTTATATTTTCATTAATGTAACACAACGTGACTACAATCAAAAAGCCAACGTCCTTTTCTGCGTCACATTCTTAGTTTTCGAGATAATTTAAAGAGCTTGTAAACAAATGGCTTCCCTGGGTCAAACTTTCCTAATTTTGGTTTCGCCCCACAGATTCAAATTTTAATTCATATTTTTATTAATGTAGAACAATATGACTGCAATTAAAAACCAAAGTTTGTCTTTGCGCCACGTTCTTATTTTTTCAGATAATTCAACGAGTTTTTCAACAAATGGCTTCCCTGGGTCAAAGTTTCCTAATTTTGGTTTCGCCCCACAAATTCCAATTTTAACTCATATTTTTATTAATGTAGAACAATATGACTGCAATCAAAAACCAAAGTCTTTTTCTGCGCCACATTCTTAGTTTTCGAGATAATTCAACGAGTTTGTCAACAAATGGCTTCCCTGGGTCAAAGTTTCCTAATATTGGTTTCGCTCCGCAAACTTGAATTTTAATTGATATTTTTATTAATGTAGTACACCGTGACTATAATAAAAAACCAAAGTCTTGTTTTGCTCGACGTTCTTTGTTTGCGAGATAATTCAAAGAGTTTTTCCAGAAATGTCTTCCCCGTGTCAAACTTTGTTAATTTTCGTTTTGCTCCGCAAACTCAAATTTTAATTAATATTTTTAATAATGTAGCAAAACGTGACTGCAATCACAATCCAATGTCTTTGTTTATTTCATTTTCTTAGTTTCCAAGATAATTTAAAGAGTTTGTCAACAAATGGCTTCCCTGGGTCAAAGTTTCCTAATTTTGGTTTCGCTCCGGAAACTTAAATTTTAATTAATATTTTTATTAATGTAGCACAACGTGACTGCAATAAAAAACCAGAGTCTTGTTTTGCTCCACGTTCTCAGTTTTCAAAATAATTCAAAGAGTTTTTCCAGAAATGGCTTCCCCGTGTGAAACTTTGTTAATTTTGGTTTCGCTCCGCAAACTCAAATTTTAATTAATATTTTTATTAATGTAGCACAATGTGACTGCAATCAAGAATCAAAGTCTTTTTTTATTTTATTTTCTTGGTTTTCGAGATAATTCAAAGAGTTTTTCCAGAAATGGCTTCCCCGTGTGAAACATTGTTAATTTTGGTTTCGCCCCGCAAACTCAAATTTTAATTTATATTTTCATGAATGTAGCACAACGTTACTGCAATCAAAAACCAAAGTCTTTTTTCTCGCCACGTTCTTAGTTTTCGAGATTATTCGAAGAGTTTTTCCAGAAATGGCTTCCCCGTGTCAAACTTTGTAAATTTTGGTTTCGCTCCGCAATCTCAAGTTTTAATTTATATTTTTATTAATGTAGCACAACGTGACTGCAATCACAAAACAAAGTCTTTTTTTATTTCATTTCCTTAGTTTCCAAGATAATTTAAAGAGTTTGTCAACAAATGGCTTCCCTGGGTCAAACTTTCTCAATTTAGGTTTCGCCCCGCAAACTCAAATTTTAATTTATATTCTTATTAATGTAGCACATTGTGACTGCGATTAAAAACCAAAGTCCTTTTCTGCGCCACATTCTTAGTTTTCGAGATAATTCAACGAGTTTGTCAACAAATGGCTTCCCTGGGTCAAAGTTTCCTAATTTTGGTTTCGCCCCACAAATTCAAATTTTAATTCATATTTTTATTAATGTAGAACAATATGACTGCAATCAAAAACCAAAGTCTTTTTCTGCGCCACATTCTTAGTTTTCGAGATAATTCAACGAGTTTGTCAAAAAATGGCTTCCCTGGGTCAAAGTTTCCTAATTTTGGTTTCGCTCCGGAAACTTAAATTTTAATTAATATTTTTATTAATGTAGCACAACGTGACTGCAATAAAAAACCAAAGTCTTGTTTTGCTCCACGTTCTTTGTTTTCGAGATAATTTAAAGAGTTTGTCAACAAATGGCTTCCCTGGGTCAAACTTTCCTAATTTTGGTTTCGCCCCGCAAACTCAAATTTTAATTTATATTTTCATGAATGTAGCACAACGTTACTGCAATCAAAAACCAAAGTCTTTTTTTGCGCCACGTTCTCAGTTTTCAAAATAATTCAAAGAGTTTTTCCAGAAATGGCTTCCCCGTGTGAAACTTTGTTAATTTTGGTTTCGCTCCGCAAACTCAAATTTTAATTAATATTTTTATTAATGTAGTACAACGTGACTGCAATAAAAAACAAAAGTCTTGTTTTGCTCCATGTTCTTTGTTTTCGAGATAATTCAAAGAGTTTTTCCAGAAATGGCTTCCCCGTGTCAAACTTTGTTAATTTTCGTTTTGCTCCGCAAACTCAAATTTTAATTAATATTTTTAATAATGTAGCAAAACGTGACTGCAATCACAATCCAATGTCTTTGTTTATTTCATTTTCTTAGTTTCCAAGATAATTTAAAGAGTTTGTCAACAAATGGCTTCCCTGGGTCAAACTGTTAGTTTTGGTTTAGCTCCGCAAACTTGAATTTTAATTAATATTTTTATTAATGTAGCACAACGTGACTGCAATAAAAAACCAGAGTCTTGTTTTGCTCCACGTTCTCAGTTTTCAAAATAATTCAAAGAGTTTTTCCAGAAATGGCTTCCCCGTGTGAAACTTTGTTAATTTTGGTTTCGCTCCGCAAACTCAAATTTTAATTAATATTTTTATTAATGTAGCACAATGTGACTGCAATCAAGAATCAAAGTCTTTTTTTATTTTATTTTCTTGGTTTTCGAGATAATTCAAAGAGTTTTTCCAGAAATGGCTTCCCCGTGTGAAACATTGTTAATTTTGGTTTCGCCCCGCAAACTCAAATTTTAATTTATATTTTCATGAATGTAGCACAACGTTACTGCAATCAAAAACCAAAGTCTTTTTTTGCGCCACGTTCTCAGTTTTCAAAATAATTCAAAGAGTTTTTCCAGAAATGGCTTCCCCGTGTGAAACTTTGTTAATTTTATATTCGCTCCGCCAACTGAAATTTTAATTAATATTTTTATTAATGTGGCACAACGTGACTGCAATCAAAAACCAAAGTCTTGTTTTGCTCCACGTTCTTTGTTTTCGAGATAATTCAAAGAGTTTTTCCAGAAATGGCTTCCCCGTGTCAAACTTTGTAAATTTTGGTTTCGCTCCGCAATCTCAAGTTTTACTTTATATTTTTATTAATTTAGCACAACGTGACTGCAATCACAAAACAAAGTCTTTTTTTATTTCATTTTCTTAGTTTCCAAGATAATTTAAAGAGTTTGTCAACAAATGGCTTCCCTGGGTCAAAGTTTCCTAATATTGGTTTCGCTCCGCAAACTTGAATTTTAATTAATATTTTTATTAATGTAGTACACCGTGACTGCAATAAAAAACCAAAGTCTTGTTTTGCTCGACGTTCTTTGTTTGCGAGATAATTCAAAGAGTTTTTCCAGAAATGGCTTCCCCTTGTCAAACTATGTTAATTTTGGTTTCGCTCCGCAAACTGAAATTTTAATTTATAATTTTATTAATGTAGCACAGTGTGACTGCAATCAAAAACCAAAGTCTTTTTCTGCGCCACATTCTTAGTTTTCGAGATAATTCAACGAGTTTGTCAACAAATGGCTTCCCTGGGTCAAACTTTCCTAATTTTGGTTTCGCCCCACACATTCAAATTTTAATTCATATTTTTATTAATGTAGAACAATATGACTGCGATTAAAAACCAAAGTCATTGTCAGCGCCACGTTCTTATTTTTTCAGATAATTCAACGAGTTTTTCAACAAATGGCTTCCCTGGGTCAAAGTTTCCTAATTTTGGTTTCGCTCCGGAAACTTAAATTTTAATTAATATTTTTATTAATGTAGCACAACGTGACTGCAATAAAAAACCAGAGTCTTGTTTTGCTCCACGTTCTCAGTTTTCAAAATAATTCAAAGAGTTTTTCCAGAAATGGCTTCCCCGTGTGAAACTTTGTAAATTTTGGTTTCGCTCCGCAAACTTGAATTTTAATTAATATTTTTATTAATGTAGCACAACGTGACTGAAATAAAACACAAAAGTCTTGTTTTACTCCATGTTCTTTGTTTTCGAGATAATTCAAAGAGTTTTTCCAGAAATGGCTTCCCCGTGTGAAACTTTGTTAATTTTGGTTTCGCTCCGCAAACTCAAATTTTAATTAATATTTTTAATAATGTAGCAAAACGTGACTGCAATCACAATCCAATGTCTTTGTTTATTTCATTTTCTTAGTTTCCAAGATAATTTAAAGAGTTTGTCAAAAAATGGCTTCCCTGGGTCAAAGTTTCCTAATTTTGGTTTCGCTCCGGAAACTTAAATTTTAATTAATATTTTTATTAATGTAGCACAACGTGACTGCAATAAAAAACCAGAGTCTTGTTTTGCTCCACGTTCTCAGTTTTCAAAATAATTCAAAGAGTTTTTCCAGAAATGGCTTCCCCGTGTGAAACTTTGTTAATTTTGGTTTCGCTCCGCAAACTCAAATTTTAATTAATATTTTTATTAATGTAGCACAATGTGACTGCAATCAAGAATCAAAGTCTTTTTTTATTTTATTTTCTTGGTTTTCGAGATAATTCAAAGAGTTTTTCCAGAAATGGCTTCCCCGTGTGAAACATTGTTAATTTTGGTTTCGCCCCGCAAACTCAAATTTTAATTTATATTTTCATGAATGTAGCTCAACGTTACTGCAATCAAAAACCAAAGCCTTTTTTCTCGCCACGTTCTTAGTTTTCGAGATTATTCGAAGAGTTTTTCCAGAAATGGCTTCCCCGTGTCAAACTTTGTAAATTTTGGTTTCGCTCCGCAATCTCAAGTTTTAATTTATATTTTTATTAATGTAGCACAACGTGACTGCAATCACAAAACAAAGTCTTTTTTTATTTCATTTTCTTAGTTTCCAAGATAATTTAAAGAGTTTGTCAACAAATGGCTTCCCTGGGTCAAACTTTCTCAATTTAGGGTTCGCCCCGCAAACTCAAATTTGAATTTATATTCTTATTAATGTAGCACAATGTGACTGCGATTAAAAACCAAAGTCCTTTTCTGCGCCACATTCTTAGTTTTCGAGATAATTCAACGAGTTTGTCAACAAATGGCTTCCCTGGGTCAAAGTTTCCTAATTTTGGTTTCGCTCCGCAAACTCAAATTTTAATTAATATTTTTATTAATGTAGCACAATGTGACTGCAATCAAGAATCAAAATCTTTTTTTATTTTAATTTCTTCGTTTTCAAGATAATTTAAAGAGTTTGTCAACAAATGGCTTCCCTGTGTCAACCTTTCCTAATTTTGGTTTCGCCCCGCAAACTCAAATTTTAATTTATATTTTCATGAATGTAGCACAACGTTACTGCAATCAAAAACCAAAGTCTTTTTTTGCGCCACGTTCTCAGTTTTCAAAATAATTCAAAGAGTTTTTCCAGAAATGGCTTCCCCGTGTGAAACTTTGTTAATTTTGGTTTCGCTCCGCAAACTGAAATTTTAATTAATATTTTTATTAACGTGGCACAACGTGACTGCAATCAAAAACCAAAGTCTTGTTTTGCTCCACGTTCTTTGTTTTCGAGATAATTCAAAGAGTTTTTCCAGAAATGGCTTCCCCGTGTCAAACTTTGTAAATTTTGGTTTCGCTCCGCAATCTCAAGTTTTACTTTATATTTTTATTAATTTAGCACAACGTGACTGCAATCACAAAACAAAGTCTTTTTTTATTTCATTTTCTTAGTTTCCAAGACAATTTAAAGAGTTTGTCAACAAATGGCTTCCCTGGGTCAAAGTTTCCTAATATTGGTTTCGCTCCGCAAACTTGAATTTTAATTAATATTTTTATTAATGTAGTACACCGTGACTGCAATAAAAAACCAAAGTCTTGTTTTGCTCGACGTTCTTTGTTTGCGAGATAATTCAAAGAGTTTTTCCAGAAATGGCTTCCCCTTGTCAAACTATGTTAATTTTGGTTTCGCTCCGCAAACTGAAATTTTAATTTATAATTTTATTAATGTAGCACAGTGTGACTGCAATCAAAAACCAAAGTCTTTTTCTGCGCCACATTCTTAGTTTTCGAGATAATTCAACGAGTTTGTCAACAAATGGCTTCCCTGGGTCAAACTTTCCTAATTTTGGTTTCGCCCCACACATTCAAATTTTAATTCATATTTTTATTAATGTAGAACAATATGACTGCAATTAAAAACCAAAGTTTGTCTTTGCGCCACGTTCTTATTTTTTCAGATAATTCAACGAGTTTTTCAACAAATGGCTTCCCTGGGTCAAACTTTCTCAATTTAGGTTTCGCCCCGCAAACTCAAATTTTAATTTATATTTTTATTAATGTAGCACAATGTGACTGCAATCAAGAATCAAAGTCCTTTTTTATTTTATTTTCTTGGTTTTCGAGATAATTCAAAGAGTTTTTCCAGAAATGGCTTCCCCGTGTGAAACATTGTTAATTTTGGTTTCGCTCCGCAAACTGAATTTTAATTTATAATTTTATTAATGTAGCACAACGTGACTGCAATAAAAAACCAACGTCCTTTTCTGCGTCACATTCTTAGTTTTCGAGATAATTTAAAGAGCTTGTAAACAAATGGCTTCCCTGGGTCAAACTTTCCTAATTTTGGTTTCGCCCCACAGATTCAAATTTTAATTCATATTTTTATTAATGTAGAACAATATGACTGCAATTAAAAACCAAAGTTTGTCTTTGCGCCACGTTCTTATTTTTTCAGATAATTCAACGAGTTTTTCAACAAATGGCTTCCCTGGGTCAAAGTTTCCTAATTTTGGTTTCGCCCCACAAATTCCAATTTTAACTCATATTTTTATTAATGTAGAACAATATGACTGCAATATAAAACCAACGTTTGTCTTTGCGCCACTTTCTTATTTTTTCAGATAATTCAACGAGTTTGTCAACAAATGGCTTCCCTGGGTCAAAGTTTCCTAATATTGGTTTCGCTCCGCAAACTTGAATTTTAATTAATATTTTTATTAATGTAGTACACCGTGACTATAATAAAAAACCAAAGTTTTGTTTTGCTCGACGTTCTTTGTTTGCGAGATAATTCAAAGAGTTTTTCCAGAAATGTCTTCCCCGTGTCAAACTTTGTTAATTTTCGTTTTGCTCCGCAAACTCAAATTTTAATTAATATTTTTAATAATGTAGCAAAACGTGACTGCAATCACAATCCAATGTCTTTGTTTATTTCATTTTCTTAGTTTCCAAGATAATTTAAAGAGTTTGTCAACAAATGGCTTCCCTGGGTCAAACTTTCTCAATTTAGGTTTCGCCCCGCAAACTCAAATTTTAATTTATATTCTTATTAATGTAGCACAATGTGACTGCGATTAAAAACCAAAGTCCTTTTCCGCGCCACATTCTTAGTTTTCGAGATAATTCAAAGAGTTTCTCCAGAAATGGTTTCCCTGTGTCAAACTTTGTTAATTTTCGTTTTGCTCTGCAAACTCAAATTTTAATTTATATTTTTATTAATGTAGCATAAAGTTACTGCAATCAAAAACCAAAGTCTTTTTTCTCGCCACGTTCTTAGTTTTCGAGATTATTCGAAGAGTTTTTCCAGAAATGGCTTCCCCGTGTGAAACTTTGTTAATTTTGGTTTCGCTCCGCAATCTCAAATTTTAATTAATATTTTTATTAATGTAGCACAATGTGACTGCAATCAAGAATCAAAGTCTTTTTTTATTTTATTTTCTTGGTTTTCGAGATAATTCAAAGAGTTTTTCCAGAAATGGCTTCCCCGTGTGAAACATTGTTAATTTTGGTTTCGCCCCGCAAACTCAAATTTTAATTTATATTTTCATGAATGTAGCACAACGTTACTGCAATCAAAAACCAAAGTCTTTTTTCTCGCCACGTTCTTAGTTTTCGAGATTATTCGAAGAGTTTTTCCAGAAATGGCTTCCCCGTGTCAAACTTTGTAAATTTTGGTTTCGCTCCGCAATCTCAAGTTTTAATTTATATTTTTATTAATGTAGCACAACGTGACTGCAATCACAAAACAAAGTCTTTTTTTATTTCATTTCCTTAGTTTCCAAGATAATTTAAAGAGTTTGTCAACAAATGGCTTCCCTGGGTCAAACTTTCTCAATTTAGGTTTCGCCCCGCAAACTCAAATTTTAATTTATATTCTTATTAATGTAGCACATTGTGACTGCGATTAAAAACCAAAGTCCTTTTCTGCGCCACATTCTTAGTTTTCGAGATAATTCAACGAGTTTGTCAACAAATGGCTTCCCTGGGTCAAAGTTTCCTAATTTTGGTTTCGCCCCACAAATTCAAATTTTAATTCATATTTTTATTAATGTAGAACAATATGACTGCAATCAAAAACCAAAGTCTTTTTCTGCGCCACATTCTTAGTTTTCGAGATAATTCAACGAGTTTGTCAAAAAATGGCTTCCCTGGGTCAAAGTTTCCTAATTTTGGTTTCGCTCCGGAAACTTAAATTTTAATTAATATTTTTATTAATGTAGCACAACGTGACTGCAATAAAAAACCAAAGTCTTGTTTTACTCCACGTTCTTTGTTTTCGAGATAATTCAACGAGTTTGTCAACAAATGGCTTCCCTGGGTCAAAGTTTCCTAATTTTGGTTTCGCTCCGCAAACTCAAATTTTAATTTATATTTTCATGAATGTAGCACAACGTTACTGCAATCAAAAACCAAAGTCTTTTTTTGCGCCACGTTCTCAGTTTTCAAAATAATTCAAAGAGTTTTTCCAGAAATGGCTTCCCCGTGTGAAACTTTGTTAATTTTGGTTTCGCTCCGCAAACTCAAATTTTAATTAATATTTTTATTAATGTAGCACAATGTGACTGCAATCAAAAAACAAAGTCTTGTTTTGCTCCACGTTCTTTGTTTTCGAGATAATTCAAAGAGTTTTTCCAGAAATGGCTTCCCCGTGTCAAACTTTGTTAATTTTCGTTTCACTCCGCAAACTCAAATTTTAATTAATATTTTTAATAATGTAGCAAAACGTGACTGCAATCACAATCCAATGTCTTTGTTTATTTCATTTTCTTAGTTTCCAAGATAATTTAAAGAGTTTGTCAACAAATGGCTTCCCTGGGTCAAAGTTTCCTAATT
Source organism: Diplolepis rosae (assembly GCA_030998225.1). Taxonomy (NCBI): domain Eukaryota; kingdom Metazoa; phylum Arthropoda; class Insecta; order Hymenoptera; family Diplolepididae; genus Diplolepis; species Diplolepis rosae. Next base: position 1,355,042 of record JAPYXD010000679.1, read on the forward strand.
TTGGTTTCGCTCCGGAAACTTAAATTTTAATTAATATTTTTATTAATGTAGCACAACGTGACTGCAATAAAAAACCAGAGTCTTGTTTTGCTCCACGTTCTCAGTTTTCAAAATAATTCAAAGAGTTTTTCCAGAAATGGCTTCCCCGTGTGAAACTTTGTTAATTTTGGTTTCGCTCCGCAAACTCAAATTTTAATTAATATTTTTATTAATGTAGCACAATGTGACTGCAATCAAGAATCAAAGTCTTTTTTTATTTTATTTTCTTGGTTTTCGAGATAATTCAAAGAGTTTTTCCAGAAATGGCTTCCCCGTGTGAAACATTGTTAATTTTGGTTTCGCCCCGCAAACTCAAATTTTAATTTATATTTTCATGAATGTAGCACAACGTTACTGCAATCAAAAACCAAAGTCTTTTTTTGCGCCACGTTCTCAGTTTTCAAAATAATTCAAAGAGTTTTTCCAGAAATGGCTTCCCCGTGTGAAACTTTGTTAATTTTGGTTTCGCTCCGCAAACTGAAATTTTAATTAATATTTTTATTAATGTGGCACAACGTGACTGCAATCAAAAACCAAAGTCTTGTTTTGCTCCACGTTCTTTGTTTTCGAGATAATTCAAAGAGTTTTTCCAGAAATGGCTTCCCCGTGTCAAACTTTGTAAATTTTGGTTTCGCTCCGCAATCTCAAGTTTTACTTTATATTTTTATTAATTTAGCACAACGTGACTGCAATCACAAAACAAAGTCTTTTTTTATTTCATTTTCTTAGTTTCCAAGACAATTTAAAGAGTTTGTCAACAAATGGCTTCCCTGGGTCAAAGTTTCCTAATATTGGTTTCGCTCCGCAAACTTGAATTTTAATTAATATTTTTATTAATGTAGTACACCGTGACTGCAATAAAAAACCAAAGTCTTGTTTTGCTCGACGTTCTTTGTTTGCGAGATAATTCAAAGAGTTTTTCCAGAAATGGCTTCCCCTTGTCAAACTATGTTAATTTTGGTTTCGCTCCGCAAACTGAAATTTTAATTTATAATTTTATTAATGTAGCACAGTGTGACTGCAATCAAAAACCAAAGTCTTTTTCTGCGCCACATTCTTAGTTTTCGAGATAATTCAACGAGTTTGTCAACAAATGGCTTCCCTGGGTCAAACTTTCCTAATTTTGGTTTCGCCCCACAGATTCAAATTTTAATTCATATTTTTATTAATGTAGAACAATATGACTGCAATTAAAAACCAAAGTTTGTCTTTGAGCCACGTTCTTATTTTTTCAGATAATTCAACGAGTTTTTCAACAAATGGCTTCCCTGGGTCAAAGTTTCCTAATTTTGGTTTCGCTCCGGAAACTTAAATTTTAATTAATATTTTTATTAATGTAGCACAACGTGACTGCAATAAAAAACCAGAGTCTTGTTTTGCTCCACGTTCTCAGTTTTCAAAATAATTCAAAGAGTTTTTCCAGAAATGGCTTCCCCGTGTGAAACTTTGTTAATTTTGGTTTCGCTCCGCAAACTCAAATTTTAATTAATATTTTTATTAATGTAGCACAATGTGACTGAAAACAAAAACCAAAGTCGAGATTTGATCCACGTTCTTTGTTTTCGAGATAATTCAAAGAGTTTTTCAACAAATGGCTTCCCTGGGTCAAAGTTTCCTAATATTGGTTTCGCTCCGCAAACTCAAATTTTAATTAATATTTTTAATAATGTAGCAAAACGTGACTGCAATCACAATCCAATGTCTTTGTTTATTTCATTTTCTTAGTTTCCAAGATAATTTAAAGAGTTTGTCAAAAAATGGCTTCCCTGGGTCAAAGTTTCCTAATTTTGGTTTCGCTCCGGAAACTTAAATTTTAATTAATATTTTTATTAATGTAGCACAACGTGACTGCAATAAAAAACCAAAGTCTTGTTTTGCTCCACGTTCTCAGTTTTCAAAATAATTCAAAGAGTTTTTCCAGAAATGGCTTCCCCGTGTGAAACTTTGTTAATTTTGGTTTCGCTCCGCAAACTCAAATTTTAATTAATATTTTTATTAATGTAGCACAATGTGACTGCAATCAAGAATCAAAGTCTTTTTTTATTTTATTTTCTTGGTTTTCGAGATAATTCAAAGAGTTTTTCCAGAAATGGCTTCCCCGTGTGAAACATTGTTAATTTTGGTTTCGCTCCGCAAACTCAAATTTTAATTTATATTTTCATGAATGTAGCTCAACGTTACTGCAATCAAAAACCAAAGCCTTTTTTCTCGCCACGTTCTTAGTTTTCGAGATTATTCGAAGAGTTTTTCCAGAAATGGCTTCCCCGTGTCAAACTTTGTAAATTTTGGTTTCGCTCCGCAATCTCAAGTTTTAATTTATATTTTTATTAATGTAGCACAACGTGACTGCAATCACAAAACAAAGTCTTTTTTTATTTCATTTCCTTAGTTTCCAAGATAATTTAAAGAGTTTGTCAACAAATGGCTTCCCTGGGTCAAACTTTCTCAATTTAGGATTCGCCCCGCAAACTCAAATTTTAATTTATATTCTTATTAATGTAGCACAGTGTGACTGCAATCAAAAACCAAAGTCTTTTTCTGCGCCACATTCTTAGTTTTCGAGATAATTCAACGAGTTTGTCAAAAAATAGCTTCCCTGGGTCAAAGTTTCCTAATTTTGGTTTCGCTCCGCAAACTCAAATTTTAATTAATATTTTTATTAATGTAGCACAATGTGACTGCAATCAAGAATCAAAATCTTTTTTTATTTTAATTTCTTCGTTTTCAAGATAATTTAAAGAGTTTGTCAACAAATGGCTTCCCTGTGTCAACCTTTCCTAATTTTGGTTTCGCCCCGCAAACTCAAATTTTAATTTATATTTTCATGAATGTAGCACAACGTTACTGCAATCAAAAACCAAAGTCTTTTTTTGCGCCACGTTCTCAGTTTTCAAAATAATTCAAAGAGTTTTTCCAGAAATGGCTTCCCCGTGTGAAACTTTGTTAATTTTATTTTCGCTCCGCAAACTGAAATTTTAATTAATATTTTTATTAATGTGGCACAACGTGACTGCAATCAAAAACCAAAGTCTTGTTTTGCTCCACGTTCTTTGTTTTCGAGATAATTCAAAGAGTTTTTCCAGAAATGGCTTCCCCGTGTCAAACTTTGTAAATTTTGGTTTCGCTCCGCAATCTCAAGTTTTACTTTATATTTTTATTAATTTAGCACAACGTGACTGCAATCACAAAACAAAGTCTTTTTTTATTTCATTTTCTTAGTTTCCAAGACAATTTAAAGAGTTTGTCAACAAATGGCTTCCCTGGGTCAAAGTTTCCTAATATTGGTTTCGCTCCGCAAACTTGAATTTTAATTAATATTTTTATTAATGTAGTACACCGTGACTGCAATAAAAAACCAAAGTCTTGTTTTGCTCGACGTTCTTTGTTTGCGAGATAATTCAAAGAGTTTTTCCAGAAATGGCTTCCCCTTGTCAAACTATGTTAATTTTGGTTTCGCTCCGCAAACTGAAATTTTAATTTATAATTTTATTAATGTAGCACAGTGTGACTGCAATCAAAAACCAAAGTCTTTTTCTGCGCCACATTCTTAGTTTTCGAGATAATTCAACGAGTTTGTCAACAAATGGCTTCCCTGGGTCAAACTTTCCTAATTTTGGTTTCGCCCCACACATTCAAATTTTAATTCATATTTTTATTAATGTAGAACAATATGACTGCAATTAAAAACCAAAGTTTGTCTTTGCGCCACGTTCTTATTTTTTCAGATAATTCAACGAGTTTGTCAACAAATGGCTTCCCTGGTTCAAACTTTCCTAATTTTGGTTTCGCCCCACACATTCAAATTTTAATTTATATTTTTATTAATGTAGCACAATGTGACTGCAATCAAGAATCAAAGTCTTTTTTTATTTTATTTTCTTGGTTTTCGAGATAATTCAAAGAGTTTTTCCAGAAATGGCTTCCCCGTGTGAAACATTGTTAATTTTGGTTTCGCTCCGGAAACTTAAATTTTAATTAATATTTTTATTAATGTAGCACAACGTGACTGCAATAAAAAACCAACGTCCTTTTCTGCGTCACATTCTTAGTTTTCGAGATAATTTAAAGAGCTTGTAAACAAATGGCTTCCCTGGGTCAAACTTTCCTAATTTTGGTTTCGCCCCACAGATTCAAATTTTAATTCATATTTTTATTAATGTAGAACAATATGACTGCAATTAAAAACCAAAGTTTGTCTTTGCGCCACGTTCTTATTTTTTCAGATAATTCAACGAGTTTTTCAACAAATGGCTTCCCTGGGTCAAAGTTTCCTAATTTTGGTTTCGCCCCACAAATTCCAATTTTAACTCATATTTTTATTAATGTAGAACAATATGACTGCAATTAAAAACCAAAGTTTGTCTGTGCGCCACGTTCTTAGTTTTACAGATAATTCAACGAGTTTGTCAACAAATGGCTTCCCTGGGTCAAAGTTTCCTAATATTGGTTTCGCTCCGCAAACTTGAATTTTAATTAATATTTTTATTAATGTAGTACACCGTGACTATAATAAAAAACCAAAGTTTTGTTTTGCTCGACGTTCTTTGTTTGCGAGATAATTCAAAGAGTTTTTCCAGAAATGTCTTCCCCGTGTCAAACTTTGTTAATTTTCGTTTTGCTCCGCAAACTCAAATTTTAATTAATATTTTTAATAATGTAGCAAAACGTGACTGCAATCACAATCCAATGTCTTTGTTTATTTCATTTTCTTAGTTTCCAAGATAATTTAAAGAGTTTGTCAACAAATGGCTTCCCTGGGTCAAACTTTCTCAATTTTGGTTTCGCCCCTCAAACTCAAATTTTAATTTATATTCTTATCAATGTAGCACAATATGACTGCAATTAAAAACCAAAGTTTGTCTTTCCGCCACGTTCTTATTTTTTCAGATAATTCAACGAGTTTTTCAACAAATGGCTTCCCTGGGTCAAACTGTTAGTTTTGGTTTAGCTCCGCAAATCTCAAATTTTAATTAATATTTTCATTAATGTAGCACAACGTGACTACAATCAAAACCCAAAGTCTTTTTTGCGCCGCGTTCTTAGTTTTCGAGATAATTCAACGAGTTTGGCAACAAATGGCTTCGCTGTGTCAATATTTCCTAATTTTCGTTTCGCTCCGCAAACTGAAATTTTAATTAATATTTTTATTAATGTGGCACAACGTGACTGCAATCAAAAACCAAAGTCTTGTTTTGCTCCACGTTCTTTGTTTTCCAGATAATTCAAAGAGTTTTTCCAGAAATGGCTTCCCCATGTCATACTTTGTTATTTTTGATTTCGCTCCGCAGTCTCAAATTTTAATTTATATTTTTATTAATTTAGCACAACGTGACTGCAATCACAAAACGAAGTCTTTTTTTATTTCATTTTCTTAGTTTCCAATATAATTTAAAGAGTTTGTCAACAAATGGCTTCCCTGGGTCAAACTTTCTCAATTTAGGTTTCGCCCCGCAATCACAAGTTTTAATTTATATTTTTATTAGTGTAGCACAACGTGTCAGCAATCAAAATCCAAAGTCTTTTTTCATGCCATGTTCTTAGTTTTAGAGATAATTCAAGGAGTGTGGCAACAAATGGCTTCCCTGTGTCAATATTTCCTAATTTTCGTTTTACTCCGCAAACTCAAGTTTTAATTTATATTTTCATTAATGTAGAAAAAGCTGGCTGCAATCAAAAACCAAAGTCTTTTTTTGCGCCACGTTCTCAGTTTTCAAAATAATTCAAAGAGTTTTTCCAGAAATAGCTTCCCCGTGTGAAACTTTGTTAATTTTGTTTTCGCTCCGCACACTGAAATATTAATTTATAATTTTATCAATGTAGCACAGTGTGACTGCAATCAAAAACCAAAGTCTTTTTCTGCGCCACATTCTTAGTTTTCGAGATAATTCAACGAGTTTGTCAACAAATGGATTCCCTGGGTCAAAGTTTCCTAATTTTGGTTTCGCCCCGCAAACTCAAATTTTAATTTATATTTTCATGAATGTAGCACAACGTGACTGCAATCAAAAACCAAAGTCTTGTTTTGCTCCACGTTCTTTGTTTTCGAGATAATTCAAAGAGTTTTTCCAGAAATGGCTTCCCCGTGTCAAACTTTGTAAATTTTGGTTTCGCTCCGCAATCTCAAGTTTTAATTTATATTTTTATTAATGTAGCACAACGTGACTGCAATCACAAAACAAAGTCTTTTTTTATTTCATTTTCTTAGTTTCCAAGATAATTTAAAGAGTTTGTCAAAAAATAGCTTCCCCGTGTCAAACTTAGTTAATTTTGGTTTCGCTCCACAATCTCAAATTTTAGTTTACATTTTTATAAATGTAGCACAAAGTGACTGCAATCACAAAGCAAAGTCTTTTTTTATTTCATGTTCTTAGTTTTCAAGATAATTTAAAGAGTTTGTGCACAAATGGCTTCCCTGGGTCAAACTTTCCAAATTTTGGTTTCGCCCCGCAAACTCAAATTTTAATTTATATTTTTATTAATGTAGCACAATCTGACTGCAATCAAAAACCAAAGTCTTTTTTTGCGCCACGTTCTTAGTTTTCGAGATAATTCAACGAGTTTTTCCAGAAATGGCTTCCCCGTGTCAAACTTTGTTAATTTTGGTTTCGCTCCGCAATCTCAAGTTTTAATTTACATTTTTATTAATGTAGCACAACGTGACTGCAATCACAAAACAAAGTCTTTTTTTATTTCATTTTCTTAGTTTCCAAGATAATTTAAAGAGTTTGTCAACAAATGGCTTCCCTGTGTCAAACTTAGTTAATTTTGGTTTCGCTCCACAATCTCAAATTTTAGTTTACATTTTTATAAATGTAGCACAAAGTGACTGCAATCACAAAGCAAAGTCTTTGTTTATTTCATGTTCTTAGTTTTCAAGATAATTTAAAGAGTTTGTGCACAAATGGCTTCCCTGGGTCAAACTTTCCTAATTTTGGTTTCGCCCCGCAAACTCAAATTTTAATCTATATTTTTATTAATGTAGCACAATCTGACTGCAATCAAAAACCAAAGTCTTTTTCTGCGCCACATTCTTAGTTTTCGAGATAATTCAACGAGTTTGTCAACAAATGGCTTCCCTGGGTCAAACTTTCCTAATTTTGGTTTCGACCCGGAAACTCAAATTTTAATTTATATTTTCATTAATGTAACACAACGTGACTACAATCAAAAAACAAAGTCTTTTCTTATTTCATGTTCTTAGATTTCAATATAATTTAAAGAGTTTGTCAACAAATGGCTTCCCTGGGTCAAACTTTCCTAATTTTGATTTCTCCCCGCAAACTCAAATTTTAATTTATATTTTTATTAGTGTAGCACAATATGACTGCAATCTAAAACCAAAGTCCTTTTTTGCGCCACATTCTTAGTTTTCGAGATAATTCAACGAGTTTGGCAACAAATGGCTTCCCTGTCTAAATATTTCTTATTTTCGTTTCACTCCGCAAACTCAAGTTTTAATTTATATTTTCATTAATGTAGCACAACGTGACTGTAATGAAAAACCAAAGTCTTTTATGCGCCACGTTCTTAGTTTTTAGATAATTCAAAGAGTTTTTCCAGAAATAGCTTCCCGGTGTGAAACATTGTTAATTTTGGTTTCGCTCCGGAAACTTAAATTTTAATTAATATTTTTATTAATGTAGCACAACGTGACTGCAATAAAAAACCAAAGTCTTGTTTTGCTCCACGTTCTTTGTTTTCGAGATAATTCAAAGAGTTTTTCCAGAAATGGCTTCCCCGTGTCAAACTTTGTTAATTTTGGTTTCGCTCCGCAATCTCAAGTTTTTATTTATATTTTTATTAGTGTAGCACAACGTGACTGCAATCAAAATCCACAGTCTTGTTTTGGTCCACGTTCTTTGTTTTCGAGATAATTCAAAGAGTTTTTCCAGAAATGGCTTCCCGGTGTGAAACATTGTTAATTTTGGTTTCGCTCTGCAAACTGAAATTTTAATTCATATCTTTATTAATGTAGCACAATATGACTGCAATCAAGAACCAAAGTCTTTTTCTGCGGCACATTCTTAGTTTTCGAGATAATTCAACGAGTTTGTCCAAAAATAGCTTCCCTGGGTCAAAGTTTCCTAATTTTGGTTTCGCTCCGGAAACTTAAATTTTAATTAATATTTTTATTAATGTAGCACAACGTGACTGCAATAAAAAACCAAAGTCTTGTTTTGCTCCACGTTCTTTGTTTTCGAGATAATTCAAAGAGTTTTTCCAGAAATGGCTTCCCCGTGTCAAACTTTGTTAATTTTGGTTTCGCTCCGCAATCTCAAGTTTTAATTTATATTTTTATTAGTGTAGCACAACGTGACTGCAATAAAAAACCAAAGTCTTGTTTTGCTCCACGTTCTTTGTTTTCGAGATAATTCAAAGAGTTTTTCCAGAAATGGCTTCCCCGTGTGAAACATTGTTAATTTTGGTTTCGCTCCGCAAACTGAAATTTTAATTTATAATTTTATTAATGTAGCACAATGTGACTGCGATTAAAAACCAAAGTCCTTTTCTGCGCCACATTCTTAGTTTTCGAGATAATTCAACGAGTTTGTCAAAAAATGGCTTCCCTGGGTCAAAGTTTCCTAATATTGGTTTCGCTCCGGAAACTTAAATTTTAATTAATATTTTTATTAATGTAGCACAATGTGACTGCAATCAAGAATCAAAGTCTTTTTTTATTTTATTTTCTTGGTTTTCGAGATAATTCAAAGAGTTTTTCCAGAAATGGCTTCCCCGTGTGAAACATTGTTAATTTTGGTTTCGCCCCGCAAACTCAAATTTTAATTTATGTTTTTATTAATGTAGCACAACCTTACTGCAATCAAAAACCAAAGTCTTTTTTTGCGCCACGTTCTCAGTTTTCAAAATAATTCAAAGAGTTTTTCCAGAAATGGCTTCCCCGTGTGAAACTTTGTTAATTTTGGTTTCGCTCCGCAAACTGAAATTTTAATTAATATTTTTATTAACGTGGCACAACGTGACTGCAATCAAAAACCAAAGTCTTGTTTTGCTCCACGTTCTTTGTTTTCGAGATAATTCAAAGAGTTTTACCAGAAATGGCTTCCCTGGCTCAAACTTTCCTAATTTTGGATTCGATCCGGATAGTCAAATTTTAATTTATATTATCATTAATGTAACACAACGTGACTACAATCAAAAAACAAAGTCTTTTTTTATTTTATTTTCTTGGTTTTCGAGATAATTCAAAGAGTTTTTCCAGAAATGGCTTCCCCGTGTGAAACATTGTTAATTTTGGTTTCGCCCCGCAAACTCAAATTTTAATTTATATTTTCATGAATGTAGCACAACGTTACTGCAATCAAAAACCAAAGTCTTTTTTTGCGCCACGTTCTCAGTTTTCAAAATAATTCAAAGAGTTTTTCCAGAAATGGCTTCCCCGTGTGAAACTTTGTTAATTTTATTTTCGCTCCGCAAACTGAAATTTTAATTAATATTTTTATTAATGTGGCACAACGTGACTGCAATCAAAAACCAAAGTCTTGTTTTGCTCCACGTTCTTTGTTTTCGAGATAATTCAAAGAGTTTTTCCAGAAATGGCTTCCCCGTGTCAAACTTTGTAAATTTTGGTTTCGCTCCGCAATCTCAAGTTTTACTTTATATTTTTATTAATTCAGCACAACGTGACTGCAATCACAAAACAAAGTCTTTTTTTATTTCATTTTCTTAGTTTCCAAGACAATTTAAAGAGTTTGTCAACAAATGGCTTCCCTGGGTCAAAGTTTCCTAATATTGGTTTCGCTCCGCAAACTTGAATTTTAATTAATATTTTTATTAATGTAGTACACCGTGACTGCAATAAAAAACCAAAGTCTTGTTTTGCTCGACGTTCTTTGTTTGCGAGATAATTCAAAGAGTTTTTCCAGAAATGGCTTCCCCTTGTCAAACTATGTTAATTTTGGTTTCGCTCCGCAAACTGAAATTTTAATTTATAATTTTATTAATGTAGCACAGTGTGACTGCAATCAAAAACCAAAGTCTTTTTCTGCGCCACATTCTTAGTTTTCGAGATAATTCAACGAGTTTGTCAACAAATGGCTTCCCTGGGTCAAACTTTCCTAATTTTGGTTTCGCCCCACACATTCAAATTTTAATTCATATTTTTATTAATGTAGAACAATATGACTGCAATTAAAAACCAAAGTTTGTCTTTGCTCCACGTTCTTATTTTTTCAGATAATTCAACGAGTTTGTCAACAAATGGCTTCCCTGGGTCAAAGTTTCCTAATTTTGGTTTCGCTCTGCAAACTGAAATTTTAATTAATATTTTTATTAATGTGGCACAACGTGACTGCAATCAAAAACCAAAGTCTTGTTTTTCCAGAAATGGCTTCCCCGTGTGAAACTTTGTTAATTTTGGTTTCGCTCCGCAAACTCAAATTTTAATTAATATTTTTATTAATGTAGCACAATGTGACTGCTATCAAGAATCAAAGTCTTTTTTTATTTTATTTTCTTGGTTTTCGAGATAATTCAAAGAGTTTTTCCAGAAATGGCTTCCCCGTGTGAAACATTGTTAATTTTGGTTTCGCTCCGCAAACTGAAATTTTAATTTATAATTTTATTAATGTAGCACAATGTGACTGCAATAAAAAACCAACGTCCTTTTCTGCGTCACATTCTTAGATTTCGAGATAATTTAAAGAGCTTGTAAACAAATGGCTTCCCTGGGTCAAACTTTCCTAATTTTGGTTTCGCCCCACAGATTCAAATTTTAATTCATATTTTTATTAATGTAGAACAATATGACTGCAATTAAAAACCAAAGTTTGTCTTTGAGCCACGTTCTTATTTTTTCAGATAATTCAACGAGTTTTTCAACAAATGGCTTCCCTGGGTCAAAGTTTCCTAATTTTGTTTTCGCCCCACAAATTCCAATTTTAACTCATATTTTTATTAATGTAGAACAATATGACTGCAATATAAAACCAAAGTCTTGTTCTGCGCCACCTTCTTAGTTTTCGAGATAATTCAACGAGTTTGTCAACAAATGGCTTCCCTGGGTCAAAGTTTCCTAATATTGGTTTCGCTCCGCAAACTTGAATTTTAATTGATATTTTTATTAATGTAGTACACCGTGACTATAATAAAAAACCAAAGTCTTGTTTTGCTCGACGTTCTTTGTTTGCGAGATAATTCAAAGAGTTTTTCCAGAAATGTCTTCCCCGTGTCAAACTTTGTTAATTTTCGTTTTGCTCCGCAAACTCAAATTTTAATTAATATTTTTAATAATGTAGCAAAACGTGACTGCAATCACAATCCAATGTCTTTGTTTATTTCATTTTCTTAGTTTCCAAGATAATTTAAAGAGTTTGTCAACAAATGGCTTCCCTGGGTCAAAGTTTCCTAATTTTGGTTTCGCTCCGGAAACTTAAATTTTAATTAATATTTTTATTAATGTAGCACAACGTGACTGCAATAAAAAACCAGAGTCTTGTTTTGCTCCACGTTCTCAGTTTTCAAAATAATTCAAAGAGTTTTTCCAGAAATGGCTTCCCCGTGTGAAACTTTGTAAATTTTGGTTTCGCTCCGCAATCTCAAGTTTTAATTTATATTTTTATTAATGTAGCACAACGTGACTGCAATAACAAACCGAAGTCTTTCTTTATTTCATTTTATTAGTTTCCAAGATAATTTAAAGAGTTTGTCAACAAATGGCTTCCCTGGGTCAAACTTTCTCAATTTTGGTTTCGCCCCGCAAACTCAAATTTTAATTTATATTCTTATTAATGTAGCACAATGTGACTGCAATTAAAAACCAAAGTTTGTCTTTGCGCCACGTTCTTATTTTTTCAGATAATTCAACGAGTTTTTCAACAAATGGCTTCCCTGGGTCAAACCTTGTTAATTTTGGTTTAGCTCCGCAATCTCAAGTTTTAATTTATATTTTTATTAATGTAGTACACCGAGACTGCAATAAAAAACCAAAGACTTGTTTTGCTCGATGTTCTTTGTTCGCGAGATAATTCAAAGAGTTTTTCCAGAAATGTCTTCCCAGTGTCAAACTTTGTTAATTTTCGTTTTGCTCCGCAAACTCAAATTTTAATTAATATTTTTAATAATGTAGCAAAACGTGACTGCAATCACAATCCAATGTCTTTGTTTATTTCATTTTCTTAGTTTCCAAGATAATTTAAAGAGTTTGTCAACAAATGGCTTCCCTGGGTCAAACTTTCTCAATTTTGGTTTCGCCCCTCAAACTCAAATTTTAATTTATATTCTTATCAATGTAGCACAATGTGACTGCAATTGAAAACCAAAGTTTGTCTTTCCGCCACGTTCTTATTTTTTCAGATAATTTAAAGAGTTTGTCAACAAATGGCTTCCCTGGGTCAAACTGTTAGTTTTGGTTTAGCTCCGAAAATCGCAAATTTTAATTAATATTTTCATTAATGTAGCACAACGTGACTACAATCAAAAACCAAAGTCTTTTTTGCGCCACGTTCTTAGTTTTCGAGATAATTCAACGAGTTTGGCAACAAATGGCTTCGCTGTGTCAATATTTCCTAATTTTCGTTTCGCTCCGCAAACTGAAATTTTAATTAATATTTTTATTAATGTGGCACAACGTGACTGCAATCAAAAACCAATGTCTTGTTTTGCTCCACGTTCTTTGTTTTCGAGATAATTCAAAGAGTTTTTCCAGAAATGGCTTCCCCGTGTCAAACTTTGTAAATTTTGGTTTCGCTCCGCAGTCTCAAATTTTAATTTATATTTTTATTAATGTAGCACAACGTGACTGCAATAACAAACCGAAGTCTTTCTTTATTTCATTTTATTAGTTTCCAAGATAATTTAAAGAGTTTGTCAACAAATGGCTTCCCTGGGTCAAACTTTCTCAATTTTGGTTTCGCTCCGCAATCACAAGTTTTAATTTATATTTTTATTAGTGTAGCACAACGTGTCAGCAATCAAAATCCAAAGTCTTTTTTCATGCCATGTTCTTAGTTTTCAAGATAATTCAACGAGTGTGGCAACAAATGGCTTCCCTGTGTCAATATTTCCTAATTTTCGTTTTACTCCGCAAACTCAAGTTTTAATTTATATTTTCATTAATGTAGAAAAAGCTGGCTGCAATCAAAAACCAAAGTCTTTTTTTGCGCCACGTTCTCAGTTTTCAAAATAATTCAACGAGTTTTTCCAGAAATAGCTTCCCCGTGTGAAACTTTGTTAATTTTGTTTTCGCTCCGCAAACTGAAATTTTAATTTATAATTTTATTAATGTAGCACAGTGTGACTGCAATCAAGAACCAAAGTCTTTTTCTGCGCCACATTCTTTGTTTTCGAGACAATTCAACGAGTTTGTCAACAAATGGATTCCCTGGGTCAAAGTTTCCTAATTTTGGTTTCGCCCCGCAAACTCAAATTTTAATTTATATTTTCATGAATGTAGCACAACGTGACTGCAATCAAAAACCAAATTCTTGTTTTGCTCCACGTTCTTTGTTTTCGAGATAATTCAAAGAGTTTTTCCAGAAATGGCTTCCCCGTGTCAAACTTTGTAAATTTTGGTTTCGCTCCGCAATCTCAAGTTTTAATTTATATTTTTATTAATGTAGCACAACGTGACTGCAATCACAAAACAAAGTCTTTTTTTATTTCATTTTCTTAGTTTCCAAGACAATTTAAAGAGTTTGTCAAAAAATAGCTTCCCTGGGTCAAAGTTTCCTAATTTTGGTTTCGCTCCACAATCTCAAATTTTAGTTTACATTTTTATAAATGTAGCACAACGTGACTGCAATCACAAAGCAAAGTCTTTGTTTATTTCATGTTCTTAGTTTTCAAGTTAATTTAAAGAGTTTGTGCACAAATGGCTTCCGTGGGTCAAACTTTCCTAATTTTGGTTTCGCCCCGCAAACTCAAATTTTAATTTCTATTTTTATTAATGTAGCACAATCTGACTGCAATCAAAAACCAAAGTCTTTTTTTGCGCCACGTTCTTAGTTTTCGAGATAATTCAAAGAGTTTTTCCAGAAATGGCTTCCCGTGTCAAACATTGTAAATTTTGGTTTCGCTCCGCAATCTCAAGTTTTAATTTATATTTTTATTAATGTAGCACAACGTGACTGCAATCACAAAACAAAGTCTTTTTTTATTTCATTTTCTTAGTTTCCAAGACAATTTAAAGAGTTTGTCAACAAATGGCTTCCCCGTGTCAAACTTAGTTAATTTTGGTTTCGCTCCACAATCTCAAATTTTAGTTTACATTTTTATAAATGTAGCACAAAGTGACTGCAATCACAAAGCAAAGTCTTTGTTTATTTCATGTTCTTAGTTTTCAAGATAATTTAAAGAGTTTGTGCACAAATGGCTTCCCTGGGTCAAACTTTCCTAATTTTGGTTTCGCCCCGCAAACTCAAATTTTAATCTATATTTTTATTAATGTAGCACAATCTGACTGCAATCAAAAACCAAAGTCTTTTTCTGCGCCACATTCTTAGTTTTCGAGATAATTCAACGAGTTTGTCAACAAATGGCTTCCCTGGGTCAAACTTTCCTAATTTTGGTTTCGACCCGGAAACTCAAATTTTAATTTATATTTTCATTAATGTAACACAACGTGACTACTATCACAATACAAAGTCTTTTTTTATTTCAGGTTCTTATATTTCAATATAATTTAATGTGTTTGTCTACAAATGGCTTCCCTGGGTCAAACTTTCCTAATTTTGATTTCTCCCCGCAAACTCAAATTTTAATTTATATTTTTATTAGTGTAGCACAATATGACTGCAATCTAAAACCAAAGTCCTTTTTTGCGCCACATTCTTAGTTTTCGAGATAATTAAACGAGTTTGGCAACAAATGGCTTCCCTGTCTAAATATTTCTTATTTTCGTTTCACTCCGCAAACTCAAGTTTTAATTTATATTTTCATTAATGTAGCACAACGTGACTGTAATGAAAAACCAAAGTCTTTTATGCGCCACGTTCTTAGTTTTTAGATTATTCAAAGAGTTTTTCCAGAAATGGCTTCCCGGTGTGAAACATTGTTAATTTTGGTTTCGCTCCGGAAACTTAAATTTTAATTAATATTTTTATTAATGTAGCACAACGTGACTGCAATAAAAAACCAAAGTCTTGTTTTGCTCCACGTTCTTTGTTTTCGAGATAATTCAAAGAGTTTTTCCAGAAATGGCTTCCCCGTGTCAAACTTTGTTAATTTTGGTTTCGCTCCGCAATCTCAAGTTTTAATTTATATTTTTATTAATGTAGCACAACGTGACTGCAATGAAAAACCAAAGTCTTGTTTTGGTCCACGTTCTTTGTTTGCGAGATAATTCAAAGAGTTTTTCCAGAAATGGCTTCCCCTTGTCAAACTATGTTAATTTTGGTTTCGCTCCGCAAACTGAAATTTTAACTCATATTTTTATTCATGTAGAACAATATGACTGCAATCAAAAACCAAAGTCTTTTTCTGCGCCACATTCTTAGTTTTCGAGATAATTCAACGAGTTTGTCAACAAATGGCTTCCCTGGGTCAAAGTTTCCTAATTTTGGTTTCGCTCCGGAAACTTAAATTTTAATTAATATTTTTATTAATGTAGCACAACGTGACTGCAATAAAAAACCAAAGTCTTGTTTTGCTCCACGTTCTTTGTTTTCGAGATAATTCAAAGAGTTTTTCCAGAAATGGCTTCCCCGTGTCAAACTTTGTTAATTTTGGTTTCGCTCCGCAATCTCAAGTTTTAATTTATATTTTTATTAGTGTAGCACAACGTGACTGCAATCAAAATCCAAAGTCTTGTTTTGCTCCACGTTTTTTGTTTTCGAGATAATTCAAAGAGTTTTTCCAGAAATGGCTTCCCCGTGTGAAACATTGTTAATTTTGGTTTCGCTCCGCAAACTGAAATTTTAATTTATAATTTTATTAATGTAGCACAATGTGACTGCGATTAAAAACCAAAGTCCTTTTCTGCGCCACATTCTTAGTTTTCGAGATAATTCAACGAGTTTGTCAACAAATGGCTTCCCTGGGTCAAAGTTTCCTAATTTTGGTTTCGCTCCGGAAACTTAAATTTTAATTAATATTTTTATTAATGTAGCACAACGTGACTGCAATCAAGAATCAAAGTCTTTTTTTATTTTATTTTCTTGGTTTTCGAGATAATTCAAAGAGTTTTTCCAGAAATGGCTTCCCCGTGTCAAACTTTGTAAATTTTGGTTTCGCTCCGCAATCTCAAGTTTTACTTTATATTTTTATTAATTTAGCACAACGTGACTGCAATAAAAAACCAGTCTTGTTTTGCTCCACGTTCTCAGTTTTCAAAATAATTCAAAGAGTTTTTCCAGAAATGGCTTCCCCGTGTGAAACTTTGTTAATTTTGGTTTCGCTCCGCAAACTCAAATTTTAATTAATATTTTTATTAATGTAGCACAATGTGACTGCAATCAAGAATCAAAGTCTTTTTTTATTTTATTTTCTTGGTTTTCGAGATAATTCAAAGAGTTTTTCCAGAAATGGCTTCCCCGTGTGAAACATTGTTAATTTTGGTTTCGCCCCGCAAACTCAAATTTTAATTTATATTTTCATGAATGTAGCACAACGTTACTGCAATCAAAAACCAAAGTCTTTTTTTGCGCCACGTTCTCAGTTTTCAAAATAATTCAAAGAGTTTTTCCAGAAATGGCTTCCCCGTGTGAAACTTTGTTAATTTTATATTCGCTCCGCCAACTGAAATTTTAATTAATATTTTTATTAATGTGGCACAACGTGACTGCAATCAAAAACCAAAGTCTTGTTTTGCTCCACGTTCTTTGTTTTCGAGATAATTCAAAGAGTTTTTCCAGAAATGGCTTCCCCGTGTCAAACTTTGTAAATTTTGGTTTCGCTCCGCAATCTCAAGTTTTACTTTATATTTTTATTAATTTATCACAACGTGACTGCAATCACAAAACAAAGTCTTTTTTTATTTCATTTTCTTAGTTTCCAAGACAATTTAAAGAGTTTGTCAACAAATGGCTTCCCTGGGTCAAAGTTTCCTAATATTGGTTTCGCTCCGCAAACTTGAATTTTAATTAATATTTTTATTAATGTAGTACACCGTGACTGCAATAAAAAACCAAAGTCTTGTTTTGCTCGACGTTCTTTGTTTGCGAGATAATTCAAAGAGTTTTTCCAGAAATGGCTTCCCCTTGTCAAACTATGTTAATTTTGGTTTCGCTCCGCAAACTGAAATTTTAATTTATAATTTTATTAATGTAGCACAGTGTGACTGCAATCAAAAACCAAAGTCTTTTTCTGCGCCACATTCTTAGTTTTCGAGATAATTCAACGAGTTTGTCAACAAATGGCTTCCCTGGGTCAAACTTTCCTAATTTTGGTTTCGCCCCACACATTCAAATTTTAATTCATATTTTTATTAATGTAGAACAATATGACTGCAATTAAAAACCAAAGTTTGTCTTTGCTCCACGTTCTTATTTTTTCAGATAATTCAACGAGTTTGTCAACAAATGGCTTCCCTGGGTCAAAGTTTCCTAATTTTGGTTTCGCTCCGGAAACTTAAATTTTAATTAATATTTTTATTAATGTAGTACACCGTGACTGCAATGAAAAACCAAAGTCTTGTTTTGCTCGACGTTGTTTGTTTGCGAGATAATTCAAAGAGTTTTTCCAGAAATGGCTTCCCCTTGTCAAACTATGTTAATTTTGGTTTCGCTCCGCAAACTGAAATTTTAATTTATAATTTTATTAATGTAGCACAGTGTGACTGCAATCAAAAACCAAAGTCTTTTTCTGCGCCACATTCTTAGTTTTCGAGATAATTCAACGAGTTTGTCAACAAATGGCTTCCCTGGGTCAAACTTTCTCAATTTAGGTTTCGCCCCGCAAACTCAAATTTTAATTTATATTCTTATTAATGTAGCACAATGTGACTGCAATTAAAAACCAAAGTTTGTCTTTGCGCCACGTTCTTAATTTTTCAGATAATTCAACGAGTTTTTCAAGAAATGGCTTCCCTGGGTCAAACTTTGTTAATTTTGGTTTAGCTCCGCAATCTCAAGTTTTAATTTATATTTTTATTAATGTAGCACAATGTGACTGCAATATAGAATCAAAGTCCTTTTTTATTTTATTTTCTTGGTTTTCGAGATAATTCAAAGAGTTTGTCAACAAAATGGCTTCCCTGGGTCAAACTTTCTCAATTTAGGTTTCGCCCCGCAAACTCAAATTTTAATTTACATTTTTATAAATGTAGCACAACGTGACTGCAATCACAAAGCAAAGTCTTTGTTTATTTCATGTTCTTAGTTTTCAAGATAATTCAACGAGTTTGGCAACAAATGGCTTCGCTGTGTCAATATTTCCTAATTTTCGTTTCGCTCCGCAAACTCAAGATTTAATTTATATTTTCATTAATGTAGCACAACGTGACTGCAATGAAAAACCAAAGTCTTTTTTGCGCCACGTTCTTAGTTTTCGAGATAATTCAAAGAGTTTTTCCAGAAATGGCTTCCCCGTGTCAAACTTAGTTAATTTTGGTTTCGCTCCACAATCTCAAATTTTAGTTTACATTTTTATAAATGTAGCACAAAGTGACTGCAATCACAAAGCAAAGTCTTTGTTTATTTCATGTTCTTAGTTTTCAAGATAATTTAAAGAGTTTGTGCACAAATGGCTTCCCTGGGTCAAACTTTCTCAATTTAGGTTTCGCCCTGCAAACTCAAATTTTAATTTATATTCTTATTAATGTAGTACAACGTGACTGCAATAAAAAAGAAAAGTCTTGTTTTGCTCCACGTTCTTTGTTTTCGAGATAATTCAAAGAGTTTTTCCAGAAATGGCTTCCCCGTGTCAAACTTTGTTAATTTTCGTTTCGCTCCGCAAACTCAAATTTTAATTAATATTTTTAATAATGTAGCAAAACGTGACTGCAATCACAATCCAATGTCTTTGTTTATTTCATTTTCTTAGTTTCCAAGATAATTTAAAGAGTTTGTCAAAAAATGGCTTCCCTGGGTCAAAGTTTCCTAATTTTGGTTTCGCTCCGGAAACTTAAATTTTAATTAATATTTTTATTAATGTAGCACAACGTGACTGCAATAAAAAACCAAAGTCTTGTTTTGCTCCACGTTCTCAGTTTTCAAAATAATTCAAAGAGTTTTTCCAGAAATGGCTTCCCCGTGTGAAACATTGTTAATTTTGGTTTCGCCCCGCAAACTCAAATTTCAATTTATATTTTCATGAATGTAGCACAACGTTACTGCAATAACAAACCGAAGTCTTTCTTTATTTCATTTTATTAGTTTCCAAGATAATTTAAAGAGTTTGTCAACAAATGGCTTCCCTGGGTCAAACTTTCTCAATTTTGGTTTCGCCCCGCAAACTCAAATTTTAATTTATATTCTTATTAATGTAGCACAATGTGACTGCAATTAAAAACCAAAGTTTGTCTTTGCGCCACGTTCTTATTTTTTCAGATAATTCAACGAGTTTTTCAACAAATGGCTTCCCTGTGTCAAACTTTGTTAATTTTGGTTTCGCTCCGCAATCTCAAGTTTTACTTTATATTTTTATTAATTTAGCACAACGTGACTGCAATCACAAAACGAAGTCTTTTTTTATTTCATTTTCTTAGTTTCCAATATAATTTAAAGAGTTTGTCAACAAATGGCTTCCCTGGGTCAAACTTTCTCAATTTAGGTTTCGCCCCGCAAATGCAAATTTTAATTTACATTTTTATAAATGTAGCACAACGTGACTGCAATCACAAAGCAAAGTCTTTGTTTATTTCATGTTCTTAGTTTTCAAGATAATTCAACGAGTTTGGCAACAAATGGCTTCGCTGTGTCAATATTTCCTAATTTTCGTTTCGCTCCGCAAACTCAAGATTTAATTTATATTTTCATTAATGTAGCACAACGTGACTGCAATGAAAAACCAAAGTCTTTTTTGCGCCACGTTCTTAGTTTTCGAGATAATTCAAAGAGTTTTTCCAGAAATGGCTTCCCCGTGTCAAACTTAGTTAATTTTGGTTTCGCTCCACAATCTCAAATTTTAGTTTACATTTTTATAAATGTAGCACAAAGTGACTGCAATCACAAAGCAAAGTCTTTGTTTATTTCATGTTCTTAGTTTTCAAGATAATTTAAAGAGTTTGTGCACAAATGGCTTCCCTGGGTCAAACTTTCCTAATTTTGGTTTCGCCCCGCAAACTCAAATTTTAATTTATATTTTCATGAATGTAGCACAACGTTACTGCAATAAAAAACAAAAATCTTGTTTTGCTCCACGTTCTTTGTTTTCGAGATAATTCAAAGAGTTTTTCCAGAAATGGCTTCCCCGTGTCAAACTTTGTTAATTTTCGTTTTGCTCCGCAAACTCAAATTTTAATTAATATTTTTAATAATGTAGCAAAACGTGACTGCAATCACAATCCAATGTCTTTGTTTATTTCATTTTCTTAGTTTCCAAGATAATTTAAAGAGTTTGTCAAAAAATGGCTTCCCTGGGTCAAAGTTTCCTAATTTTGGTTTCGCTCCGGAAACTTAAATTTTAATTAATATTTTTATTAATGTAGCACAACGTGACTGCAATAAAAAACCAGAGTCTTGTTTTGCTCCACGTTCTCAGTTTTCAAAATAATTCAAAGAGTTTTTCCAGAAATGGCTTCCCCGTGTGAAACTTTGTTAATTTTGGTTTCGCTCCGCAAACTCAAATTTTAATTAATATTTTTATTAATGTAGCACAATGTGACTGCTATGAAGAATCAAAGACTTTTTTTATTTTATTTTCTTGGTTTTCAAGATAATTCAAAGAGTTTTTCCAGAAATGGCTTCCCCGTGTGAAACATTGTTAATTTTGGTTTCGCCCCGCAAACTCAAATTTTAATTTATATTTTCATGAATGTAGCACAACGTTACTGCAATCAAAAACCAAAGTCTTTTTTTGCGCCACGTTCTCAGTTTTCAAAATAATTCAAAGAGTTTTTCCAGAAATGGCTTCCCCGTGTGAAACTTTGTTAATTTTGGTTTCGCTCCGCAAACTGAAATTTTAATTAATATTTTTATTAACGTGGCACAACGTGACTGCAATCAAAAACCAAAGTCTTGTTTTGCTCCACGTTCTTTGTTTTCGAGATAATTCAAAGAGTTTTTCCAGAAATGGCTTCCCCGTGTCAAACTTTGTAAATTTTGGTTTCGCTCCGCAATCTCAAGTTTTACTTTATATTTTTATTAATTTAGCACAACGTGACTGCAATCACAAAACAAAGTCTTTTTTTATTTCATTTTCTTAGTTTCCAAGACAATTTAAAGAGTTTGTCAACAAATGGCTTCCCTGGGTCAAAGTTTCCTAATATTGGTTTCGCTCCGCAAACTCAAATTTTAATTAATATTTTTATTAATGTAGTACACCGTGACTGCAATAAAAAACCAAAGTCTTGTTTTGCTCGACGTTCTTTGTTTGCGAGATAATTCAAAGAGTTTTTCCAGAAATGGCTTCCCCTTGTCAAACTATGTTAATTTTGGTTTCGCTCCGCAAACTGAAATTTTAATTTATAATTTTATTAATGTAGCACAACGTGACTGCAATAAAAAACCAAAGTCTTGTTTTGCTCCACGTTCTTTGTTTTCGAGATAATTCAAAGAGTTTTTCCAGAAATGGCTTCCCTGTGTCAAACTTTCCTAATTTTGGTTTCGCCCCGCAAACTCAAATTTTAATTCATATTTTTATTAATGTAGAACAATATGACTGCAATCAAAAACCAAAGTCTGTTTCTGCGCCACGTTCTTATTTTTTCGAGATAATTCAACGAGTTTGTCAAAAAATGGCTTCCCTGGGTCAAAGTTTCCTAATTTTGGTTTCGCTCCGGAAACTTAAATTTTAATTAATATTTTTATTAATGTAGCACAACGTGACTGCAATAAAAAACCAAAGTCTTGTTTTGCTCCACGTTCTTTGTTTTCGAGATAATTCAACGAGTGTGGCAACAAATGGCTTGCCTGTGTCAATATTTCCTAATTTTCGTTTCACTCCGCAAACTCAAGTTTTAATTTTTATTTTCATTAATGTAGAAAAAGGTGACTGCAATCAAAAACCAAAGTCTTTTTTTGCGCCACGTTCTCAGTTTTCAAAATAATTCAAAGAGTTTTTCCAGAAATGGCTTCCCCGTGTGAAACTTTCTTAATTTTGGTTTCGCTCCGCAAACTCAAATTTTAATTAATATTTTTATTAATGTAGCACAATGTGACTGCGATAAAAAACCAAAGTCTTGTTTTGCTCCACGTTCTTTGTTTTCGAGATAATTCAAAGAGTTTTTCCAGAAATGGCTTCCCCGTGTCAAACTTTGTTAATTTTGGTTTCGCTCCGCAAACTCAAATTTTAATTAATATTTTTATTAATGTAGCAAAACGTGACTGCAATCACAATCCAATGTCTTTGATAATTTCATTTTCTTAGTTTCCAAGATAATTTAAAGAGTTTGTCAACAAATGGCTTCCCTGGGTCAAAGTTTCCTAATTTTGGTTTCGCTCCGGAAACTTAAATTTTAATTAATATTTTTATTAATGTAGCACAACGTGACTGCAATAAAAAACCAGAGTCTTGTTTTGCTCCACGTTCTCAGTTTTCAAAATAATTCAAAGAGTTTTTCCAGAAATGGCTTCCCCGTGTGAAACTTTGTTAATTTTGGTTTCGCTCCGCAAACTCAAATTTTAATTAATATTTTTATTAATGTAGCACAATGTGACTGCAATCAAGAATCAAAGTCTTTTTTTATTTTATTTTCTTGGTTTTCGAGATAATTCAAAGAGTTTTTCCAGAAATGGCTTCCCCGTGTGAAACATTGTTAATTTTGGTTTCGCCCCGCAAACTCAAATTTTAATTTATATTTTCATGAATGTAGCTCAACGTTACTGCAATCAAAAACCAAAGCCTTTTTTCTCGCCACGTTCTTAGTTTTCGAGATTATTCGAAGAGTTTTTCCAGAAATGGCTTCCCCGTGTCAAACTTTGTAAATTTTGGTTTCGCTCCGCAATCTCAAGTTTTAATTTATATTTTTATTAATGTAGCACAACGTGACTGCAATCACAAAACAAAGTCTTTTTTTATTTCATTTCCTTAGTTTCCAAGATAATTTAAAGAGTTTGTCAACAAATGGCTTCCCTGGGTCAAACTTTCTCAATTTAGGGTTCGCCCCGCAAACTCAAATTTGAATTTATATTCTTATTAATGTAGCACAGTGTGACTGCGATAAAAAACCAAAGTCCTTTTCTCCGCCACATTCTTAGTTTTCGAGATAATTCAACGAGTTTGTCAACAAATGGCTACCCTGGGTCAAAGTTTCCTAATTTTGGTTTCGCTCCGGAAACTTAAATTTTAATTAATATTTTTATTAATGTAGCACAATGTGACTGCAATCAAGAATCAAAGTCTTTTTTTATTTTATTTTCTTGGTTTTCGAGATAATTCAAAGAGTTTTTCCAGAAATGGCTTCCCCGTGTGAAACATTGTTAATTTTGGTTTCGCTCCGGAAACTTAAATTTTAATTAATATTTTTATTAATGTAGCACAACGTGACTGCAATAAAAAACCAGAGTCTTGTTTTGCTCCACGTTCTCAGTTTTCAAAATAATTCAAAGAGTTTTTCCAGAAATGGCTTCCCCGTGTGAAACTTTGTTAATTTTGGTTTCGCTCCGCAAACTCAAATTTTAATTAATATTTTTATTAATGTAGCACAATGTGACTGCAATCAAGAATCAAAGTCTTTTTTTATTTTATTTTCTTGGTTTTCGAGATAATTCAAAGAGTTTTTCCAGAAATGGCTTCCCCTTGTCAAACTATGTTAATTTTGGTTTCGCTCCGCAAACTCAAATTTTAATTAATATTTTTATTAATGTAGTACACCGTGACTGCAATGAAAAACCAAAGTCTTGTTTTGCTCGACGTTCTTTGTTTGCGAGATAATTCAAAGAGTTTTTCCAGAAATGGCTTCCCCTTGTCAAACTATGTTAATTTTGGTTTCGCTCCGCAAACTGAAATTTTAATTTATAATTTTATTAATGTAGCACAGTGTGACTGCAATCAAAAACCAAAGTCTTTTTCTGCGCCACATTCTTAGTTTTCGAGATAATTCAACGAGTTTGTCAACAAATGGCTTCCCTGGGTCAAACTTTCCTAATTTTGGTTTCGCCCCACACATTCAAATTTTAATTCATATTTTTATTAATGTAGAACAATATGACTGCAATTAAAAACCAAAGTTTGTCTTTGCGCCACGTTCTTATTTTTTCAGATAATTCAACGAGTTTTTCAACAAATGGCTTCCCTGGGTCAAAGTTTCCTAATTTTGGTTTCGCTCCGCAAACTGAAATTTTAATTAATATTTTTATTAATGTGGCACAACGTGACTGCAATCAAAAACCAAAGTCTTGTTTTTCCAGAAATGGCTTCCCCGTGTGAAACTTTGTTAATTTTGGTTTCGCTCCGCAAACTCAAATTTTAATTAATATTTTTATTAATGTAGCACAATGTGACTGCTATCAAGAATCAAAGTCTTTTTTTATTTTATTTTCTTGGTTTTCGAGATAATTCAAAGAGTTTTTCCAGAAATGGCTTCCCCGTGTGAAACATTGTTAATTTTGGTTTCGCTCCGCAAACTGAAATTTTAATTTATAATTTTATTAATGTAGCACAATGTGACTGCAATAAAAAACCAACGTCCTTTTCTGCGTCACATTCTTAGATTTCGAGATAATTTAAAGAGCTTGTAAACAAATGGCTTCCCTGGGTCAAACTTTCCTAATTTTGGTTTCGCCCCACAGATTCAAATTTTAATTCATATTTTTATTAATGTAGCACAATATGACTGCAATTAAAAACCAAAGTTTGTCTTTCCGCCACGTTCTTATTTTTTCAGATAATTCAACGAGTTTTTCAACAAATGGCTTCCCTGGGTCAAACTGTTAGTTTTGGTTTAGCTCCGCAAATCTCAAATTTTAATTAATATTTTCATTAATGTAGCACAACGTGACTACAATCAAAACCCAAAGTCTTTTTTGCGCCGCGTTCTTAGTTTTCGAGATAATTCAACGAGTTTGGCAACAAATGGCTTCGCTGTGTCAATATTTCCTAATTTTCGTTTCGCTCCGCAAACTGAAATTTTAATTAATATTTTTATTAATGTGGCACAACGTGACTGCAATCAAAAACCAAAGTCTTGTTTTGCTCCACGTTCTTTGTTTTCCAGATAATTCAAAGAGTTTTTCCAGAAATGGCTTCCCCATGTCATACTTTGTTATTTTTGGTTTCGCTCAGCAGTCTCAAATTTTAATTTATATTTTTATTAATGTAGCACAACGTGACTGCAATCACAAAACGAAGTCTTTTTTTATTTCATTTTCTTAGTTTCCAATATAATTTAAAGAGTTTGTCAACAAATGGCTTCCCTGGGTCAAACTTTCTCAATTTAGGTTTCGCCCCGCAAACTCAAATTTTAATTTACATTTTTATAAATGTAGCACAACGTGACTGCAATCACAAAGCAAAGTCTTTGTTTATTTCATGTTCTTAGTTTTCAAGATAATTCAACGAGTGTGGCAACAAATGGCTTCCCTGTGTCAATATTTCCTAATTTTCGTTTTACTCCGCAAACTCAAGTTTTAATTTATATTTTCATTAATGTAGAAAAAGCTGGCTGCAATCAAAAACCAAAGTCTTTTTTTGCGCCACGTTCTCAGTTTTCAAAATAATTCAAAGAGTTTTTCCAGAAATAGCTTCCCCGTGTGAAACTTTGTTAATTTTGTTTTCGCTCCGCAAACTGAAATTTTAATTTATAATTTTATTAATGTAGCACAGTGTGACTGCAATCAAAAACCAAAGTCTTTTTCTGCGCCACATTCTTAGTTTTCGAGATAATTCAACGAGTTTGTCAAAAAATGGCTTCCCTGGGTCAAAGTTTCCTAATTTTGGTTTCGCTCCGGAAACTTAAATTTTAATTAATATTTTTATTAATGTAGCACAACGTGACTGCAATAAAAAACCAAAGTCTTGTTTTGCTCCACGTTCTTTGTTTTCGAGATAATTCAAAGAGTTTTTCCAGAAATGGCTTCCCCGTGTCAAACTTTGTTAATTTTGGTTTCGCTCCGCAAACTCAAGTTTTAATTTTTATTTTCATTAATGTAGAAAAAGGTGACTGCAATCAAAAACCAAAGTCTTTTTTTGCGCCACGTTCTCAGTTTTCAAAATAATTCAAAGAGTTTTTCCAGAAATGGCTTCCCCGTGTGAAACTTTCTTAATTTTGGTTTCGCTCCGCAAACTCAAATTTTAATTAATATTTTTATTAATGTAGCACAATGTGACTGCAATCAAGAATCAAAATCTTTTTTTATTTTAATTTCTTCGTTTTCAAGATAATTTAAAGAGTTTGTCAACAAATGGCTTCCCTGTGTCAAACTTTCCTAATTTTGGTTTCGCCCCGCAAACTCAAATTTTAATTTATATTTTCATGAATGTAGCACAACGTGACTGCAATCAAAAACCAAAGTCTTGTTTTGCTCCACGTTCTTTGTTTTCGAGATAATTCAAAGAGTTTTTCCAGAAATGGCTTCCCCGTGTCAAACTTTGTAAATTTTGGTTTCGCTCCGCAATCTCAAGTTTTAATTTATATTTTTATTAATGTAGCACAACGTGACTGCAATCACAAAACAAAGTCTTTTTTTATTTCATTTTCTTAGTTTCCAAGATAATTTAAAGAGTTTGTCAACAAATGGCTTCCCTGGGTCAAACTTAGTTAATTTTGGTTTCGCTCCACAATCTCAAATTTTAGTTTACATTTTTATAAATGTAGCACAAAGTGACTGCAATCACAAAGCAAAGTCTTTGTTTATTTCATGTTCTTAGTTTTCAAGATAATTTAAAGAGTTTGTGCACAAATGGCTTCCCTGGGTCAAACTTTCCTAATTTTGGTTTCGCCCCGCAAACTCAAATTTTAATCTATATTTTTATTAATGTAGCACAATCTGACTGCAATCAAAAACCAAAGTCTTTTTCTGCGCCACATTCTTAGTTTTCGAGATAATTCAACGAGTTTGTCAACAAATGGCTTCCCTGGGTCAAACTTTCCTAATTTTGGTTTCGACCCGGAAACTCAAATTTTAATTTATATTTTCATTAATGTAACACAACGTGACTACAATCAAAAAACAAAGTCTTTTCTTATTTCATGTTCTTAGATTTCAATATAATTTAAAGAGTTTGTCAACAAATGGCTTCCCTGGGTCAAACTTTCCTAATTTTGATTTCTCCCCGCAAACTCAAATTTTAATTTATATTTTTATTAGTGTAGCACAATCTGACTGCAATCAAAAACCAAAGTCTTTTTTACGCCACGTTCTTAGTTTTCGAGATTATTCAACGAGTTTTGCAACAAATGGCTTCCCTGTGTCAATATTTCCTAATTTTCGTTTCACTCCGCAAACTCAAGTTTTAATTTATATTTTTATTAGTGTAGCACAATCTGACTGCAATCAAAAACCAAAGTCTTTTTTACGCCACGTTCTTAGTTTTCGAGATTATTCACAGAGTTTTTCCAGAAATGGCTTCCCTGGGTCAAACATTCCTAATTTTGGTTTCGCTCCGGAAACTTAAATTTTAATTAATATTTTTATTAATGTAGCACAACGTGACTGCAATAAAAAACCAAAGTCTTTTTTTGTGATACATTCTTAGCTTGCGAGATAATTCGACGAGTTTTGCAACAAATGGCTTCCCTGTCTAAATATTTCTTATTTTCGTTTCACTCCGCAAACTCAAGTTTTAATTTATATATTCATTAATGTAGCACAACGTGACTGTAATGAAAAACCAAAGTCTTTTATGCGCCACGTTCTTAGTTTTTAGATAATTCAAAGAGTTTTTCCAGAAATGGCTTCCCGGTGTGAAACATTGTTAATTTTGGTTTCGCTCCGGAAACTTAAATTTTAATTAATATTTTTATTAATGTAGCACAACGTGACTGCAATAAAAAACCAGAGTCTTGTTTTGCTCCACGTTCTCAGTTTTCAAAATAATTCAAAGAGTTTTTCCAGAAATGGCTTCCCCGTGTCAAACTTTGTTAATTTTGGTTTCGCTCCGCAATCTCAAGTTTTAATTTATATTTTTATTAGTGTAGCACAACGTGACTGCAATCAAAATCCAAAGTCTTGTTTTGGTCCACGTTCTTTGTTTTCGAGATAATTCAAAGAGTTTTTCCAGAAATGGCTTCCCGGTGTGAAACATTGTTAATTTTGGTTTCGCTCTGCAAACTGAAATTTTAATTTATAATTTTATTAATGTAGCACAGTGTGACTGCAATCAAGAACCAAAGTCTTTTTCTGCGCCACATTCTTAGTTTTCGAGATAATTCAACGAGTTTGTCAACAAATAGCTTCCCTGGGTCAAAGTTTCCTAATTTTGGTTTCGCTCCGGAAACTTAAATTTTAATTAATATTTTTATTAATGTAGCACAACGTGACTGCAATGAAAAACCAAAGTCTTCTTTTGCTGCACGTTCTTTGTTTTCGAGATAATTCAAAGAGTTTTTCCAGAAATGGCTTCCCCGTGTCAAACTTTGTTAATTTTGGTTTCGCTCCGCAATCTCAAGTTTTAATTTATATTTTTATTAGTGTAGCACAACGTGACTGCAATCAAAATCCAAAGTCTTGTTTTGCTCCACGTTTTTTGTTTTCGAGATAATTCAAAGAGTTTTTCCAGAAATGGCTTCCCCGTGTGAAACGTTGTTAATTTTGGTTTCGCCCCGCAAACTCAAATTTTAATTTATATTTTCATGAATGTAGCACAACGTTACTGCAATCAAAAACCAAAGTCTTTCTTTATTTCATTTTATTAGTTTCCAAGATAATTTAAAGAGTTTGTCAACAAATGGCTTCCCCGTGTCAAACTTTGTAAATTTTGGTTTCGCTCCGCAATCTCAAATTTTAATTCATATTTTTATTAATGTAGAACAATATGACTGCAATTAAAAACCAAAGTTTGTCTTTGAGCCACGTTCTTATTTTTTCAGATAATTCAACGAGTTTTTCAACAAATGGCTTCCCTGGGTCAAACTTTGTTAATTTTGGTTTAGCCCCGCAATCTCAAATTTTAATTTATATTTTCATTAATGTAGCACAATATGACTGCAATCAAAAACCAAAGTCTTTTTCTGCGCCACATTCTTAGTTTTAGAGATAATTCAACGAGTGTGGCAACAAATGGCTTCCCTGTGTCAATATTTCCTAATTTTCGTTTCACTCCGCGAACTCAAGTTTTAATTTATATTTTCATTAATTTAGCACAACGTGACTGTAATGAAAAACCAAAGTCTTTTTTACGCCACGTTCTTAGTTTTCGAGATTATTCACAGAGTTTTTCCAGAAATGGCTTCCCTGGGTCAAACTTTCCTAATTTTGGTTTCGCTCCGGAAACTCAAATTTTAATTTATATTTTTATTAATGTAGCACAACGTGACTGCAATCAAAAACGAAAGTCTTTTTTTTGCGCCACATTCATAGTTTTCGAGATAATTCAACGAGTTTGGCAACAAATGGCTTCCCTGTCTAAATATTTCTTATTTTCGTTTCACTCCGCAAACTCAAGTTTTAATTTATATTTTCATTAATGTAGCACCACGTGACTGTAATGAAAAACCAATGTCTTTTATGCGCCACGTTCTTAGTTTTTAGATAATTCAAAGAGTTTTTCCAGAAATGGCTTCCCCGGTGTGAAACTTTGTTAATTTTGGTTTCGCTCCGCAACCTAGAATTTTAATTAATATTTTTATTAATTTAGCACTATGTGACTGCCATCAGAAACCAAAGTCTTTTTTCTCGCCACGTTCTTAGTTTTCGAGATTATTCAAAGAGTTTTTCCAGAAATGGCTTCCCGGTGTGAAACATTGTTAATTTTGGTTTCGCTCCGCAATCTGAAATTTTAATTAATATTTTTATTAATGTAGCACAACGTGACTGCAATCAAAAACCAAAGTCTTTTTTTGCGCCACGTTCTCAGTTTTCAAAATAATTCAAAGAGTTTTTCCAGAAATAGCTTCCCCGTGTGAAACTTTGTTAATTTTGTTTTCGCTCCGCAAACTGAAATTTTAATTTATAATTTTATTAATGTAGCACAACGTGACTGCAATAAAAAACCAAAGTCTTGTTTTGCTCCACGTTCTTTGTTTTCGAGATAATTCAAAGAGTTTTTCCAGAAATGGCTTCCCCGTGTCAAACTTTGTTAATTTTGGTTTCGCTCCGCAATCTCAAGTTTTAATTTATATTTTTATTAGTGTAGCACAACGTGACTGCAATCAAAATCCAAAGTCTTGTTTTGCTCCACGTTTTTTGTTTTCGAGATAATTCAAAGAGTTTTTCCAGAAATGGCTTCCCCGTGTGAAACGTTGTTAATTTTGGTTTCGCCCCGCAAACTCAAATTTTAATTTATATTTTCATGAATGTAGCACAAAGTTACTGCAATCAAAAACCAAAGTCTTTTTTCTCGCCACGTTCTTAGTTTTCGAGATTATTCGAAGAGTTTTTCCAGAAATGGCTTCCCCGTGTGAAACTTTGTTAATTTTGGTTTCGCTCCGCAATCTCAAGTTTTAATTTATATTTTTATTAATGTAGCACAACGTGACTGCAATCACAAAACAAA
Source organism: Diplolepis rosae (assembly GCA_030998225.1). Taxonomy (NCBI): domain Eukaryota; kingdom Metazoa; phylum Arthropoda; class Insecta; order Hymenoptera; family Diplolepididae; genus Diplolepis; species Diplolepis rosae. The sequence goes on from JAPYXD010000679.1 coordinate 1,385,729, forward strand.
GTCTTTTTTTATTTCATTTCCTTAGTTTCCAAGATAATTCAAAGAGTTTTTCCAGAAATGGCTTCCCTGTGTCAAACTTTCCTAATTTTGGTTTCGCCCCGCAAACTCAAATTTTAATGTATAATTTTATTAATGTAGCACAGTGTGACTGTAATCAAAAACCAAAGTCTTTTTCTGCGCCGCGTTCTTAGTTTTCGAGATAATTCAACGAGTTTTTCAACAAATGGCTTCCCTGGGTCAAACTATGTTAATTTTGGTTTCGCTCCGCAAACTGAAATTTTAATTTATAATTTTATCAATGTAGCACAACGTGACTACAATCAAAAACCAAAGTCTTTTTTTGCGCCACGTTCTTAGTTTTCGAGATAATTCAACGAGCTTGGCAACAAATGTCTTCGCTGTGTCAATATTTCCTAATTTTCGTTTCGCTCCGCAAACTCAAGTTTTAATTCATATTTTCATTAATGTAGCACAACGTGACTGCAATGAAAAACCAAAGTCTTTTTTGCGCCACGTTGTTAGTTTTCGACATTATTCAAAGTGTTTTTCCAGAAATGGCTTCCCCGTGTCAAACATAGTTAATTTTGGTTTCGCTCCGCAAACTTAAATTTTAACTAATATTTTTATTAATGTAGCACAACGTGACTGCAGTAAAAAATCAAAGTCTTTTTGAGCCACATTCTTAGTTTTCGAGATAATTCAACGAGTTTGTGAACAAATGGCTTCCCTGGGACAAAGGTTCCTAATTTTGGTTTCGCTCCGCATTCTCAAATTTTAATTAATATTTTGATTAATGTAGCACAACGTGACTGCAATAAAAAACCAAAGTCTTGTTTTGCTCGACGTTCTTTGCTTGCGAGATAATTCAAAGAGTATTTCCAGAAATGGCTTCCCCGTGTCAAACTTTGTAAATATTGGTTTCGCTCCGCAATCTCAAGTTTTAATTTATATTTTTATTAATGTAGCACAACGTGACTGCAATCACAAAACAAAGTCTTGTTTTGCTCGACGTTCTTTGCTTGCGAGATAATTCAAAGAGTTTTTCCAGAAATGGCTTCCCCGTGTCAAACTTTGTAAATTTTGGTTTCGCTCCGCAATCTCAAGTTTTACTTTATATTTTTATTAATGTAGTACACCGTGACTGCAATAAAAAACCAAAGTCTTGTTTTGCTCGACGTTCTTTGTTTGCGAGATAATTCAAAGAGTTTTTCCAGAAATGGCTTCCCCGTGTCAAACTTTGTAAATTTTGGTTTCGCTCCGCAATCTCAAGTTTTAATTTATATTTTTATTAATGTAGCACAACGTGACTGCAATCACAAAACAAAGTCTTGTTTTGCTCGACGTTCTTTGCTTGCGAGATAATTCAAAGAGTTTTTCCAGAAATGGCTTCCCCGTGTGAAACTTTGTTAATTTTGGTTTCGCTCCGCAATCTCAAGTTTTAATTTATATTCTTATTAATGTAGCACAACGTGACTGCAATCACAAAGCAAAGTCTTTGTTTATTTCATGTTCTTAGTTTTCAAGATAATTTAAAGAGTTTGTGCACAAATGGCTTCCCTGGGTCAAACTTTCCTAATTTTGGTTTCGCCCCGCAAACTCAAATTTTAATCTATATTTTTATTAATGTAGCACAATCTGACTGCAATCAAAAACCAAAGTCTTTTTCTGCGCCACATTCTTAGTTTTCGAGATAATTCAACGAGTTTGTCAACAAATGGCTTCCCTGGGTCAAACTTTCCTAATTTTGGTTTCGACCCGGAAACTCAAATTTTAATTTATATTTTCATTAATGTAACACAACGTGACTACAATCAAAAAACAAAGTCTTTTCTTATTTCATGTTCTTAGATTTCAATATAATTTAAAGAGTTTGTCAACAAATGGCTTCCCTGGGTCAAACTTTCCTAATTTTGGTTTCGCCCCGCAAACTCAAATTTTAATTTATATTTTTATTAATGTAGCACAATGTGACTGCAATCAAAAACCAAAGTCTTTTTCTGCGCCACATTCTTAGTTTTCGAGATAATTCAACGAGTTTGTCAACAAATGGCTTCCCTGGGACAAAGGTTCCTAATTTTGGTTTCGCTCCGCAAACTTAAATTTTAATTAATATTTTTATTAATGTAGCACAACGTGACTGCAATAAAAAACCAAAGTCTTGTTTTGCTCGACGTTCTTTGTTTGCGAGATAATTCAAAGAGTTTTTCCAGAAATGGCTTCCCCGTGTCAAACTTTGTAAATTTTGGTTTCGCTCCGCAATCTCAAGTTTTAATTTATATTTTTATTAATGTAGCACAACGTGACTGCAATCACAAAACAAAGTCTTGTTTTGCTCGACGTTCTTTGCTTGCGAGATAATTCAAAGAGTTTTTCCAGAAATGGCTTCCCCTTGTCAAACTATGTTAATTTTGGTTTCGCTCCGCAAACTCAAATTTTAATTAATATTTTTATTAATGTAGCACAGTGTGACTGCAATCAAAAACCAAAGTCTTTTTCTGCGCCACATTCTTAGTTTTCGAGATAATTCAACGAGTTTGTCAACAAATGGCTTCCCTGGGTCAAAGTTTCCTAATTTTGGTTTCGCTCCGGAAACTTAAATTTTAATTAATATTTTTATTAATGTAGCACAACGTGACTGCAATAAAAAACCAAAGTCTTGTTTTGCTCGACGTTCTTTGTTTTCGAGATAATTCAAAGATTGTTTCCAGAAATGGCTTCACCGTGTCAAACTTTGTAAATATTGGTTTCGCTCCGCAATCTCAAGTTTTAATTTATATTTTTATTAATGTAGCACAACGTGACTGCAATCACAAAACAAAGTCTTTTTTTATTTCATTTTCTTATTTTCCAAGATAATTTAAAGAGTTTGTTAACAAATGGCATCCCTGGGTCAAACTTTCTCAATTTAGGTTTCGCCCCGCAAACTCAAATTTTAATTTATATTCTTATTAATGTAGCACAATGTGACTGCAATTAAAAACCAAAGTTTGTCTTTGCGCCACGTTCTTAATTTTTCAGATAATTCAACGAGTTTTTCAACAAGTGGCTTCCCTGGGTCAAACTTTGTTAATTTTGGTTTAGCTCCGCAATCTCAAATTTTAATTAATATTTTCATTAATGTAGCACAACGTGACTACAATTAAAAACCAAAGTCCTTTTTTGCGCCACGTTCTTAATTTTCGAGATAATTCAACGAGTTTGGCAACAAATGGCTTCGCTGTGTCAATATTTCCTAATTTTCGTTTCGCTCCGCAAACTCAAGATTTAATTTATAATTTTATTAATGTAGCACAGTGTGACTGCAATCAAAAACCAAAGTCTTTTTCTGCGCCACATTCTTAGTTTTCGAGATAATTCAACGAGTTTGTCAAAAAATAGCTTCCCTGGGTCAAAGTTTCCTAATTTTGGTTTCGCTCCGCAAACTCAAATTTTAATTTATATTTTTATTAATGTAGCACAATGTGACTGCGATTAAAAACCAAAGTCCTTTTCTGCGCCACATTCTTAGTTTTCGAGATAATTCAACGAGTTTGTCAACAAATGGCTTCCCTGGGTCAAACTTTCCTAATTTTGGATTCGCCCCACAGATTAAAATTTTAATTCATATTTTTATTAATGTAGCACAACGTGACTGCAATAAAAAACCAAAGTCTTTTTTTGCGCCACGTTCTCAGTTTTCAAAATAATTCAAAGAGTTTTTCCAGAAATAGCTTCCCCGTGTGAAACTTTGTTAATTTTGTTTTCGCTCCGCAAACTGAAATTTTAATTTATAATTTTATTAATGTAGCACAGTGTGACTGCAATCAAGAATCAAAGTCTTTTTTTATTTTATTTTCTTGGTTTTCGAGATAATTCAAAGAGTTTTTCCAGAAATGGCTTCCCCGTGTGAAACATTGTTAATTTTGGTTTCGCCCCGCAAACTCAAATTTTAATTTATATTTTCATGAATGTAGCACAGTGTGACTGCAATCAAAAACCAAAGTCTTTTTCTGCGCCACATTCTTAGTTTTCGAGATAATTCAACGAGTTTGTCAACAAATGGCTTCCCCGTGTGAAACTTTGTTAATTTTATTTTCGCTCTGCAAACTGAAATTTTAATTAATATTTTTATTAATGTGGCACAACGTGACTGCAATCAAGAATCAAAGTCTTTTTTTATTTTATTTTCTTGGTTTTCGAGATAATTCAAAGAGTTTTTCCAGAAATGGCTTCCCCGTGTGAAACATTGTTAATTTTGGTTTCGCCCCGCAAACTCAAATTTTAATTTATATTTTCATGAATGTAGCACAACGTTACTGCAATCAAAAATCAAAGTCTTTTTTCTCGCCACGTTCTTAGTTTTCGAGATTATTCGAAGAGTTTTTCCAGAAATGGCTTCCCCGTGTCAAACTTTGTAAATTTTGGTTTCGCTCCGCAATCTCAAGTTTTAATTTATATTTTTATTAATGTAGCACAACGTGACTGCAATCACAAAACAAAGTCTTTTTTTATTTCATTTCCTTAGTTTCCAAGATAATTTAAAGAGTTTGTCAACAAATGGCTTCCCTGGGTCAAAGTTTCCTAATTTTGGTTTCGCTCCGCAAACTTGAATTTTAATTAATATTTTTATTAATGTAGTACAACGTGACTGCAATAAAAAACAAAAGTCTTGTTTTGCTCCACGTTCTTTGTTTTCGAGATAATTCAAAGAGTTTTTCCAGAAATGGCTTCCCCGTGTCAAACTTTGTTAATTTTGGTTTCGCTCCGCAAACTGAAATTTTAATTTATAATTTTATTAATGTAGCACAGTGTGACTGCAATCAAAAACCAAAGTCTTTTTCTGCGCCACATTCTTAGTTTTCGAGATAATTCAACGAGTTTGTCAACAAATGGCTTCCCTGGGTCAAAGTTTCCTAATTTTGGTTTCGCTCCGGAAACTTAAATTTTAATTAATATTTTTATTAATGTAGCACAACGTGACTGCAATAAAAAACCAAAGTCTTGTTTTGCTCCACGTTCTTTGTTTTCGAGATAATTCAAAGAGTTTTTCCAGAAATGGCTTCCCCGTGTCAAACTTTGTTAATTTTGGTTTCGCTCCGCAATCTCAAGTTTTAATTTATATTTTTATTAGTGTAGCACAACGTGACTGCAATCAAAATCCAGAGTCTTTTTTCATGCCACGTTCTTAGTTTTCGAGATTATTCAAAGAGTTTTTCCAGAAATGGCTTCCCCGTGTCAAACTTTGTTAATTTTGGTTTCGCCCCGCAAACTTAAATTTTAACTAATATTTTTATTAATGTAGCACAACGTGACTGCAGTAAAAAATCAAAGTCTTTTTTTGCGCCAAGTTCTTAGTTTTCGAGATAATTCAAAAACTTTTTCCAGAAATGGCTTCCCCGTGTTAAACTTTGTTAATTTTGGTTTCGCTCCGCAGTCTCAAATTTTAATTAATATTTTTATTAATGTAGCACAACGTGACTGCAATCACAAAACAAAGTCTTTTTTTATTTCATTTCCTTAGTTTCCAAGATAATTTAAAGAGTTTGTCAACAAATGGATTCCCTGGGTCAAATTTTCCTAATTTTGGTTTCGCCCCACAGATTCAAATTTTAATTCATATTTTTATTAATGTAGAATAATATGACTGCAATTAAAAACCAAAGTTTGTCTTTGCGCCACGTTCTTATTTTTTCAGATAATTCAACGAGTTTTTCAACAAATGGCTTCCCTGGGTCAAAGTTTCCTAATTTTGGTTTCGCCCCACAAATTCCAATTTTAACTCATATTTTTATTAATGTAGAACAATATGACTGCAATCAAAAACCAAAGTCTTTTTTATTTCATGTTCTTAGTTTCCATGATAATTTAAAGAGTTTGTGAACAAATGGCTTCCCTGGCTCAAACTTTCCTAATTTTGGATTCGATCCGGATAGTCGAATTTTAATTTATATTATCATTAATGTAACACAACGTCACTACAATCAAAAAACAAAGTCTGTTTTTATTTACTGATCTTAGATTTCAAGATAATATAAAGATTTTGTCAAAAAATGGCTTCACTGGGTAAAACTTTCCTAATTTTCGTTTGCCCCGCAAACTCAAATTTTAATTTATATATTTATTAGTGTAGCACAATGTGACTGCAGTCAAAAACCAAAGTCTTTTTTTGCGCCACGTTCTTAGTTTTTGAGGTAATTCAACGAGTTTGGCAACAAATGGCATCCCTGGGTCAAACTTTCCTAATTTTGGTTTCGATCCGGATACTCAAATTTTAATTTACATTTTTATTAATGTAGCACAACGTGACTGCAATCACAAAGCAAAGTCTTTTTTAATTTCATGTTCTTAGTTTTCAAGATAATTTAAAGAGTTTGTGCACAAATGGTTCCCTGGGTCAAACTTTCCTAATTTTGGTTTCGCCCCGCAAACTCAAATTTTAATTTATATATTTATTAGTGTAGCACAATGTGACTGCAATCAAAAACCAAAGTCTTTTTTTGCGCCACGTTCTTAGATTTCAAGATAATTTAAAGAGTTTGGCAACAAATGGCATCCCTGGGTCAAACTTTCCTAATTTTGGTTTCGATCCGGATACTCAAATTTTAATTTACATTTTTATTAATGTAGCACAACGTGACTGCAATCACAAAGCAAAGTCTTTTTTCATTTCATGTTCTTAGTTTTCAAGATAATTTAAAGAGTTTGTGCACAAATGGCTTCCCTGGGTCAAACTTTCCTAATTTTGGTTTCGCCCCGCAAACTCAAATTTTAATTTATATTTTTATTAATGTAGCACAATCTGACTGCAATCAAAAACGAAAGTCTTTTTTTTGCGCCACATTCTTAGTTTTCGAGATAATTCAACGAGTTTGTCAACAAATGGCTTCCCTGGGTCAAACTTTCCTAATTTTGGTTTCGACCCGGAAACTCAATTTTTAATTTATATTTTCATTAATGTAACACAACGTGACTACAATCAAAAAACAAAGTCTTTTCTTATTTCATGTTCTTAGATTTCAATATAATTTAAAGAGTTTGTCAACAAATGGCTTCGCTGTGTCAATATTTCCTAATTTTCGTTTTGCTCCGCAAACTCAAGATTTAATTTATATTTTCATTAATGTAGCACAACGTGACTGCAATGAAAAACCAAAGTCTTTTTTGCGCCACGTTCTTAGTTTTCGAGATTATTCAAAGAGTTTTTCCAGAAATGGCTTCCCCGTGTCAAACTTTGTTAATTTTGGTTTCGCTCCGCAATCTCAAATTTTAATTTACATTTTTATTAATGTCGCACAAAGTGACTGCAATCACAAAGCAAAGACTTTGTTTATTTCATGTTCTTAGTTTTCAAGATAATTTAAAGAGTTTGTGCACAAATGGCTTCCCTGGGTCAAACTTTCCTAATTTTGGTTTCGCCCCGCAAACTCAAATTTTAATCTATATTTTTATTAATGTAGCACAATCTGACTGCAATCTAAAACCAAAGTCCTTTTTTGCGCCACATTCTTAGTTTTCGAGATAATTCAACGAGTTTGGCAACAAATGGCTTCCCTGTCTAAATATTTCTTATTTTCGTTTCACTCCGCAAACTCAAGTTTTAATTTATATTTTCATTAATGTAGCACAACGTGACTGTAATGAAAAACCAATGTCTTTTATGCGCCACGTTCTTAGTTTTTAGATAATTCAAAGAGTTTTTCCAGAAATAGCTTCCGCGTGTGAAACTTTGTTAATTTTGGTTTCGCTCCGCAAACTAGAATTTTAATTAATATGTTTAATAATGTAGCGCAATGTGACTGCAATCAGAAATCAAAGTCTTTTTTCTCGCCACGTTCTTAGTTTTCGAGATTATTCAAAGAGTTTTTCCAGAAATGGCTTCCCCGTGTCAAACTTTCCTAATTTTGGTTTCGACCCGGAAACTCAATTTTTAATTTATATTTTCATTAATGTAACACAACGTGACTACAATCAAAAAACAAAGTCTTTTTTTATTTCATGTTCTTAGATTTCAAGATAATTTAAAGAGTTTGTTAACAAATGGCATCCCTGGGTCAAACTTTCCTAATTTTGGTTTCGAACCGCAAACTCAAATTTTAATTTATATTTTCATTAATGTAACACAACGTGACTACAATCAAAAAACAAAGTCTTTTCTTATTTCATGTTCTTAGATTTCAATATAATTTAAAGAGTTTGTCAACAAATGGCTTCCCTGGTTCAAACTAACCTAATTTTGGTTTCTCCCCGCAAACTCAAATTTTAATTTATATTTTTATTAGTGTAGCACAATATGACTGCAATAAAAAACGAAAGTATTTTTTTTGCGCCACATTCTTAGTTTTCGAGATAATTCAACGAGTTTGTCAACAAATGGCTTCCCTGGGTCAAACTTTCCTAATTTTGGTTTCGACTCGGAAACTCAAATTTTAATTTATATTTTCATTAATGTAACACAACGTGACTGCAATAAAAAAACAAAGTCTTTTTTTACTTCATGTTCTTAGATTTCAAGATAATTTAAAGAGTTTGTCAACAAATGGCTTCCCTGGGTCAAACTTTCCTAATTTTGGTTTCGACCCGGAAACTCAAATTTTAATTTATATTTTCATTAATGCAACACAGCGTGACTACAATAAAAAAACAAAGTCTTTTCTTAGTTCATGTTCTTAGATTTCGAGATAATTTAACGAGTTTGTCAACAAATGGCTTCCCTGGGTCAAACTTTCCTAATTTTGGTTTCTCCCCGCAAACTCAAATTTTAATTTGTATTTTTATTAGTGTAGCACAACGTGACTGCAATCAAAATCCAGAGTCTTTTTTCATTCCACGTTCTTAGTTTTCGAGGTAATTCAACGAGTTTGGCAACAAATGGCTTCCCTGTCTAAATATTTCTTATTTTCGTTTCACTCCGCAAACTCAAGTTTTAATTTATATTTTCATTAATGTAGCACAACGTGACTGTAATGAAAAACCAAAGTCTTTTTTGCGCCACGTTCTTAGTTTTCGAGATAATTCAAAGAGTTTTTCCAGAAATGGCTTCCCCGTGTGAAACTTTGTTAATTGTGGTTTCGCTGCGCAAACTAGAATTTTAATTAATATTTTTATTAATGCAGCACAATGTGACTGTAATCAAAAACCAAAGTCTTTTTTTACGCCACGTTCTTAGTTTTCGAGATTATTCAAAGAGTTTTTCCAGAAATGTCTTCCCGGTGTGAAACATTGTTAATTTTGGTTTCGCTCCGCAAACTGAAATTTTAATTTATATTTTCATTAATGTAACACAACGTGACTACAATAAAAAAACAAAGTCTTTTTTTACTTCATGTTCTTAGATTTCAAGATAATTTAAAGAGTTTGTCAACAAATGGCTTCCCTGTCTCAAAAATTCATAATTTTGGATTCGCCCGCAAACTCAAATTTTTATTCATATTTTTATTAATGTAGCAGAACGTGACTGCAATGAAAAACCAAAGTCTTTTTTGCGCCACGTTCTTAGTTTTCGAGATTATTCAAAGAGTTTTTCCAGAAATGGCTTCCCCGTGTCAAACATAGTTAATTTTGGTTTCGCTCCACAATCTCAAATTTTAGTTTACATTTTTATAAATGTATCACAACGTGACTGCAATCACAAAGCAAAGTCTTTTTTTATTTCATGTTCTTAGTTTTCAAGATAATTTAAAGAGTTTGTGCACAAATGGCTTCCCAGGGTCACACTTTCCTAATTTTGGTTTCTCCCCGCAAACTCAAATTTTAATTTATATTTTTATTAGTGTAGCACAATATGACTGCAATCTAAAACCAAAGTCCTTTTTTGCGCCACATTCTTAGTTTTCGAGATAATTCAACGAGTTTGGCAACAAATGGCTTCCCTGTCTAAATATTTCTTATTTTCGTTTCACTCCGCAAACTCAAGTTTTAATTTATATTTTCATTAATGTAGCACAACGTGACTGTAATGAAAAACCAAAGTCTTTTATGCGCCACGTTCTTAGTTTTTAGATAATTCAAAGAGTTTTTCCAGAAATAGCTTCCGCGTGTGAAACTTTGTTAATTTTGGTTTCGCTCCGCAAACTAGAATTTTAATTAATATGTTTAATAATGTAGCGCAATGTGACTGCAATCAGAAATCAAAGTCTTTTTTCTCGCCACGTTCTTAGTTTTCGAGATTATTCAAAGAGTTTTTCCAGAAATGGCTTCCCGGTGTGAAACATTGTTAATTTTGGTTTCGCTCCGGAAACTTAAATTTTAATTAATATTTTTATTAATGTAGCACAACGTGACTGCAATAAAAAACCAGAGTCTTTTTTTTGCGCCACATTCTTAGTTTTCGAGATAATTCAACGAGTTTGTCAACAAATGGCTTCCCTGGGTCAAACTTTCCTAATTTTGGTTTCGACTCGGAAACTCAAATTTTAATTTATATTTTCATTAATGTAACACAACGTGACTACAATAAAAAAACAAAGTCTTTTTTTACTTCATGTTCTTAGATTTCAAGATAATTTAAAGAGTTTGTCAACAAATGGCTTCCCTGGGTCAAACTTTCCTAATTTTGGTTTCTCCCCGCAAACTCAAATTTTAATTTATATTTTTATTAGTGTAGCACAACGTGACTGCAATCAAAAACCAGAGTCTTTTTTCATGCCACGTTCTTAGTTTTCGAGGTAATTCAACGAGTTTGGCAACAAATGGCTTCCCTGTCTAAATATTTCTTATTTTCGTTTCACTCCGCAAACTCAAGTTTTAATTTATATTTTCATTAATGTAGCACAACGTGACTGTAATGAAAAACCAAAGTCTTTTTTGCGCCACGTTCTTAGTTTTCGAGATAATTCAAAGAGTTTTTCCAGAAATGGCTTCCCCGTGTGAAACTTTGTTAATTGTGGTTTCGCTGCGCAAACTAGAATTTTAATTAATATTTTTATTAATGTAGCACAATGTGACTGCAATCAGAAACCGAAGTCTTTTTTCTCGACACGTTCTTAGTTTTCGAGATTATTCAAAGAGTTTTTCCAGAAAAGGCTTCCCGGTGTGAAACATTGTTAATTTTGGTTTCGCTCCGCAAACTGAAATTTTAATTTATAATTTTATTAATGTAGCACAACGTGACTGCAATCACAAACCGAAGTCTTTTTTTATTTCATGTTCTTAGTTTCCAAGATAATTTAAAGAGTTTGTCAACAAATGGCTTCCCTGGCTCAAACTTTCCTAATTTTGGATTCGCCCGCAAACTCAAATTTTTATTCATATTTTTATTAATGTAGCAGAACGTGACTGCAATCAAAAACCAAAGTCTTTTTTAGCGCCACGTTCTTAGTTTTCGAGATAATTCAAAGAGTTTTTCCAGAAATGGCTTCCCTGGGTCAAACTTTCCTAATTTTGGTTTCGATCCGGATACTCAAATTTTAATTTATATTTTCATTAATGTAACACAACGTGACTACAATCAAAAAACAAAGTCTTTTTTTATTTCATGTTCTTAGATTTCAAGATAATTTAAAGAGTTTGTTAACAAATGGCATCCCTGGGTCAAACTTTCCTAATTTTGGTTTCGATCCGGATACTCAAATTTTAATTTACATTTTTATTAATGTAGCACAACGTGACTGCAATCAAAAAACAAAGTCTTTTCTTATTTCATGTTCTTAGATTTCAATATAATTTAAAGAGTTTGTCAACAAATGGCTTCCCTGGGTCAAACTTTCCTAATTTTGGTTTCTCCCCGCAAACTCAAATTTTAATTTATATTTTTATTAGTGTAGCACAACGTGACTGCAATCAAAAACCAGAGTCTTTTTTCATGCCACGTTCTTAGTTTTCGAGGTAATTCAACGAGTTTGGCAACAAATGGCTTCCCTGTCTAAATATTTCTTATTTTCGTTTCACTCCGCAAACTCAAGTTTTAATTTATATTTTCATTAATGTAGCACAACGTGACTGTAATGAAAAACCAAAGTCTTTTTTGCGCCACGTTCTTAGTTTTCGAGATAATTCAAAGAGTTTTTCCAGAAATGGCTTCCCCGTGTGAAACTTTGTTAATTGTGGTTTCGCTGCGCAAACTAGAATTTTAATTAATATTTTTATTAATGTAGCACAATGTGACTGCAATCAGAAACCGAAGTCTTTTTTCTCGACACGTTCTTAGTTTTCGAGATTATTCAAAGAGTTTTTCCAGAAAAGGCTTCCCGGTGTGAAACATTGTTAATTTTGGTTTCGCTCCGCAAACTGAAATTTTAATTTATAATTTTATTAATGTAGCACAACGTGACTGCAATCACAAACCGAAGTCTTTTTTTATTTCATGTTCTTAGTTTCCAAGATAATTTAAAGAGTTTGTCAACAAATGGCTTCCCTGGCTCAAACTTTCCTAATTTTGGTTTCTCCCCGCAAACTCAAATTTTAATTCATATCTTTATTAATGTAGCACAATATGACTGCAATCAAAAACCAAAGTCCTTTTTTGCACAAATTCTTAGTTTTCGAGATAATTCAAAAACTTTTTCCAGAAATGGCTTCCCCGTGTTAAACTTTGTTAATTTTGGTTTCGCTCCGCAGTCTCAAATTTTAATTAATATTTTTATTAATGTAGCACAACGTGACTGCAATAAAAAACCAAAGTCTTGTTTTGCTCGACGTTCTTTGTTTTCGAGATAATCCAAGAGTTTTTCCAGAAATGGCTTCCCCGTGTCAAACTTTGTTAATTTTGGTTTCGCTCCGCAAACTGAAATTTTAATTTATAATTTTATTAATGTAGCACAATGTGACTGCAATCAAAAACCAAAGTCTTTTTTTGCTCCACGTTCTCAGTTTTCAAAATAATTCAAAGAGTTTTTCCAGAAATGGCTTCCCCGTGTGAAACTTTGTAAATTTTGGTTTCGCTCCGCAATCTCAAGTTTTAATTTATATTTTTATTAATGTAGCACAACGTGACTGCAATCACAAAACAAAGTCTTTTTTTGCGCCACGTTCTCAGTTTTCAAAATAATTCAAAGAGTTTTTCCAGAAATGGCTTCCCCGTGTGAAACATTGTTAATTTTGGTTTCGCTCCGCAAACTGAAATTTTAATTTATAATTTTATTAATGTAGCACAATGTGACTGCAATCAAAAACCAAAGTCTTTTTTGCGCCACATTCTTAGTTTTCGAGATAATTCAACGAGTTTGTCAACAAATGGCTTCCCTGGGACAAAGGTTCCTAATTTTGGTTTCGCTCCGCAAACTTAAATTTTAATAAATATTTTTATTAATGTAGCACAACGTGACTGCAATAAAAAACCAAAGTCTTTTTTTGCTCCACGTTCTTAGTTTTCGAGATAATTCAAAGAGTTTTTCCAGAAATGGCTTCCCCGTGTCAAACTTTGTAAATTTTGGTTTCGCTCCGCAATCTCAAGTTTTAATTTATATTTTCATTAATGTAGCACAACGTGACTGCAATGAAAAACCAAAGTCTTTTTTTGCGCCACGTTCTCAGTTTTCAAAATAATTCAAAGAGTTTTTCCAGAAATAGCTTCCCCGTGTGAAACTTTGTTAATTTTGGTTTCGCTCCGCAATCTCAAATTTTAATTTATATTCTTATTAATGTAGCACATTGTGACTGCGATTAAAAACCAAAGTTTGTCTTTGCGCCACGTTCTTATTTTTTCAGATAATTCAACGAGTTTTTCAACAAATGGCTTCCCTGGGTCAAACCTTGTTAATTTTGGTTTAGCTCCGCAATCTCAAATTTTAATTAATATTTTCATTCATGATTAATTTTATTAATGTAGCACAACGTGACTACAATCAAAAACCAAAGTCTTTTTTTGCGCCACGTTCTTAATTTTCGAGATAATTCAACGAGTTTGGCAACAAATGGCTTCCCTGTCTAAATATTTCCTAATTTTCGTTTCGCTCCGCAAACTCAAGATTTAATTTATATTTTCATTAATGTAGAACAACGTGACTGCAATGAAAAACCAAAGTCTTTTTTGCGCCACGTTCTTAGTTTTCGAGATTATTCAAAGAGTTTTTCCAGAAATGGCTTCCCCGTGTCAAACTTTCCTAATTTTGGTTTCGCTCCACAATCTCAAATTTTAATTTACAATTTTATAAATGTAGCACAACGTGACTGCAATCACAAAGCAAAGTCTTTTTTTATTTCATGTTCTTAGATTTCAATATAATTTAAAGAGTTTGTCAACAAATGGCTTCCCTGGTTCAAACTAACCTAATTTTGGTTTCTCCCCGCAAACTCAAATTTTAATTTATATTTTTATTAGTGTAGCACAATATGACTGCAATCTAAAACCAAAGTCCTTTTTTGCGCCACATTCTTAGTTTTCGAGATAATTCAACGAGTTTGGCAACAAATGGCTTCCCTGTCTAAATATTTCTTATTTTCGTTTCACTCCGCAAACTCAAGTTTTAATTTATATTTTCATTAATGTAGCACAACGTGACTGTAATGAAAAACCAAAGTCTTTTATGCGCCACGTTCTTAGTTTTCGAGATGATTCAAAGAGTATTTCCAGAAATGGCTTCCCCGTGTCAAACTTAGTTAATTTTGGTTTCGCTCCACAATCTCAAATTTTAATTTACATTTTTATAAATGTAGCACAACGTGACTGCAATGAAAAACCAAAGTCTTTTTTTATTTCATGTTCTTAGATTTCAATATAATTTAAAGAGTTTGTCAACAAATGGCTTCCCTGGGTCAAACTAACCTAATTTTGGTTTCTCCCCGCAAACTCAAATTTAAATTTATATTTTCATTAATGTAGCACAACGTGACTACAATCAAAAACCAAAGTCTTTTTTTGCGCCACGTTCTTAATTTTCGAGATAATTCAACGAGTTTGGCGACAAATGGCTTCGCTGTGTCAATATTTCCTAATTTTCGTTTCGCTCCGCAAACTCAAGATTTAATTTATATTTTCATTAATGTAGCACAACGTGACTGCAATGAAAAACCAAAGTCTTTTTTGCGCCACGTTCTTAGTTTTCGAGATAATTCAAAGAGTTTTTCCAGAAATGGCTTCCCCGTGTCAAACTTAGTTAATTTTGGTTTCGCTCCACAATCTCAAATTTTAGTTTACAATTATATACATCTATCACAAACTGAATGCAATCAAAAAGCAAAGTCTTTTTTTATTTCATGTTCTTAGTTTTCAAGATAATTTAAAGAGTTTGTGCACAAATGGCTTCCCAGGGTCAAACTTTCCTAATTTTGGTTTCGCCCCGCAAACTCAAATTTTAATCTATATTTTTATTAATGTAGCACAATCTGACTGCAATCAAAAACCAAAGTCTTTTTCTGCGCCACATTCTTAGTTTTCGAGATAATTCAACGAGTTTGTCAACAAATGGCTTCCCTGGGTCAAACTTTCCTAATTTTGGTTTCGACCCGGAAACTCAAATTTTAATTTATATTTTCATTAATGTAACACAACGTGACTACAATAAAAAAACAAAGTCTTTTCTTAGTTCATGTTCTTAGATTTCAAGATAATTTAAAGAGTTTGTCAACAAATGGCTTCCCTGGGTCAAACTTTCCTAATTTTGGTTTCGCCCCGCAAACTCAAATTTTAATTTATATTTTTATTAATGTAGCACAATCTGACTGCAATCAAAAACCAAAGTCCTTTTTTGCGCCACATTCTTATTTTTCGAGATAATTCAACGAGTTTGGCAACAAATGGCTTCCCTGTCTAAATATTTCTTATTTTCGTTTCACTCCGCAAACTCAAGTTTTAATTTATATTTTCATTAATGTAGGACAACGTGACTGTAATGAAAAACCAATGTCTTTTATGCGCCACGTTCTTAGTTTTTAGATAATTCAAAGAGTTTTTCCAGAAATGGGTTCCCGGTGTGAAAGTTTCTTAATTTTGGTTTCGCCCCGCAAACTCAAATTTCAATTTATATTTTTGTTAATGTAGCACAATCTGACTGCAATCAAAAACCAAAGTCTTTTTTTGCGCCACATTCTTAGTTTTCGAGATAATTCAACGAGTTTGTCAACAAATGGCTTCCCCGTGTCAAACTTTCCTAATTTTGGTTTCGACCCGGAAACTCAATTTTTAATTTATATTTTCATTAATGTAACACAACGTGACTACAATCAAAAAACAAAGTCTTTTCTTATTTCATGTTCTTAGATTTCAATATAATTTAAAGAGTTTGTCAACAAATGGCTTCCCTGGTTCAAACTAACCTAATTTTGGTTTCTCCCCGCAAACTCAAATTTTAATTTATATTTTTATTAGTGTAGCACAATATGACTGCAATCTAAAACCAAAGTCCTTTTTTGCGCCACATTCTTAGTTTTCGAGATAATTCAACGAGTTTGTCAACAAATGGCTTCCCTGGGTCAAACTTTCCTAATTTTGGTTTCGACCCGGAAACTCAAATTTTAATTTATATTTTCATTAATGTAACACAACATGACTACAATAAAAAAACAAAGTCTTTTCTTAGTTCATGTTCTTAGTTTTCAAGATAATTTAAAGAGTTTGTCAACAAATGGCTTCCCTGGGTCAAACTTTCCTAATTTTGGTTTCGCCCCGCAAACTCAAATTTTAATTTATATTTTTATTAATGTAGCACAATCTGACTGCAATCAAAAACCAAAGTCCTTTTTTGCGCCACATTCTTATTTTTCGAGATAATTCAACGAGTTTGGCAACAAATGGCTTCCCTGTCTAAATATTTCTTATTTTCGTTTCACCCCGCAAACTGAAATTTTAATTTATATTTTCATTAATGTAACACAACGTGACTACAATAAAAAAACAAAGTCTTTTTTTACTTCATGTTCTTAGATTTCAAGATAATTTAAAGAGTTTGTCAACAAATGGCTTCCCTGGGTCAAACTTTCCTAATTTTGGTTTCGACTCGGAAACTCAAATTTTAATTTATATTTTCATTAATGTAACACAACGTGACTGCAATAAAAAAACAAAGTCTTTTCTTAGTTCATGTTCTTAGATTTCAAGATAATTTAAAGAGTTTGTCAACAAATGGCTTCCCTGGGTCAAACTTTCCTAATTTTGGTTTCTCCCCACAAACTCAAATTTTAATTTATATTTTTATTAGTGTAGCACAACGTGGCTGCAATCAAAAACCAGAGTCTTTTTTCATGCCACGTTATTAGTTTTCGAGGTAATTCAACGAGTTTGGCAACAAATGGCTTCCCTGTCTAAATATTTCTTATTTTCGTTTCACTCCGCAAACTCAAGTTTTAATTTATATTTTCATTAATGTAGCACAACGTGACTGTAATGAAAAACCAAAGTCTTTTTTGCGCCACGTTCTTAGTTTTCGAGATAATTCAAAGAGTTTTTCCAGGAATGGCTTCCCCGTGTGAAACTTTGTTAATTTTGGTTTCGCTCCGCAAACTAGAATTTTAATTAATATTTTTATTAATGTAGCTCAATGTGACTGCAGTCAAAAACCAAAGTCTTTTTTTACGCCACGTTCTTAGTTTTCGAGATTATTCAAAGAGTTTTTCCAGAAATGTCTTCCCGGTGTGAAACATTGTTAATTTTGGTTTCGCTCCGCAAACTGAAATTTTAATTTATATTTTCATTAATGTAACACAACGTGACTACAATAAAAAAACAAAGTCTTTTTTTACTTCATGTTCTTAGATTTCAAGATAATTTAAAGAGTTTGTCAACAAATGGCTTCCCTGGCTCAAAAATTCATAATTTTGGATTCGCCCGCAAACTCAAATTTTTATTCATATTTTTATTAATGTAGCACAACGTGACTGCAATGAACAACCAAAGTATTTTTTGCGCCACGTTCTTAGTGTTCGAGATTATTCAAAGAGTTTTTCCAGAAATGGCTTCCCCGTGTCAAACTTAGTTAATTTTGGTTTCGCTCCACAATCTCAAATTTTAATTTACATTTTTATAAATGTATCACAACGTGACTGCAATCACAAAACAAAGTCTTTTTTTATTTCATTTCCTTAGTTTCCAAGATAATTTAAAGAGTTTGTCAACAAATGGCTTCCCTGGGTCAAACTTTCCTAATTTTGGTTTCGCCCCACACATTCAAATTTTAATTCATATTTTTATTAATGTAGAACAATATGACTGCAATTAAAAACCAAAGTTTGTCTTTGCGCCACGTTCTTATTTTTTCAGATAATTCAACGAGTTTGTCAACAAATGGCTTCCCTGGGTCAAAGTTTCCTAATTTTGGTTTCGCCCCACAAATTCAAATTTTAATTCATATTTTTATTAATGTAGAACAATATGACTGCAATCAAAAACCAAAGTCTTTTTCTGCGCCACATTCTTAGTTTTCGAGATAATTCAACGAGTTTGTCAACAAATGGCTTCCCTGGGTCAAAGTTTCCTAATTTTGGTTTCGCTCCGCAAACTTGAATTTTAATTAATATTTTTATTAATGTAGTACAACGTGACTGCAATAAAAAACCAAAGTCTTGTTTTGCTCCACGTTCTTTGTTTTCGAGATAATTCAAAGAGTTTTTCCAGAAATGGCTTCCCCGTGTCAAACTTTGTTAATTTTGGTTTCGCTCCGCAAACTGAAATTTTAATTTATAATTTTATTAATGTAGCACAGTGTGACTGCAATCAAAAACCAAAGTCTTTTTCTGCGCCACATTCTTAGTTTTCGAGATAATTCAACGAGTTTGTCAAAAAATGGCTTCCCTGGGTCAAAGTTTCCTAATTTTGGTTTCGCTCCGGAAAATTAAATTTTAATTAATATTTTCATTAATGTAGAAAAAGGTGACTGCAATCAAAAACCAAAGTCTTTTTTTGCGCCACGTTCTCAGTTTTCAAAATAATTCAAAGAGTTTTTCCAGAAATGGCTTCCCCGTGTGAAACTTTCTTAATTTTGGTTTCGCTCCGCAAACTCAAATTTTAATTAATATTTTTATTAATGTAGCACAATGCGACTGCAATCAAAAACCAAAGTCTTTTTTTGCGCCACGTTCTTAGTTTTCGAGATAATTCAACGAGTTTGGCAACAAATGGCTTCGCTGTGTCAATATTTCCTAATTTTCGTTTCGCCCCACAAACTCAAATTCTAATTTATATTTTTATTAATGTAGCAGAACGTGACTGCAATCAAAAACCAAAGTCTTTTTTTATTTCATTTTCTTAGTTTCCAAGACAATTTAAAGAGTTTGTCAACAAACGGGTTCCCTGGGTCAAACTTTGTTAATTTTGGTTTCGCTCCGCAATCACAAGTTTTAATTTATATTTTTATTAGTGTAGCACAACGTGACTGCAATCAAAATCCAAAGCCTGTTTTCATGCCACGTTCTTAGTTTTAGAGATAATTCAACGAGTGTGGCAACAAATGGCTTCCCTGTGTCAATATTTCCTAATTTTCGTTTCACTCCGCAAACTCAAGTTTTAATTTATATTTTCATTAATGTAGAAAAAGGTGACTGCAATCAAAAACCAAAGTCTTTTTTTGCGCCACGTTCTCAGTTTTCAAAATAATTCAAAGAGTTTTTCCAGAAATGGCTTCCCCGTGTGAAACTTTGTTAATTTTGGTTTCGCTCCGCAAACTCAAATTTTAATTAATATTTTTATTAATGTAGCACAATGTGACTGCAATCAAGAATCAAAGTCTTGTTTTATTTTATTTTCTTCGTTTTCAAGATAATTTAAAGAATTTGTCAACAAATGGCTTCACTGTGTCAAAATATCATAATTTTGGTTTCGCCCCGCAAACTCAAATTTTCATTAATATTCTTAATAATATAGCACAGCTTGACTGCAATCAAAAACCAAAGTCTTTTTTGCGCCAAATTCTTAGTTTTCGAGATAATTCAACGAGTTTGTCAACAAATGGCTTCCCTGTGTCAAACTTTCCTAATTTTGGTTTCGCCCCGCAAACTCAAATTTTAATTTATATTTTCATGAATGTAGCTCAACGTTACTGCAATCAAAAACCAAAGCCTTTTTTCTCGCCACGTTCTTAGTTTTCGAGATTATTCGAAGAGTTTTTCCAGAAATGGCTTCCCCGTGTCAAACTTTGTTAATTTTGGTTTCGCTCCGCAAACTGAAATTTTAATTAATATTTTTATTAATGTGGCACAACGTGACGGCAATCAAAAACCAAAGTCTTGTTTTGTTCCACGTTCTTAGTTTTCGAGATAATTCAAAGTGTTTTTCCAGAAATGTCTTCCCTGGGTCTAACTTTGTTAATTTTCGTTTCGCTCCGCAATCTCAAGTTTTAATTTATATTTTTATTAGTGTAGCACAACGTGACTGCAATCAAAATCCAGAGTCTTTTTTCATGCCATGTTCTTAGTTTTCGAGATAATTCGACGAGTTTGTCAACAAATGGCTTCCCTGGGTCAAACTTTCCTAATTTTGGTTTCGCCCCGCAAACTCAAATTTTAATTAATATTTTTATTAATGTAGCACAACGTGACTGCAATTAAAAACCAAAGTCTTGTTTTGCTCCACGTTCTTTGTTTTCGAGATAATTCAAAGAGTTTTTCCAGAAATGGCTTCCCCGTGTCAAACTTTGTTAATTTTGGTTTCGCTCCGCAAACTCAAATTTTAATTCATATTTTTATGAATGTAGCACAATGTGACTGCAATCAAAATCCAAAGTCTTTTTTGAGCCACGTCATTAGATTTCAAGATACTTTACAGAGTTTTTCCAGAAATGGCTTCCCCGTGTCAAACTTTGTTAATTTTGGTTTCGTTCCGCAAACTGAAATTTTAATTCATATTTTTATTAGTGTAGCACAACGTGACTGCAATCAAAAACCAAAGTATTTTTTCTCGCCACGTTCTTAGTTTTCGAGATAATTCAACGAGTTTGTCAACAAATGGCTTCCCTGGGTCAAACTTTCCTAATTTTGGTTTCGCCCCGCAAACTACAATTTTAATTCATATTTTTATTAATGTAGTACAACGTGTCTGCAATTAAAAACCAAAGTCTTTTTTTGCGCCACGTCCTTAGTTTTCCAGATTATTCAAAGAGTTTTTCGAGAAATGGCTTCCCCGCGTCAAACTTTGTTAATTTTGGTTTCGCTCCGCAATCTCAAGTTTTAATTTATATTTTTATTAATTTAGCACAACGTGACTGCAATCAAAAACAAAGTCTTTTTTTATTTCATTTTCTTAGTTTCCGAGATAATTCAACGAGTTTGTCAACAAATGGCTTCCCTGGGTCAAACTTTCCTAATTTTGGTTTCGCCCCGCAAACTACAATTTTAATTCATATTTTTATTAATGTAGTACAACGTGAAGGCAATCAAAAACCAAAGTCTTTCTGTGCGCCAAGTTCTTAGCTTTCGAGATAATTCAACGAGTTTTTCAACAAATGGCTTCCCTGGGTCAAACTTTCCTAATTTTGGTTTCGCACCGCAAAATTAAATTTTAATTAATATTCTTATTAATGTAGCACAATGTGACTGCAATCAAAAACCAAAGTCTTTTTTGCGCCACATTCTTAGTTTTCGAGATAATTCAACGAGTTTGTCAACAAATGGCTTCCCTGGGACAAAGGTTCCTAATTTTGCTTCGCTCCGCAAACTTAAATTTTAATAAATATTTTTATTAATGTAGCGCAACGTGACTGCAATAAAAAACCAACGTCCTTTTCTGCGTCACATTCTTAGTTTTCGAGATAATTTAAAGAGTTTGTCAACAAATGGCTTCCCTGGGTCAAACTTTCCTAATTTTGGTTTCGCCCCACAGATTCAAATTTTAATTCATATTTTTATTAATGTAGAACAATATGACTGCAATTAAAAACCAAAGTTTGTCTTTGAGCCACGTTCTTATTTTTTCAGATAATTCAACGAGTTTTTCAACAAATGGCTTCCCTGGGTCAAAGTTTCCTAATTTTGGTTTCGCCCCACAAATTCCAATTTTAACTCATATTTTTATTAATGTAGAACAATATGACTGCAATCAAAAACCAAAGTCTTTTTCTGCGCCACATTCTTAGTTTTCGAGATAATTCAACGAGTTTGTCAACAAATGGCTTCCCTGGGTCAAAGTTTCCTAATATTGGTTTCGCTCCGCAAACTCAAATTTTAATTAATATTTTTAATAATGTAGCAAAACGTGACTGCAATAAAAAACCAAAGTCTTGTTTTGCTCCACGTTCTTTGTTTTCGAGATAATTCAAAGAGTTTTTCCAGAAATGGCTTCCCCGTGTCAAACTTTGTTAATTTTGGTTTCGCTCCGCAAACTGAAATTTTAATTTATAATTTTATTAATGTAGCACAACGTGACTGCAATCAAAAACCAAAGTCTTTTTCTGCGCCACATTCTTAGTTTTCGAGATAATTCAACGAGTTTGTCAAAAAATGGCTTCCCTGGGTCAAAGTTTCCTAATATTGGTTTCGCTCGGCAAACTCAAATTTTAATTAATATTTTTATTTATGTAGCACAACGTAGCTGCAATAAAAAAATAAAGTCTTTTTTTGCTCCACGTTCTTAGTTTTCGAGATAATTCAAAGAGTTTTTCCAGAAATGGCTTCCCCGTGTCAAACTTAGTTAATTTTGGTTTCGCTCCACAAACTCAAATTTTAATTAATATTTTTATTAATGTAGCACAACGTGACTGCAGTAAAAAATCAAAGTCTTTTTTTGCGCCAAGTTCTTAGTTTTCGAGATAATTCAAAAACATTTTCCAGAAATGGCTTCCCCGTGTCAAACTTTGTAAATTTTGGTTTCGCTCCGCAATCTCAAATTTTAATTTATATTTTTATTAATGTAGCACAACGTGACTGCAATCACAAAACAAAGTCTTTTTTTATTTCATTTCCTTAGTTTCCAAGATAATTTAAAGAGTTTGTCAACAAATGGATTCCCTGGGTCAAATTTTCCTAATTTTGGTTTCGCCCCACAGATTCAAATTTTAATTCATATTTTTATTAATGTAGAACAATATGACTGCAATTAAAAACCAAAGTTTGTCTTTGCGCCACGTTCTTATTTTTTCAGATAATTCAACGAGTTTTTCAACAAATGGCTTCCCTGGGTCAAAGTTTCCTAATTTTGGTTTCGCCCCACAAATTCCAATTTTAACTCATATTTTTATTAATGTAGAACAATATGACTGCAATCAAAAACCAAAGTCTTTTTCTGCGCCACATTCTTAGTTTTCGAGATAATTCAACGAGTTTGTCAACAAATGGCTTCCCTGGGTCAAAGTTTCCTAATATTGGTTTCGCTCCGCAAACTTGAATTTTAATTAATATTTTTATTAATGTAGTACACCGTGACTGCAATAAAAAACCAAAGTCTTGTTTTGCTCGACGTTCTTTGTTTGCGAGATAATTCAACGAGTTTTTCAACAAATGGCTTCCCTGGGTCAAACTTTCCTAATTTTGGTTTCGCCCCGCAAACTACAATTTTAATTCATATTTTTATTAATGTAGTACAACGTGAAGGCAATCAAAAACCAAAGTCTTTCTTTGAGCCACGTTCTTAGTTTTCGAGATAATTCAACGAGTTTGTCAACAAATGGCTTCCCTTGGTCAAAGTTTCCTAATTTTGGTTTCGCACCGCAAAATTAAATTTTAATTAATATTCTTATTAATGTAGTACAATGTGACTGCAATCAAAAACCAAAGTCTTTCTTTGCGCCACATTCTTAGTTTTCGAGATAATTCAACGAGTTTGTCAACAAATGGCTTCCCTGGGACAAAGGTTCCTAATTTTGGTTTCGCTCCGCAAACTTAAATTTTAATAAATATTTTTATTAATGTAGCACAACGTGACTGCAATAAAAAACCAACGTCCTTTTCTGCGTCACATTCTTAGTTTTCGAGATAATTTAAAGAGCTTGTAAACAAATGGCTTCCCTGGGTCAAACTTTCCTAATTTTGGTTTCGCCCCACAGATTCAAATTTTAATTCATATTTTTATTAATGTAGAACAATATGACTGCAATTAAAAACCAAAGTTTGTCTTTGCGCCACGTTCTTATTTTTTCAGATAATTCAACGAGTTTTTCAACAAATGGCTTCCCTGGGTCAAAGTTTCCTAATTTTGGTTTCGCCCCACAAATTCCAATTTTAACTCATATTTTTATTAATGTAGAACAATATGACTGCAATCAAAAACCAAAGTCTTTTTCTGCGCCACATTCTTAGTTTTCGAGATAATTCAACGAGTTTGTCAACAAATGGCTTCCCTGGGTCAAAGTTTCCTAATTTTGGTTTCGCTCCGCAAACTTGAATTTTAATTAATATTTTTATTAATGTAGTACAACGTGACTGCAATAAAAAACCAAAGTCTTGTTTTGCTCCACGTTCTTTGTTTTCGAGATAATTCAAAGAGTTTTTCCAGAAATGGCTTCCCCGTGTCAAACTTTGTTAATTTTGGTTTCGCTCCGCAAACTGAAATTTTAATTCATAATTTTATTAATGTAGCACAGTGTGACTGCAATCAAAAACCAAAGTCTTTTTCTGCGCCACATTCTTAGTTTTCGAGATAATTCAACGAGTTTGTCAAAAAATAGCTTCCCTGGGTCAAAGTTTCCTAATTTTGGTTTCGCTCCGCAAACTCAAATTTTAATTTTTATTTTCATTAATGTAGAAAAAGGTGACTGCAATCAAAAACCAAAGTCTTTTTTTGCGCCACGTTCTCAGTTTTCAAAATAATTCAAAGAGTTTTTCCAGAAATGGCTTCCCCGTGTGAAACTTTCTTAATTTTGGTTTCGCTCCGCAAACTCAAATTTTAATTAATATTTTTATTAATGTAGCACAATGCGACTGCAATCAAAAACCAAAGTCTTTTTTTGCTCCACGTTCTTAGTTTTCGAGATAATTCAACGAGTTTGGCAACAAATGGCTTCGCTGTGTCAATATTTCCTAATTTTCGTTTCGCCCCACAAACTCAAATTCTAATTTATATTTTTATTAATGTAGCAGAACGTGACTGCAATCAAAAACCAAAGTCTTTTTTTATTTCATTTTCTTAGTTTCCAAGACAATTTAAAGAGTTTGTCAACAAACGGGTTCCCTGGGTCAAACTTTGTTAATTTTGGTTTCGCTCCGCAATCACAAGTTTTAATTTATATTTTTATTAGTGTAGCACAACGTGACTGCAATCAAAATCCAAAGCCTGTTTTCATGCCACGTTCTTAGTTTTAGAGATAATTCAACGAGTGTGGCAACAAATGGCTTCCCTGTGTCAATATTTCCTAATTTTCGTTCCACTCCGCAAACTCAAGTTTTAATTTATATTTTCATTAATGTAGAAAAAGGTGACTGCAATCAAAAACCAAAGTCTTTTTTTGCGCCACGTTCTCAGTTTTCAAAATAATTCAAAGAGTTTTTCCAGAAATGGCTTCCCCGTGTGAAACTTTGTTAATTTTGGTTTCGCTCCGCAAACTCAAATTTTAATTAATATTTTTATTAATGTAGCACAATGTGACTGCAATCAAGAATCAAAGTCTTGTTTTATTTTATTTTCTTCGTTTTCAAGATAATTTAAAGAATTTGTCAACAAATGGCTTCACTGTGTCAAACTTTCCTAATTTTGGTTTCGCCCCGCAAACTCAAATTTTCATTAATATTTTTAATAATATAGCACAGCTTGACTGCAATCAAAAACCAAAGTCTTTTTTGCGCCAAATTCTTAGTTTTCGAGATAATTCAACGAGTTTGTCAACAAATGGCTTCCCTGTGTCAAACTTTCCTAATTTTGGTTTCGCCCCGCAAACTCAAATTTTAATTTATATTTTCATGAATGTAGCACAACGTTACTGCAATCAAAAACCAAAGTCTTTTTTCTCGCCACGTTCTTAGTTTTCGAGATTATTCGAAGAGTTTTTCCAGAAATGGCTTCCCCGTGTCAAACTTTGTTAATTTTGGTTTCGCTCCGCAAACTGAAATTTTAATTAATATTTTTATTAATGTGGCACAACGTGACTGCAATCAAAAACCAAAGTCTTGTTTTGCTCCACGTTCTTTGTTTTCGAGATAATTCAAAGAGTTTTTCCAGAAATGGCTTCCCCGTGTCAAACTTTGTTAATTTTGGTTTCGCTCCGCAATCTCAAGTTTTAATTTATATTTTTATTAGTGTAGCACAACGTGACTGCAATCACAAAGCAAAGTCTTTGTTTATTTCATGTTCTTAGTTTTAGAGATAATTCAACGAGTGTGGCAACAAATGGCTTCCCTGTGTCAATATTTCCTAATTTTCGTTTCACTCCGCAAACTCAAGTTTTAATTTATATTTTCATTAATGTAGAAAAAGGTGACTGCAATCAAAAACCAAAGTCTTTTTTTGCGCCACGTTCTCAGTTTTCAAAATAATTCAAAGAGTTTTTCCAGAAATGTCTTCCCCGTGTCAAACTTTGTTAATTTTGGTTTCGCTCCGCAATCTCAAATTTTAATTTATATTCTTATTAATGTAGCACAATGTGACTGCAATCAACAATCAAAATCTTTTTATATTATAATTTCTTAGTTTTATAGATAATTTAAAGAGTTTGTCAACAAATGGCTTCCCTGTGTCAAACTATACTAATTTTCGTTTCGCCCCGCAAAATCAAATTTTCATTAATATTCTTAATAATATAGCACAGCTTGACTGCAATCAAAAACCAAAGACTTTCTTTGCGCCACGTTCTTAGTTTTCGAGATAATTCAACGAGTTTGTCAACAAATGGCTTCCCTGGGTCAAACTTTCCTAATTTTGGTTTCGCCCCGCAACCTCAAATTTTAATTTGTATTTTTATTAGTGTAGCACAGCTTGGCTGCTATCAAAAACCAGAGTCTTGTTTTGCTCCACGTTCTTTGTTTTCGAGATAATTCAAAGAGTTTTTCCAGAAATGGCTTCCCCGTGTCAAACTTTGTAAATTTTGGTTTCGCTCCGCAATCTCAAGTTTTAATTTATATTTTTATTAATGTAGCACAACGTGACTGCAATCAAGAATCAAAATCTTTTTTTATTTTAATTTCTTCGTTTTCAAGATAATTTAAAGAGTTTGTCAACAAATGGCTTCCCTGTGTCAAACTTTCCTAATTTTGGTTTCGCCCCGCAAACTCAAATTTTAATTTATATTTTCATGAATGTAGCTCAACGTTACTGCAATCAAAAACCAAAGTCCTTTTCCGCGCCACATTCTTAGTTTTCGAGATAATTCAACGAGTTTGTCAACAAATGGCTTCCCTGGGTCAAACTTTCCTAATTTTGGTTTCGCCCCACAAATTCAAATTTTAATTCATATTTTTATTAATGTAGCACAACGTGACTGCAATCAAAAACCAAAGTCTTGTTTTGCTCCACGTTCTTTGTTTTCGAGATAATTCACAGAGTTTTTCCAGAAATGGCTTCCCCGTGTCAAACTTTGTTAATTTTGGTTTCGCTCCGCAAACTCAAATTTTAATTCATATTTTTATGAATGTAGCACAATGTGACTGCAATCAAAATCCAAAGTCTTTTTTGAGCCACGTCATTAGATTTCAAGATACTTTACAGAGTTTTTCCAGAAATGGCTTCCCCGTGTCAAACTTTGTTAATTTTGGTTTCGCTCCGCAAACTCAAATTTTAATTAATATTTTTATTAATGTAGCACAACGTTACTGCAATCAAAAACCAAAGTCTTTTTTCTCGCCACGTTCTTAGTTTTCGAGATAATTCAACGAGTTTGTCAACAAATGGCTTCCCTGGGTCAAACTTTCCTAATTTTGGTTTCGCCCAGCAAACTACAATTTTAATTCATATTTTTATTAATGTAGTACAACGTGTCTGCAATTAAAAACCAAAGTCTTTTTTTGCGCCACGTCCTTAGTTTTCCAGATTATTCAAAGAGTTTTTCGAGAAATGGCTTCCCCGCGTCAAACTTTGTTAATTTTGGTTTCGCTCCGCAATCTCAAGTTTTAATTTATATTTTTATTAATGTAGCACAACGTGACTGCAATCACAAAACAAAGTCTTTTTTTATTTCATTTCCTTAGTTTCCAAGATAATTTAAAGAGTTTGTCAACAAATGGCTTCCCTGTGTCAATATTTCCTAATTTTCGTTTCACTCCGCAAACTCAAGTTTTAATTTTTATTTTCATTAATGTAGAAAAAGGTGACTGCAATCAAAAACCAAAGTCTTTTTTTGCTCCACGTTCTTTGTTTTCGAGATAATTCAAAGAGTTTGGCAACAAATGGCTTCGGTGTGTCAATATTTCCTAATTTTCGTTTCGCTCCGCAAACTCAAGATTTAATTTATATATTCATTAATGTAGCACAATGTGACTGCAATGAAAAACCAAAGTCTTTTTTGCGCCACGTTCTTAGTTTTCGAGATAATTCAACGAGTTTGTCAAACAATGGCTTCAGTGGGTCGAGGTGTCCTAATTTTTGTTTCGCGCCGCAAACTCAAGATTTAATTTATATTTTCATTAATGTAGCACAACGTGACTGCAATCAAAAACCAAATTCTTTTTTCTCGCCACGTTCTTAGTTTTCGAGATAATTCAAAGAGTTTCTCCAGAAATGGTTTCCCTGTGTCAAACTTTGTTAATTTTGTTTTCGACCCGCAAACTCAAATTTTAATTCATATTTTTAATAATGTAGCACAATGTGACTGCAATGAAAAACCAAAGTCTTTTTTGCGCCACGTTCTTAGTTTTCGAGATAATTCAAAGAGTTTTTCCAGAAATGGCTTCCCCGTGTCAAACTTTGTAAATTTTGGTTTCGCTCCGCAAACTCAAATTTTAATTCATATTTTTAATAATGTAGCACAATGTGACTGCAATGAAAAACCAAAGTATTTTTTTGCGCCACGTTCTTAGTTTTCGAGATAATTCAACGAGTTTGTCAACAAATGGCTTCGGTGTGTCAATATTTCCTAATTTTCGTTTCGCTCCGCAATCTCAAGATTTAATTTATATTTTCATTAATGTAGCACAATGTGACTGCAATGAAAAACCAAAGTCTTTTTTGCGCCACGTTCTTAGTTTTCGAGATAATTCAACGAGTTTGTCAACAAATGGCTTCGCTGTGTCAATATTTCCTAATTTTCGTTTCGCTCCGCAAACTCAAGATTTAATTTATATTTTCATTAATGTAGCACAACGTGACTGCAATGAAAAACCAAAGTCTTTTTTGCGCCACGTTCTTAGTTTTCGAGATTATTCAAAGAGTTTTTCGAGAAATGACTTGCCCGGGTCAAACTTTCTTAATTTTGTTTTCACTCCGCAAACCTAAATTTTAATTCATACTTTTTGTAATATAGCACAATGTGACTGCAATCAAAAACCAAAGTCTTTTTTGAGCCACGTCCTTAGATTTCAAGATAATTTACAGAGTTTGTCAACAAATGGCTTCCCTGAGTCAAACTTTCCTAATTTTGTTTTCGCCCCGCAAACTCAAATTTTAATTCTTATTTTTATGAATGTAGCACAATGTGAATGCAATCAAAAACCAAAGTCTTTTTTGCGCCACGTCCTTAGTTTTCGAAATAATTCAAAGAGATTCTCCAGAAATGGTTTCCCTGTGTCAAAATTTTGTTAATTTTGGTTTGGCCCCGCAAACTCAAATTTTAATTTATATTTTATTAATTTAGCACAATCTGACTGCAATCAAAAACAAAATCTTTTTTTGCGCCACGTTCTTAGTTTTCGAGATAATTCAACGAGTTTGTCAACAAATGGCTTCCCTGGGTCAAACTTTCCTAATTTTGGTTTCGCCCCACAAACTCAAATTTTAATTTGTATTTTTATTAGTGTAGAAAAAGGTGACTGCAATCAAAAACCAAAGTCTTTTTTTGCGCCACGTTCTCAGTTTTCAAAATAATTCAAAGAGTTTTTCCAGAAATGGCTTCCCCGTGTGAAACTTTCTTAATTTTGGTTTCGCTCCGCAAACTCAAATTTTAATTAATATTTTTATTAATGTAGCACAATGTGACTGCAATCAAGAATCAAAATCTTTTTTTATTTTAATTTCTTCGTTTTCAAGATAATTTAAAGAGTTTGTCAACAAATGGCTTCCCTGTGTCAAACTTTCCTAATTTTGGTTTCGCCCCGCAAACTCAAATTTTAATTTATATTTTCATGAATGTAGCTCAACGTTACTGCAATCAAAAACCAAAGCCTTTTTTCTCGCCACGTTCTTAGTTTTCGAGATTATTCGAAGAGTTTTTCCAGAAATGGCTTCCCCGTGTCAAACATTGTTAATTTTGGTTTCGCTCCGCAAACTGAAATTTTAATTAATATTTTTATTAATGTGGCACAACGTGACTGCAATCAAAAACCAAAGTCTTGTTTTGCTCCACGTTCTTTGTTTTCCAGATAATTCAAAGAGTTTTTCCAGAAATGGCTTCCCTGGGTCAAACTTTCTCAATTTAGGTTTCGCCCCGCAAACTCAAATTTTAATTTACATTTTTATTAATGTAGCACAATGTGACTGCGATTAAAAACCAAAGTTTGTTTTTGCTCCACGTTCTTATTTTTTCAGATAATTCAACGAGTTTGTCAACAAATGGCTTCCCTGGGTCAAAGTTTCCTAATTTTGGTTTCGCTCCGGAAACTTAAATTTTAATTTATATTTTCATTAATGTAGCACAACGTGACTGCAATCAAAAACCAAAGTCTTTTTTTGCGCCACGTTCTTAGTTTTCGAGATAATTCAAAGAGTTTTTCCAGAAATGGCTTCCCTGGGTCAAACTTTGTTAATTTTGGTTTCGCTCCGCAAACTCAAATTTTAATTCATATTTTTAATAATGTAGCACAATGTGACTGCAATCAAAAACCAAAGTCCTTTTTGAGCCACGTCCTTAGATTTCAAGATAATTTACAGAGTTTGTCAACAAATGGCTTCTCTGAGTCAAACTTTCCTAATTTTGTTTTCGCCCCGCAAACTCAAATTTTAATTCTTATTTTTAATAATGTAGCACAATGTGACTGCAATTAAAAACCAAAGTCTGTCTTTGCGCCACGTTCTTATTTTTTCAGATAATTCAACGAGTTTGTCAACAAATGGCTTCCCTGGGTCAAAGTTTCCTAATTTTGGTTTCGCTCCGGAAACTTAAATTTTAATTAATATTTTTATTAATGTAGCACAACGTGACTGCAATAAAAAACCAAAGTCTTGTTTTACTCCACGTTCTTTGTTTTCGAGATAATTCAACGAGTGTGGCAACAAATGGCTTCCCTGGGTCAAACTTTCTCAATTTAGGTTTCGCCCCGCAAACTCAAATTTTAATTTATATTCTTATTAATGTAGCACAATGTGACTGCAATCAAAAACCAAAGTCTTTTTTTGCGCCACGTTCTCAGTTTTCAAAATAATTCAAAGAGTTTTTCCAGAAATGGCTTCCCCGTGTGAAACTTTGTTAATTTTGGTTTCGCTCCGCAAACTGAAATTTTAATTAATACTTTTATTAATGTAGCACAATGCGACTGCAATCAAGAATCAAAGTCTTTTTTTATTTTATTTTCTTCGTTTTCAAGATAATTTAAAGAGTTTGTCAACAAATGGCTTCCCTGTGTCAAACTTTCCTAATTTTGGTTTCGCCCCGCAAACTCAAATTTTAATTTATATTTTCATGAATGTAGCTCAACGTTACTGCAATCAAAAACCAAAGCCTTTTTTCTCGCCACGTTCTTAGTTTTCGAGATTATTCGAAGAGTTTTTCCAGAAATGGCTTCCCCGTGTCAAACTTTGTTAATTTTGGTTTCGCTCCGCAAACTGAAATTTTAATTTATAATTTTATTAATGTAGCACAACGTGACTGCAATCAAAAACCAAAGTCTTGTTTTGCTCCACGTTCTTTGTTTTCGAGATAATTCAAAGAGTTTTTCCAGAAATGGCTTCCCCGTGTCAAACTTTGTAAATTTTGGTTTCGCTCCGCAATCTCAAGTTTTACTTTATATTTTTATTAATTTAGCACAACGTGACTGCAATCACAAAACAAAGTCTTTTTTTATTTCATTTTCTTAGTTTCCAAGACAATTTAAAGAGTTTGTCAACAAATGGCTTCCCTGGGTCAAACTTTCTCAATTTTGGTTTCGCCCCGCAAACTCAAATTTTAATTTATATTCTTATTAATGTAGCACAATGTGACTGCAATTAAAAACCAAAGTTTGTCTTTGCGCCACGTTCTTATTTTTTCAGATAATTCAACGAGTTTTTCAACAAATGGCTTCCCTGGGTCAAACTGTTAGTTTTGGTTTAGCTCCGCAAATCTCAAATTTTAATTAATATTTTCATTAATGTAGCACAACGTGACTACAATCAAAAACCAAAGTCTTTTTTTGCGCCACGTTCTTAGTTTTCGAGATAATTCAACGAGTTTGGCAACAAATGGCTTCGCTGTGTCAATATTTCCTAATTTTCGTTTCGCCCCACAAACTCAAATTCTAATTTATATTTTTATTCATGTAGCACAAAGTTACTGCAATCAAAAACCAAAGTCTTATTTCTCGCCACCTTCTTAGGATTCGAGATACAACAACGAGGTTGTCAACAAATGGCATCCCTGGGTCAAACTTACCTAATTGTGGTTTCGCCCCGCAAACTCAAATTATAATTCATATTTTTATTAATGTAGCACAACGTGTCTGCAATTAAAAACCAAAGTCTTTTTTTGCGCCACGTCCTTAGTTTTCGAGAAAATTCAAAGAGTTTTTCCAGAAATGGCTTCCCCGTGTCAAACTTTGTTAATTTTAGTTTCGCTCCGAAAACTCAAATTTTAATTTATATTTTATTAATGTAGCACAATCTGACTGCAATCAAAAACCAAAGTCTTTCTTTGCGCCACGTTCTTAATTTTCAAGATAATTCGACGAGTTTGTCAACAAATGGCTTCCCTAGGTCAAACTTTCCTAATATTGTTTTCGCTCCGCAAAGCTAAATTTTAATTTGTATTTTCATTAATGTACAAAAAGGTGACTGCAATCAAAAACCAAAGTCTTTTTTTCGCCACGTTCTCAGTTTTCAAAATAATTCAATGAGTTTTTCCAGAAATGGCTTCCCCGTGTGAAACTTTCTTAATTTTGGTTTCGCTCCGCAAACTCAAATTTTAATTAATATTTTTATTAATGTAGCACAATGTGACTGCAATCAAGAATCAAAATCTTTTTTTATTTTAATTTCTTCGTTTTCAAGATAATTTAAAGAGTTTGTCAACAAATGGCTTCCCTGTGTCAAACTTTCCTAATTTTGGTTTCGCCCCGCAAACTCAAATTTTAATTTATATTTTCATGAATGTAGCTCAACGTTACTGCAATCAAAAACCAAAGCCTTTTTTCTCGCCACGTTCTTAGTTTTCGAGATTATTCGAAGAGTTTTTCCAGAAATGGCTTCCCCGTGTCAAACTTTGTTAATTTTGGTTTCGCTCCGCAAACTGAAATTTTAATTAATATTTTTATTAATGTGGCACAACGTGACTGCAATCAAAAACCAAAGTCTTGTTTTGCTCCACGTTCTTTGTTTTCGAGATAATTCAAAGAGTTTTTCCAGAAATGGCTTCCCCGTGTCAAACTTTGTAAATTTTGGTTTCGCTCAGCAATCTAAATTTTTAATTTATAATTTTAATAATTTATCAAAAAGTGTCTGCAATCACAAAACAAAGTCTTTTTTTATTTCATTTTCTTAGTTTCCAAGATAATTTAAAGAGTTTGTCAACAAATGGCTTCCCTGGGTCAAACTTTCTCAATTTTGGTTTCGCCCCTCAAACTCAAATTTTAATTTATATTCTTATCAATGTAGCACAATATGACTGCAATTAAAAACCAAAGTTTGTCTTTCCGCCACGTTCTTATTTTTTCAGATAATTCAACGAGTTTGTCAACAAATGGCTTCCCTGGCTCAAAGTTTCCTAATTTTGGTTTCGCTCCGGAAACTCAAATTTTAATTTATATTTTCATTAATGTAGCACAACGTGACTGCAATGAAAAACCAAAGTCTTTTTTGCGCCACGTTCTTAGTTTTCGAGATTATTCAAAGAGTTTTTCCAGAAATGGCTTCCCCGTGTCAAACTTTGTTAATTTTGGTTTCGCTCCGCAAACTCAAATTTTAATTCATATTTTTAATAATGTAGCACAATGTGACTGCAATCAAAAACCAAAGTCTTTTTTGTGCCACGTCCTTAGATTTCAAGATAATTTACAGAGTTTGTCAACAAATGGCTTCTCTGAGTCAAACTTTCCTAATTTTGTTTTCGCCCCGCAAACTCACATTTTAATTCATATTTTTATTAGTGTAGCACAACGTGACTGCAATCAAAAACCAAAGTCTTTTTTCTCGCCACGTTCTTAGTTTTCGAGATAATTCAACGAGTTTGTCAACAAATGGCTTCCCTGAGTCAAACTTTCCTAATTTTGTTTTCGCCCCGCAAACTCAAATTTTAATTCATATTTTTAATAATGTAGCACAACGTATCTGCAATTAAAAACCAAAGTCTTTTTTTGCGCCACGTCCTTAGTTTTCGAGATAATTCAAAGAGTTTTTCCAGAAATGGCTTCCCCGTGTGAAACTTTGTTAATTTTAGTTTCGCTCCGAAAACTCAAATTTTAATTTATATTTTATTAATGTAGCACAATCTGACTGCAATCAAAAACCAAAGTCTTTCTTTGCGCCACGTTCTTAGTTTTCGAGATAATTCAACGAGTTTGTCAACAAATGGCTTCCCTCGGTCAAACTTTCCTAATTTTGGTTTCGCCCCGCAAACTCAAATTTTAATTTATATTTTTATTAATGTAGAAAAAGGAGACTGCAATCAAAAACCAAAGTCTTTTTTTCGCCACGTTCTCAGTTTTCAAAATAATTCAATGAGTTTTTCCAGAAATGGCTTCCCTGGGTCAAACTTTCTCAATTTAGGATTCGCCCCGCAAACTCAAATTTTAATTTATATTCTTATTAATGTAGCACAATGTGACTGCAATCAAGAATCAAAATCTTTTTTTATTTTAATTTCTTCGTTTTCAAGATAATTTAAAGAGTTTGTCAACAAATGGCTTCCCTGTGTCAAACTTTCCTAATTTTGGTGTCGCCCCGCAAACTCAAATTTTAATTCATATTTTCATGAATGTAGCACAACGTTACTGCAATCAAAAACCAAAGCCTTTTTTCTCGCCACGTTCTTAGTTTTCGAGATTATTCGAAGAGTTTTTCCAGAAATGGCTTCCCCGTGTCAAACTTTGTTAATTTTGGTTTCGCTCCGCAAACTGAAATTTTAATTAATATTTTTATTAATGTGGCACAACGTGACTGCAATCAAAAACCAAAGTCTTGTTTTGCTCCACGTTCTTTGTTTTCGAGATAATTCAAAGAGTTTTTCCAGAAATGGCTTCCCCGTGTCAAACTTTGTAAATTTTGGTTTCGCTCCGCAATCTCAAGTTTTACTTTATATTTTTATTAATTTAGCACAACGTGACTGCAATCACAAAACAAAGTCTTTTTTTATTTCATTTTCTTAGTTTCCAAGATAATTTAAAGAGTTTGTCAACAAATGGCTTCCCTGGGTCAAACTTTCTCAATTTTGCTTTCGCCCCGCAAACTCAAATTTTAATTTATATTCTTATTAATGTAGCACAATGTGACTGCAATTAAAAACCAAAGTTTGTCTTTCCGCCACGTTCTTATTTTTTCAGATAATTCAACGAGTTTGTCAACAAATGGCTTCCCTGGCTCAAAGTTTCCTAATTTTGGTTTCGCTCCGCAAACTCAAATTTTAATTTATATTTTATTAATGTAGCACAATCTGACTGCAATGAAAAACCAAAGTCTTTTTTGCGCCACGTTCTTAGTTTTCGAGATTATTCAAAGAGTTTTTCCAGAAATGGCTTCCCCGTGTCAAACTTTGTAAATTTTGGTTTCGCTCCGCAATCTCAAATTTTAATACATATTTAAAATAATGTATCACAGTGTGACTGCAATCAAAAACCAAAGTCTTTTTTGTGCCACGACCTTAGATTTCAAGATAATTTACAGAGTTTGTCAACAAATGGC
The DNA here is from genome assembly GCA_030998225.1 of Diplolepis rosae. Classification (NCBI taxonomy): domain Eukaryota; kingdom Metazoa; phylum Arthropoda; class Insecta; order Hymenoptera; family Diplolepididae; genus Diplolepis; species Diplolepis rosae. The sequence goes on from JAPYXD010000679.1 coordinate 1,421,604, forward strand.
TTCTCTGAGTCAAACTTTCCTAATTTTGTTTTGGCCCCGCAAACTCAAATTTTAATTCTTATTTTTATGAATGTAGCACAATGTGAATGCAATTAAAAACCAAAGTCTTTTTTGAACCACGCCCTTAGATTTCAAGATAATTTACAGAGTTTGTCAACAAATGGCTTCCCTGAGTCAAACTTTCCTAATTTTGTTTTCGCCCCGCAAACTCAAATTTTAATTCTTATTTTTATGAATGTAGCACAATGTGAATGCAATCAAAAACCAAAGTCTTTTTGCGCCACGTTCTTAGTTTTCGAGATAATTTAAAGAGATTCTCCAGAAATGGTTTCCCTGTGGCAAAATTTGGTTACTTTTGGTTTCGCCCCGCAAACTCAAATTTTAATTTATATTTTATTAATGTAGCACAATCTCACTGCAATCAAAAACAAAAGTCTTTCTTTGCGCCACGTTCTTAGTTTTCCAGATAATTCAACGAGTTTGTCAACAAATGGCTTCTCTGTGTCAAACTTTCCTAATTTTGTTTTCGCCCCGCAAACTCAAATTTTAATTTGTATTTTTATTAGTGTAGAAAAAGGTGACTGCAAAGAAAACCAAAGTCTTTTTTTGCGCCACGTACTCAGTTTTCAAAATAATTCAAAGAGTTTTTCCAGAAATGGCTTCCCCGTGTGAAACTTTCTTAATTTTGGTTTCGCTCCGCAAACTCAAATTTTAATTAATATTTTTATTAATGTAGCACAATGCGACTGCAATCAAGAATCAAAATCTTTTTTTACGCCACGTTCTTAGTATTCGAGATAATTCAACGAGTTTGGCAACAAATGGCTTCGGTGTGTCAATATTTCCTAATTTTCGATTCTCTCCGCAAACTCAAGATTTAATTTATATTTTCATTAATGTAGCACAACGTGACTATAATGAAAAACCAAAGTCTTTTTTGCGCCACGTTCTTAGTTTTCGAGATTATTCAAAGAGTTTTTCCAGAAATGGCTTCCCCGGGTCAAACTTTGTTAATTTTGGTTTCGCTCCGCAAACTGAAATTTTAATGCATATTTTTAATAATGTAGCACAATGTGACTGCAATCAAAAACCAAAGTCTTTTTTGAGCCACGTCCTTAGATTTCAAGATAATTTACAGAGTTTGTCAACAAATGGCTTCCCTGGGTCAAACTTTCCTAATTTTGGTTTTGCCCCGCAAACTCAAATTTTAATTCTTATTTTTATGAATGTAGCACAATGTGAATGCAATCAAAAACCAAAGTCTTTTTTGCGCCACGTTCTTAGTTTTCGAGATAATTCAAAGAGTTTCTCCAGAAATGGTTTCCCTGTGTCAAAATTTTTGTTAATTTTGGTTTGGCCCCGCAAACTCAAATTTTAATTTATATTTTATTAATGTAGCACAATCTGACTGCAATGAAAAACCAAAGTCTTTTTTGCGCCACGTTCTTAGTTTTCGAGATTATTCAAAGAGTTTTTCCAGAAATGGCTTCCCCGTGTCAAACTTTGTAAATTTTGGTTTCGCTCCGCAATCTCAAGTTTTAATTTATATTTTTATTAATTTAGCAAAACGTGACTGCAATCACAAAACAATTTCTTTTTTTATTTCATTTTCTTAGTTTCCAAGATAATTTAAAGAGTTTGTCAACAAATGGCTTCCCTGGGTCAAACTTTCTCAATTTTGGTTTCGCCCCTCAAACTCAAATTTTAATTTATATTCTTATCAATGTAGCACAATATGACTGCAATTAAAAACCAAAGTTTGTCTTTCCGCCACGTTCTTATTTTTTCAGATAATTCAACGAGTTTGTCAACAAATGGCTTCCCTGGCTCAAAGTTTCCTAATTTTGGTTTCGCTCCGCAAACTCAAATTTTAATTTATATTTTATTAATGTAGCACAATCTGACTGCAATGAAAAACCAAATTCTTTTTTGCGCCACGTTCTTAGTTTTCGAGATTATTCAAAGAGTTTTTCCAGAAATGGCTTCCCTGTGTCAAACTTTGTTCATTTTGGTTTCGCTCCGCAAACTCAAATTTTAATTCATATTTTTAATAATGTAGCACAATGTGACTGCAATCAAAAACCAAAGTCTTTTTTGTGCCACGTCCTTAGATTTCAAGATAATTTACAGAGTTTGTCAACAAATGGCTTCTCTGAGTCAAACTTTCCTAATTTTGTTTTCGCCCCGCAATCTCAAATTTTAATTTACATTTTTATTCATGTAGCACAAAGTTACTGCAATCAAAAACCAAAGTCTTTTTTCTCGCCACGTTCTTAGTTTTCGAGATAATTCAACGAGTTTGTCAACAAATGGCTTCCCTGGGTCAAACTTTCCTAATTTTGGTGTCGCCCCGCAAACTACAATTTTAATTCAGATTTTTATTAATGTAGCACAACGTATCTGCAATTAAAAACCAAAGTCTTTTTTTGCGCCACGTCCTTAGTTTTCGAGATTATTCAAAGAGTTTTTCCAGAAATGGCTTCCCCGTGTCAAACTTTGTTAATTTTAGTTTCGCTCCGAAAACTCAAATTTTAATTTATATTTTATTAATGTAGCACAATCTGACTGCAATCAAAAACCAAAGTCTTTCTTTGCGCCACGTTCTTAGTTTTCGAGATAATTCAACGAGTTTGTCAACAAATGGCTTCCCTGGGTCAAACTTTCCTAATTTTGGTTTCGCCCCGCAAACTCAAATTTTAATTTTTATTTTCATTAATGTAGAAAAAGGTGACTGCAATCAAAAACCAAAGTCTGTTTTTGCGCCACGTTCTCAGTTTTCAAAATAATTCAAAGAGTTTTTCCAGAAATGGCTTCCCCGTGTGAAACTTTCTTAATTTTGGTTTCGCTCCGCAAACTCAAATTTTAATTAATATTTTTATTAATGTAGCACAATGTGACTGCAATCAAGAATCAAAATCTTTTTTTATTTTAATTTCTTCGTTTTCAAGATAATTTAAAGAGGTTGTCAACAAATGGCTTCCCTGTGTCAAACTTTCCTAATTTTGGGTTCGCCCCGCAAACTCAAATTTTAATTCATATTTTCATGAATGTAGCACAACGTTACTGCAATCAAAAACCAAAGCCTTTTTTCTCGCCCCGTTCTTAGTTTTCGAGATTATTCGAAGAGTTTTTCCAGAAATGGCTTCCCCGTGTCAAACTTTGTAAATTTTGGTTTCGCTCCGCAAACTGAAATTTTAATTAATATTTTTATTAATGTGGCACAACGTGACTGCAATCAAAAACCAAAGTCTTGTTTTGCTCCACGTTCTTTGTTTTCGAGATAATTCAAAGAGTTTTTCCAGAAATGGCTTCCCCGTGTCAAACTTTGTAAATTTTGGTTTCGCTCCGCAATCTCAAGTTTTACTTTATATTTTTATTAATTTAGCACAACGTGACTGCAATCACAAAACAAAGTCTTTTTTTATTTCATTTTCTTAGTTTCCAAGATAATTTAAAGAGTTTGTCAACAAATGGCTTCCCTGGGTCAAACTTTCTCAATTTTGGTTTCGCCCCTCAAACTCAAATTTTAATTTATATTCTTATTAATGTAGCACAATGTGACTGCAATTAAAAACCAAAGTTTGTCTTTCCGCCACGTTCTTATTTTTTCAGATAATTCAACGAGTTTGTCAACAAATGGCTTCCCTGGCTCAAAGTTTCCTAATTTTGGTTTCGCCCCGCAAACTCAAATTTTAATTTATATTTTATTAATGTAGCACAATCTGACTGCAATGAAAAACCAAAGTCTTTTTTGCGCCACGTTCTTAGTTTTCGAGATTATTCAAAGAGTTTTTCCAGAAATGGCTTCCCCGTGTCAAACTTTGTTAATTTTGGTTTCGCTCCGCAAACTCAAATTTTAATTCATATTTTTAATAATGTAGCACAATGTGACTGCAATCAAAAACCAAAGTCTTTTTGTGCCACGACCTTAGATTTCAAGATAATTTACAGAGTTTGTCAACAAATGGCTTCTCTGAGTCAAAATTTCCTAATTTTGTTTTGGCCCCGCAAACACAAATTTTAATTATTATTTTTAATAATGTAGCACAATGTGACTGCAATTAAAAACCAAAGTCTTTTTTGAACCACGTCCTTAGATTTCAAGATAATTTACAGAGTTTGGCAACAAATGGCTTCCCTGGGTCAAACTTTCCTAATTTTGGTTTTGCCCCGCAAACTCAAATTTTAATTCTTATTTTTATGAATGTAGCACAATGTGAATGCAATCAAAAACCAAAGTCTTTTTTGCGCCACGTTCTTAGTTTTCGAGATAATTTAACGAGTTTGTCAACAAATGGCTTCCCTGTGGCAAAATTTGGTTACTTTTGGTTTCGCCCCGCAAACTCAAATTTTAATTCTTATTTTTATGAATGTAACACAATGTCACTGCAATCAAAAACAAAAGTCTTTTTTGCGCCACGTTCTTAGTTTTCGAGATAATTCAACGAGTTTGTCAACAAATGGCTTCCCTGGGTCAAACTTTCCTAATTTTGGTTTCGCCCCGCAAACTCCAATTTTAATTCATATTTTTATTAATGTAGAAAAAGGAGACTGCAATCAAAAACCAAAGTCTTTTTTTGCGCCACGTTCTTAGTTTTCAAAATAATTCAAAGAGTTTTTCCAGAAATGGCTTCCCCGTGTGAAACTTTCTTAATTTTGGTTTCGCTCCGCAAACTCAAATTTTAATTAATATTTTTATTAATGTAGCACAATGCGACTGCAATCAAGAATCAAAATCTTTTTTTACGCCACGTTCTTAGTATTCGAGATAATTCAACGAGTTTGGCAACAAATGGCTTCGGTGTGTCAATATTTCCTAATTTTCGATTCTCTCCGCAAACTCAAGATTTAATTTATATTTTCATTAATGTAGCACAACGTGACTATAATGAAAAACCAAAGTCTTTTTTGCGCCACGTTCTTAGTTTTCGAGATTATTCAAAGAGTTTTTCCAGAAATGGCTTCCCCGGGTCAAACTTTGTTAATTTTGGTTTCGCTCCGCAAACTGAAATTTTAATGCATATTTTTAATAATGTAGCACAATGTGACTGCAATCAAAAACCAAAGTCTTTTTTGAACCACGTCCTTAGATTTCAAGATAATTTACAGAGTTTGGCAACAAATGGCTTCCCTGGGTCAAACTTTCCTAATTTTGGTTTTGCCCCGCAAACTCAAATTTTAATTCTTATTTTTATGAATGTAACACAATGTGAATGCAATCAAAAACCAAAGTCTTTTTTGCGCCACGTTCTTAGTTTTCGAGATAATTCAAAGAGTTTCTCCAGAAATGGTTTCCCTGTGTCAAACTTTGGTTACTTTTGGTTTCGCCCCGCAAACTCAAATTTTAATTTATATTTTATTAATGTAGCACAATCTCACTGCAATCAAAAACAAAAGTCTTTCTTTATGCCACGTTCTTAGTTTTCGAGGTAATTCAACGAGTTTGTCAACAGTTGGCTTCCCAGGTTCAAACATTCCTAATTTTGGTTTCGCTCCGCAAAACTAAATATTAATTTATTTTTTTATGAATGTAGAAAAAGGTGACTGCAATCAAAAACCAAAGTCTTTTTTTGCGCCACGTTCTCAGTTTTCAAAATAATTCAAAGAGTTTTTCCAGAAATGGCTTCCCCGTGTGAAACTTTCTTAATTTTGGTTTCGCTCCGCAAACTCAAATTTTAATTAATATTTTTATTAATGTAGCACAATGCGACTGCAATCAAGAATCAAAATCTTTTTTTATTTTAATTTCTTCGTTTTCAAGATAATTTAAAGAGTTTGTCAACAAATGGCTTCCCTGTGTCAAACTTTCCTAATTTTGGTTTCGCCCCGCAAACTCAAATTTTAATTTATATTTTCATGAATGTAGCACAACGTTACTGCAATCAAAAACCAAAGTCTTTTTTCTCGCCACGTTCTTAGTTTTCGAGATTATTCGAAGAGTTTTTCCAGAAATGGCTTCCCCGTGTGAAACTTTGTTAATTTTATATTCGCTCCGCAAACTGAAATTTTAATTAATATTTTTATTAATGTGGCACAACGTGACTGCAATCAAAAACCAAAGTCTTGTTTTGCTCCACGTTCTTTGTTTTCGAGATAATTCAAAGAGTTTTTCCAGAAATGGCTTCCCCGTGTCAAACTTTGTAAATTTTGGTTTCGCTCCGCAATCTCAAGTTTTACTTTATATTTTTATTAATTTAGCACAACGTGACTGCAATCACAAAACAAAGTCTTTTTTTATTTCATTTTCTTAGTTTCCAAGATAATTTAAAGAGTTTGTCAACAAATGGCTTCCCTGGGTCAAACTTTCTCAATTTTGGTTTCGCCCCTCAAACTCAAATTTTAATTTATATTCTTATCAATGTAGCACAATATGACTGCAATTAAAAACCAAAGTTTGTCTTTCCGCCACGTTCTTATTTTTTCAGATAATTCAACGAGTTTTTCAACAAATGGCTTCCCTGGGTCAAACTGTTAGTTTTGGTTTAGCTCCGCAAATCTCAAATTTTAATTAATATTTTCATTAATGTAGCACAACGTGACTGCAATCACAAACCGAAGTCTTTTTTTATTTCATTTTCTTAGTTTCCAAGATAATTTAAAGAGTTTGTCAACAAATGGGTTCCCTGGGTCAAACTTTGTTAATTTTGGTTTCGCACCGCAATCACAAGTTTTAATTTACATTTTTATAAATGTAGCACAACGTGACTGCAATCACAAAGCAAAGTCTTTGTTTATTTCATGTTCTTAGTTTTCAAGATAATTCAACGAGTGTGGCAACAAATGGCTTCACTGTGTCAATATTTCCTAATTTTCGTTTTACTCCGCAAACTCAAGTTTTAATTTATATTTTCATTAATGTAGAAAAAGGTGACTGCAATCAAAAACCAAAGTCTTTTTTTGCGCCACGTTCTCAGTTTTCAAAATAATTCAAAGAGTTTTTCCAGAAATGGCTTCCCCGTGTGAAACTTTGTTAATTTTGGTTTCGCTCCGCAAACTCAAATTTTAATTAATATTTTTATTAATGTAGCACAATGTGACTGCAATCAAGAATCAGATCCTTTTTTTATTTTATTTTCTTCGTTTTCAAGATAATTTAAAGAGTTTGTCAACAAATGGCTTCCCTGTGTCAAACTTTCCTAATTTTCGTTTCGCCCCGCAAAATCAAATTTTAATTTGTATTTTTATTAGCGTAGCACAGCTTGACTGCAATCAAAAACCAAAGTCTTTTTTCTCGCCTTGTTCTTAGTTTTCCAGATTATTCAAAGAGTTTTTCGAGAAATGGCTTCCCCGCGTCAAACTTTGTTAATTTTGGTTTCGCTCCGCAAACTCAAATTTTAATTCATATTTTTATGAATGTAGCACAATGTGACTGCAATCAAAATCCAAAGTCTTTTTTGAGCCACGTCATTAGATTTCAAGATAATTTACAGAGTTTTTCCAGAAATGGCTTCCCTGGGTCAAGCTTTCCTAATTTTGTTTTCGCTCCGCAAACTCAAATTTTAATTCATATTTTTATTAATGTAGCATAACGTGTCTGCAATTAAAAACCAAAGTCTTTTTTTGCGCCACGTCCTTAGTTTTCGAGATTATTCAAAGAGTTTTTCCAGAAATGGCTTCCCCGTGTCAAACTTTGTTAATTTTAGTTTCGCTCCGAAAACTCAAATTTTAATTTATATTTTATTAATGTAGCACAATCTGACTGCAATCAAAAACCAAAGTCTTTCTTTGCGCCACGTTCTTAGTTTTCGAGATAATTCAACGAGTTTGTCAACAAATGGCTTCCCTGGGTCAAACTTTGTTAATTTTGGTTTCGCTCCGCAATCTCAAGTTTTAATTTATATTTTTATTAGTGTAGCACAACGTGACTGCAATCAAAATCCAGAGTCTTTTTTCATGCCACGTTCTTAGTTTTAGAGATAATTCAACGAGTGTGGCAACAAATGGCTTCCCTGTGTCAATATTTCCTAATTTTCGTTTCACTCCGCAAACTCAAGTTTTAATTTTTATTTTCATTAATGTAGAAAAAGGTGACTGCAATCAAAAACCAAAGTCTTTTTTTGCGCCACGTTCTCAGTTTTCAAAATAATTCAAAGAGTTTTTCCAGAAATGGCTTCCCCGTGTGAAACTTTCTTAATTTTGGTTTCGCCCCGCAAACTCAAATTTTAATTTATATTTTCATGAATGTAGCTCAACGTTACTGCAATCAAAAACCAAAGCCTTTTTTCTCGCCACGTTCTTAGTTTTCGAGATTATTCGAAGAGTTTTTCCAGAAATGGCTTCCCCGCGTCAAACTTTCTCAATTTAGGTTTCGCCCTGCAAACTCAAATTTTAATTTATATTCTTATTAATGTAGCACAATGTGACTGCGATTAAAAACCAAAGTCTTGTTTTGCTCCACGTTCTTTGTTTTCGAGATAATTCAAAGAGTTTTTCCAGAAATGGCTTCCCCGTGTCAAACTTTGTTAATTTTGGTTTCGCTCCGCAATCTCAAGTTTTAATTTATATTTTTATTAATTTAGCACAACGTGACTGCAATCAAAAACAAAAGTCTTTTTTTGCGCCACGTTCTTAGTTTTCGAGATAATTCAAAGAGTTTGGCAACAAATGGCTTCGCTGTGTCAATATTTCCTAATTTTCGTTTCGCTCCGCAAACTCAAGATTTAATTTATATTTTCATTAATGTAGCACAACGTGACTGCAATGAAAAACCAAAGTCTTTTTTGCGCCACGTTCTTAGTTTTCGAGATTATTCAAAGAGTTTTTCCAGAAATGGCTTCCCCGTGTCAAACTTTGTTAATTTTGGTTTCGCTCCGCAAACTCAAATTTTAATTCATATTTTTAAGAATGTAGCACAATGTGACTGCAATCAAAAACCAAAGTCTTTTTTGAGCCACGTCCTTAGATTTCAAGATAATTTACAGAGTTTGTCAACAAATGGCTTCCCTGAGTCAAACTTTCCTAATTTTGTTTTCGCCCCGCAAACTCAAATTTTAATTCATATTTTTAATAATGTAGCACAATGTGATTGCAATCAAAAACCAAAGTCTTTTTTGCGCCACGTTCTTAGTTTTCGAGATAATTCAAAGAGTTTCTCCAGAAATGGTTTCCCTGTGTCAAAATTTTGTTAATTTTGGTTTGGCCCCGCAAACTCAAATTTTAATTTATATTTTATTAATGTAGCACAATCTGACTGCAATCAAAAACCAAAGTCTTTTTTCTCGCCACGTTCTTAGTTTTCGAGATTATTCAAAGAGTTTGTCAACAAATGGCTTCCCTGTGTCAAACTTTCCTAATTTTGGTTTCGCCCCGCAAACTCAAATTTTAATTTGTATTTTTATTAGTGTAGCACAGCTTGACTGCAATCAAAAACCCAAGTCTTTTTTCTCGCCACGTTCTTAGTTTTCCAGATTATTCAAAGTGTTTTTCGAGAAATGGCTTCCCCGCGTCAAACTTTCTCAATTTAGGTTTCGCTCCGCAAACTCAAATTTTAATTTATATTCTTATTAATGTAGCACAACGTTACTGCATTCAAAAACCAAAGTCTTGTTTTGCTCCACGTTCTTTGTTTTCGAGATAATTCAAAGAGTTTTACCAGAAATGGCTTCCCCGTGTCAAACTTTGTAAATTTTGGTTTCGCTCCGCAATCTCAAGTTTTAATATATATTTTTATTAATATAGCACAACGCGACTGCAATCACAAAACAGTCTTTTTTTATTTCATTTTCTTAGTTTCCAAGATAATTTAAAGAGTTTGTCAACAAATGGCTTCCCTGGGTCAAACTTTCTCAATTTTGGTTTCGCACCGCAAACTCAAATTTTAATTTATATTCTTATTAATGTAGCACAATGTGACTGCACTTAAAAACCAAAGTTTGTCTTTCCGCCACGTTCTTATTTTTCCAGATAATTCAACGAGTTTGTCAACAAATGGCTTCCCTGGTTCAAACTTTCCTAATTTTGGTTTCGCTCCGGAAACTTAAATTTTAATTTATATATTCATTAATGTAGCACAACGTGACTACAATCAAAAAGCAAAGTCTTTTTTTGCGCAACGTTCTTAGTATTCGAGATAATTCAACGAGTTTGGCAACAAATGGCTTCGCTGTGTCAATATTTCCTAATTTTCGTTTCGCTCCGCAAACTCAAGATTTAATTTATATTTTCATTAATGTAGCACAACGTGACTGCAATCAATAACCAAAGTCTTTTTTGCGCCACGTTCTTAGTTTTCGAGATTATTCAAAGAGTTTCTCCAGAAATGGCTTCCCCGCGTCAAACTTTGTTAATTTTGGTTTCGCTCCGCAAACTCAAATTTTAATTCATATTTTTATGAATGTAGCACAATGTGACTGCAATCAAAAACCAAAGTCTTTTTTGAGCCACGTCCTTATATTTCAAGATAATTTACAGAGTTTGTCAACATATGGCTTCCCTGAGTCAAACTTTCCTAATTTTGTTTTCGCCCAGCAAACTCAAATTTTAATTCATATTTTTAATAATGTAGCACAATGTGATTGCAATCAAAAACCAAAGTCTTTTTTGCGCCACGTTCTTAGTTTTCGAGATAATTCAAAGAGTTTCTCCAGAAATGGTTTCCCTGTGTCAAAATTTTGTTAATTTTGGTTTGGCCCCGCAAACTCAAATTTTAATTTATATTTTATTAATGTAGCACAATCTGACTGCAATGAAAAACCAAAGTCTTTTTTGCGCCACGTTCTTAGTTTTCGAGATAATTCAACGAGTTTGTCAACAAATGGCTTCCCTGGGTCAAACTTTCCTAATTTTGGTTTCGCCCCGCAAACTCAAATTTTAATTTGTATTTTTATTAGTGTAGCACAGCTTGACTGCAATCAAAAACCCAAGTCTTTTTTCTCGCCACGTTCTTAGTTTTCCAGATTATTCAAAGTGTTTTTCGAGAAATGGCTTCCCCGCGTCAAACTTTGTTAATTTTGGATTCGCTCCGCAAACTCAAGATTTAATTTATATTTTCATTAATGTAGCACAACGTGACTGCAATGAAAAACCAAAGTCTTTTTTGCGCCACGTTCTTAGTTTTCGAGATTATTCAAAGAGTTTTTCCAGAAATGGCTTCCCCGTGTCAAACTTTGTAAATTTTGGTTTCGCTCCGCAATCTCAAGTTTTAATTTATATTTTTATTAATTTAGCACAACGTGACTACAATCAAAAACCAAAGTCTTTTTTTGCGCCACGTTCTTAGTTTTCGAGATAATTCAACGAGTTTGGCAACAAATGGCTTCGCTGTGTCAATATTTCCTAATTTTCGTTTCGCTCCGCAAACTCAAATTTTAATTTATATTTTCATTAATGTAGCATAAAGTTACTGCAATCAAAAACCAAAGTCTTTTTTCTCGCCACGTTCTTAGTTTTCGAGATTATTCAAAGAGTTTTTCCAGAAATGGTTTCCCCGTGTCAAATTTTGTTAATTTTGGTTTCGCCCCGCAAATTCAAATTTTAATTTATATTTTCATTAATGTAGCACAAAGTTACTGCAATCAAAACCAAAGTCTTTTTTCTCGCCACGTTCTTAGTTTTCCAGATTATTCAAAGTGTTTTTCGAGAAATGGCTTCCCCGCGTCAAACTTTGTTAATTTTGGTTTCGCTCCGCAAACTCAAATTTTAATTCATATTTTTATGAATGTAGCACAATGTGACTGCAATCAAAAACCAAAGTCTTTTTTAGCCACGCCCTTAGATTTCAAGATAATTTACAGAGTTTGTCAACAAATGGCTTCCCTGAGTCAAACTTTCCTAATTTTGTTTTCGACCCGCAAACTCAAATTTTAATTCATATTTTTAATAATGTAGCACAATGTGACTGCAATGAAAAACCAAAGTCTTTTTTGCGCCACGTTCTTAGTTTTCGAGATAATTCAACGAGTTTGTCAACAAATGGCTTCCCTGGGTCAAACTTTCCTAATTTTGGTTTCGCTCCGCATACTTAAATTTTCATTAATATTCTTAATAATGTAGCACAACGTGACTGCAATCAAAAACAAAAGTCTTTTTTTGCGCCACGTTCTTAGTTTTCGAGATAATTCAAAGAGTTTCTCCAGAAATGGTTTCCCTGTGTCAAACTTTGTTAATTTTCATTTTGCTCTGCAAACTCAAATTTTAATTTATATTTTTATTAATGTAGCATAAAGTTACTGCAATCAAAAGCCAAAGACTTTCTTTGCGCCACGTTCTTAGTTTTCGAGATAATTCAACGAGTTTGTCAACAAATGGCTTCCCTGGGTCAAACTTTCCTAATTTTGGTTTCGCCCCGCAAACTCAAATTTTAATTTGTATTTTTATTAGTGTAGCACAGCTTGACTGCAATCAAAAACCAAAGTCTATTTTCTCGCCACGTTCTTAGTTTTCCAGATTATTCAAAGTGTTTTTCGAGAAATGGCTTCCCCGCGTCAAACTTTGTTAATTTTGGTTTCGCTCCGCAAACTCAAATTTTAATTCATATTTTTAAGAATGTAGCACAATGTGACTGCAATCAAAAACCAAAGTCTTTTTTGAGCCACGTCCTTAGATTTCAAGATAATTTACAGAGTTTGTCAACAAATGGCTTCCCTGAGTCAAACTTTCCTAATTTTGTTTTCGCCCCGCAAACTCAAATTTTAATTCATATTTTTAATAATGTAGCACAATGTGACTGCAATCAAAAACCAAAGTCTTTTTTGCGCCACGTTCTAAGTTTTCAAGATAATTCAACGAGTTTTTCAACAAATGGCTTCCCTGGGTCAAACTTTCCTAATTTTGGTTTCGCTCCGCATACTTAAATTTTCATTAATATTCTTGATAATGTAGCACAATGTGACTGCAATGAAAAACCAAAGTCTTTTTTGCGCCACGTTCTTAGTTTTCGAGATTATTCAAAGAGTTTTTCCAGAAATGGCTTCCCCGTGTCAAACTTTGTAAATTTTGGTTTCGCTCCGCAATCTCAAGTTTTAATTTATATTTTTATTAATTTAGCACAACGTGACTACAATCAAAAACCAAAGTCTTTTTTTGCGCCACGTTCTTAGTTTTCGAGATAATTCAACGAGTTTGGCAACAAATGGCTTCGCTGTGTCAATATTTCCTAATTTTCGTTTCGCTCCGCAAACTCAAATTTTAATTTATATTTTCATTAATGTAGCATAAAGTTACTGCAATCAAAAACCAAAGTCTTTTTTCTCGCCACGTTCTTAGTTTTCGAGATTATTCAAAGAGTTTTTCCAGAAATGGTTTCCCCGTGTCAAATTTTGTTAATTTTGGTTTCGCCCCGCAAATTCAAATTTTAATTTATATTTTCATTAATGTAGCACAAAGTTACTGCAATCAAAACCAAAGTCTTTTTTCTCGCCACGTTCTTAGTTTTCAAAATTATTCAAAGAGTTTTTCCAGAAATGGTTTCCCCGTGTCAAACTTTCCTAATTTTGGTTTCGCCCCGCAAACTCAAATTTTAATTTGTATTTTTATTAGTGTAGCACAGCTTGACTGCAATCAAAAACCAAAGTCTTTTTTCTCGCCACGTTCTTAGTTTTCCAGATTATTCAAAGTGTTTTTCGAGAAATGGCTTCCCCGCGTCAAACTTTGTTAATTTTGGTTTCGCTCCGCAAACTCAAATTTTAATTCATATTTTTATGAATGTAGCACAATGTGACTGCAATCAAAAACCAAAGTCTTTTTTGAGCCACGCCCTTAGATTTCAAGATAATTTACAGAGTTTGTCAACAAATGGCTTCCCTGAGTCAAACTTTCCTAATTTTGGTTTCGCTCCGCATACTTAAATTTTCATTAATATTCTTGATGGTGTAGCACAATGTGACTGCAATCAAAAACCAAAGTCTTTTTTGCGCCACGTTCTTAGTTTTCGAGATAATTCAAAGAGTTTCTCCAGAAATGGTTTCCCTGTGTCAAACTTTGTTAATTTTCGTTTTGCTCTGCAAACTCAAATTTTAATTTATATTTTTATTAATGTAGCATAAAGTTACTGCAATCAAAAACCAAAGTCTTTTTTCGCGCCACGTTCTTAGTTTTAAAAATAATTCAAAGAGTTTGTCAACAAATGGCTTCCCTGGGTCAAACTTTCCTAATTTTGGTTTCGCTCCGCATACTCAAATTTTAATTTATATTTTTATTAATGTAGCACAACGTGACTGCAATCACAAACCAAAGTCTTTTTTCTAGCCACGTTCTTAGTTTTCGAGATTATTCAAAGAGTTTTTCCAGAAATGGCTTCCCCGTGTCAAACTTTGTTAATTTTGGTTTCGCCCCGCAAACTCAAATTTTAATTTATATTTTCATTAATGTAGCACAAAGTTACTGCAATCAAAACCAAAGTCTTTTTTCTCGCCACGTTCTTAGTTTTCAAAATTATTCAAAGAGTTTTTCCAGAAATGGCTTCCCCGTGTCAAACTTTCCTAATTTTGGTTTCGCCCCGCAAACTCAAATTTTAATTTATATTTTCATTAATGTAGCACAAAGTTACTGCAATCAAAAACCAAAGTCTTTTTTCTCGCCACGTTCTTAGTTTTCGAGATTATTCGAAGAGTTTTTCCAGAAATGGCTTCCCTGTGTCAAACTTTCCTAATTTTGGTTTCGCCCCGCAAACTCAAATTTTAATTTATATTTTCATTAATGTAGCACAAAGTTACTGCAATCAAAACCAAAGTCTTTTTTCTCGCCACGTTCTTAGTTTTCAAAATTATTCAAAGATTTTTTCCATCAATGGCTTCCGTGGGTCAAACTTTCCTAATTTTGGTTTCGCCCCGCAAACTCAAATTTTAATTTATATTTTCATTAATGTAGCACAAAGTTACTGCAATCAAAACCAAAGTCTTTTTTCTCGCCACGTTCTTAGTTTTCAAAATTATTCAAAGAGTTTTTCCATCAATGGCTTCCCTGTGTCAAACTTTCCTAATTTTGGTTTCGCTCCGCAAACTGAAATTTTAATTAATATTTTTATTAATGTGGCACAACGTGACCGCGCATCAAAAAACAAAGTCTTGTTTTGCTCCACGTTCTTTGTTTTCGAGATAATTCAAAGAGTTTTTCCAGAAATGGCTTCCCCGTGTCAAACTTTGTTAATTTTGGTTTCGCTCCGCAAACTCAAGTTTTAATTTATATTTTTATTAGTGTAGCACAACGTGACTGCAATCAAAATCCAGAGTCTTTTTTCATTCCACGTTCTTAGTTTTCGAGATATTTCAACGAGTTTGGCAACAAATGGCTTCCCTGGGTCAAACTTTCCTAATTTTGGTTTTGCCCCGCAAACTCAAATTTTAATTCTTATTTTTATTGATGTAGAAAAAGATGACTGCAATCAAAAACCAAAGTCTTTTTTTGCGCCACGTTCTTAGTTTTCAAAATAATTCAAAGAGTTTGTCAACAAATGGCTTCCATGGGTCAAACTTTCCTAATTTTGGTTTCGCCCCGCAAACTCAAATTTTAATTTATATTTTCATGAATGTAGCACAACGTTACTGCAATCAAAAACCAAAGTCTTTTTTCTCGCCACGTTCTTAGTTTTCGAGATTATTCGAAGAGTTTTTCCAGAAATGGCTTCCCCGTGTCAAACTTTGTTAATTTTGGTTTCGCTCCGCAAACTCAAATTTTAATTCATATTTTTAAGAATGTAGCACAATGTGACTGCAATCAAAAACCAAAGTCTTTTTTGAGCCACGTCCTTAGATTTCAAGATAATTTACAGAGTTTGTCAACAAATGGCTTCCCTGAGTCAAACTTTCCTAATTTTGTTTTCGCCCCGCAAACTCACATTTTAATTCATATTTTTATTAATGTAGCACAATCTGACTGCAATCAAAAACCAAAGTCTTTTTTGCTCCACGTTCTTAGTTTTCAAGATAATTCAACGAGTTTTTCAACAAATGGCTTCCCTGGGTCAAACTTTCCTAATTTTGGTTTCGCTCCGCATACTTAAATTTTCATTAATATTCTTGATAATGTAGCACAAAGTGACTGCAATCAAAAACAAAAGTCTTTTTTTGCGCCACGTTCTTAGTTTTCGAGATAATTCAAAGAGTTTTTCCAGAAATGGCTTCCCTGGGTCAAACTTTGTTAATTTTGGTTTCGCTCCGCAAACTCAAATTTTAATTTATATTTTCATTAATGTAGCATAAAGTTACTGCAATCAAAACCAAAGTCTTTTTTCTCGCCACGTTCTTAGTTTTCAAAATTATTCAAAGAGTTTTTCCATAAATGGCTTCCCAGTGTCAAACTTTCGTAATTTTGGTTTCGCGCCGCAATCTCAAATTTTAATTTATATTTTCACTAATGTAGCACAAAGTTACTGCAATCAAAACCAAAGTCTTTTTTCTGGCCACGTTCTTAGTTTTCAAAATTATTCAAAGAGTTTTTCTTGAAAAGGTTTCCCCGTGTCAAACTTTGTTAATTTTCGTTTTGCTCCGTAAACTCAAATTTTAATTTATATTTTCATGAATGTAGCACAACGTTACTGCAATCAAAAACCAAAGTCTTTTTTCTCGCCACGTTCTTAGTTTTCGAGATTATTCGAAGAGTTTTTCCAGAAATGGCTTCCCCGTGTCAAATTTTGTTAATTTTGGTTTCGCTCCGCAAACTGAAATTTTAATTAATATTTTTATTAATGTGGCACAACGTGACCGCGCATCAAAAACCAAAGTCTTGTTTTGCTCCACGTTCTTTGTTTTCGAGATAATTCAAAGAGTTTTTCCAGAAATGGCTTCCCCGTGTCAAACTTTGTTAATTTTGGTTTCGCTCCGCAATCTCAAGTTTTAATTTATATTTTTATTAGTGTAGCACAACGTGACTGCAATCAAAATCCATAGTCTTTTTTCATGCCACGTTCTTAGTTTTCGAGATAATTCAACGAGTTTGGCAACAAATGGCTTCCCTGGGTCAAACTTTCCTAATTTTGGTTTTGCCCCGCAAACTCAAATTTTAATTCATATTTTTATTAATGTAGAAAAAGGTGACTGCAATCAAAAACCAAAGTCTTTTTTTGCGCCACGTTCTTAGTTTTCAAAATAATTCAAAGAGTTTGTCAACAAATGGCTTCCATGGGTCAAACTTTCCTAATTTTGGTTTGGAACCGCAAAAAAAAATTTTAATTAATATTATTAATAATGTAGCACAACGTTACTGCAATCAAAAACCAAAGTATTTTTTCTCGCCACGTTCTTAGTTTTCGAGATTATTCAAAGAGTTTTTCCAGAAATGGCTTCCCCGTGTCAAACTTTGTTAATTTTGGTTTCGCTCCGCAAACTCAAATTTTAATTCATATTTTTATTAATGTAGCACAATGTGACTGCAATCAAAAACCAAAGTCTTTTTTGAGCCACGTCCTTAGATTTCAAGATAATTTACAGAGTTTGTCAACAAATGGCTTCCCTGAGTCAAACTTTCCTAATTTTGGTTTCGCCCCGCAAACTCACATTTTAATTCATATTTTTATTAATGTTTCACAATCTGACTGCAATCAAAAACCAAAGTCTTTTTTGCTCCACGTTCTTAGTTTTCAAGATAATTCAACGAGTTTTTCAACAAATGGCTTCCCTGGGTCAAACTTTCCTAATTTTGGTTTCGCTCCGCATACTTAAATTTTCATTAATATTCATAATAATGTAGCACAACGTGACTGCAAACAAAAACAAAAGTCTTTTTTTGCGCCACGTTCTTAGTTTTCGAGATAATTCAAAGAGTTTCTCCAGAAATGGTTTCCCTGTGTCAAACTTTGTTAATTTTCGTTTTGCTCTGCAAACTCAAATTTTAATTTATATTTTTATTAATGTAGCATAAAGTTACTGCAATCAAAAACCAAAGTCTTTTTTCTCGCCACGTTCTTAATTTTCGAGATTATTCAAAGAGTTTTTCCAGAAATGGTTTCCCCGTGTCAAATTTTGTTAATTTTGGTTTCGCCCCGCAAACTCAAATTTTAATTTATATTTTCATTAATGTAGCACAAAGTTACTGCAATCAAAACCAAAGTCTTTTTTCTCGCCACGTTCTTAGTTTTCAAAATTATTCAAAGAGTTTTTTTAGAAATGGTTTCCCCGTGTCAAACTTTGTTAATTTTCGTTTTGCTCCGTAAACTCAAATTTTAATTTATATTTTTATTAATGTAGCACAACGTGACTGCAATCACAAACCAAAGTCTTTTTTCTAGCCACGTTCTTAGTTTTCGAGATTATTCAAAGAGTTTTTCCAGAAATGGCTTCCCCGTGTCAAACTTTGTTAATTTTGGTTTCGCTCCGCAAACTGAAATTTTAATTAATATTTTTATTAATGTGGCACAACGTGACCGCGCATCAAAAACCAAAGTCTCGTTTTGCTCCACGTTCTTTGTTTTCGAGATAATTCACAGAGTTTTTCCAGAAATGGCTTCCCCGTGTCAAACTTTGTTAATTTTGGTTTCGCTCCGCAATCTCAAGTTTTAATTTATATTTTTATTAGTGTAGCACAACGTGACTGCAATCAAAAACCAAAGTCTTTTTTCTCGCCACGTTCTTAGTTTTCGAGATAATTCAACGAGTTTGTCAACAAATGGCTTCCCTGGGTCAAACTTTCCTAATTTTGGTTTCGCCCCGCAAATTCAAATTCTAATTTATATTTTTATTAATGTAGCAGAACGTGACTGCAATCAAAAACCAAAGTCTTTTTTTGCGCCACGTTCTTAGTTTTCGAGATAATTCAAAGAGTTTTTCCAGAAATGGCTTCCCTGGGTCAAAGTTTCCTAATTTTGGTTTCGCTCCGCATACTCAAATTTTAATTTATATTTTTATTAATGTAGCATAAAGTTACTGCAATCAAAAACCAAAGTCTTTTTTCTCGCCACGTTCTTAGTTTTCGAGATTATTCAAAGAGTTTTTCCAGAAATGGTTTCCCTGTGTCAAACTTTGTTAATTTTGGTTTCGCTCCGCAAACTCAAATTTTAATTTATATTTTCATTAATGTAGCATAAAGTTACTGCAATCAAAAACCAAAGTCTTTTTTCTCGCCACGTTCTTAATTTTCGAGATTATTCAAAGAGTTTTTCCAGAAATGGTTTCCCCGTGTCAAATTTTGTTAATTTTGGTTTCGCCCCGCAAACTCAAATTTTAATTTATATTTTCATTAATGTAGCACAAAGTTACTGCAATCAAAACCAAAGTCTTTTTTCTCGCCACGTTCTTAGTTTTCAAAATTATTCAACGAGTTCCTTAACAAATGGCGTCCCTCGGTCAAACTTTCCTAATTTTTGTTTCTCTCCTGATACTTAAATTTAGATTTTTTTTCTTAATAATGTAGCACAACGTGACTGCAATCAAAAACAAAAGTCTTTTTTTGCGCCACGTTCTTAGTTTTCGAGATAATTCAAAGAGTTTCTCCAGAAATGGTTTCCCTGTGTCAAACTTTGTTAATTTTCGTTTTGCTCTGCAAACTCAAATTTTAATTTATATTTTTATTAATGTAGCATAAAGTTACTGCAATCAAAAACCAAAGTCTTTTTTCTCGCCACGTTCTTAGTTTTCGAGATTATTCAAAGAGTTTTTCCAGAAATGGCTTCCCCGTGTCAAACTTTGTTAATTTTGGTTTCGCCCCGCAAACTCAAATTTTAATTTATATTTTCATTAATGTAGCACAAAGTTACTGCAATCAAAACCAAAGTCTTTTTTCTCGCCACGTTCTTAGTTTTCAAAATTATTCAAAGAGTTTTTCCAGAAATGGCTTCCCTGTGTCAAACTTTCCTAATTTTGGTTTCGCCCCGCAAACTCAAATTTTAATTTATATTTTCATGAATGTAGCACAACGTTACTGCAATCAAAAACCAAAGTCTTTTTTCTCGCCACGTTCTTAGTTTTCGAGATAATTCAACGAGTTTGTCAACAAATGGCTTCCCTGGGTCAAACTTTCCTAATTTTGGTTTCGCCCCGCAAACTCCAATTTTAATTCATATTTTTATTAATGTAGAAAAAGGAGACTGCAATCAAAAACCAAAGTCTTTTTTCTCGCCACGTTCTTAGTTTTCGAGATAATTTAACGAGTTTGTCAACAAATGGCTTCCATGGGTCAAACTTTCCTAATTTTGGTTTCGCACCGTAAACTCAAATTTAAATTTATATTTTCATGAATGTAGCACAACGTTACTGCAATCAAAAACCAAAGTCTTTTTTCTCGCCACGTTCTTAGTTTTCGAGATTATTCGAAGAGTTTTTCCAGAAATGGCTTCCCCGTGTCAAACTTTGTTAATTTTGGTTTCGCTCCGCAAACTCAAATTTTAATTTATATTTTTATTAATGTAGCATAAAGTTACTGCAATCAAAAACCAAAGTCTTTTTTCTCGCCACGTTCTTAATTTTCGAGATTATTCAAAGAGTTTTTCCAGAAATGGTTTCCCCGTGTCAAATTTTGTTAATTTTGGTTTCGCCCCGCAAACTCAAATTTTAATTTATATTTACATTAATGTAGCACAAAGTTACTGCAATCAAAACCAAAGTCTTTTATCTCGCCACGTTCTTAGTTTTCAAGATAATTCAAAGAGTTCCTTAACAAATGGCTTCCCTGGGTCAAACTTTCCTAATTTTGGTTTCGCTCCGCATACTTAAATTTTCATTATTATTCTTAATAATGTAGCACAACGTGACTGCAATCAATAATCAAAGTCTTTTTTCTTGCACGTTCTTAGTTTTCAAAATTATTCAAAGAGTTTTTCCAGAAATGGCTTCACTGTGTCAAACTTTCCTAATTTTGGTTTCGCCCCGCAAACTCAAATTTTAATTTATATTTTCATGAATGTAGCACAACGTTACTGCAATCAAAAACCAAAGTCTTTTTTCTCGCCACGTTCTTAGTTTTCGAGATTATTCGAAGAGTTTTTCCAGAAATGGCTTCCCCGTGTCAAACTTTGTTAATTTTGGTTTCGCTCCGCAAACTGAAATTTTAATTAATATTTTTATTAATGTGGCACAACGTGACCGCGCATCAAAAACCAAAGTCTTGTTTTGCTCCACGTTCTTTGTTTTCGAGATAATTCACAGAGTTTTTCCAGAAATGGCTTCCCCGTGTCAAACTTTGTTAATTTTGGTTTCGCTCCGCAATCTCAAGTTTTAATTTATATTTTTATTAGTGTAGCACAACGTGACTGCAATCAAAATCCAGAGTCTTTTTTCATTCCACGTTCTTAGTTTTCGAGATATTTCAACGAGTTTGGCAACAAATGGCTTCCCTGGGTCAAACTTTCCTAATTTTGGTTTTGCCCCGCAAACTCAAATTTTAATTCATATTTTTATTAATGTAGAAAAAGGTGACTGCAATCAAAAACCAAAGTCTTTTTTTGCGCCACGTTCTTAGTTTTCAAAATAATTCAAAGAGTTTGTCAACAAATGGCTTCCATGGGTCAAACTTTCCTAATTTTGGTTTCGCACCGCAAACTCAAATTTAAATTTATATTTTCATGAATGTAGCACAACGTTACTGCAATCAAAAACCAAAGTCTTTTTTCTCGCCACGTTCTTAGTTTTCGAGATTATTCGAAGAGTTTTTCCAGAAATGGCTTCCCCGTGTCAAACTTTGTTAATTTTGGTTTCGCTCCGAAAAACTGAAATTTTAATTCACATTTTTATTAATGTAGCACAATGTGACTGCAATCAAAAACCAAAGTCTTTTTTGAGCCACGTCCTTAGATTTCAAGATAATTTACAGAGTTTGTCAACAAATGGCTTCCCTGAGTCAAACTTTCCTAATTTTGTTTTCGCCCCGCAAACTCACATTTTAATTCATATTTTTATTAATGTAGCAGAACGTGACTGCAATCAAAAACCAAAGTCTTTTTTGCTCTACGTTCTTAGTTTTCAATATAATTCAACGAGTTTTTCAACAAATGGCTTCCCTGGGTCAAACTTTCCTAATTTTGGTTTCGCTCCGCATACTTAAATTTTCATTAATATTCTTAATAATGTAGCACAACGTGACTGCAATCAAAAACAAAAGTCTTTTTTTGCGCCACGTTCTTAGTTTTCGAGATAATTCAAAGAGTTTCTCCAGAAATGGTTTCCCTGTGTCAAACTTTGTTAATTTTCGTTTTGCTCTGCAAACTCAAATTTTAATTTATATTTTTATTAATGTAGCATAAAGTTACTGCAATCAAAAACCAAAGTCTTTTTTCTCGCCACGTTCTTAATTTTCGAGATTATTCAAAGAGTTTTTCCAGAAATGGTTTCCCCGTGTCAAATTTTGTTAATTTTGGTTTCGCCCCGCAAACTCAAATTTTAATTTATATTTTCATTAATGTAGCACAAAGTTACTGCAATCAAAACCAAAGTCTTTTTTCTCGCCACGTTCTTAGTTTTCAAAATTATTCAAAGAGTTTTTTTAGAAATGGTTTCCCCGTGTCAAACTTTGTTAATTTTCGTTTTGCTCCGTAAACTCAAATTTTAATTTATATTTTTATTAATGTAGCACAACGTGACTGCAATCACAAACCAAAGTCTTTTTTCTCGCCACGTTCTTAGTTTTCGAGATTATTCGAAGAGTTTTTCCAGAAATGGCTTCCCCGTGTCAAACTTTGTTAATTTTGGTTTCGCTCCGCAAACTCAAATTTTAATTAATATTTTTATTAATGTGGCACAACGTGACCGCGCATCAAAAACCAAAGTCTTGTTTTGCTCCACGTTCTTTGTTTTCGAGATAATTCACAGAGTTTTTCCAGAAATGGCTTCCCCGTGTCAAACTTTGTTAATTTTGGTTTCGCTCCGCAATCTCAAGTTTTAATTTATATTTTTATTAGTGTAGCACAACGTGACTGCAATCAAAATCCAGAGTCTTTTTTCATGCCACGTTCTTAGTTTTCGAGATTATTCAACGAGTTTGGCAACAAATGGCTTCCCTGGGTCAAGCTTTCCTAATTTTGGTTTTGCCCCGCAAACTCAATTTTTAATTCATATTTTTATTGATGTAGAAAAAGGTGACTGCAATCAAAAACCAAAGTCTTGTTTTGCGCCACGTTCTTAGTTTTAACAAAATAATGCAAAGAGTTTGTCAACAAATGGCTTCCCAGGGTCAAACTTTCCTAATTTTGGTTTCGCCCCGCAAACTCAAATTTTAATTTATATTTTCATTAATGTAGCACAAAGTTACTGCTATCAAAACCAAAGTCTTTTTTCTCGCCACGTTCTTAGTTTTCAAAATTATTCAAAGAGTTTTTTTAGAAATGGTTTCCCCGTGTCAAACTTTGTTAATTTTCGTTTTGCTCCGTAAACTCAAATTTTAATTTATATTTTTATTAATGTAGCAGAACGTGACTGCAATCACAAACCAAAGTCTTTTTTCTAGCCACGTTCTTAGTTTTCGAGATTATTCAAAGAGTTTTTCCAGAAATGGCTTCCCCGTGTCAAACTTTGTTAATTTTGGTTTCGCCCCGCAAACTCAAATTTTAATTTATATTTTCATTAATGTAGCACAAAGTTACTGCAATCAAAACCAAAGTCTTTTTTCTCGCCACGTTCTTAGTTTTCGAGATTATTCAAAGAGTTTTTCCAGAAATGGCTTCCCTGTGTCAAACTTTCCTAATTTTGGTTTCGCCCCGCAAACTCAAATTTTAATTTATATTTTCATGAATGTAGCACAACGTGACTGCAATCAAAAACCAAAGTCTTTTTTTCGCCACGTTCTTAGTTTTCGAGATAATTCAACGAGTTTGTCAACAAATGGCTTCCCTGGGTCAAACTTTCCTAATTTTGGTTTCGCCCCGCAAACTCAAATTTTAATTTGTTTTTTTTATTAGTGTAGCACAGCTTGACTGCAATCAAAAACCAAAGTCTTTTTTCACGCCGCGTTCTTAGTTTTCCAGATTATTCAAAGAGTTTTTCGAGAAATGGCTTCCCCGCGTCAAACTTTGTTAATTTTGGTTTCGCTCCGCAAACTCAAATTTTAATTCTTATTTTTATGAATGTAGCACAATGTGACTGCAATCAAAAACCAAAGTCTTTTTTGCGCCACGTTCTTAGTTTTCAAGATAATTCAACGAGTTTTTCAACAAATGGCTTCCCTGGGTCAAACTTTCCTAATTTTGGTTTCGCTCCGCATACTTAAATTTTCATTAATATTCTTAATAATGTAGCACAACGTGACTGCAATCAAAAACAAAAGTCTTTTTTTGCGCCACGTTCTTAGTTTTCGAGATAATTCAAAGAGTTTCTCCAGAAATGGTTTCCCTGTGTCAAACATTGTTAATTTTCATTTTGCTCTAGAAACTCAAATTTTAATTTATATTCTTATTAATGTAGTACAACGTGACTGCAATAAAAAAGAAAAGTCTTGTTTTGCTCCACGTTCTTTGTTTTCGAGATAATTCAAAGAGTTTTTCCAGAAATGGCTTCCCTGTGTCAAACTTTCCTAATTTTGGTTTCGCCCCGCAAACTCAAATTTTAATTTATATTTTCATGAATGTAGCTCAACGTTACTGCAATCAAAAACCAAAGCCTTTTTTCTCGCCACGTTCTTAGTTTTCGAGATTATTCAAAGAGTTTTTCCAGAAATGGCTTCCCCGTGTCAAACTTTGTTAATTTTGGTTTCGCCCCGCAAACTCAAATTTTAATTCATATTTTTAATAATGTAGCACAAAGTTACTGCAATCAAAACCAAAGTCTTTTTTCTCGCCACGTTCTTAGTTTTCAAAATTATTCAAAGAGTTTTTCCAGAAATGGCTTCCCTGTGTCAAACTTTCCTAATTTTGGTTTCGCCCCGCAAACTCAAATTTTAATTTATATTTTCATGAATGTAGCACAACGTTACTGCAATCAAAAACCAAAGTCTTTTTTCTCGCCACGTTCTTAGTTTTCGAGATTATTCGAAGAGTTTTTCCAGAAATGGCTTCCCCGTGTCAAACTTTCCTAATTTTGGTTTCGCCCCGCAAACTCAAATTTTAATTAATATTTTTATTAATGTAGCACAACGTGACCGCGCATCAAAAACCAAAGTCTTTTTTCTCGCCACGTTCTTAGTTTTCAAGATTATTCGAAGAGTTTCTCCAGAAATGGTTTCCCTGTGTCAAACTTTGTTAATTTTCGTTTTGCTCTGCAAACTCAAATTTTAATTTATATTTTTATTAATGTAGCATAAAGTTACTACAATCAAAAACCAAAGTCTTTTTTCGCGCCACGTTCTTAGTTTTCGAGATTATTCAAAGAGTTTTTCCAGAAATGGTTTCCCCGTGTCAAATTTTGTTAATTTTGGTTTCGCCCCGCAAACTCAAATTTTAATTTATATTTTCATTAATGTAGCACAAAGTTACTGCAATCAAAACCAAAGTCTTTTTTCTCGCCACGTTCTTAGTTTTCAAAATTATTCAAAGAGTTTTTTTAGAAATGGTTTCCCCGTGTCAAACTTTGTTAATTTTCGTTTTGCTCCGTAAACTCAAATTTTAATTTATATTTTTATTAATGTAGCACAACGTGACTGCAATCACAAACCAAAGTCTTTTTTCTAGCCACGTTCTTAGTTTTCGAGATTATTCAAAGAGTTTTTCCAGAAATGGCTTCCCCGTGTCAAACTTTGTTAATTTTGGTTTCGCCCCGCAAACTCAAATTTTAATTTATATTTTCATTAATGTAGCACAAAGTTACTGCAATCAAAACCAAAGTCTTTTTTCTCGCCACGTTCTTAGTTTTCAAAATTATTCAAAGAGTTTTTCCAGAAATGGCTTCCCTGTGTCAAACTTTCCTAATTTTGGTTTCGCCCCGCAAACTCAAATTTTAATTTATATTTTCATGAATGTAGCACAACGTTACTGCAATCAAAAACCAAAGTCTTTTTTCTCGCCACGTTCTAAGTTTTCAAAATTATTCAAAGAGTTTTTCCATAAATGGCTTCCCTGTGTCAAACTTTCCTAATTTTGGTTTCGCCCCGCAAACTCAAATTTTAATTTATATTTTCATGAATGTAGCACAACGTTACTGCAATCAAAAACCAAAGCCTTTTCCTCGCCACGTTCTTAGTTTTCGAGATTATTCGAAGAGTTTTTCCAGAAATGGCTTCCCCGTGTCAAACTTTGTTAATTTTGGTTTCGCTCCGCAAACTGAAATTTTAATTAATATTTTTATTAATGTGGCACAACGTGACCGCGCATCAAAAACCAAAGTCTTGTTTTGCTCCACGTTCTTTGTTTTCGAGATAATTCACAGAGTTTTTCCAGAAATGGCTTCCCCGTGTCAAACTTTGTTAATTTTGGTTTCGCTCCGCAATCTCAAGTTTTAATTTATATTTTTATTAGTGTAGCACAACGTGACTGCAATCAAAATCCAGAGTCTTTTTTCATTCCACGTTCTTAGTTTTCGAGATATTTCAACGAGTTTGGCAACAAATGGCTTCCCTGGGTCAAACTTTCCTAATTTTGGTTTTGCCCCGCAAACTCAAATTTTAATTCTTATTTTTATGAATGTAGCACAATGTGAATGCAATCAAAAACCAAAGTCTTTTTGTGCGCCACGTTCTTAGTTTTCAAAATAATTCAAAGAGTTTGTCAACAAATGGCTTCCATGGGTCAAACTTTCCTAATTTTGGTTTCGCACCGCAAACTCAAATTTTAATTTATATTTTCATGAATGTAGCACAACGTTACTGCAATCAAAAACCAAAGTCTTTTTTCTCGCCACGTTCTTAGTTTTCGAGATTATTCGAAGAGTTTTTCCAGAAATGGCTTCCCCGTGTCAAACTTTGTTAATTTTGGTTTCGCTCCGCAAACTCAAATTTTAGTTCTTATTCTTGTGAATGTAGCACAATGTGACTGCAATCAAAAACCAAAGTATTTTTTGAGCCACGTCCTTAGATTTCAAGATAATTTACAGAGTTTGTCAACAAATGGCTTCCCTGAGTCAAACTTTCCTAATTTTGGTGTCGCCCCGCAAACTCACATTTTAATTCATATTTTTATTAATGTTGCACAATCTGACTGCAATCAAAAACCAAAGTCTTTTTTGCTCTACGTTCTTAGTTTTCAAGATAATTCAACGAGTTTTTCAACAAATGGCTTCCCTGGGTCAAACTTTCCTAATTTTGGTTTCGCTCCGCATACTTAAATTTTCTTTAATATTCTTAATAATGTAGCACAACGTGACTGCAATCAAAAACAAAAGTCTTTTTTCTCGCCACGTTCTTAATTTTCGAGATTATTCAAAGAGTTTTTCCAGAAATGGCTTCCCCGTGTCAAACTTTGTTAATTTTTGTTTCGCTCCGCAAACTCAAATTTTAATTTATATTTTCATTAATGTAGCACAAAGTTACTGCAATCAAAACCAAAGTCTTTTTTCTCGCCACGTTCTTAGTTTTCAAAATTATTCAAAGAGTTTTTCCATAAATGGCTTCCCTGTGTCAAACTTTCCTAATTTTGGTTTCGCCCCGCAAACTCAAATTTTAATTTATATTTTCATGAATGTAGCACAACGTTACTGCAATCAAAAACCAAAGTCTTTTTTCTCGCCACGTTCTTAGTTTTCGAGATTATTCGAAGAGTTTTTCCAGAAATGGCTTCCCCGTGTCAAATTTTGTTAATTTTGGTTTCGCTCCGCAAACTGAAATTTTAATTAATATTTTTATTAATGTGGCACAACGTGACCGCGCATCAAAAACCAAAGTCTTGTTTTGCTCCACGTTCTTTGTTTTCGAGATAATTCAAAGAGTTTTTCCAGAAATGGCTTCCCCGTGTCAAACTTTGTTAATTTTGGTTTCGCTCCGCAATCTCAAGTTTTAATTTATATTTTTATTAGTGTAGCACAACGTGACTGCAATCAAAATCCATAGTCTTTTTTCATGCCACGTTCTTAGTTTTCGAGATAATTCAACGAGTTTGGCAACAAATGGCTTCCCTGGGTCAAACTTTCCTAATTTTGGTTTTGCCCCGCAAACTCAAATTTTAATTCTTATTTTTATTTATGTAGCACAATGTGACTGCAATCAAAAACCAAAGTGTTTTTTGCGCCACGTTCTTAGTTTTCAAAATAATTCAAAGAGTTTGTCAACAAATGGCTTCCATGGGTCAAACTTTCCTAATTTTGGTTTCGCACCGGACACTCAAATTTAAATTTATATTTCCATGAATGTAGCACAACGTTACTGCAATCAAAAACCAAAGTCTTTTTTCTCGCCACGTTCTTAGTTTTCGAGATTATTCGAAGAGTTTTTCCAGAAATGGCTTCCCCGTGTCAAACTTTGTTAATTTTGGTTTCGCTCCGCAAACTCAAATTTTAATTTATATTTTCATGAATGTAGCTCAACGTTACTGCAATCAAAAACCAAAGCCTTTTTTCTCGCCACGTTCTTAGTTTTCGAGATTATTCGAAGAGTTTTTCCAGAAATGGCTTCCCTGTGTCAACCTTTCCTAATTTTGGTTTCGCCCCGCAAACTCAAATTTTAATTTATATTTTTATGAATGTAGAAAAAGGTGACTGCAATCAAAAACAAATGTCGTTTTTTGCGCCCCGTTCTTAGTTTTCAAAATAATTCAAAGAGTTTGTCAACAAATGGCTTCCATGGGTCAAACTTTCCTAATTTTGGTTTCGCCCCGAAAACTCAAATATTAATTTATATTTTCATGAATGTAGCATAAAGTTACTGCAATCAAAAACCAAAGTCTTTTTTCTCGCCACGTTCTTAGTTTTCGAGATTATTCAAAGAGTTTTTCCAGAAATGGTTTCCCTGTGTCAAACTTTGTTAATTTTGGTTTCGCTCCGCAAACTCAAATTTTAATTCATATTTTTAAGAATGTAGCACAATGTGACTGCAATCAAAAACCAAAGTCTTTTTTGAGCCACGTCCTTAGATTTCAAGATAATTTACAGAGTTTGTCAACAAATGGCTTCCCTGAGTCAAACTTTCCTAATTTTGGTTTCGCCCCGCAAACTCACATTTTAATTCATATTTTTATTAATGTTGCACAATCTGACTGCAATCAAAAACGAAAGTCTTTTTTGCTCTACGTTCTTAGTTTTCGAGATAATTCAAAGAGTTTCTCCAGAAATGGTTTCCCTGTGTCAAACTTTGTTAATTTTCATTTTGCTCTGCAAACTCAAATTTTAATTTATATTTTTATTAATGTAGCACAGCTTGACTGCAATCAAAAACCAAATTCTATTTTCTCGCCACGTTCTTAGTTTTCGAGATAATTCAAAGAGTTTCTCCAGAAATGGTTTCCCTGTGTCAAACTTTGTTAATTTTGGTTTCGCCCCGCAAACTCAAATTTTAATTTATATTTTCATTAATGTAGCACAAAGTTACTGCTATCAAAACCAAAGTCTTTTTTCTCGCCACGTTCTTAGTTTTCAAAATTATTCAAAGAGTTTTTTTAGAAATGGTTTCCCCGTGTCAAACTTTGTTAATTTTCGTTTTGCTCCGTAAACTCAAATTTTAATTTATATTTTTATTAATGTAGCACAACGTGACTGCAATCACAAACCAAAGTCTTTTTTCTAGCCACGTTCTTAGTTTTCGAGATTATTCAAAGAGTTTTTCCAGAAATGGCTTCCCCGTGTCAAACTTTGTTAATTTTGGTTTCGCCCCGCAAACTCAAATTTTAATTTATATTTTCATTAATGTAGCACAAAGTTACTGCAATCAAAACCAAAGTATTTTTTCTCGCCACGTTCTTAGTTTTCAAAATTATTCAAAGAGTTTTTCCAGAAATGGCTTCCCTGTGTCAAGCTTTCCTAATTTTTGTTTCGCCCCGCAAACTCAAATTTTAATTTATATTTTCATGAATGTAGCACAGCGTTACTGCAATCAAAAATCAAAGTCTTTTTTCTCGCCACGTTCTTAGTTTTCGAGATTATTCGAAGAGTTTTTCCAGAAATGGCTTCCCCGTGTCAAACTTTGTAAATTTTGGTTTCGCTCCGCAAACTCAAATTTTAATTTATATTTTCATTAATGTAGCACAAAGTTACTGCAATCAAAACCAAAGTCTTTTTTCTCGCCACGTTCTTAGTTTTCAAAATTATTCAAAGAGTTTTTCCATCAATGGCTTCCCTGGGTCAAACTTTCCTAATTTTGGTGTCGCCCCGCAAACTCACATTTTAATTCATATTTTCATTAATGTAGCACAAAGTTACTGCAATCAAAACCAAAGTCTTTTTTCTCGCCACGTTCTTAGTTTTCAAAATTATTCAAAGAGTTTTTCCAGAAATGGCTTCCCCGTGTCAAACTTTGTTAATTTTGGTTTCGCTCCGCAAACTCAAATTTTAATATATATTTTTATCAATGTGGCACAACGTGACCGCGCATCAAAAACCAAAGTCTTGTTTTGCTCCACGTTCTTTGTTTTCGAGATAATTCACAGAGTTTTTCCAGAAATGGCTTCCCCGTGTCAAACTTTGTTAATTTTGGTTTCGCTCCGCAATCTCAAGTTTTAATTTATATTTTTATTAGTGTGGCACAACGTGACTGCAATCAAAATCCAGAGTCTTTTTTCATTCCACGTTCTTAGTTTTCGAGATATTTCAACGAGTTTGGCAACAAATGGCTTCCCTGGGTCAAACTTTCCTAATTTTGGTTTTGCCCCGCAAACTCAAATTTTAATTATTATTTTTATGAATGTAGAAAAAGGTGACTGCAATCAAAAACCAAAGTCTTTTTTGCGCCACGTTCTTAGTTTTCGAGATAATTTAACGAGTTTGTCAACAAATGGCTTCCCTGGGTCAAACTTTCCTAATTTTGGTTTCGCCCCGCAAACTCAAATTTTAATTTATATTTTCATGAATGTAGCACAACGTTACTGCAATCAAAAACCAAAGTCTTTTTTCTCGCCACGTTCTTAGTTTTCGAGATTATTCGAAGAGTTTTTCCAGAAATGGCTTCCCCGTGTCAAACTTTGTTAATTTTGGTTTCGCTCCGCAAACTCAAATTTTAATTTATATCTTCATTGATGTAGCATAAAGTTACTGCAATCAAAAACCAAAGTCTTTTTTCTCGCCACGTTCTTAGTTTTCGAGATTATTCAAAGAGTTTTTCCAGAAATGGTTTCCCTGTGTCAAATTTTGTTAATTTTGGTTTCGCCCCGCAAACTCAAATTTTAATGTATATTTTCATGAATGTAGCACAACGTTACTGCAATCAAAAACCAAAGTCTTTTTTCTCGCCACGTTCTTAGTTTTCGAGATTATTCGAAGAGTTTTTCCAGAAATGGCTTCCCCGTGTCAAATTTTGTTAATTTTGGTTTCGCTCCGCAAACTGAAATTTTAATTAATATTTTTATTAATGTGGCACAACGTGACCGCGCATCAAAAACCAAAGTCTTGTTTTGCTCCACGTTCTTTGTTTTCGAGATAATTCAAAGAGTTTTTCCAGAAATGGCTTCCCCGTGTCAAACTTTGTTAATTTTGGTTTCGCTCCGCAATCTCAAGTTTTAATTTATATTTTTATTAGTGTAGCACAACGTGACTGCAATCAAAATCCAGAGTCTTTTTTCATGCCACGTTCTTAGTTTTCGAGATATTTCAACGAGTTTGGCAACAAATGGCTTCCCTGGGTCAAACTTTCCTAATTTTGGTTTTGCCCCGCAAACTCAAATTTTAATTCATATTTTTATTAATGTAGAAAAAGGTGACTGCAATCAAAAACCAAAGTCTTTTTTTGCGCCACGTTCTTAGTTTTCAAAATAATTCAAAGAGTTTGTCAACAAATGGCTTCCATGGGTCAAACTTTCCTAATTTTGGTTTCGCCCCGCAAACTCAAATTTTAATTTATATTTTCATGAATGTAGCACAACGTTACTGCAATCAAAAACCAAAGTATTTTTTCTCGCCACGTTCTTAGTTTTCGAGATTATTCGAAGAGTTTTTCCAGAAATGGCTTCCCTGTGTCAAACTTTGTTAATTTTGGTTTCGCTCCGCAAACTCAAATTTTAATTCATATTTTTATTAATGTAGCACAATGTGACTGCAATCAAAAACCAAAGTCTTTTTTGAGCCACGTCCTTAGATTTCAAGATAATTTACAGAGTTTGTCAACAAATGGCTTCCCTGAGTCAAACTTTCCTAATTTTGGTTTCGCCCCGCAAACTCAAATTTTAATTCATATTTTTATTAATGTAGCACAATCTGACTGCAATCAAAAACCAAAGTCTTTTTTCGCGCCACGTTCTTATTTTTAAAAATAATGCAACGAGTTTTTCAACAAATGGCTTCCCTGGGTCAAACTTTCCTAATTTTGGTTTCGCTCCGCATACTTAAATTTTCATTAATATTCTTAATAATGTAGCACAACGTGACTGCGATCGAAAACAAAAGTCTTTTTTTGCGCCACGTTCTTAGTTTTCGTGATAATTCAAAGAGTTTCTCCAGAAATGGTTTCCCTGTGTCACACTTTGTTAATTTTCGTTTTGCTCTGCAAACTCAAATTTTAATTTATATTTTTATTAATGTAGCATAAAGTTACTGCAATCAAAAACCAAAGTCTTTTTTCTCGCCACGTTCTTAATTTTCGAGATTATTCAAAGAGTTTTTCCAGAAATGGTTTCCCCGTGTCAAATTTTGTTAATTTTGGTTTCGCCCCGCAAACTCAAATTTTAATTTATATTTTCATTAATGTAGCACAAAGTTACTGCAATCAAAACCAAAGTCTTTTTTCTAGCCACGTTCTTAGTTTTCAAAATTATTCAAAGAGTTTTTCTTGAAAAGTTTTCCCCGTGTCAAACTTTGTTAATTTTCGTTTTGCTCCGTAAACTCAAATTTTAATTTATATTTTTATTAATGTAGCACAAAGTGACTGCAATCAAAACCAAAGTCTTTTTTCTCGCCACGTTCTTAGTTTTCGAGATTATTCAAAGAGTTTTTCCAGAAATGGTTTCCCCGTGTCAAACTTTGTTAATTTTGGTTTCGCCCCGCAAACTCAAATTTTAATTTATATTTTTATTAATGTGGCACAACGTGACCGCGCATCAAAAAACAAAGACTTGTTTTTTTCCACGTTCTTTGTTTTCGAGATAATTCAAAGAGTTTTTCCAGAAATGGCTTCCCCGTGTCAAACTTTTTTAATTTTGTTTTCGCTCCGCAATCTCTAGTTTTAATTTATATTTTTAATAGTGTAGCACAACGTGACTGCAATCAAAATCCATATTCTTTTTTCATGCCACGTTCTTAGTTTTCGAGATATTTCAACGAGTTTGGCAACATATGGCTTCCCTGGGTCAAACTTTCCTAATTTTGGTTTTGCCCCGCAAACTCAAATTTTAATTCATATTTTTATTAATGTAGAAAAAGGTGACTGCAATCAAAAACCAAAGTCTTTTTTCTCGCCACGTTCTTAGTTTTCGAGATTATTCAAAGAGTTTGTCAACAAATGGCTTCCCAGGGTCAAACTTTGTTAATTTTGGTTTCGCCCCGCAAACTCAAATTTTAATTTATATTTTCATTAATGTAGCACAAAGTTACTGCAATCAAAAACCAAAGTCTTTTTTCTCGCCACGTTCTTAGTTTTCGAGATTATTCGAAGAGTTTTTCCAGAAATGGCTTCCCCGTGTCAAACTTTGTTAATTTTGGTTTCGCTCCGCAAACTCAAATTTTAATTTATATTTTTATTAATGTAGCATAAAGTTACTGCAATCAAAAACCAAAGTCTTTTTTCTCGCCACGTTCTTAGTTTTCGAGATTATTCAAAGAGTTTTTCCAGAAATGGTTTCCCCGTGTCAAATTTTGTTAATTTTGGTTTCGCCCCGCAAACTCAAATTTTAATTTATATTTTCATTAATGTAGCACAAAGTTACTGCAATCAAAACCAAAGTCTTTTTTCTCGCCACGTTCTTAGTTTTCAAGATAATTCGAAGAGTTCCTTAACAAATGGCTTCCCTGGGTCAAACTTTCCTAATTTTGGTTTCGCTCCGCATACTTAAATTTTCATTAATATTCTTAATAATGTAGCACAACGTGACTGCAATCAAAAACAAAAGTCTTTTTTTGCGCCACGTTCTTAGTTTTCGAGATAATTCAAAGAGTTTCTCCAGAAATGGTTTCCCTGTGTCAAACTTTGTTAATTTTCGTTTTGCTCTGCAAACTCAAATTTTAATTTATATTTTTATTAATGTAGCATAAAGTTAATGCAATCAAAAACCAAAGTCTTTTTTCTCGCCACGTTCTTAGTTTTCGAGATTATTCAAAGAGTTTTTCCAGAAATGGCTTCCCCGTGTCAAACTTTGTTAATTTTGGTTTCGCCCCGCAAACTCAAATTTTAATTTATATTTTCATTAATGTAGCACAAAGTTACTGCAATCAAAACCAAAGTCTTTTTTCTCGCCACGTTCTTAGTTTTCAAAATTATTCAAAGAGTTTTTCCAGAAATGGCTTCCCTGTGTCAAACTTTCCTAATTTTGGTTTCGCCCCGCAAACTCAAATTTTAATTTTTTTTTTCATGAATGTAGCACAACGTTACTGCAATCAAAAACCAAAGTCTTTTTTCTCGCCACGTTCTTAGTTTTCGAGATAATTCAACGAGTTCGGCAACAAATGGCTTCCCTGGGTCAAACTTTCCTAATTTTGGTTTTACCCCGCAAACTCAAATTTTAATTCATATTTTTATTGATGTAGAAAAAGGTGACTGCAATCAAAAACCAATGTCTTTTTTCTCGCCACGTTCTTAGTTTTCCATATTATTCAAAGAGTTTTTCCAGAAATGGTTTCCCTGTGTCAAATTTTGTTAATTTCGGTTTCGCCCCGCAAACTCAAATTTTAATTTATATTTTCACTAATGTAGCACAAAGTTACTGCTATCAAAACCAAAGTCTTTTTTCTCGCCACGTTCTTAGTTTTCAAAATTATTCAAAGAGTTTTTTTAGAAATGGTTTCCCCGTGTCAAACTTTGTTAATTTTCGTTTTGCTCCGTAAACTCAAATTTTAATTTATATTTTTATTAATGTAGCACAACGTGACTGCAATCACAAACCAAAGTCTTTTTTCTAGCCACGTTCTTAGTTTTCAAAATTATTCAAAGAGTTTTTCCAGAAATGGCTTCCCCGTGTCAAACTTTGTTAATTTTGGTTTCGCTCCGCAAACTCAAATTTTAATATATATTTTTATCAATGTGGCACAACGTGACCGCGCATCAAAAACCAAAGTCTTGTTTTGCTCCACGTTCTTTGTTTTCGAGATAATTCACAGAGTTTTTCCAGAAATGGCTTCCCCGTGTCAAACTTTTTTAATTTTGGTTTCGCTCCGCAATCTCAAGTTTTAATTTATATTTTTAATAGTGTAGCACAACGTGACTGCAATCAAAATCCAGAGTCTTTTTTCATGCCACGTTCTTAGTTTTCGAGATATTTCAACGAGTTTGGCAACAAATGGCTTCCCTGAGTCAAACTTTCCTAATTTTGGTGTCGCCCCGCAAACTCAAATTTTAATTCATATTTTTATTGATGTAGAAAAAGGTGACTGCAATCAAAAACCAAAGTCTTTTTTCTCGCCACGTTCTTAGTTTTCGAGATTATTCAAAGAGTTTTTCCAGAAATGGCTTCCCCGTGTCAAACTTTGTTAATTTTGGTTTCGCTCCGCAAACTCAAATTTTAATTTATATTTTTATTAATGTAGCATAAAGTTACTGCAATCAAAAACCAAAGTCTTTTTTCTCGCCACGTTCTTAGTTTTCGAGATTATTCAAAGAGTTTTTCCAGAAATGGTTTCCCCGTGTCAAATTTTGTTAATTTTGGTTTCGCCCCGCAAACTCAAATTTTAATTTATATTTTCATTAATGTAGCACAAAGTTACTGCAATCAAAACCAAAGTCTTTTTTCTCGCCACGTTCTTAGTTTTCAAGATAATTCGACGAGTTTGTCAACAAATGGCTTCCCTGGGTCAAACTTTCCTAATTTTGGTTTCGCTCCGCATACTTAAATTTTCATTAATATTCTTAATAATGTAGCACAACGTGACTGCAATCAAAAACAAAAGTCTTTTTTTGCGCCACGTTCTTAGTTTTCGAGATAATTCAAAGAGTTTCTCCAGAAATGGTTTCCCTGTGTCAAACTTTGTTAATTTTCGTTTTGCTCTGCAAACTCAAATTTTAATTTATATTTTTATTAATGTAGCATAAAGTTACTGCAATCAAAAACCAAAGTCTTTTTTCTCGCCACGTTCTTAGTTTTCGAGATTATTCAAAGAGTTTTTCCAGAAATGGCTTCCCCGTGTCAAACTTTGTTAATTTTGGTTTCGCCCCGCAAACTCAAATTTTAATTTATATTTTCATTAATGTAGCACAAAGTTACTGCAATCAAAACCAAAGTCTTTTTTCTCGCCACGTTCTTAGTTTTCAAAATTATTCAAAGAGTTTTTCCAGAAATGGCTTCCCTGTGTCAAACTTTCCTAATTTTGGTTTCGCCCCGCAAACTCAAATTTTAATTTATATTTTCATGAATGTAGCACAACGTTACTGCAATCAAAAACCAAAGTCTTTTTTCATGCCACGTTCTTAGTTTTCGAGATAATTCAACGAGTTTGGCAACAAATGGCTTCCCTGGGTCAAACTTTCCTAATTTTGGTTTTACCCCGCAAACTCAAATTTTAATTCATATTTTTATTGATGTAGAAAAAGGTGACTGCAATCAAAAACCAAAGTCTTTTTTCTCGCCACGTTCTTAGTTTTCGAGATTATTCAAAGAGTTTTCAACAAATGGCTTCCATGGGTCAAACTTTCCTAATTTTGGTTTCGCCCCGCAAACTCAAATTTTAATTTATATTTTCATGAATGTAGCACAACGTTACTGCAATCAAAAACCAAAGCCTTTTTTCTCGCCACGTTCTTAGTTTTCGAGATTATTCGAAGAGTTTTTCCAGAAATGGCTTCCCCGTGTCAAGCTTTGTTAATTTTGGTTTCGCTCCGCAAACTCAAATTTTAATTCATATTTTTATGAATGTAGCATAAAGTTACTGCAATCAAAAACCAAAGTCTTTTTTCTCGCCACGTTCTTAGTTTTCGAGATTATTCAAAGAGTTTTTCCAGAAATGGTTTCCGTGTCAAATTTTGTTAATTTTGGTTTCGCCCAGAAAACTCAAATTTTAATTTATATTTTGATTAATGTAGCACAAAGTTACTGCAATCAAAACCAAAGTCTTTTCTCTCGCCACGTTCTAAGTTTTCAAGATAATTCAACGAGTTTTTCAACAAATGGCTTCCCTGGGTCAAACTTTCCTAATTTTGGTTTCGCTCCGCATACTTAAATTTTCATTAATATTCTTAATAATGTAGCACAACGTGACTGCAATCAAAAACAAAAGTCTTTTTTTGCGCCACGTTCTTAGTTTTCGAGATAATTCAAAGAGTTTCTCCAGAAATGGTTTCCCTGTGTCAAACTTTGTTAATTTTCGTTTTGCTCTGCAAACTCAAATTTTAATTTATATTTTTATTAATGTAGCATAAAGTTACTGCAATCAAAAACCAAAGTCTTTTTTCTCGCCACGTTCTTAATTTTCGAGATTATTCAAAGAGTTTTTCCAGAAATGGCTTCCCCGTGTCAAACTTTGCAAATTTTGGTTTCGCTCCGCAATCTCAAGTTTTAATTTATATTTTTATTAATTTAGCACAAAGTTACTGCAATCAAAACCAAAGACTTTTTTCTCGCCACGTTCTTAGTTTTCAAAAGTATTCAAAGAGTTTTTCCATAAATGGCTTCCCTGTGTCAAACTTTCCTAATTTTGGTTTCGCCCCGCAAACTCAAATTTTAATTTATATTTTCATGAATGTAGCACAACGTTACTGCAATCAAAAACCAAAGTCTTTTTTCTCGCCACGTTCTTAGTTTTCGAGATTATTCGAAGAGTTTTTCCAGAAATGGCTTCCCCGTGTCAAATTTTGTTAATTTTGGTTTCGCTCCGCAAACTGAAATTTTAATTAATATTTTTATTAATGTGGCACAACGTGACCGCGCATCAAAAACCAAAGTCTTGTTTTGCTCCACGTTCTTTGTTTTCGAGATAATTCAAAGAGTTTTTCCAGAAATGGCTTCCCCGTGTCAAACTTTGTTAATTTTGGTTTCGCTCCGCAATCTCAAGTTTTAATTTATATTTTTATTAGTGTAGCACAACGTGACTGCAATCAAAATCCATAGTCTTTTTTCATGCCACGTTCTTAGTTTTCGAGATAATTCAACGAGTTTGGCAACAAATGGCTTCCCTGGGTCAAACTTTCCTAATTTTGGTTTTGCCCCGCAAACTCAAATTTTAATTCATATTTTTATTAATGTAGAAAAAGGTGACTGCAATCAAAAACCAAAGTCTTTTTTTGCGCCACGTTCTTAGTTTTCAAAATAATTCAAAGAGTTTTCAACAAATGGCTTCCATGGGTCAAACTTTCCTAATTTTGGTTTCGCCCCGCAAACTCAAATTTTAATTTATATTTTCATGAATGTAGCACAACGTTACTGCAATCAAAAACCAAAGCCTTTTCCTCGCCGCGTTCTTAGTTTTCCAGATTATTCAAAGAGTTTTTCGAGAAATGGCATCCCTGGGTCAAACTTTGTTAATTTTGGTTTCGCTCCGCAAACTCAAATTTTAATTCATATTTTTAAGAATGTAGCACAATGTGACTGCAATCAAAAACCAAAGTCTTTTTTGAGCCACGTCCTTAGATTTCAAGATAATTTACAGAGTTTGTCAACAAATGGCTTCCCTGAGTCAAACTTTCCTAATTTTGGTGTCGCCCCGCAAACTCACATTTTAATTCATATTTTTATTAATGTTGCACAATCTGACTGCAATCAAAAACCAAAGTCTTTTTTGCTCTACGTTCTTAGTTTTCAAGATAATTCAACGAGTTTTTCAACAAATGGCTTCCCTGGGTCAAACTTTCCTAATTTTGGTTTCGCTCCGCATACTTAAATTTTCATTAATATTCTTAATAATGTAGCACAACGTGACTGCAATCAAAAACAAAAGTCTTTTTTTGCGCCACGTTCTTAGTTTTCGAGATAATTCAAAGAGTTTCTCCAGAAATGGTTTCCCTGTGTCAAACTTTGTTAATTTTCGTTTTGCTCTGCAAACTCAAATTTTAATTTATATTTTTATTAATGTATCAAAAACCAAATTCTATTTTCTCGCCACGTTCTTAGTTTTCCAGATTATTCAAAGTGTTTTTCGAGAAATGGCTTCCCCGCGTCAAATTTTTGTTAATTTTGGTTTCGCCCCGCAAACTCAAATTTTAATTTATATTTTCATTAATGTAGCACAAAGTTACTGCTATCAAAACCAAAGTCTTTTTTCTCGCCACGTTCTTAGTTTTCAAAATTATTCAAAGAGTTTTTTTAGAAATGGTTTCCCCGTGTCAAACTTTGTTAATTTTCGTTTTGCTCCGTAAACTCAAATTTTAATTTATATTTTTATTAATGTAGCACAACGTGACTGCAATCACAAACCAAAGTCTTTTTTCTCGCCACGTTCTTAGTTTTCGAGATTATTCAAAGAGTTTTTCCAGAAATGGCTTCCCCGTGTCAAACTTTGTTAATTTTGGTTTCGCCCCGCAAACTCAAATTTTAATTTATATTTTCATTAATGTAGCACAAAGTTACTGCAATCAAAACCAAAGTCTTTTTTCTCGCCACGTTCTTAGTTTTCAAAATTATTCAAAGAGTTTTTCCAGAAATGGCTTCCCTGTGTCAAACTTTCCTAATTTTGGTTTCGCCCCGCAAACTCAAATTTTAATTTATATTTTCATGAATGTAGCACAACGTTACTGCAATCAAAAACCAAAGTCTTTTTTCTCGCCACGTTCTTAGTTTTCGAGATTATTCAAAGAGTTTTTCCAGAAATGGCTTCCCCGTGTCAAACTTTGTTAATTTTGGTTTCGCTCCGCAATCTCAAGTTTTAATTTATATTTTTATTAGTGTAGCACAACGTGACTGCAATCAAAATCCACAGTCTTTTTTAATGCCACGTTCTTA
This sequence comes from Diplolepis rosae, assembly GCA_030998225.1. Lineage (NCBI taxonomy): Eukaryota > Metazoa > Arthropoda > Insecta > Hymenoptera > Diplolepididae > Diplolepis > Diplolepis rosae. The sequence goes on from JAPYXD010000679.1 coordinate 1,461,475, forward strand.
GTTTTCAAGATAATTCGACGAGTTTTGCAACAAATGGCTTCCCGGGTCAAACTTTCCTAATTTTGGTTTCGCTCCGCAAACTCAATTTTTAATTCATATTTTTATTGATGTAGAAAAAGGTGACTGCAATCAAAAACCAAAGTCTTGTTTTGCGCCACGTTCTTAGTTTTCAAAATAATTCAAAGAGTTTGTCAACAAATGGCTACCATGGGTCAAACTTTCCTAATTTTGGTTTCGCCCCGCAAACTCAAATTTTAATTTATATTTTCATGAATGTAGCACAACGTTACTGCAATCAAAAACCAAAGTCTTTTTTCTCGCCACGTTCTAAGTTTTCAAAATTATTCAAAGAGTTTTTCCAGAAATGGTTTCCCCGTGTCAAACTTTGTTAATTTTCGTTTTGCTCCGTAAACTCAAATTTTAATTTATATTTTTATTAATGTAGCATAAAGTTACTGCAATCAAAAACCAAAGTCTTTTTTCTCGCCACGTTCTTAGTTTTCGAGATTATTCAAAGAGTTTTTCCAGAAATGGCTTCCCCGTGTCAAACTTTGTTAATTTTGGTTTCGCCCCGCAAACTCAAATTTTAATTTATATTTTCATTAATGTAGCACAAAGTTACTGCAATCAAAACCAAAGTCTTTTTTCTCGCCACGTTCTTAGTTTTCAAAATTATTCAAAGAGTTTTTCCATAAATGGCTTCCCTGTGTCAAACTTTCCTAATTTTGGTTTCGCCCCGCAAACTCAAATTTTAATTTATATTTTCATGAATGTAGCACAACGTTACTGCAATCAAAAACCAAAGTCTTTTTTCTCGCCACGTTCTTAGTTTTCGAGATAATTCAACGAGTTCGGCAACAAATGGCTTCCCTGGGTCAAACTTTCCTAATTTTGGTTTTACCCCGCAAACTCAAATTTTAATTCATATTTTTATTGATGTAGAAAAAGGTGACTGCAATCAAAAACCAAAGTCTTTTTTCTCGCCACGTTCTTAGTTTTCAACATAATTCAAAGAGTTTGTCAACAAATGGCTTCCATGGGTCAAACTTTCCTAATTTTGGTTTCGCCCCGCAAACTCAAATTTAAATTTATATTTTCATGAATGTAGCACAACGTTACTGCAATCAAAAACCAAAGTCTTTTTTCTCGCCACGTTCTTAGTTTTCGAGATTATTCGAAGAGTTTTTCCAGAAATGGCTTCCCCGTGTCAACCTTTGTTAATTTTGGTTTTGCACCGCAAACTCAAATTTTAATTCTTATTTTTATGAATGTAGCATAATGTGAATGCAATCAAAAACCAAAGTCTTTTTTGCGCCACGTTCTTAGTTTTCGAGATAATTCAAAGAGTTTCTCCAGAAATGGTTTCCGTGTCAAATTTTGTTAAATTTGGTTTCGCCCCGCAAACTCAAATTTTAATTTATATTTTCATTAATGTAGCACAAAGTTACTGCAATCAAAACCAAAGTCTTTTTTCTCGCCACGTTCTTAGTTTTCAAGATAATTCAACGAGTTTTTCAACAAATGGCTTCCCTGGGTCAAACTTTCCTAATTTTGGTTTCGCTCCGCATACTTAAATTTTCATTAATATTCTTAATAATGTAGCACAACGTGACTGCAATCAAAAACAAAAGTCTTTTTTTGCGCCACGTTCTTAGTTTTCGAGATAATTCAAAGAGTTTCTCCAGAAATGGTTTCCCTGTGTCAAACTTTGTTAATTTTCGTTTTGCTCTGCAAACTCAAATTTTAATTTATATTTTTATTAATGTAGCATAAAGTTACTGCAATCAAAAACCAAAGTCTTTTTTCGCGCCACGTTCTTAATTTTCGAGATTATTCAAAGAGTTTTTCCAGAAATGGCTTCCCCGTGTCAAACTTTGTTAATTTTGGTTTCGCCCCGCAAACTCAAATTTTAATTTATATTTTCATTAATGTAGCACAAAGTTACTGCAATCAAAACCAAAGTCTTTTTTCTCGCCACGTTCTTAGTTTTCAAAATTATTCAAAGAGTTTTTCCATAAATGGCTTCCCTGTGTCAAACTTTCCTAATTTTGGTTTCGCCCCGCAAACTCAAATTTTAATTTATATTTTCATGAATGTAGCACAACGTTACTGCAATCAAAAACCAGTCTTTTTTCTCGCCACGTTCTTAGTTTTCGAGATTATTCGAAGAGTTTTTCCAGAAATGGCTTCCCCGTGTCAAATTTTGTTAATTTTGGTTTCGCTCCGCAAACTGAAATTTTAATTAATATTTTTATTAATGTGGCACAACGTGACCGCGCATCAAAAACCAAAGTCTTGTTTTGCTCCACGTTCTTTGTTTTCGAGATAATTCAAAGAGTTTTTCCAGAAATGGCTTCCCCGTGTCAAACTTTGTTAATTTTGGTTTCGCTCCGCAATCTCAAGTTTTAATTTATATTTTTATTAGTGTAGCACAACGTGACTGCAATCAAAATCCATAGTCTTTTTTCATGCCACGTTCTTAGTTTTCGAGATAATTCAACGAGTTTGGCAACAAATGGCTTCCCTGGGTCAAACTTTCCTAATTTTGGTTTCGCCCCGCAAACTCAAATTTTAATTTATATTTTCATGAATGTAGCACAACGTTACTGCAATCAAAAACCAAAGTCTTTTTTCTCGCCACGTTCTTAGTTTTCGAGATTATTCGAAGAGTTTTTCCAGAAATGGCTTCCCCGTGTCAAACTTTGTTAATTTTGGTTTCGCTCCGCAAACTCAAATTTTAATTCATATTTTTAAGAATGTAGCACAATGTGACTGCAATCAAAAACCAAAGTCTTTTTTGAGCCACGTCCTTAGATTTCAAGATAATTTACAGAGTTTGTCAACAAATGGCTTCCCTGAGTCAAACTTTCCTAATTTTGGTTTCGCCCCGCAAACTCACATTTTAATTCATATTTTTATTAATGTTGCACAATCTGACTGCAATCAAAAACCAAAGTCTTTTTTGCTCTACGTTCTTAGTTTTCAAGATAATTCAACGAGTTTTTCAACAAATGGCTTCCCTGGGTCAAACTTTCCTAATTTTGGTTTCGCTCCGCATACTTAAATTTTCATTAATATTCTTAATAATGTAGCACAACGTGACTGCAATCAAAAACAAAAGTCTTTTTTTGCGCCACGTTCTTAGTTTTCGAGATAATTCAAAGAGTTTCTCCAGAAATGGTTTCCCTGTGTCAAACTTTGTTAATTTTCGTTTTGCTCTGCAAACTCAAATTTTAATTTATATTTTTATTAATGTAGCATAAAGTTACTGCAATCAAAAACCAAAGTCTTTTTTCTCGCCACGTTCTTAATTTTCGAGATTATTCAAAGAGTTTTTCCAGAAATGGTTTCCCCGTGTCAAATTTTGTTAATTTTGGTTTCGCCCCGCAAACTCAAATTTTAATTTATATTTTCATTAATGTAGCACAAAGTTACTGCAATCAAAACCAAAGTCTTTTTTTGCGCCACGTCCTTAGTTTTCAAAATTATTCAAAGAGTTTTTCTTGAAAAGGTTTCCGTGTCAAACTTTGTTAATTTTCGTTTTGCTCCGTAAACTCAAATTTTAATTTATATTTTTATTAATGTAGCACAACGTGACTGCAATCACAAACCAAAGTCTTTTTTCATGCCACGTTCTTAGTTTTCGAGATTATTCAAAGAGTTTCTCCAGAAATGGCTTCCCGTGTCAAATTTTGTTAATTTTGGTTTCGCCCCGCAAACTCAAATTTTAATTTATATTTTCATTAATGTAGCACAAAGTTACTGCAATCAAAACCAAAGTCTTTTTTCTCGCCACGTTCTTAGTTTTCAAAATTATTCAAAGAGTTTTTCCAGAAATGGCTTCCCCGTGTCAAACTTTCCTAATTTTGGTTTCGCCCCGCAAACTCAAATTTTAATTCATATTTTCATGAATGTAGCACAACGTTACTGCAATCAAAAACCAAAGTCTTTTTTCTCGCCACGTTCTTAGTTTTCGAGATTATTCAAAGAGTTTTTCCAGAAATGGCTTCCCCGTGTCAAACTTTGTTAATTTTGGTTTCGCTCCGCAAACTCAAATTTTAATTAATATTTTTATTAATGTGGCACAACGTGACCGCGCATCAAAAACCAAAGTCTTGTTTTGCTCCACGTTCTTTGTTTTCGAGATAATTCACAGAGTTTTTCCAGAAATGGCTTCCCCGTGTCAAACTTTGTTAATTTTGGTTTCGCTCCGCAATCTCAAGTTTTAATTTATATTTTTATTAGTGTAGCACAACGTGACTGCAATCAAAATCCAGAGTCTTTTTTCATGCCACGTTCTTAGTTTTCGAGATAATTCAACGAGTTTGTCAACAAATGGCTTCCCTGGGTCAAACTTTCCTAATTTTGGTTTTGCCCCGCAAACTCCAATTTTAATTCATATTTTTATTGATGTAGAAAAAGGTGACTGCAATCAAAAACCAAAGTCTTGTTTTGCGCCACGTTCTTAGTTTTAAAAATAATTCAACGAGTTTTTCAACAAATGGCTTCCCTGGGTCAAACTTTCCTAATTTTGGTGTCGCCCCGCAAACTCACATTTTAATTCATATTTTCATTAATGTAGCACAAAGTTACTGCAATCAAAACCAAAGTCTTTTTTCTCGCCACGTTCTTAGTTTTCAAAATTATTCAAAGAGTTTTTTTAGAAATGGTTTCCCCGTGTCAAACTTTGTTAATTTTGGTTTAGCCCCGCAAACTCAAATTTTAATTTATATTTTTATTAATGTAGCACAACGTGACTGCAATCACAAACCAAAGTCTATTTTCTCGCCACGTTCTTAGTTTTCGAGATTATTCAGAGTTTTTCCAGAAATGGCTTCCCCGTGTCAAACTTTGTTAATTTTGGTTTCGCCCCGCAAACTCAAATTTTAATTTATATTTTCATTAATGTAGCACAAAGTTACTGCAATCAAAACCAAAGTCTTTTTTCTCGCCACGTTCTTAGTTTTCAAAATTATTCAAAGAGTTTTTCCAGAAATGGCTTCCCCGTGTCAAACTTTGTTAATTTTGGTTTCGCCCCGCAAACTCAAATTTTAATTTATATTTTCATTAATGTAGCACAAAGTTACTGCAATCAAAACCAAAGTCTTTTTTCTCGCCACGTTCTTAGTTTTCAAAATAATGCAAAGAGTTTGTCAACAAATGGCTTCCCTGGGTCAAACTTTCCTAATTTTGGTTTCGCCCCGCAAACTCAAATTTTAATTTGTTTTTTTTATTAGTGTAGCACAGCTTGACTGCAATCAAAAACCAAAGTCTTTTTTCACGCCGCGTTCTCAGTTTTCCAGATTATTCAAAGAGTTTTTCGAGAAATGGCTTCCCCGCGTCAAACTTTGTTAATTTTGGTTTCGCTCCGCAAACTCAAATTTTAATTCTTATTTTTATGAATGTAGCACAATGTGACTGCAATCAAAAACCAAAGTCTTTTTTGCGCCACGTTCTTAGTTTTCAAGATAATTCAACGAGTTTTTCAACAAATGGCTTCCCTGGGTCAAACTTTCCTAATTTTGGTTTCGCTCCGCATACTTAAATTTTCATTAATATTCTTAATAATGTAGCACAACGTGACTGCAATCAAAAACAAAAGTCTTTTTTTGCGCCACGTTCTTAGTTTTCGAGATAATTCAAAGAGTTTCTCCAGAAATGGTTTCCCTGTGTCAAACTTTGTTAATTTTCGTTTTGCTCTTCAAACTAAAATTTTAATTTATATTTTTATTAATGTAGCACAAAGTTACTGCAATCAAAACCAAAGTCTTTTTTCTCGCCACGTTCTTAGTTTTCAAAATTATTCAAAGAGTTTTTCCAGAAATGGCTTCCCTGTGTCAAACTTTCCTAATTTTGGTTTCGCCCCGCAAACTCAAATTTTAATTTATATTTTCATGAATGTAGCACAAAGTTACTGCAATCAAAACCAAAGTCTTTTTTCTAGCCACGTTCTTAGTTTTCGAGATTATTCAAAGAGTTTTTCCAGAAATGGCTTCCCCGTGTCAAACTTTGTTAATTTTGGTTTCGCCCCGCAAACTCAAATTTTAATTTATATTTTCATTAATGTAGCACAAAGTTACTGCAATCAAAACCAAAGTCTTTTTTCTCGCCACGTTCTTAGTTTTCAAAATTATTCAAAGAGTTTTTCCAGAAATGGCTTCCCTGTGTCAAACTTTCCTAATTTTGGTTTCGCCCCGCAAACTCAAATTTTAATTTATATTTTCATGAATGTAGCACAACGTTACTGCAATCAAAAACCAAAGTCTTTTTTCTCGCCACGTTCTTAGTTTTCGAGATTATTCGAAGAGTTTTTCCAGAAATGGCTTCCCCGTGTCAAACTTTGTTAATTTTGGTTTCGCTCCGCAAACTGAAATTTTAATTAATATTTTTATTAATGTGGCACAACGTGACCGCGCATCAAAAACCAAAGTCTTGTTTTGCTCCACGTTCTTTGTTTTCGAGATAATTCACAGAGTTTTTCCAGAAATGGCTTCCCCGTGTCAAACTTTGTTAATTTTGGTTTCGCTCCGCAATCTCAAGTTTTAATTTATATTTTTATTAGTGTAGCACAACGTGACTGCAATCAAAAACCAAAGTCTTTTTTCTCGCCACGTTCTTAGTTTTCGAGATTATTCGAAGAGTTTTTCCAGAAATGGCTTCCCCGTGTCAAACTTTGTTAAATTTGGTTTCGCTCCGCAAACTGAAATTTTAATTCGTATTTTTATTAGTGTAGCACAGCTTGACTGCAATCAAAAACCAAAGTCTTTTTTCTCGCCGCGTTCTTCGTTTTCCAGATTATTCAAAGAGTTTTTCGAGAAATGGCTTCCCGCGTCAAACTTTGTTAATTTTGGATTCGCTCCGCAAACTCAAATTTTAATTCTTATTTTTATGAATGTAGCACAACGTATCTGCAATTAAAAACCAAAGTCTTTCTTCTCGCCGCGTTCTTAGTTTTCCAGATTATTCAAAGAGTTTTTCGAGAAATGGCTTCCCCGCGTCAAACTTTGTTAATTTTGGTTTCGCTCCGCGAACTCAAATTTTAATTCTTATTTTTATGAATGTAGCACAATGTGAATGCAATCAAAAACCAAAGTCTATTTTCTCGCCACGTTCTTAGTTTTCCAGATTATTCGAAGAGTTTTTCCAGAAATGGCTTCCCCGTGTCAAACTTTGTTAAATTTGGTTTCGCTCCGCAAACTGAAATTTTAATTTGTATTTTTATAAGCGTATCACAGCTTGACTGCAATCAAAAACAAAAGTCTTTTTTTGCGCCACGTTCTTAGTTTTCGAGATAATTCAAAGAGTTTCTCCAGAAATGGCTTCCGTGGGTCAAACTTTCCTAATTTTGGTTTCGCCCCGCAAACTCAAATTTTAATTCATATTTTTATTAGTGTAGCACAGCTTGACTGCAATCAAAAACCAAAGCCTTTTCCTCGCCGCGTTCTTAGTTTTCCAGATTATTCAAAGAGTTTTTCGAGAAATGGCTTCCCCGCGTCAAACTTTGTTAATTTTGGATTCGCTCCGCAAACTCAAATTTTAATTCTTATTTTTATGAATGTAGCACAACGTATCTGCAATTAAAAACCAAAGTCTTTTTTCTCGCCGCGTTCTTAGTTTTCCAGATTATTCAAAGAGTTTTTCGAGAAATGGCTTCCCCGCGTCAAAATTTTGTTAATTTTGGTTTCGCTCCGCAAACTCAAATTTTAATTCTTTTTTTGATGAATGTAGCACAATGTGACTGCAATCAAAAACCAAAGTTTTTTCTCGCCGCGTTCTTAGTTTTCCAGATTATTCAAAGTGTTTTTCGAGAAATGGCTTCCCCGCGTCAAACTTTGTTAATTTTCGTTTCGCTCCGCAAACTCAAATTTTAATTTATATTTTCATTAATGTAGCATAAAGTTACTGCAATCAAAAACCAAAGTCTTTTTTCTCGCCGCGTTCGTAGTTTTCCAGATTATTCAAAGAGTTTTTCGAGAAATGGCTTCCCCGCGTCAAACTTTGTTAATTTTGGTTTCGCTCCGCAAACTCAAATTTTAATTCTTATTTTTATGAATGTAGCACAATGTGACTGCAATCAAAAACCAAAGTCTTTTTTCTCGCCGCGTTCTTAGTTTTCCAGATTATTCAAAGAGTTTTTCGAGAAATGGCTTCCCCGCGTCAAACTTTGTTAATTTTGGTTTCGCACCGCAAACTCAAATTTTAATTAATATTTTAATGAATGTAGCACAACGTAACTGCAATAAAAAACCAAAGTCTTTTTTCTCGCCGCGTTCTTAGTTTTCCAGATTATTCAAAGAGTTTTTCGAGAAAATGGCTTCCCGCGTCAAAATTTTGTTAATTTTGGTTTCGCTCCGCAAACTCAAATTTTAATTCTTATTTTTAGGAATGTAGCACAACGTATCTGCAATTAAAAACCAAAGTCTTTTTTCTCGCCGCGTTCTTAGTTGTCCAGATTATTCTATGAGTTTTTCGAGTAATGGCTTCCCCGCGTAAAACTTTGTTAATTTTGGTTTCGCTCCGCAAACTCAAATTTTAATTCTTATTTTTATGAATGTAGCACAATGTGAATGCAATCAAAAACCAAAGTCTTTTTTGCGCCACGTTCTTAGTTTTCAAGATAATTCAACGAGTTTTTCAACAAATGGCTTCCCTGGGTCAAACTTTCCTAATTTTGGTTTCGCTCCGCATACTTAAATTTTCATTAATATTCTTAATAATGTAGCACAACGTGACTGCAATCAAAAACAAAAGTCTTTTTTCTAGCCACGTTCTTAGTTTTCGAGATAATTCAAAGAATTTTTCCAGAAATGGCTTCCCTGGGTCAAACTTTCCTAATTTTGTTTTCGCTCCGCATACTTAAATTTTCATAAATATTATTAATAATATAGCACAACGTGACTGCAATCAAAAACAAAAGTCTTTTTTTGCGCCACGTTCTTAGTTTTCGAGATAATTCAAAGAGTTTCTCCAGAAATGGCTTCCGTGGGTCAAACTTTCCTAATTTTGGTTTCGCCCCGCAAACTCAAATTCTAATTTATATTTTTATTAATGTAGCAGAACGTGACTGCAATCAAAAACCAAAGTCTTTTTTTGCGCCACGTTCTTAGTTTTCGAGATAATTCAAAGAGTTTCTCCAGAAATGGCTTCCGTGGGTCAAACTTTCCTAATTTTGGTTTCGCCCCGCAAACTCAAATTCTAATTTATATTTTTATTAATGTAGCAGAATGTGACTGCAATCAAAAACAAACATCTTTTTTCTAGCCACGTTCTTAGTTTTCGAGATTATTCAACGAGTTTTTCCCCAAATGGCTTCCCTGTGTCAAACTTTGTTAATTTTGGTTTCGTTCCGCAAACTAAAATTTTGATTAATTTTTTTATTAATGTAGCACAACGTGACTGCAATCAAAAACAAAAGTCTTTTTTCTAGCCACGTTCATTTGTTTTCAAAATTATTCAAAGAGTTTTTCCAGAAATGGCTTCCCCGTGTCAAACTTTGTTAATTTTGGTTTCGCTCCGCAAACTCAAATTTTAATTAATATTTTTATTAAGGTGGCACAACGTGACCGCGCATCAAAAACCAAAGTATTTTTTTGCTCCACGTTCTTAGTTTTCGAGATATTTCAACGAGTTTGGCAACAAATGGCTTCCCTGGGTCAAACTTTCCTAATTTTGGTTTTGCCCCGCAAACTCAAATTTTAATTTATATTTTTATTAATGTAGAAAAAGGTGACTGCAATCAAAAACCAAAGTATTCTTTTGCGCCACGTTCTTAGTTTTCAAAATAATTCAAAGAGTTTTCAACAAATGGCTTCCATGGGTCAAACTTTCCTAATTTTGGTTTCGCCCCGCAAACTCAAATTTTAATTTATATTTTCATGAATGTAGCACAACGTTACTGCAATCAAAAACCAAAGTCTTTTTTCTCGCCACGTTCTTATTTTTCGAGATTATTCGAAGAGTTTTTCCAGAAATGGCTTCCCCGTGTCAAACTTTCCTAATTTTGGTTTCGCCCCGCAAACTCCAATTTTAATTCATATTTTTATTAGTGTAGCACAGCTTGACTGCAATCAAAAACCAAAGCCTTTTCCTCGCCGCGTTCTTAGTTTTCCAGATTATTCAAAGAGTTTTTCGAGAAATGGCATCCCTGGGTCAAACTTTGTTAATTTTGGTTTCGTTCCGCAAACTCAAATTTTAATTCTTATTTTTATGAATGTAGCACAACGTATCTGCAATTAAAAACCAAAGTCTTTTTTTGCGCCACGTCCTTAGTTTTCGAGATAATTCAAAGAGTTTTTCCAGAAATGGCTTCCCCGTGTGAAACTTTGTTAATTTTAGTTTCGCCCCGAAAACTCAATTTTTAATTAATATTTTATTTAATGTGGCAAAACTTGACGGCAATCAAAAACCAAAGTCTTTTTTGAGCCACGTTCTTAGTTTTCAAGATAATTCAACGAGTTTTTCAACAAATGGCTTCCCTGGGTCAAACTTTCCTAATTTTGGTTTCGCCCCGCAAACTCAAATTGTAATTTATATTTTTATTAATGTAGCAGAACGTGACTGCAATCAAAAACCAAAGTCTTTTTTCTAGCCACGTTCTTAGTTTTCGAGATTATTCAAAGAGTTTTTCCAGAAATGGCTTCCCCGTGTCAAACTTTGTTAATTTTGGTTTCGTTCCGCAAACTAAAATTTTGATTAATTTTTTTATTAATGTAGCACAACGTGACTGCAATCAAAAACAAAAGTCTTTTTTCTAGCCACGTTCATTTGTTTTCGAGATTATTCGAAGAGTTTTTCCAGAAATGGCTTCCCGTGTCAAACTTTGTTAATTTTGGTTTCGCCCCGCAAACTGAAATTTTAATTAATATTTTTAATACTGTGGCACAACGTGTCCTCGCATAAAACTCAATTGTGTCGTTTTGCTCGAAGTTCTTTTCTTTCGAGATTATTCACAGAGTTTTTCCAGAAATGGCTTCCCCGTGTCAAACTGTTAATTTTGGTTTCGCCCCGCAATCTCAAGTTTTAATTTATATTTTCATGAATGTAGCACAACGTTACTGCAATCAAAAACCAAAGTCTTTTTTCTCGCCACGTTCTTAGTTTTCGAGATTATTCGAAGAGTTTTTCCAGAAATGGCTTCCCCGTGTCAAACTTTGTTAATTTTGGTTTCGCTCCGCAAACTGAAATTTTAATTAATATTTTTATTAATGTGGCACAACGTGACCGCGCATCAAAAACCAAAGTCTCGTTTTGCTCCACGTTCTTAGTTTTCGAGATAATTCAACGAGTTTGTCAACAAATGGCTTCCCTGGGTCAAACTTTCCTAATTTTGGTTTCGCCCCGCAAACTCCAATTTTAATTCATATTTTTATTAATGTAGAAAAAGGAGACTGCAATCAAAAACCAAAGTCTTTTTTTGCGCCACGTTCTTAGTTTTCAAAATAATTCAAAGAGTTTGTCAACAAATGGCTTCCATGGGTCAAACTTTCCTAATTTTGGTTTCGCACCGTAAACTCAAATTTAAATTTATATTTTCATGAATGTAGCACAACGTTACTGCAATCAAAAACCAAAGTCTTTTTTCTCGCCACGTTCTTATTTTTCGAGATTATTCGAAGAGTTTTTCCAGAAATGGCTTCCCCGTGTCAAACTTTGTTAAATTTGGTTTCGCTCCGCAAACTGAAATTTTAATTTGTATTTTTATTAGTGTAGCACAGCTTGACTGCAATCAAAAACCAAAGTCTTTTTTCTCGCCGCGTTCTTAGTTTTCCAGATTATTCAAAGAGTTTTTCGAGAAATGGCTTCCCCGCGTCAAACTTTGTTAATTTTGGTTTCGCTCCGCAAACTCAAATTTTAATTCTTATTTTTATGAATGTAGCACAACGTATCTGCAATTAAAAACCAAAGTCTTTTTTTGCGCCACGTCCTTAGTTTTCGAGATAATTCAAAGAGTTTTTCCAGAAATGGCTTCCCCGTGTGAAACTTTGTTAATTTTAGTTTCGCTCCGAAAACTCAAATTTTAATTTATATTTTATTAATGTAGCACAACGTGACCGCGCATCAAAAACCAAAGTCTTTCTTTGCGCCACGTTCTTAGTTTTCGAGATAATTCAACGAGTTTGTCAACAAATGGCTTCCCTCGGTCAAACTTTCCTAATTTTGGTTTCGCCCCGCAAACTCAAATTTTAATTTGTTTTTTTTATTAGTGTAGCACAGCTTGACTGCAATCAAAAACCAAAGTCTTTTTTCACGCCGCGTTCTCAGTTTTCCAGATTATTCAAAGAGTTTTTCGAGAAATGGCTTCCCCGCGTCAAACTTTGTTAATTTTGGTTTCGCTCCGCAAACTCAAATTTTAATTCTTATTTTTATGAATGTAGCACAATGTGAATGCAATCAAAAACCAAAGTCTTTTTTGCGCCACGTTCTTAGTTTTCAAGATAATTCAACGAGTTTTTCAACAAATGGCTTCCCTGGGTCAAACTTTCCTAATTTTGGTTTCGCTCCGCATACATAAATTTTCATTAATATTCTTAATAATGTAGCACAATGTGACTGCAATCAAAAACAAAAGTCTTTTTTTGCGCCACGTTCTTAGTTTTCGAGATAATTCAAAGAGTTTCTCCAGAAATGGTTTCCCTGTGTCAAACTTTGTTAATTTTCATTTTGCTCTGCAAACTCAAATTTTAATTTATATTTTTATTAATGTAGCATAAAGTTACTGCAATCAAAAGCCAAAGACTTTCTTTGCGCCAAGTTCTTAGTTTTCGAGATTATTCAACGAGTTTGTCAACAAATGGCTTCCCTGGGTCAAACTTTCCTAATTTTGGTTTCGCCCCGCAAACTCAAATTTTAATTTGTATTTTTATTAGTGTAGCACAGCTTGACTGCAATCAAAAACCAAAGTCTATTTTCTCGCCAAGTTCTTAGTTTTCCAGATTATTCAAAGAGTTTTTCGAGAAATGGCTTCCCCGCGTCAAACTTTGTTAATTTTGGTTTCGCTCCGCAAACTCAAATTTTAATTCTTATTTTTATGAATGTAGCACAATGTGACGGCAATCCAAAACCAAAGTCTTTCTTGCTCTACGTTCTTAGTTTTCAAGATAATTCAACGAGTTTGTCAACAAATGGCTTCCCTGGGTCAAACTTTCCTAATTTTGGTTTCGCTCCGCATACTTAAATTTTCATTAATATTCTTAATAATGTAGCACAACGTGACTGCAATCAAAAACAAAAGTCTTTTTTTGCGCCACGTTCTTAGTTTTCGAGATAATTCAAAGAGTTTCTCCAGAAATGGTTTCCCTGTGTCAAACTTTGTTAATTTTGGTTTCGCTCCGCAAACTCAAATTTTAATTTATATTTTCATTAATGTAGCACAAAGTTACTGCAATCAAAAACCAAAGTCTTTTTTCTCGACACGTTCTTAGTTTTCTATATTATTCAAAGAGTTTTTAAAGAAATGGATTCCCCGTGTCAAATTTTTGTTAATTTTGGTTTCGCCCCGCAAACTCAAATTTTAATTTATATTTTCATTAATGTAGCACAAAGTTACTGCAATCAAAACCAAAGTCTTTTTTCTCGCCACGTTCTAAGTTTTCAAAATTATTCAAAGAGTTTTTCCAGAAATGGTTTCCCCGTGTCAAACTTTGTTAATTTTCGTTTTGCTCCGTAAACTCAAATTTTAATTTATATTTTTATTAATGTAGCACAACGTGACTGCAATCACAAACCAAAGTCTTTTTTCTAGCCACGTTCTTAGTTTTCGAGATTATTCAAAGAGTTTTTCCAGAAATGGTTTCCCCGTGTCAAATTTTGTTAACTTTGGTTTCGCCCCGCAAACTCAAATTTTAATTTATATTTTGATTAATGCAGCACAAAGTTACTGCAATCAAAACCAAAGTCTTTTTTCTGGCCACGTTCTTAGTTTTCAAAATTATTCAAAGAGTTTCTCCAGAAATGGCTTCCCCGCGTCAAACTTTGTTAATTTTGGTTTCGCTCCGCAAACTCAAATTTTAATTCTTATTTTTATGAATGTAGCACAATGTGACGGCAATCCAAAACCAAAGTCTTTCTTGCTCTACGTTCTTAGTTTTCAAGATAATTCAACGAGTTTGTCAACAAATGGCTTCCCTGGGTCAAACTTTCCTAATTTTGGTTTCGCTCCGCATACTCAAATTTTAATTAATATTTTTAATAATGTAGCACAAAGTGACTGCGATCAAAAACAAAAGTCTTTTTTTGCGCCACGTTCTTAGTTTTCGAGATAATTCAAAGAGTTTCTCCAGAAATGGTTTCCCCGTGTCAAACTTTGTTAATTTTGGTGTCGCCCCGCAAACTCACATTTTAATTCATATTTTTATTAATGTAGCATAAAGTTACTGCAATCAAAAACCAAAGTCTTTTTTCTCGCCACGTTCTTAATTTTCGAGATTATTCAAAGAGTTTTTCCAGAAATGGTTTCCCCGTGTCAAATTTTGTTAATTTTGGTTTCGCCCCGCAAACTCAAATTTTAATTTATATTTTAATTAATGTAGCACAAAGTTACTGCAATCAAAACCAAAGTCTATTTTCTCGCCACGTTCTTAGTTTTCAAAAATATTCAAAGAGTTTTTCCAGAAATGGTTTCCCCGCGTCAAACTTTGTTAGTTTTGGTTTCGCTCCGCAAACTCAAATTTTAATTCATATTTTTATCAATGTGGCACAACGTGACCGCGCATCAAAAACCAAAGTCTTGTTTTGCTCCACGTTCTTTGTTTTCGAGATAATTCACAGAGTTTTTCCAGAAATGGCTTCCCCGTGTCAAACTTTGTTAATTTTGGTTTCGCCCCGCAAACTACAATTTTAATTCATATTTTTATTAATGTAGTACAACGTGAAGGCAATCAAAACCAAAGTCTTTTTTTGCGCCACGTCCTTAGTTTTCGAGATAATTCAAAGAATTTTTCCAGAAATGGCTTCCCTGGGTCAAACTTTCCTAATTTTGTTTTCGCTCCGCATACTTAAATTTTCATAAATATTCTTAATAATATAGCACAACGTGACTGCAATCAAAAACAAAAGTCTTTTTTTGCGCCACGTTCTTAGTTTTCGAGATAATTCAAAGATTTTCTCCAGAAATGGCTTCCGTGGGTCAAACTTTCCTAATTTTGGTTTCGCCCCGCAAATTCAAATTCTAATTTATATTTTTATTAATGTAGCAGAACGTGACTGCAATCAAAAACCAAAGTCTTTTTTTGCGCCACGTTCTTAGTTTTCGAGATAATTCAAAGAGTTTCTCCAGAAATGGCTTCCGTGGGTCAAACTTTCCTAATTTTGGTTTCGCCCCGCAAACTCAAATTCTAATTTATATTTTTATTAATGTAGCAGAATGTGACTGCAATCAAAAACAAACATCTTTTTTCTAGCCACGTTCTTAGTTTTCGAGATTATTCAAAGAGTTTTTCCAGAAATGGCTTCCCCGTGTCAAACTTTGTTAATTTTGGTTTCGTTCCGCAAACTAAAATTTTGATTAATTTTTTTATTAATGTAGCACAACGTGACTGCAATCAAAAACAAAAGTCTTTTTTCTAGCCACGTTCATTTGTTTTCGAGATTATTCGAAGAGTTTTTCCAGAAATGGCTTCCCCGTGTCAAACTTTGTTAATTTTGGTTTCGCTCCGCAAACTCAACTTTTAATTAATATTTTCATTAATGTGGCACAACGTGACCGCGCATCAAAAATCAAAGTCTTGTTTTGCTCCACGTTCTTTGTTTTCTAAATTATTCAAAGAGTTTTTCCAGAAATGGCTTCCCCGTGTCAAACTGTTAATTTTGGTTTCGCCCCGCAATCTCAAGTTTTAATTTATATTTTCATGAATGTAGCACACCGTTACTGAAATCAAAAACCAAAGTCTTTTTTCTCGCCACGTTCTTAGTTTTCAAGATTATTCGAAGAGTTTTTCCAGAAATGGCTTCCCCGTGTCAAACTTTGTTAATTTTGGTTTCGCTCCGCAAACTGAAATTTTAATTAATATTTTTATTAATGTGGCACAACGTGACCGCGCATCAAAAACCAAAGTCTTGTTTTGGTCCACGTTCTTAGTTTTCGAGATAATTCAACGAGTTTGTCAACAAATGGCTTCCCTGGGTCAAACTTTCCTAATTTTGGTTTCGCCCCGCAAACTCCAATTTTAATTCATATTTTTATTAATGTAGAAAAAGGAGACTGCAATCAAAAACCAAAGTCTTTTTTTGCGCCACGTTCTTAGTTTTCAAAATAATTCAAAGAGTTTGTCAACAAATGGCTTCCATGGGTCAAACTTTCCTAATTTTGGTTTCGCACCGTAAACTCAAATTTAAATTTATATTTTCATGAATGTAGCACAACGTTACTGCAATCAAAAACCAAAGTCTTTTTTCTCGCCACGTTCTTAGTTTTCGAGATTATTCGAAGAGTTTTTCCAGAAATGGCTTCCCCGTGTCAAACTTTGTTAAATTTGGTTTCGCTCCGCAAACTGAAATTTTAATTTGTATTTTTATTAGTGTAGCACAGCTTGACTGCAATCAAAAACCAAAGTCTTTTTTCTCGCCTTGTTCTTAGTTTTCCAGATTATTCAAAGAGTTTTTCGAGAAATGGCTTCCCCGCGTCAAACTTTGTTAATTTTGGTTTCGCTCCGCAAACTCAAATTTTAATTCTTATTTTTATGAATGTAGCACAACGTGTCTGCAATTAAAAACCAAAGTCTTTTTTTGCGCCACGTCCTTAGTTTTCGAGATAATTCAAAGAGTTTTTCCAGAAATGGCTTCCCCGTGTGAAACTTTGTTAATTTTAGTTTCGCTCCGAAAACTCAAATTTTAATTTATATTTTATTAATGTAGCACAATCTGACCGCGCATCAAAAATCAAAGTCTTTCTTTGCTCCACGTTCTTAGTTTTCGAGACAATTCAACGAGTTTGTCAACAAATGGCTTCCCTGGGTCAAACTTTCCTAATTTTGGTTTCGCCCCCGCAAACTCAAATTTTAATTTGTTTTTTTTATTAGGGTAGCACAGCTTGACTGCAATCAAAAACCATAGTCTTTTTTCACGCCGCGTCCTTAGTTTTCCAGATTATTCAAAGAGTTTTTCGAGAAATGGCTTCCCTGCGTCAAACTTTGTTAATTTTGGTTTCGCTCCGCAAACTCAAATTTTAATTCTTATTTTTATGAATGTAGCACAATGTGAATGCAATCAAAAACCAAAGTCTTTTTTGCGCCACGTTCTTAGTTTTCGAGATAATTTAACGAGTTTGTCAACAAATGGCTTCCCTGGGTCAAACTTTCCTAATTTTGTTTTCGCTCCGCATACTCAAATTTTAATTCATATTCTTAATAATGTAGCACAACGTGACTGCAATCAAAAACAA
The DNA here is from genome assembly GCA_030998225.1 of Diplolepis rosae. Lineage (NCBI taxonomy): Eukaryota > Metazoa > Arthropoda > Insecta > Hymenoptera > Diplolepididae > Diplolepis > Diplolepis rosae. Next base: position 1,478,852 of record JAPYXD010000679.1, read on the forward strand.
AAGTCTTTTTTTGCTCCACGTTCTTAGTTTTCGAGATAATTCAAAGAGTTTCTCCAGAAATGGTTTCCCTGTGTCAAACATTGTTAATTTTTATTTTGCTCTGCAAACTCAAATTTTAATTTATATTTTTATTAATGTAGCATAAAGTTACTGCAATCAAAAGCCAAAGACTTTCTTTGCGCCACGTTCTTAGTTTTCGAGAAAATTCAACGAGTTTGTCAACAAATGGCTTCCCTGGGTCAAACTTTCCTAATTTTGGTTTCGCCCCGCAAACTCAAATTTTAATTTGTATTTTTATTAGTGTAACACAGCTTCACTGCAATCAAAAACCAAAGTCTATTTTCTCGCCAAGTTCTTAGTTTTCCAGATTATTCAAAGAGTTTTTCGAGAAATGGCTTCCCGCGTCAAACTTTGTTAATTTTCGTTTTGCTCTGCAAACTCAAATTTTAATTCATATTTTTATGAATGTAGCACAATGTGACTGCAATCAAAAACCAAAGTCTTTCTTGCTCTACGTTCTTAGTTTTCAAGATAATTCAACGAGTTTTTCAACAAATGGCTTCCCTGGGTCAAACTTTCCTAATTTTGGTTTCGCTCCGCATACTTAAATTTTCATTAATATTCTTAATAATGTAGCACAACGTGACTGCAATCAAAAACAAAAGTCTTTTTTTGCGCCACGTTCTTAGTTTTCGAGATAATTCAAAGAGTTTCTCCAGAAATGGTTTCCCCGTGTCAAACTTTGTTAATTTTGGTGTCGCCCCGCAAACTCACATTTTAATTCATATTTTTATTAATGTAGCATAAAGTTACTGCAATCAAAAACCAAAGTCTTTTTTCTCGCCCCGTTCTTAATTTTCGAGATTATTCAAAGAGTTTTTCCAGAAATGGTTTCCCCGTGTCAAATTTTGTTAATTTTGGTTTCGCCCCGCAAACTCAAATTTTAATTTATATTTTCATTAATGTAGCACAAATTAACTGCTCTGAAAACCAAAGTCTATTTTCTCGCCACGTTCTTAGTTTTCAAAAATATTCAAAGAGTTTTTCCAGAAATGGTTTCCCCGTGTCAAACTTTTGTTAATTTTCGTTTTGCTCCGCAAACTCAAATTTTAATTTATATTTTCATTAATGTAGCACAAAGTTACTGCAATCAAAACCAAAGTCTTTTTTCTAGCCACGTTCTTAGTTTTCGAGATTATTCAAAGAGTTTTTCCAGAAATGGTTTCCCCGTGTCAAATTTTGTTAATTTTGGTTTCGCCCCGCAAACTCAAATTTTAATTTATATTTTCATTAATGTAGCACAAAGTTACTGCAATCAAAACCAAAGTCTTTTTTCTAGCCACGTTCTTAGTTTTCAAAATTATTCAAAGAGTTTTTCCAGAAATGGTTTCCCCGCGTCAAACTTTGTTAGTTTTGGTTTCGCTCCGCAAACTCAAATTTTAATTCATATTTTTATGAATGTAGCACAATGTGACTGCAAACAAAAACCAAAGTCTTTTTTGCTCCACGTTCTTAGTTTTCAAGATAATTCAACGAGATTTTCAACAAATGGCTTCCGTGGGTCAAACTTTCCTAATTTTGGTTTCGCTCCGCATACTTAAATTTTAATTAATATTCTTAATAATGTAGCACAAGGTGACTGCAATCAAAAACAAAAGTCTTTTTTTGCGCCACGTTCTTAGTTTTCGAGATAATTCAAAGAGTTTCTCCAGAAATGGTTTCCCCGTGTCAAACTTACCTAATTTTGGTTTCTTTCCGCAAACTTAAATTTTAATTTATATTTTTATTAATGTAGCATAAAGTTACTGCAATCAAAAACCAAAGTCTTTTTTCTCGCCACGTTCTTAATTTTCGAGATTATTCAAAGAGTTTTTCCAGAAATGGTTTACCCGTGTCAAATTTTGTTAATTTTGGTTTCGCCCCGCAAACTCAAATTTTAATTTATATTTTCATTAATGTAGCACAAAGTTACTGCAATCAAAACCAAAGTCTTTTTTCTCGCCACGTTCTTAGTTTTCAGAATTATTCAAAGAGATTTTCCAGAAATGGTTTCCGCGTCAAACTTTGTTAGTTTTGGTTTCGCTCCGCAAACTCAAATTTTAATTCATATTTTTATGAATGTGGCACAACGTGACCGCGCATCAAAAACCAAAGTCTTGTTTTGCTCCACGTTCTTTGTTTTCGAGATAATTCAAAGAGTTTTTCCAGAAATGGCTTCCCCGTGTCAAACTTTGTTAATTTTGGTTTCGCCCCGCAAACTCAAATTTTAATTTATATTTTCATGAATGTAGCACAACGTTACTGCAATCAAAAACCAAAGTCTTTTTTCTCGCCACGTTCTTAGTTTTCGAGATTATTCGAAGAGTTTTTCCAGAAATGGCTTCCCCGTGTCAAACTTTGTTAATTTTGGTTTCGCTCCGCAAACTGAAATTTTAATTAATATTTTTATTAATGTGGCACAACGTGACCGCGCATCAAAAACCAAAGTCTCGTTTTGCTCCACGTTCTTTGTTTTCGAGATAATTCAACGAGTTTTGCAACAAATGGCTTCCCTGGTCAAACTTTCCTAATTTTGGTTTTGCCCCGCAAACTCAATTTTTAATTCATATTTTTATTAATGTAGAAAAAGGAGACTGCAATCAAAAACCAAAGTCTTTTTTTGCGCCACGTTCTTAGTTTTCAAAATAATTCAAAGAGTTTGTCAACAAATGGCTTCCATGGGTCAAACTTTCCTAATTTTGGTTTCGCACCGTAAACTCAAATTTAAATTTATATTTTCATGAATGTAGCACAACGTTACTGCAATCAAAAACCAAAGTCTTTTTTCTCGCCACGTTCTTAGTTTTCGAGATTATTCGAAGAGTTTTTCCAGAAATGGCTTCCCCGTGTCAAACTTTGTTAAATTTGGTTTCGCTCCGCAAACTGAAATTTTAATTTGTATTTTTATTAGCGTAGCACAGCTTGACTGCAATCAAAAACCAAAGTCTTTTTTCTCGCCTTGTTCTTAGTTTTCCAGATTATTCAAAGAGTTTTTCGAGAAATGGCTTCCCCGCGTCAAACTTTGTTAATTTTGGTTTCGCTCCGCAAACTCAAATTTTAATTCTTATTTTTATGAATGTAGCACAACGTGTCTGCAATTAAAAACCAAAGTCTTTTTTTGCGCCACGTCCTTAGTTTTCGAGATAATTCAAAGAGTTTTTCCAGAAATGGCTTCCCCGTGTGAAACTTTGTTAATTTTAGTTTCGCTCCGTAAACTCAAATTTTAATTTATATTTTATTAATGTGGCACAACGTGACCGCGCATCAAAAATCAAAGTCTTTCTTTGCTCCACGTTCTTAGTTTTCGAGATAATTCAACGAGTTTGTCAACAAATGGCTTCCCTGGGTCAAACTTTCCTAATTTTGGTTTCGCCCCGCAAACTCAAATTTTAATTTGTTTTTTTTATTAGTGTAGCACAGCTTGACTGCAATCAAAAACCAAAGTCTTTTTTCTCGCCGCGTTCTTAGTTTTCCAGATTATTCAAAGAGTTTTTCGAGAAATGGCTTCCCCGCGTCAAACTTTGTTAATTTTGGTTTCGCTCCGCAAACTCAAATTTTAATTCTTATTTTTATGAATGTAGCACAATGTGAATGCAATCAAAAACCAAAGTCTTTTTTGCGCCACGTTCTTAGTTTTCAAGATAATTCAACGAGTTTTTCAACAAATGGCTTCCCTGGGTCAAACTTTCCTAATTTTGGTTTCGCTCCGCATACTTAAATTTTCATTAATATTCTTAATAATGTAGCACAACGTGACTGCAATCAAAAACAAAAGTCTTTTTTTGCTCCACGTTCTTAGTTTTCGAGATAATTCAAAGAGTTTCTCCAGAAATGGTTTCCCTGTGTCAAACATTGTTAATTTTTATTTTGCTCTGCAAACTCAAATTTTAATTTATATTTTTATTAATGTAGCATAAAGTTACTGCAATCAAAAGCCAAAGACTTTCTTTGCGCCACGTTCTTAGTTTTCGATAAAATTCAACGAGTTTGTCAACAAATGGCTTCCCTGGGTCAAACTTTCCTAATTTTGGTTTCGCCCCGCAAACTCAAATTTTAATTTGTATTTTTATTAGTGTAGCACAGCTTGACTGCAATCAAAAACCAAAGTCTATTTTCTCGCCAAGTTCTTAGTTTTCCAGATTATTCAAAGAGTTTTTCGAGAAATGGCTTCCCTGGGTCAAACTTTGTTAATTTTGGTTTCGCTCCGCAAACTCAAATTTTAATTCATATTTTTATGAATGTAGCACAATGTGACTGCAATCAAAAACCAAAGTCTTTTTTGCTCTACGTTCTTAGTTTTCAAGATAATTCAACGAGTTTTTCAACAAATGGCTTCCCTGGGTCAAACTTTCCTAATTTTGGTTTCGCTCCGCATACTTAAATTTTCATTAATATTCTTAATAATGTAGCACAACGTGACTGCAATCAAAAACAAAAGTCTTTTTTTGCGCCACGTTCTTAGTTTTCGAGATAATTCAAAGAGTTTCTCCAGAAATGGTTTCCCCGTGTCAAACTTTGTTAATTTTGGTGTCGCCCCGCAAACTCACATTTTAATTCATACTTTTATTAATGTAGCATAAAGTTACTGCAATCAAAAACCAAAGTCTTTTTTCTCGCCACGTTCTTAGTTTTCGAGATTATTCAAAGAGTTTTTGCAGAAATGGTTTCCGTGTCAAATTTTGTTAATTTTGGTTTCGCCCCGCAAACTCAAATTTTAATTTATATTTTCATTAATGTAGCACAAAGTAACTGCAATCAAAACCAAAGTCTATTTTCTCGCCACGTTCTTAGTTTTCAAAAATATTCAAAGAGTTTTTCCAGAAATGGTTTCCGTGTCAAACTTTGTTAATTTTCGTTTTGCTCCGTAAACTCAAATTTTAATTTATATTTTTATTAATGTAGCACAACGTGACTGCAATCAAAAACCAAAGTCTTTTTTCTAGCCACGTTCTTAGTTTTCGAGATTATTCAAAGAGTTTTTCCAGAAATGGTTTCCCCGTGTCAAATTTTGTTAATTTTGGTTTCGCCCCGCAAACTCAAATTTTAATTAATATTTTCATTAATGTAGAACAAAGTTACTGCAATCATAACGAAAGACTTTATGCTTCCCACGTACTGAGTTTTCAAAATTATTCAAAGAGTTTTTCCGGACATGGTTTCCCCGCGTCAAACTTTGTTAGTTTTGGTTTCGCTCCGCAAACTCAAATTTTAATTCATATTTTTATCAATGTAGCACAACGCGACTGCAATCAAAAACCAAATTCGTTTTTGATCCACGTTCTTAGTTTTCAAGATAATTCAACGAGTTTGTCAACAAATGGCTTCCCTGGGTCAAACTTTCCTAATTTTGGTTTCGCTCCGCATACTTAAATTTTCAACAATATTCTTAATAATGTAGCACAACGTGACTGCAATCAAAAACAAAAGTCTTTTTTTGCGCCACGTTCTTAGTTTTCGAGATAATTCAAAGAGTTTCTCCAGAAATGGTTTCCCCGTGTCAAACTTTGTTAATTTTGGTGTCGCCCCGCAAACTCACATTTTAATTCATATTCTTAATAATGTAGCATAAAGTTACTGCAATCAAAAACCAAAGTCTTTTTTCTCGCCACGTTCTTAATTTTCGAGATTATTCAAAGAGTTTTCCAGAAATGGTTTCCCCGTGTCAAATTTTGTTAATTTTGGTTTCGCCCCGCAAACTCAAATTTTCATTTATATTTTAATTAATGTAGCACAAAGTTACTGCAATCAAAACCAAAGTCTATTTTCTCGCCACGTTCTTAGTTTTCAAAAATATTCAAAGAGTTTTTCCAGAAATGGTTTCCCGCGTCAAACTTTGTTAGTTTTGGTTTCGCTCCGCAAACTCAAATTTTAATTCTTATTTTTATGAATGTAGCACAATGTGACTGCAATCAAAAACCAAAGTCTTTTTTTGCTCTACGTTCTTAGTTTTCAAGATAATTCAACGAGTTTTTCAACAAATGGCTTCCCTGGGTCAAACTTTCCTAATTTTGGTTTCGCTCCGCATACTTAAATTTTCATTAATATTCTTAATAATGTAGCACAACGTGACTGCGATCGAAAACAAAAGTCTTTTTTTGCGCCACGTTCTTAGTTTTCGAGATAATTCAAAGAGTTTCTCCAGAAATGGTTTCCCTGTGTCAAACATTGTTAATTTTCATTTTGCTCTGCAAACTCAAATTTTCATTCATATTTTTATTAATGTAGCATAAAGTTACTGCAATCAAAAGCCAAAGACTTTCTTTGCGCCACGTTCTTAGTTTTCGAGATAATTCAACGAGTTTGTCAACAAATGGCTTCCCTGGGTCAAACTTTCCTAATTTTGGTTTCGCCCCGCAAACTCAAATTTTAATTTATATTTTCATTAATGTAGCACAAAGTTACTGCAATCAAAACCAAAGTCTTTTTTCTCGCCACGTTCTTAGTTTTCAAGATTATTCGAAGAGTTTCTCCAGAAATGGTTTCCCTGTGTCAAATTTTGTTAATTTTGGTTTCGCCCCGCAAACTCAAATTTTAATGTATATTTTCATGAATGCAGCACAACGTTACTGCAATCAAAAACCAGTCTTTTTCTCGCCACGTTCTTAGTTTTCGAGATTATTCGAAGAGTTTTTCCAGAAATGGCTTCCCCGTGTCAAACTTTGATAATTTTGGTTTCGCTCCGCAAACTGAAATTTTAATTAATATTTTTATTAATGTAGCACAACGTGACCGCGCATCAAAAACAAAAGTCTTTTTTTGCTCCACGTTCTTAGTTTTCGAGATAATTCAAAGAGTTTCTCCAGAAATGGTTTCCCTGTGTCAAACTTTGTTAATTTTCGTTTTGCTCTGCAAACTCAAATTTTAATTTATATTTTTATTAATGTAGCATAAAGTTACTGCAATCAAAAACCAAAGTCTTTTTTCTCGCCACGTTCTTAATTTTCGAGATTATTCAAAGAGTTTTTCCAGAAATGGTTTCCCGTGTCAAATTTTGTTAATTTTGGTTTCGCCCCGCAAACTACAAATTTTAATTTATATTTTCACTAATGTAGCACAAAGTTACTGCAATCAAAACCAAAGTCTTTTTTCTCGCCACGTTCTTAGTTTTCAAAATTATTCAAAGAGTTTTTTTAGAAATGGTTTCCCCGTGTCAAACTTTGTTAATTTTCGTTTTGCTCCGTAAACTCAAATTTTAATTTATATTTTTATTAATGTAGCACAACGTGACTGCAATCACAAACCAAAGTCTTTTTTCTAGCCACGTTCTTAGTTTTCGAGATTATTCAAAGAGTTTTTCCAGAAATGGCTTCCCCGTGTCAAACTTTGTTAATTTTGGTTTCGCCCCGCAAACTCAAATTTTAATTTATATTTTCATTAATGTAGCACAAAGTTACTGCAATCAAAACCAAAGTCTTTTTTCTCGCCACGTTCTTAGTTTTCAAAATTATTCAAAGAGTTTTTCCAGAAATGGCTTCCCTGTGTCAAACTTTCCTAATTTTGGTTTCGCCCCGCAAACTCAAATTTTAATTTATATTTTCATGAATGTAGCACAACGTTACTGCAATCAAAAACCAAAGTCTTTTTTCTCGCCACGTTCTTAGTTTTCGAGATTATTCGAAGAGTTTTTCCAGAAATGGCTTCCCCGTGTCAAACTTTCCTAATTTTGGTTTCGACCAGCAAACTCAAATTTTAATTTATATTTTCATTAATGTAGCACAAAGTTACTGCAATCAAAACTAAAGTCTTTTTTCTCGCCACGTTCTTAGTTTTCAAAATTATTCAAAGAGTTTTTCCATAAATGGCTTCCCTGTGTCAAACTTTCCTAATTTTGGTTTCGCCCCGCAAACTCAAATTTTAATTTATATTTTCATGAATGTAGCACAACGTTACTGCAATCAAAAACCAAAGTCTTTTTTCTCGCCACGTTCTTAGTTTTCGAGATTATTCGAAGAGTTTTTCCAGAAATGGCTTCCCCGTGTCAAACTTTGTTAATTTTGGTTTCGCTCCGCAAACTGAAATTTTAATTAATATTTTTATTAATGTGGCACAACGTGACCGCGCATCAAAAACCAAAGTCTTGTTTTGCTCCACGTTCTTTGTTTTCGAGATAATTCAAAGAGTTTTTCCAGAAATGGCTTCCCCGTGTCAAACTTTGTTAATTTTGGTTTCGCTCCGCAATCTCAAGTTTTAATTTATATTTTTATTAGTGTAGCACAACGTGACTGCAATCAAAATCCAGAGTCTTTTTTCATGCCACGTTCTTAGTTTTCGAGATATTTCAACGAGTTTGGCAACAAATGGCTTCCCTGGGTCAAACTTTCCAAATTTTGGTTTTGCCCCGCAAACTCAAATTTTAATTCTTATTTTTATTAATGTAGAAAAAGATGACTGCAAACAAAAACCAAAGTTTTCTTTTGCGCCACGTTCTTAGTTTTCAAAATAATTCAAAGAGTTTTCAACAAATGGCTTCCATGGGTCAAACTTTCCTAATTTTGGTTTCGCCCCGCAAACTCAAATTTTAATTTATATTTTCATGAATGTAGCACAACGTTACTGCAATCAAAAACCAAAGTCTTTCTTCTCGCCACGTTCTTAGTTTTCGAGATTATTCGAAGAGTTTTTCCAGAAATGGCTTCCCTGGGTCAAACTTTGTTAATTTTGGTTTCGCTCCGCAAACTCAAATTTTAATTCATATTTTTATGAATGTAGCACAATGTGACTGCAATCAAAAACCAAAGTCTTTTTTGAGCCACGTCCTTAGATTTCAAGATAATTTACAGAGTTTGTCAACAAATGGCTTCCCTGAGTCAAACTTTCCTAATTTTGGTGTCGCCCCGCAAACTCACATTTTAATTCATATTTTTATTAATGTAGCACAATCTGACTGCAATCAAAAACCAAAGTCTTTTTTGCTCCACGTTCTTAGTTTTCAAGATAATTCAACGAGTTTTTCAACAAATGGCTTCCCTGGGTCAAACTTTCCTAATTTTGGTTTCGCTCCGCATACTTAAATTTTCATTAATATTCTTAATAATGTAGCACAACGTGACTGCAATCAAAAACAAAAGTCTTTTTTCTAGCCACGTTCTTAGTTTTCGAGATTATTCAAAGAGTTTTTCCAGAAATGGCTTCCCTGGGTCAAACTTTCCTAATTTTGGTTTCGCTCCGAAAACTCAAATTTTAATTTATATTTTATTAATGTAGCACAAATTTACTGCAATCAAGAAACAAAGTCTTTTTTTCTCGCCACGTTCTTAGTTTTCAAAATTATTCAAAGAGTTTTTCCATAAATGGCTTCCCTGTGTCAAACTTTCCTAATTTTGGTTTCGCCCCGCAAACTCAAATTTTAATTTATATTTTCATGAATGTAGCACAACGTTACTGCAATCAAAAACCAAAGTCTTTTTTCTCGCCACGTTCTTAGTTTTCGAGATTATTCGAAGAGTTTTTCCAGAAATGGCTTCCCCGTGTCAAACTTTGTTAATTTTGGTTTCGCTCCGCAAACTGAAATTTTAATTAATATTTTTATTAATGTGGCACAACGTGACCGCGCATCAAAAACCAAAGTCTTGTTTTGCTCCACGTTCTTTGTTTTCGAGATAATTCACAGAGTTTTTCCAGAAATGGCTTCCCCGTGTCAAACTTTGTTAATTTTGGTTTCGCCCCGCAAACTACAATTTTAATTCATATTTTTATTAATGTAGTACAACGTGACTGCAATCAAAATCCAGAGTCTTTTTTCATTCCACGTTCTTAGTTTTCGAGATATTTCAACGAGTTTGGCAACAAATGGCTTCCCTGGGTCAAACTTTCCTAATTTTGGTTTTGCCCCGCAAACTCAAATTTTAATTCTTATTTTTATTAATGTAGCATAAAGTTACTGCAATCAAAAACCAAAGTCTTTTTTCGCGCCACGTTCTTAGTTTTAAAAATAATGCAAAGAGTTTGTCAACAAATGGCTTCCCTGGGTCAAACTTTCCTAATTTTGGTTTCGCTCCGCATACTTAAATTTTAATTAATATTTTCATGAATGTAGCACAACGTTACTGCAATCAAAAACCAAAGTCTTTTTTCTCGCCACGTTCTTAGTTTTCGAGATTATTCGAAGAGTTTTTCCAGAAATGGCTTCCCCGTGTCAAACTTTGTTAATTTTCATTTCGCTCCGCAAACTCAAATTTTAATTTATATTTTCATTAATGTAGCACAAAGTTACTGCAATCAAAAACCAAAGTCTTTTTTCTCGCCACGTTCTTAGTTTTCGAGATTATTCGAAGAGTTTTTCCAGAAATGGCTTCCCCGTGTCAAACTTTCCTAATTTTGGTTTCGCCCCGCAAACTCAAATTTTAATTAATATTTTTATTAATGTAGAAAAAGGTGACTGCAATCAAAAACCAAAGTCTTTTTTTGCGCCACGTTCTTAGTTTTCAAAATAATTCAAAGAGTTTGTCAACAAATGGCTTCCATGGGTCAAACTTTCCTAATTTTGGTTTCGCACCGCAAACTCAAATTTAAATTTATATTTTCATGAATGTAGCACAACGTTACTGCAATCAAAAACCAAAGTCTTTTTTCTCGCCACGTTCTTAGTTTTCGAGATTATTCGAAGAGTTTTTCCAGAAATGGCTACACCGGGTCAAACTTTGTTAATTTTGGTTTCGCTCCGCAAACTCAAATTTTAATTCATATTTTTAAGAATGTAGCACAATGTGACTGCAATCAAAAACCAAAGTCTTTTTTGAGCCACGTCCTTAGATTTCAAGATAATTTACAGAGTTTGTCAACAATTGGCTTCCCTGAGTCAAACTTTCCTAATTTTGGTGTCGCCCCGCAAACTCACATTTTAATTCATATTTTTATTAATGTTGCACAATCTGACTGCAATCAAAAACGAAAGTCTTTTTTGCTCTACGTTCTTAGTTTTCGAGATAATTCAAAGAGTTTCTCCAGGAATGGTTTCCCTGTGTCAAACTTTGTTAATTTTCGTTTTGCTCTGCAAACTCAAATTTTAATTTATATTTATATTAATGTAGCATAACGTTACTACAATCAAAAACCAAAGTCTTTTTTCTCGCCCCGTTCTTAATTTTCGAGATTATTCAAAGAGTTTTTCCAGAAATGGTTTCCCCGTGTCAAATTTTGTTAATTTTGGTTTCGCCCCGCAAACTCAAATTTTAATTTATATTTTCATTAATGTAGCACAAAGTTACTGCAATCAAAACCAAAGTCTTTTTTCTAGCCACGTTCTTAGTTTTCAAAATTATTCAAAGAGTTTTTCTTGAAAAGGTTTCCGTGTCAAACTTTGTTAATTTTCGTTTTGCTCCGTAAACTCAAATTTTAATTTATATTTTTATTAATGTAGCACAACGTGACTGCAATCACAAACCAAAGTCTTTTTTCTAGCCACGTTCTTAGTTTTTCGAGATTATTCAACGAGTTTTTTCAGAAATGGCTTCCCCGTGTCAAACTTAGGTAATTTTGGTTTCGCCCCGCAAACTCAAATTTTAATTTATATTTTCATTAATGTAGCACAAAGTTACTGCTATCAAAACCAAAGTTTTTTTTTCTCGCCACGTTCTTAGTTTTCAAAATTATTCAAAGAGTTTTTCCAGAAATGGCTTCCCTGTGTCAAGCTTTCCTAATTTTTGTTTCGCCCCGCAAACTCAAATTTTAATTTATATTTTCAGGAATGTAGCACAACGTTACTGCAATCAAAAACCAAAGTCTTTTTTCTCGCCACGTTCTTAGTTTTCGAGATTATTCGAAGAGTTTTTCCAGAAATGGCTTCCCCGTGTCAAACTTTCCTAATTTTGGTTTCGCCCCGCAAACTCAAATTTTAATTTATATTTTCATTAATGTAGCACAAAGTTACTGCTATCAAAACCAAAGTCTTTTTTCTCGCCACGTTCTTAGTTTTCAAAATTATTCAAAGAGTTTTTCCAGAAATGGCTTCCCTGGGTCAAACTTTCCTAATTTTGTTTTCGCCCCGCAAACTCAAATTTTAATTTATATTTTCATTAATGTAGCACAAAGTTACTGCAATCAAAACCAAAGTCTTTTTTCTCGCCACGTTCTTAGTTTTCAAAATTATTCAAAGAGTTTTTCCAGAAATGGCTACACCGTGTCAAACTTTCCTAATTTTGGTTTCGCTCCGCAAACTGGAATTTTAATTAATATTTTTATTAATGTGGCACAACGTGACCGCGCATCAAAAATCAAAGTCTTGTTTTGCTCCACGTTCTTTGTTTTCGAGATAATGCAAAGAGTTTTTCCAGAAATGGCTTCCCCGTGTCAAACTTTGTTAATTTTGGTTTCGCTCCGCAATCTCAAGTTTTTATTTATATTTTTATTAGTGTAGCACAACGTGACTGCAATCAAAATCCAGAGTCTTTTTTCATTCCACGTTCTTAGTTTTCGAGATATTTCAAAGAGTTTGGCAACAAATGGCTTCCCTGGGTCAAACTTTCCTAATTTTGGTTTTGCCCCGCAAACTCAAATTTTAATTCATGTTTTTATTGATGTAGAAAAAGATGACTGCAATCAAAAACCAAAGTCTTTTTTTGCGCCACGTTCTTAGTTTTCAAAATAATTCAAAGAGTTTGTCAACAAATGGCTTCCATGGGTCAAACTTTCCTAATTTTGGTTTCGCCCCGCAAACTCAAATTTTAATTTAAATTTTCATGAATGTAGCACAACGTTACTGCAATCAAAAACCAAAGTCTTTTTTCTCGCCACGTTCTTAGTTTTCGAGATTATTCAAAGAGTTTTTCCAGAAATGGTTTCCCTGTGTCAAACTTTGTTAATTTTGGTTTCGCTCCGCAAACTCAAATTTTAATTCATATTTTTATGAATGTAGCACAATGTGACTGCAATCAAAAACCAAAGTCTTTTTTGAGCCACGTCCTTAGATTTCAAGATAATTTACAGAGTTTGTCAACAAATGGCTTCCCTGAGTCAAACTTTCCTAATTTTGGTGTCGCCCCGCAAACTCACATTTTAATTCATATTTTTATTAATGTTGCACAATCTGACTGCAATCAAAAACCAAAGTCTTTTTTGCTCTACGTTCTTAGTTTTCAAGATAATTCAACGAGTTTTTCAACAAATGGCTTCCCTGGGTCAAACTTTCCTAATTTTGGTTTCGCTCCGCATACTTAAATTTTCATTAATATTCTTAATAATGTAGCACAACGTGACTGCAATCAAAAACAAAAGTCTTTTTTTGCGCCACGTTCTTAGTTTTCGAGATAATTCAAAGAGTTTCTCCAGAAATGGTTTCCCTGTGTCAAACTTTGTTAATTTTCGTTTTGCCCTGCAAACTCAAATTTTAATTTATTTTTACATTATTTTTGAAAAAAGTTACTGAAATAAAAACAAAAGTCTTTTCTCTCGCCACGTTCTTAGTTTTCGAGATTATTCGAAGAGTTTTTCCAGAAATGGCTTCCCCGTGTAAAATTTTGTTAATTTTTGTTTCGCTGCGCAATCTCAAAATTTTATTTAAATTTTCACTAATGTAGCACAAAGTTACTGCAATCAAAACCAAAGTCTTTTTTCTCGCCACGTTCTTAGTTTTCATCATAATTCAAAGAGTTTTTCTTGAAAAGGTTTCCCCGTGTCAAACTTTGTTAATTTTGGTTTCGTTCCGCAAACTGAAATTTTAATTAATATTTTTATTAATGTGGCACAACGTGACTGCAATCAAAAACCAAAGTTTTCTTTTGCGCCACGTTCTTAGTTTTCAAAATAATTCAAAGAGTTTTCAACAAATGGCTTCCATGGGTCAAACTTTCCTAATTTTGGTTTCGCCCCGCAAACTCAAATTTTAATTTATATTTTCATGAATGTAGCACAACGTTACTGCAATCAAAAACCAAAGTCTTTTTTCTCGCCACGTTCTTAGTTTTCGAGATAATTCAAAGAGTTTCTCCAGAAATGGTTTCCCTGTGTCAAACTTTGTTAATTTTGGTTTCGCTCCGCAAACTCAAATTTTAATTTATATTTTTATTAATGTAGCACAACGTGACTGCAATCAAAATCCAGAGTCTTTTTTCATGCCACGTTCTTAGTTTTCGAGATATTTCAACGAGTTTGTCAACAAATGGCTTCCCTGGGTCAAACTTTCCTAATTTTGGTTTCGCTCCGCATACTTAAATTTTCATTAATATTCTTAATAATGTAGCACAACGTGACTGCGATCGAAAACAAAAGTCTTTTTTTGCGCCACGTTCTTAGTTTTCGTGATAATTCAAAGAGTTTCTCCAGAAATGGTTTCCCTGTGTCAAACTTTGTTAATTTTCGTTTTGCTCTGCAAACTCAAATTTTAATTTATATTTTTATTAATGTGGCACAACGTGACCGCGCATCAAAAAACAAAGACTTGTTTTTTTCCACGTTCTTTGTTTTCGAGATAATTCAAAGAGTTTTTCCAGAAATGGCTTCCCCGTGTCAAACTTTGTTAATTTTGGTTTCGCTCCGCAATCTCAAGTTTTAATTTATCTGGTCTTTATTGTTGCACAACGTGACTGCAATCAAAATCCAGAGTCTTTTTTCATTCCACGTTCTTAGTTTTCGAGATATTTCAACGAGTTTGGCAACAAATGGCTTCCCTGGGTCAAACTTTCCTAATTTTGGTTTTGCCCCGCAAACTCAAATTTTAATTCTTATTTTTATTGATGTAGAAAAAGGTGACTGCAATCAAAAACCAAAGTCTTTTTTCGCGCCACGTTCTTAGTTTTCAAAATAATTCAAAGAGTTTTCAACAAATGGCTTCCATGGGTCAAACTTTCCTAATTTTGGTTTCGCCCCGCAAACTCAAATTTTAATTTATATTTTCATGAATGTAGCACAACGTTACTGCAATCAAAAACCAAAGTCTTTTTTCTCGCCACGTTCTTAGTTTTCGAGATTATTCGAAGAGTTTTTCCAGAAATGGCTTCCCCGTGTCAAACTTTGTTAATTTTGGTTTCGCTCCGCAAACTCAAATTTTAATTTATATTTTTATTAATGTAGCATAAAGTTACTGCAATCAAAAACCAAAGTCTTTTTTCTCGCCACGTTCTTAATTTTCGAGATTATTCAAAGAGTTTTTCCAGAAATGGTTTCCCCGTGTCAAATTTTGTTAATTTTGGTTTCGCCCCGCAAACTCAAATTTTAATTTATATTTTCATGAATGCAGCACAACGTTACTGCAATCAAAAACCAAAGTCTTTTTTCTCGCCACGTTCTTAGTTTTCGAGATTATTCGAAGAGTTTTTCCAGAAATGGCTTCCCCGTGTCAAACTTTGTTAATTTTGGTTTCGCTCCGCAAACTGAAATTTTAATTAATATTTTTATTAATGTGGCACAACGTGACCGCGCATCAAAAACCAAAGTCTCGTTTTGCTCCACGTTCTTTGTTTTCGAGATAATTCACAGAGTTTTTCCAGAAATGGCTTCCCCGTGTCAAACTTTGTTAATTTTGGTTTCGCTCCGAAAACTCAAATTTTAATTTATATTTTTATTAGTGTACCACAACGTGACTGCAATCAAAAACCAAAGTCTTTTTTCTCGCCACGTTCTTAGTTTTCGAGATAATTCAACGAGTTTGTCAACAAATGGCTTCCCTGGGTCAAACTTTCCTAATTTTGGTTTTGCCCCGCAAACTCAAATTTTAATTCATATTTTTATTAATGTAGAAAAAGGTGACTGCAATCAAAAACCAAAGTCTTTTTTTGCGCCACGTTCTTAGTTTTCAAAATAATTCAAAGAGTTTGTCAACAAATGGCTTCCATGGGTCAAACTTTCCTAATTTTGGTTTCGCCCCGCAAAAACAAATTTTAATTTATATTTTCATGAATGTAGCACAACGTTACTGCAATCAAAAATCAAAGTATTTTTCTCGCCACGTTCTTAGTTTTCGAGATTATTCAAAGAGTTTTTCCAGAAATGGTTTCCCTGTGTCAAACTTTGTTAATGTTCGTTTCGCTCCGCAAACTCAAATTTTAATTCATATTTTTATGAATGTAGCACAATGTGACTGCAATCAAAAACCAAAGTCTTTTTTGAGCCACGTCCTTAGATTTCAAGATAATTTACAGAGTTTGTCAACAAATGGCTTCCCTGAGTAAAACTTTCCTAATTTTGGTTTCGCCCCGCAAACTCACATTGTAATTGATATTTTTATTAATGTAGCACAATCTGACTGCAATCAAAAACCAAAGTCTTTTTTGCTCTACGTTCTTAGTTTTCAATATAATTCAACGAGTTTTTCAACAAATGGCTTCCCTGGGTCAAACTTTCCTAATTTTGGTTTCGCTCCGCATACTTAAATTTTCATTAATATTCTTAATAATGTAGCACAACGTGACTGCAAACAAAAACAAAAGTCTTTTTTTGCGCCACGTTCTTAGTTTTCGAGATAATTCAAAGAGTTTCTCCAGAAATGGTTTCCCTGTGTCAAACTTTGTTAATTTTCGTTTTGCTCTGCAAACTCAAATTTTAATTTATATTTTTATTAATGTAGCATAAAGTTACTGCAATCAAAAACCAAAGTCTTTTTTCTCGCCACGTTCTTAATTTTCGAGATTATTCAAAGAGTTTTTCCAGAAATGGTTTCCCCGTGTCAAATTTTGTTAATTTTGGTTTCGCCCCGCAAACTCAAATTTTAATTTATATTTTCATTAATGTAGCACAAAGTTACTGCAATCAAAACCAAAGTCTTTTTTCTCGCCACGTTCTTAGTTTTCAAAATTATTCAAAGAGTTTTTTTAGAAATGGTTTCCCCGTGTCAAACTTTGTTAATTTTCGTTTTGCTCCGTAAACTCAAATTTTAATTTATATTTTTATTAATGTAGCACAACGTGACTGCAATCACAAACCAAAGTCTTTTTTCTAGCCACGTTCTTAGTTTTCGAGATTATTCAAAGAGTTTTTCCAGAAATGGCTTCCCCGTGTCAAACTTTGTTAATTTTGGTTTCGCTCCGCAAACTCAAATTTTAATTAATATTTTTATTAATGTGGAACAACGTGACCGCGCATCAAAAACCAAAGTCTTGTTTTGCTCCACGTTCTTTGTTTTCGAGATAATTCAAAGAGTTTTTCCAGAAATGGCTTCCCCGTGTCAAACTTTTTTAATTTTGGTTTCGCTCCGCAATCTCAAGTTTTAATTTATATTTTTAATAGTGTAGCACAACGTGACTGCAATCAAAATCCAGAGTCTTTTTTCATGCCACGTTCTTAGTTTTCGAGATTATTCAACGAGTTCGGCAACAAATGGCTTCCCTGGGTCAAACTTTCCTAATTTTGGTTTTGCCCCGCAAACTCAAATTTTAATTCATATTTTTATTGATGTAGAAAAACGTGACTGCAATCAAAAACAAAAGTCTTTTTTCTCGCCACGTTCTTAGTTTTCGAGATTATTCAAAGAGTTTGTCAACAAATGGCTTCCCTGGGTCAAACTTTCCTAATTTTGGTTTCGCCCCGCAAACTCAAATTTTAATTTATATTTTCATTAATGTAGCACAAAGTTACTGCAATCAAAAACCAAAGTCTTTTTTCTCGCCACGTTCTTAGTTTTCGAGATTATTCGAAGAGTTTTTCCAGAAATGGCTTCCCCGTGTCAAACTTTGTTAATTTTGGTTTCGCTCCGCAAACTCAAATTTTAATTTATATTTTCATTAATGTAGCATAAAGTTACTGCAATCAAAAACCAAAGTCTTTTTTCTCGCCACGTTCTTAGTTTTCGAGATTATTCAAAGAGTTTTTCCAGAAATGGTTTCCCCGTGTCAAATTTTGTTAATTTTGGTTTCGCCCCGCAAACTCAAATTTTAATTTATATTTTCATTAATGTAGCACAAAGTTACTGCAATCAAAACCAAAGTCTTTTTTCTCGCCACGTTCTTAGTTTTCAAGATAATTCAACGAGTTTTTCAACAAATGGCTTCCCTGGGTCAAACTTTCCTAATTTTGGTTTCGCTCCGCATACTTAAATTTTCATTAATATTCTTAATAATGTAGCACAACGTGACTGCAATCAAAAACAAAAGTCTTTTTTTGCGCCACGTTCTTAGTTTTCGAGATAATTCAAAGAGTTTCTCCAGAAATGGTTTCCCTGTGTCAAACTTTGTTAATTTTCGTTTTGCTCTGCAAACTCAAATTTTAATTTATATTTTTATTAATGTAGCATAAAGTTACTGCAATCAAAAACCAAAGTCTTTTTTCTCGCCACGTTCTTAGTTTTCGAGATTATTCAAAGAGTTTTTCCAGAAATGGCTTCCCCGTGTCAAACTTTGTTAATTTTGGTTTCGCCCCGCAAACTCAAATTTTAATTTATATTTTCATTAATGTAGCACAAAGTTACTGCAATCAAAACCAAAGTCTTTTTTCTCGCCACGTTCTTAGTTTTCAAAATTATTCAAAGAGTTTTTCCAGAAATGGCTTCCCTGTGTCAAACTTTCCTAATTTTGGTTTCGCCCCGCAAACTCAAATTTTAATTTATATTTTCATGAATGTAGCACAACGTTACTGCAATCAAAAACCAAAGTCTTTTTTCTCGCCACGTTCTTAGTTTTCGAGATAATTCAACGAGTTTGTCAACAAATGTCTTCCCTGGGTCAAACTTTCCTAATTTTGGTTTTACCCCGCAAACTCAAATTTTAATTCATATTTTTATTGATGTAGAAAAAGGTGACTGCAATCAAAAACCAAAGTCTTTTTTCTCGCCACGTTCTTAGTTTTCGAGATAATTCAACGAGTTTGTCAACAAATGGCTTCCCTGGGTCAAACTTTCCTAATTTTGGTTTCGCCCCGCAAACTCAAATTTTAATTTATATTTTCATGAATGTAGCACAACGTTACTGCAATCAAAAACCAAAGCCTTTTCCTCGCCGCGTTCTTAGTTTTCCAGATTATTCAAAGAGTTTTTCGAGAAATGGCATCCCTGGGTCAAACTTTGTTAATTTTGGTTTCGCTCCGCAAACTCAAAATTTAATTCATATTTTTATTAATGTAGCATAAAGTTACTGCAATCAAAAACCAAAGTCTTTTTTCTCGCCACGTTCTTAATTTTCGAGATTATTCAAAGAGTTTTTCCAGAAATGGTTTCCCCGTGTCAAATTTTGTTAATTTTGGTTTCGCCCCGCAAACTCAAATTTTAATTTATATTTTCATTAATGTAGCACAAAGTTACTGCAATCAAAACCAAAGTCTTTTTTCTCGCCACGTTCTTAGTTTTCGAGATAATTCAAAGAGTTCCTTAACAAATGGCTTCCCTGGGTCAAACTTTCCTAATTTTGGTTTCTCCCCGCAAACTCAAATTTTAATTTGTATTTTTATTAGTGTAGCACAACGTGACTGCAATCAAAATCCAGAGTCTTTTTTCATTCCACGTTCTTAGTTTTCGAGATATTTCAAAGAGTTTGGCAACAAATGGCTTCCCTGGGTCAAACTTTCCTAATTTTGGTTTTGCCCCGCAAACTCAAATTTTAATTCATATTTTTATTAATGTAGAAAAAGGTGACTGCAATCAAAAACCAAAGTCTTTTTTTGCGCCACGTTCTTAGTTTTCAAAATAATTCAAAGAGTTTGTCAACAAATGGCTTCCATGGGTCAAACTTTCCTAATTTTGGTTTCGCACCGCAAACTCAAATTTAAATTTATATTTTCATGAATGTAGCACAACGTTACTGCAATCAAAAACCAAAGTCTTTTTTCTCGCCACGTTCTTAGTTTTCGAGATTATTCGAAGAGTTTTTCCAGAAATGGCTTCCCCGTGTCAAACTTTGTTAATTTTCGTTTCGCTCCGCAAACTCAAATTTTAATTCATATTTTTATGAATGTAGCACAATGTGACTGCAATCAAAAACCAAAGTCTTTTTTGAGCCACGTCCTTAGATTTCAAGATAATTTACAGAGTTTGTCAACAAATGGCTTCCCTGAGTCAAACTTTCCTAATTTTGATTTCGCCCCGCAAACTCACATTTTAATTCATATTTTTATTAATGTAGCACAATCTGACTGCAATCAAAAACCAAAGTCTTTTTTGCTCTACGTTCTTAGTTTTCAAGATAATTCAACGAGTTTTTCAACAAATGGCTTCCCTGGGTCAAACTTTCCTAATTTTGGTTTCGCTCCGCATACTTAAATTTTCATTAATATTCTTAATAATGTAGCACAACGTGACTGCAATCAAAAACAAAAGTCTTTTTTTGCGCCACGTTCTTAGTTTTCGAGATAATTCAAAGAGTTTCTCCAGAAATGGTTTCCCTGTGTCAAACTTTGTTAATTTTCGTTTTGCCCTGCAAACTCAAATTTTAATTTATATTTGTATTAATGTAGCATAAAGTTACTGCAATCAAAAACCAAAGTCTTTTTCTCGCCACGTTCTTAGTTTTCGACATTATTCAAAGAGTTTTTCCAGAAATGGTTTCCCTGTGTCAAATTTTGTTAATTTTTGTTTCGCCCCGCAATCTCAAATTTTAATTTATATTTTCACTAATGTAGCACAAAGTTACTGCAATCAAAACCAAAGACTTTTTTCTCGCCACGTTCTTAGTTTTCCAGATTATTCAAAGAGTTTCTCCAGAAATGGTTTCCCTGTGTCAAACTTTGTTAATTTTCGTTTTGCTCTGCAAACTCAAATTTTAATTTATATTTTTATTAATGTAGCATAAAGTTACTGCAATCAAAAACCAAAGTCTTTTTTCGCGCCACGTTCTTAGTTTTAAAAATAATTCAAAGAGTTTGTCAACAAATGGCTTCCCTGGGTCAAACTTTCCTAATTTTGGTTTCGCCCCGCAAACTCAAATTTTAATTTATATTTTCATGAATGTAGCACAACGTTACTGCAATCAAAAACCAAAGTCTTTTTTCTCGCCACGTTCTTAGTTTTCGAGATAATTCAAAGAGTTTCTCCAGAAATGGTTTCCCTGTGTCAAACTTTGTTAATTTTCATTTTGCTCTGCAAACTCAAATTTTAATTTATATTTTTATTAATGTAGCACAACGTGACTGCAATCAAAATCCAGAGTCTTTTTTCATTCCACGTTCTTAGTTTTCGAGATATTTCAACGAGTTTGGCAACAAATGGCTTCCCTGGGTCAAACTTTCCTAATTTTGGTTTCGCTCCGCATACTTAAATTTTCATTAATATTCTTAATAATGTAGCACAACGTGACTGCGATCGAAAACAAAAGTCTTTTTTTGCGCCACGTTCTTAGTTTTCGAGATAATTCAAAGAGTTTCTCCAGAAATGGTTTCCCTGTGTCAAACTTTGTTAATTTTCGTTTTGCTCTGCAAACTCAAATTTTAATTTATATTTTTATTAATGTTGCACAACGTGACCGCGCATCAAAAAACAAAGACTTGTTTTTTTCCACGTTCTTTGTTTTCGAGATAATTCAAAGAGTTTTTCCAGAAATGGCTTCCCCGTGTCAAACTTTGTTAATTTTGGTTTCGCTCCGCAATCTCAAGTTTTAATTTATATTTTTATTAGTGTAGCACAACGTGACTGCAATCAAAATCCAGAGTCTTTTTTCATTCCACGTTCTTAGTTTTCGAGATATTTCAACGAGTTTGGCAACAAATGGCTTCCCTGGGTCAAACTTTCCTAATTTTGGTTTTGCCCCGCAAACTCAAATTTTAATTCTTATTTTTATGAATGTAGAAAAAAGGTGACTGCAATCAAAAACCAAAGTCTTTTTTCGCGCCACGTTCTTAGTTTTCAAAATAATTCAAAGAGTTTGTCAACAAATGGCTTCCATGGGTCAAACTTTCCTAATTTTGGTTTCGCCCCGCAAACTCAAATTTTAATTTATATTTTCATGAATGTAGCACAACGTTACTGCAATCAAAAACCAAAGTCTTTTTTCTCGCCACGTTCTTAGTTTTCGAGATTATTCGAAGAGTTTTTCCAGAAATGGCTTCCCCGTGTCAAACTTTGTTAATTTTGGTTTCGCTCCGCAAACTCAAATTTTAATTTATATTTTTATTAATGTAGCATAAAGTTACTGCAATCAAAAACCAAAGTCTTTTTTCTCGCCACGTTCTTAATTTTCGAGATTATTCAAAGAGTTTTTCCAGAAATGGTTTCCCCGTGTCAAATTTTGTTAATTTTGGTTTCGCCCCGCAAACTCAAATTTTAATTTATATTTTCATGAATGTAGCACAACGTTACTGCAATCAAAAACCAAAGTCTTTTTTCTCGCCACGTTCTTAGTTTTCGAGATTATTCGAAGAGTTTTTCCAGAAATGGCTTCCCCGTGTCAAACTTTGTTAATTTTGGTTTCGCTCCGCAAACTGAAATTTTAATTAATATTTTTATTAATGTGGCACAACGTGACCGCGCATCAAAAACCAAAGTCTTGTTTTGCTCCACGTTCTTTGTTTTCGAGATAATTCACAGAGTTTTTCCAGAAATGGCTTCCCCGTGTCAAACTTTGTTAATTTTGGTTTCGCTCCGCAATCTCAAGTTTTAATTTATATTTTTATTAGTGTAGCACAACGTGACTGCAATCATAATCCACAGTCTTTTTTCTTGCCACGTTCTTTTTTTTAGAGATAATTCATCGAGTTTGGCAACAAATGGCTTCCCTGGGTCAAACTTTCCTAATTTTGGTTTTGCCCCGCAAACTCAAATTTTAATTCATATTTTTATTAATGTAGAAAAAGGTGACTGCAATCAAAAACCAAAGTCTTTTTTTGCGCCACGTTCTTAGTTTTCAAAATAATTCAAAGAGTTTGTCAACAAATGGCTTCCATGGGTCAAACTTTCCTAATTTTGGTTTCGCCCCGCAAAAACAAATTTTAATTTATATTTTCATGAATGTAGCACAACGTTACTGCAATCAAAAACCAAAGTATTTTTTCTCGCCACGTTCTTAGTTTTCGAGATTATTCAAAGAGTTTTTCCAGAAATGGTTTCCCTGTGTCAAACTTTGTTAATGTTCGTTTCGCTCCGCAAACTCAAATTTTAATTCATATTTTTATGAATGTAGCACAATGTGACTGCAATCAAAAACCAAAGTCTTTTTTGAGCCACGTCCTTAGATTTCAAGATAATTTACAGAGTTTGTCAACAAATGGCTTCCCTGAGTAAAACTTTCCTAATTTTGGTTTCGCTCCGCAAACTCACATTTTAATTCATATTTTTATTAATGTAGCACAATCTGACTGCAATCAAAAACCAACGTCTTTTTTTGCGCCACGTTCTTATTTTTAAAGATAATTCAACGAGTTTTTCAACAAATGGCTTCCCTGGGTCAAACTTTCCTAATTTTGGTTTCGCTCCGCATACTTAAATTTTCATTAATATTCTTAATAATGTAGCACAACGTGACTGCAATCAAAAACAAAAGTCTTTTTTTGCGCCACGTTCTTAGTTTTCGAGATAATTCAAAGAGTTTCTCCAGAAATGGTTTCCCTGTGTCAAACTTTGTTAATTTTCATTTTGCTCTGCAAACTCAAATTTTAATTTATATTTTTATTAATGTAGCACAGCTTGACTGCAATCAAAAACCAAAGTCTATTTTCTCGCCACGTTCTTAGTTTTCCAGATTATTCAAAGAGTTTTTCCAGAAATGGTTTCCCTGTGTCAAATTTTGTTAATTTTGGTTTCGCCCCGCAAACTCAAATTTTAATTTATATTTTCATTAATGTAGCACAAAGTTACTGCAATCAAAACCAAAGTCTTTTTTCTCGCCACGTTCTTAGTTTTCAAAATTATTCAAAGAGTTTTTTTAGAAATGGTTTCCCCGTGTCAAACTTTGTTAATTTTCGTTTTGCTCCGTAAACTCAAATTTTAATTTATATTTTTATTAATGTAGCACAACGTGACTGCAATCACAAACCAAAGTCTTTTTTCTAGCCACGTTCTTAGTTTTCGAGATTATTCAAAGAGTTTTTCCAGAAATGGCTTCCCCGTGTCAAACTTTGTTAATTTTGGTTTCGCCTCGCAAACTCAAATTTTAATTAATATTTTTATTAATGTGGCACAACGTGACCGCGCATCAAAAACCAAAGTCTTGTTTTGCTCCACGTTCTTTGTTTTCGAGATAATTCAAAGAGTTTTTCCAGAAATGGCTTCCCCGTGTCAAACTTTTTTAATTTTGGTTTCGCTCCGCAATCTCAAGTTTTAATTTATATTTTTAATAGTGTAGCACAACGTGACTGCAATCAAAATCCAGAGTCTTTTTTCATGCCACGTTCTTAGTTTTCGAGATATTTCAACGAGTTTGGCAACATATGGCTTCCCTGGGTCAAACTTTCCTAATTTTGGTTTTGCCCCACAAACTCAAATTTTAATTCATATTTTTATTAATGTAGAAAAAGGTGACTGCAATCAAAAACCAAAGACTTTTTTCTAGCCAAGTTCTTAGTTTTCGAGATAATTTTAAGAGTTTTTTCAGAAATGGCTTCCCCGTGTCAAACTTTGTTAATTTTGGTTTCGCCCCGCAAACTCAAATTTTAATTTATATTTTCATTAATGTAGCACAAAGTTACTGCAATCAAAAACCAAAGTCTTTTTTCTCGCCACGTTCTTAGTTTTCGAGATTATTCGAAGAGTTTTTCCAGAAATGGCTTCCCCGCGTCAAACTTTGTTAATTTTCGTTTCGCTCCGCAAACTCAAATTTTAATTTATATTTGCATTAATGTAGCATAAAGTTACTGCAATCAAAAACCAAAGTCTTTTTTCTCGCCACGTTCTTAGTTTTCGAGATTATTCAAAGAGTTTTTCCAGAAATGGTTTCCCCGTGTCAAATTTTGTTAATTTTGGTTTCGCCCCGCAAACTCAAATTTTAATTTATATTTTCATTAATGTAGCACAAAGTTACTGCAATCAAAACCAAAGTCTTTTTTCTCGCCACGTTCTTAGTTTTCTAGATAATTCAAAGAGTTTTCAACAAATGGCTTCCCTGGGTCAAACTTTCCTAATTTTGGTTTCGCTCCGCATACTTAAATTTTCATTAATATTCTTAATAATGTAGCACAACGTGACTGCAATCAAAAACAAAAGTCTTTTTTTGCGCCACGTTCTTAGTTTTCGAGATAATTCAAAGAGTTTCTCCAGAAATGGTTTCCCTGTGTCAAACTTTGTTAATTTTCGTTTTGCTCTGCAAACTCAAATTTTAATTTATATTTTTATTAATGTAGCATAAAGTTACTGCAATCAAAAACCAAAGTCTTTTTTCTCGCCACGTTCTTAGTTTTCGAGATTATTCAAAGAGTTTTTCCAGAAATGGCTTCCCCGTGTCAAACTTTGTTAATTTTGGTTTCGCCCCGCAAACTCAAATTTTAATTTATATTTTCATTAATGTAGCACAAAGTTACTGCAATCAAAACCAAAGTCTTTTTTCTCGCCACGTTCTTAGTTTTCAAGATTATTCAAAGAGTTTTTCCATAAATGGCTTCCCTGTGTCAAACTTTCCTAATTTTGGTTTCGCCCCGCAAACTCAAATTTTAATTTATATTTTCATGAATGTAGCACAACGTTACTGCAATCAAAAACCAAAGTCTTTTTTCTCGCCACGTTCTTAGTTTTCGAGATAATTCAACGAGTTTGTCAACAAATGGCTTCCCTGGGTCAAACTTTCCTAATTTTGGTTTCGCCCCGCAAACTCCAATTTTAATTCATATTTTTATTAATGTAGAAAAAGGTGACTGCAATCAAAAACCAAAGTCTTTTTTCTCGCCACGTTCTTAGTTTTCGAGATAATTCAACGAGTTTGTCAACAAATGGCTTCCCTGGGTCAAACTTTCCTAATTTTGGTTTCGCCCCGCAAACTCAAATTTTAATTTATATTTTCATGAATGTAGCACAACGTTACTGCAATCAAAAACCAAAGTCTTTTTTCTCGCCACGTTCTTAGTTTTCGAGATTATTCGAAGAGTTTTTCCAGAAATGGCTTCCCCGTGTCAAGCTTTGTTAATTTTGGGTTCGCTCCGCAAACTCAAATTTTAATTTATATCTTCATTGATGTAGCATAAAGTTACTGCAATCAAAAACCAAAGTCTTTTTTCTCGCCACGTTCTTAGTTTTCGAGATTATTCAAAGAGTTTTTCCAGAAATGGTTTCCCCGTGTCAAATTTTGTTAATTTTGGTTTCGCCCCGCAAACTCAAATTTTAATTTATATTTTCATTAATGTAGCACAAAGTTACTGCAATCAAAACCAAAGTCTTTTTTCTCGCCACGTTCTTAGTTTTCGAGATAATTCAAAGAGTTTCTCCAGAAATGGCTTCCGTGGGTCAAACTTTCCTAATTTTGGTTTCGCCCCGCAAACTCAAATTTTAATTTGTATTTTTATTAGTGTAGCACAACGTGACTGCAATCAAAATCCAGAGTCTTTTTTCATTCCACGTTCTTAGTTTTCGAGATATTTCAACGAGTTTGGCAACAAATGGCTTCCCTGGGTCAAACTTTCCTAATTTTGGTTTTGCCCCGCAAACTCAAATTTTAATTCTTATTTTTATGAATGTAGAAAAAGGTGACTGCAATCAAAAACCAAAGTCTTTTTTTGCGCCACGTTCTTAGTTTTCAAAATAATTCAAAGAGTTTGTCAACAAATGGCTTCCATGGGTCAAACTTTCCTAATTTTGGTTTCGCACCGCAAACTCAAATTTAAATTTATATTTTCATGAATGTAGCACAACGTTACTGCAATCAAAAACCAAAGTCTTTTTTCTCGCCACGTTCTTAGTTTTCGAGATTATTCGAAGAGTTTTTCCAGAAATGGCTTCCCCGTGTCAAACTTTGTTAATTTTCATTTTGCTCTGCAAACTCAAATTTTAATTTATATTTTTATTAATGTAGCATAAAGTTACTGCAATCAAAAACCAAAGTCTTTTTTCTCGCCACGTTCTTAATTTTCGAGATTATTCAAAGAGTTTTTCCAGAAATGGTTTCCCCGTGTCAAATTTTGTTAATTTTGGTTTCGCCCCGCAAACTCAAATTTTAATTTATATTTTCATGAATGTAGCACAACGTTACTGCAATCAAAAACCAAAGTCTTTTTTCTCGCCACGTTCTTAGTTTTCGAGATTATTCGAAGAGTTTTTCCAGAAATGGCTTCCCCGTGTCAAACTTTGTTAATTTTCATTTTGCTCTGCAAACTCAAATTTTAATTTATATTTTTATTAATGTAGCACAACGTGACTGCAATCAAAATCCAGAGTCTTTTTTCATTCCACGTTCTTAGTTTTCGAGATATTTCAACGAGTTTGGCAACAAATGGCTTCCCTGGGTCAAACTTTCCTAATTTTGGTTTTGCCCCGCAAACTCAAATTTTAATTCTTATTTTTATGAATGTAGCACAATGTGAATGCAATCAAAAACCAAAGTCTTTTTTGCGCCACGTTCTTATTTTTCGAGATAATTCAAAGAGTTTGTCAACAAATGGCTTCCATGGGTCAAACTTTCCTAATTTTGGTTTCGCCCCGCAACACCAAATTTTAATTTATATTTTCATGAATGTAGCACAACGTTACTGCAATAAAAAAACAAAGTATTTTTTCTCGCCACGTTCTTAGTTTTCGAGATTATTCGAAGAGTTTTTCCAGAAATGGTTTCCCTGTGTCAAACTTTGTTAATGTTCGTTTCGCTCCGCAAACTCAAATTTTAATTCATATTTTTATGAATGTAGCACAATGTGACTGCAATCAAAAACCAAAGTCTTTTTTGAGCCACGTCCTTAGATTTCAAGATAATTTACAGAGTTTGTCAACAAATGGCTTCCCTGAGTAAAACTTTCCTAATTTTGGTTTCGCCCCGCAAACTCACATTTTAATTCATATTTTTATTAATGTAGCACAATCTGAGTGCAATCAAAAACCAAAGTCTTTTTTCGCGCCACGTTCTTATTTTTAAAAATAATTCAACGAGTTTTTCAACAAATGGCTTCCCTGGGTCAAACTTTCCTAATTTTGGTTTCGCTCCGCATACTTAAATTTTCATTAATATTCTTAATAATGTAGCACAACGTGACTGCAATCAAAAACAAAAGTCTTTTTTTGCGCCACGTTCTTAGTTTTCGAGATAATTCAAAGAGTTTCTCCAGAAATGGTTTCCCTGTGTCAAACTTTGTTAATTTTCATTTTGCTCTGCAAACTCAAATTTTAATTTATATTTTTATTAATGTAGCATAAAGTTACTGCAATCAAAAACCAAAGTCTTTTTTCTCGCCACGTTCTTAATTTTCGAGATTATTCAAAGAGTTTTTCCAGAAATGGTTTCCCCGTGTCAAATTTTGTTAATTTTGGTTTCGCCCCGCAAACTCAAATTTTAATTTATATTTTCATTAATGTAGCACAAAGTTACTGCAATCAAAACCAAAGTCTTTTTTCTCGCCACGTTCTTAGTTTTCAAAATTATTCAAAGAGTTTTTTTAGAAATGGTTTCCCCGTGTCAAACTTTGTTAATTTTCGTTTTGCTCCGTAAACTCAAATTTTAATTTATATTTTTATTAATGTAGCACAACGTGACTGCAATCACAAACCAAAGTCTTTTTTCTAGCCACGTTCTTAGTTTTCGAGATTATTCAAAGAGTTTTTCCAGAAATGGCTTCCCCGTGTCAAACTTTGTTAATTTTGGTTTCGCCCCGCAAACTCAAATTTTAATTTATATTTTTATTAATGTGGAACAACGTGACCGCGCAACAAAAACCAAAGTCTTGTTTTGCACCACGTTCTTTGTTTTCGAGATAATTCAAAGAGTTTTTCCAGAAATGGCTTCCCCGTGTCAAACTTTGTTAATTTTGGTTTCGCTCCGCAATCTCAAGTGTTAATTTATAAGTTAAGTAGTGTAGAACAACGAGACTGCAATCAAAATCCATAGTCTTTTTTCATGCCACGTTCTTAGTTTTCGAGATAATTCAACGAGTTCGGCAACAAATGGCTTCCCTGGGTCAAACTTTCCTAATTTTGGTTTTGCCCCGCAAACTCAAATTTTAATTCATATTTTTATTAATGTAGAAAAAGGTGACTGCAATCAAAAACCAAAGTCTATTTTCTCGCCACGTTCTTAGTTTTCCAGATTATTCAAAGAGTTTGTCAACAAATGGCTTCCCTGGGTCAAACTTTCCTAATTTTGGTTTCGCCCCGCAAACTCAAATTTTAATTCATATTTTCATGAATGTAGCAGAAAGTTACTGCAATCAAAAACCAAAGTCTTTTTCTAGCCACGTTCTTAGTTTTCGAGATTATTCAAAGAGTTTTTCCAGAAATGGCTTCCCTGGGTCAAACTTTGTTAATTTTGGTTTCGCTCCGCAAACTCAAATTTTAATTTATATTTTCATTAATGTAGCATAAAGTTACTGCAATCAAAAACCAAAGTCTTTTTTCTCGCCACGTTCTTAGTTTTCGAGATTATTCAAAGAGTTTTTCCAGAAATGGTTTCCCCGTGTCAAATTTTGTTAATTTTGGTTTCGCCCCGCAAACTCAAATTTTAATTTATATTTTCATTAATGTAGCACAAAGTTACTGCAATCAAAACCAAAGTCTTTTTTCGCGCCACGTTCTTAGTTTTAAAAATAATGCAAAGAGTTTGTCAACAAATGGCTTCCCTGGGTCAAACTTTCCTAATTTTGGTTTCGCTCCGCATACTTAAATTTTCATTAATATTCTTAATAATGTAGCACAACGTGACTGCAATCAAAAACAAAAGTCTTTTTTTGCGCCACGTTCTTAGTTTTCGAGATAATTCAAAGAGTTTCTCCAGAAATGGTTTCCCTGTGTCAAACTTTGTTAATTTTCGTTTTGCTCTGCAAACTCAAATTTTAATTTATATTTTTATTAATGTAGCATAAAGTTACTGCAATCAAAAACCAAAGTCTTTTTTTGCGCCACGTTCTTAGTTTTCGAGATTATTCAAAGAGTTTTTCCAGAAATGGCTTCCCCGTGTCAAACTTTGTTAATTTTGGTTTCGCCCCGCAAACTCAAATTTTAATTTATATTTTCATTAATGTAGCACAAAGTTACTGCAATCAAAACCAAAGTCTTTTTTCTCGCCACGTTCTTAGTTTTCAAAATTATTCAAAGAGTTTTTCCAGAAATGGCTTCCCTGTGTCAAACTTTCCTAATTTTGGTTTCGCCCCGCAAACTCAAATTTTAATTTATATTTTCATGAATGTAGCACAACGTTACTGCAATCAAAAACCAAAGTCTTTTTTCTCGCCACGTTCTTAGTTTTCGAGATAATTCAACGAGTATGGCAACAAATGGCTTCCCTGGGTCAAACTTTCCTAATTTTGGTTTTACCCCGCAAACTCAAATTTTAATTCATATTTTTATTGATGTAGAAAAAGGTGACTGCAATGAAAAACCAAAGTCTTTTTTCTCGCCACGTTCTTAGTTTTCGAGATAATTCAACGAGTTTGTCAACAAATGGCTTCCCTGAGTCAAACTTTCCTAATTTTGTTTTCGACCCGCAAACTCAAATTTTAATTCATATTTTCATGAATGTAGCACAACGTTACTGCAATCAAAAACCAAAGTCATTTTTTGCGCCACGTTCTTAGTTTTCGAGATAATTCAAAGAGTTTTTCCAGAAATGGCTTCCCCGTGTCAAGCTTTGTTAATTTTGGTTTCGCTCCGCAAACTCAAATTTTAATTTATATTTTTATTAATGTAGCATAAAGTTACTGCAATCAAAAACCAAAGTCTTTTTTCTCGCCACGTTCTTAGTTTTCGAGATTATTCAAAGAGTTTTTCCAGAAATGGTTTCCCCGTGTCAAATTTTGTTAATTTTGGTTTCGCCCCGCAAACTCAAATTTTAATTTATATTTTCATTAATGTAGCACAAAGTTACTGCAATCAAAACCAAAGTCTTTTTTCTCGCCACGTTCTTAGTTTTCGAGATAATTCAACGAGTATGTCAACAAATGGCTTCCCTGGGTCAAACTTTCCTAATTTTGGTTTCGCTCCGCATACTTAAATTTTCATTAATATTCTTAATAATGTAGCACAACGTGACTGCAATCAAAAACAAAAGTCTTTTTTTGCGCCACGTTCTTAGTTTTCGAGATAATTCAA
This sequence comes from Diplolepis rosae, assembly GCA_030998225.1. Taxonomy (NCBI): domain Eukaryota; kingdom Metazoa; phylum Arthropoda; class Insecta; order Hymenoptera; family Diplolepididae; genus Diplolepis; species Diplolepis rosae. The sequence goes on from JAPYXD010000679.1 coordinate 1,509,885, forward strand.
AGAGTTTCTCCAGAAATGGTTTCCCTGTGTCAAACTTTGTTAATTTTCGTTTTGCTCTGCAAACTCAAATTTTAATTTATATTTTTATTAATGTAGCATAAAGTTACTGCAATCAAAAACCAAAGTCTTTTTTCTCGCCACGTTCTTAGTTTTCGAGATTATTCAAAGAGTTTTTCCAGAAATGGCTTCCCCGTGTCAAACTTTGTTAATTTTGGTTTCGCCCCGCAAACTCAAATTTTAATTTATATTTTCATTAATGTAGCACAAAGTTACTGCAATCAAAACTAAAGTCTTTTTTCTCGCCACGTTCTTAGTTTTCAAAATTATTCAAAGAGTTTTTCCATAAATGGCTTCCCTGTGTCAAACTTTCCTAATTTTGGTTTCGCCCCGCAAACTCAAATTTTAATTTATATTTTCATGAATGTAGCACAACGTTACTGCAATCAAAAACCAAAGTCTTTTTTCTCGCCACGTTCTTAGTTTTCGAGATTATTCGAAGAGTTTTTCCAGAAATGGCTTCCCCGTGTCAAACTTTGTTAATTTTGGTTTCGCTCCGCAAACTGAAATTTTAATTAATATTTTTATTAATGTGGCACAACGTGACCGCGCATCAAAAACCAAAGTCTTGTTTTGCTCCACGTTCTTTGTTTTCGAGATAATTCAAAGAGTTTTTCCAGAAATGGCTTCCCCGTGTCAAACTTTGTTAATTTTGGTTTCGCTCCGCAATCTCAAGTTTTAATTTATATTTTTATTAGTGTAGCACAACGTGACTGCAATCAAAATCCAGAGTCTTTTTTCATGCCACGTTCTTAGTTTTCGAGATAATTCAAAGAGTTTTTCAACAAATGGCTTCCCCGGGTCAAACTTTCCTAATTTTGGTTTCGCCCCGCAAACTCAAATTTTAATTTATATTTTCATGAATGTAGCACAACGTTACTGCAATCAAAAACCAAAGTCTTTTTTCTCGCCACGTTCTTAGTTTTCGAGATTATTCGAAGAGTTTTTCCAGAAATGGCTTCCCCGTGTCAAACTTTGTTAATTTTGGTTTCGCTCCGCAAACTAAAATTTTGATTAATATTTTTATTAATGTAGCACAACGTGACTGCAATCAAAAACCAAAGTCTTTTTTGAGCCACGTCCTTAGATTTCAAGATAATTTACAGAGTTTGTCAACAAATGGCTTCCCTGAGTCAAACTTTCCTAATTTTGGTGTCGCCCCGCAAACTCACATTTTAATTCATATTTTTATTAATGTTGCACAATCTGACTGCAATCAAAAACCAAAGTCTTTTTTGCTCTACGTTCTTAGTTTTCAAGATAATTCAACGAGTTTTTCAACAAATGGCTTCCCTGGGTCAAACTTTCCTAATTTTGGTTTCGCTCCGCATACTTAAATTTTCATTAATATTCTTAATAATGTAGCACAACGTGACTGCAATCAAAAACAAAAGTCTTTTTTTGCGCCACGTTCTTAGTTTTCGAGATAATTCAAAGAGTTTCTCCAGAAATGGTTTCCCTGTGTCAAACTTTGTTAATTTTCGTTTTGCTCTGCAAACTCAAATTTTAATTTATATTTTTATTAATGTAGCATAAAGTTACTGCAATCAAAAACCAAAGTCTTTTTTCTCGCCACGTTCTTAATTTTCGAGATTATTCAAAGAGTTTTTCCAGAAATGGTTTCCCCGTGTCAAATTTTGTTAATTTTGGTTTCGCCCCGCAAACTCAAATTTTAATTTATATTTTCATTAATGTAGCACAAAGTTACTGCAATCAAAACCAAAGTCTTTTTTCTCGCCACGTTCTTAGTTTTCAAAATTATTCAAAGAGTTTTTTTAGAAATGGTTTCCCCGTGTCAAACTTTGTTAATTTTCGTTTTGCTCCGTAAACTCAAATTTTAATTTATATTTTTATTAATGTAGCACAACGTGACTGCAATCACAAACCAAAGTCTTTTTTCTAGCCACGTTCTTAGATTTCGAGATTATTCAAAGAGTTTTTCCAGAAATGGCTTCCCCGTGTCAAACTTTGTTAATTTTGGTTTCGCCCCGCAAACTCAAATTTTAATTTATATTTTCATTAATGTAGCACAAAGTTACTGCAATCAAAACCAAAGTCTTTTTTCTCGCCACGTTCTTAGTTTTCAAAATTATTCAAAGAGTTTTTCCAGAAATGGCTTCCCCGTGTCAAACTTTCCTAATTTTGGTTTCGCCCCGCAAACTCAAATTTTAATTTATATTTTCATGAATGTAGCACAACGTTACTGCAATCAAAAACCAAAGTCTTTTTTCTCGATACGTTCTTAGTTTTCGAGATTATTCGAAGACTTTTTCCAGAAATGGCTTCCCCGTGTCAAACTTTGTTAATTTTGGTTTCGCTCCGCAAACTCAAATTTTAATTAATATTTTTATTAATGTGGCACAACGTGACCGCGCATCAAAAACCAAAGTCTTGTTTTGCTCCACGTTCTTTGTTTTCGAGATAATTCACAGAGTTTTTCCAGAAATGGCTTCCCCGTGTCAAACTTTGTTAATTTTGGTTTCGCTCCGCAATCTCAAGTTTTAATTTATATTTTTATTAGTGTAGCACAACGTGACTGCAATCAAAATCCATAGTCTTTTTTCCTGCCACGTTCTTAGTTTTCGAGATAATTCAACGAGTTTGTCAACAAATGGCTTCCCTGGGTCAAACTTTCCTAATTTTGGTTTCGCCCCGCAAACTCAATTTTTAATTCATATTTTTATTGATGTAGAAAAAGGTGACTGCAATCAAAAACCAAAGTCTTTTTTCGCGCCACGTTCTTAGTTTTCAATATAATTCAACGAGTTTTTCAACAAATGGCTTCCCTGGGTCAAACTTTCCTAATTTTGGTGTCGCCCCGCAAACTCACATTTTAATTCATATTTTCATTAATGTAGCACAAAGTTACTGCAATCAAAACCAAAGTCTTTTTTCTCGCCACGTTCTTAGTTTTCAAAATTATTCAAAGAGTTTTTTTAGAAATGGTTTCCCCGTGTCAAACTTTGTTAATTTTCGTTTTGCTCCGTAAACTCAAATTTTAATTTATATTTTTATTAATGTAGCACAACGTGACTGCAATCACAAACCAAAGTCTTTTTTCTAGCCACGTTCTTAGTTTTCGAGATTATTCAAAGAGTTTTTCCAGAAATGGCTTCCCCGTGTCAAACTTTGTTAATTTTGGTTTCGCCCCGCAAACTCAAATTTTAATTTATATTTTCATTAATGTAGCACAAAGTTACTGCAATCAAAACCAAAGTCTTTTTTCTCGCCACGTTCTTAGTTTTCAAAATTATTCAAAGAGTTTTTCCAGAAATGGCTTCCCCGTGTCAAACTTTGTTAATTTTGGTTTCGCCCCGCAAACTCAAATTTTAATTAATATTTTTATTAATGTAGCATAAAGTTACTGCAATCAAAAACCAAAGTCTTTTTTCGCGCCACGTTCTTAGTTTTAAAAATAATGCAAAGAGTTTGTCAACAAATGGCTTCCCTGGGTCAAACTTTCCTAATTTTGGTTTCGCCCCGCAAACTCAAATTTTAATTTGTTTTTTTTATTAGTGTAGCACAGCTTGACTGCAATCAAAAACCAAAGTCTTTTTTCACGCCGCGTTCTCAGTTTTCCAGATTATTCAAAGAGTTTTTCGAGAAATGGCTTCCCCGCGTCAAACTTTGTTAATTTTGGTTTCGCTCCGCAAACTCAAATTTTAGTTCTTATTCTTATGAATGTAGCAAAATGTGACTGCAATCAAAAACCAAAGTCTTTTTTGCGCCACGTTCTTAGTTTTCAAGATAATTCAACGAGTTTTTCAACAAATGGCTTCCCTGGGTCAAACTTTCCTAATTTTGGTTTCGCTCCGCATACTTAAATTTTCATTAATATTCTTAATAATGTAGCACAACGTGACTGCGATCGAAAACAAAAGTCTTTTTTTGCGCCACGTTCTTAGTTTTCGAGATAATTCAAAGAGTTTCTCCAGAAATGGTTTCCCTGTGTCAAACTTTGTTAATTTTCATTTTGCTCTAGAAACTCAAATTTTAATTTATATTTTTATTAATGTAGCACAAAGTTACTGCAATCAAAACCAAAGTCTTTTTTCTCGCCACGTTCTTAGTTTTCAAAATTATTCAAAGAGTTTTTCCAGAAATGGCTTCCCTGTGTCAAACTTTCCTAATTTTGGTTTCGCCCCGCAAACTCAAATTTTAATTTATATTTTCATGAATGTAGCACAACGTTACTGCAATCAAAAACCAAAGTCTTTTTTCTCGCCACGTTCTTAGTTTTCGAGATTATTCGAAGAGTTTTTCCAGAAATGGCTTCCCCGTGTCAAACTTTGATAATTTTGGTTTCGCTCCGCAATCTGAAATTTTAATTTATATTTTTATTATTGTAGCACAGCTTGACTGCAATCAAAAACCAAAGTCTTTTTTCTCGCCGCGTTCTTCGTTTTCCAGATTATTCAAAGAGTTTTTCGAGAAATGGCTTCCCCGCGTCAAACTTTGTTAATTTTGGTTTCGCTCCGCAAACTCAAATTTTAATTCTTATTTTTATGAATGTAGCACAACGTGTCTGCAATTAAAAACCAAAGTCTTTTTTTGCGCCACGTTCTTTGTTTTCGAGATAATTCACAGAGTTTTTCCAGAAATGGCTTCCCCGTGTCAAACTTTGTTAATTTTGGTTTCGCTCCGCAAACTCAAGTTTTAATTTATATTTTTATTAGTGTAGCACAACGTGACTGCAATCAAAAACCAAAGTCTTTTTTCTCGCCACGTTCTTAGTTTTCGAGATTATTCGAAGAGTTTTTCCAGAAATGGCTTCCCCGTGTCAAACTTTGTTAAATTTGGTTTCGCTCCGCAAACTGAAATTTTAATTCGTATTTTTATTAGTGTAGCACAGCTTGACTGCAATCAAAAACCAAAGTCTTTTTTCTCGCCGCGTTCTTAGTTTTCCAGATTATTCAAAGAGTTTTTCGAGAAATGGCTTCCCCGCGTCAAACTTTGTTAATTTTGGTTTCGCTCCGCAAACTCAAATTTTAATTCTTATTTTTATTAATGTAGTACAACGTGTCTGCAATTAAAAACCAAAGTCTTTTTTTGCGCCACGTCCTTAGTTTTCCAGATTATTCAAAGAGTTTTTCGAGAAATGGCTTCCCCGCGTCAAACTTTGTTAATTTTGGTTTCGCTCCGCAAACTCAAATTTTAATTCTTATTTTTATGAATGTAGCACAATGTGACGGCAATCAAAAACCAAAGTCTTTTTTCTCGCCGCGTTCTTAGTTTTCCAGATTATTCAAAGAGTTTTTCCAGAAATGGCTTCCCCGTGTCAAACTTTGTTAAATTTGGTTTCGCTCCGCAAACTGAAATTTTAATTTGTATTTTTATTAGTGTAGCACAGCTTGACTGCAATCAAAAACAAAAGTCTTTTTTTGCGCCACGTTCTTAGTTTTCGAGATAATTCAAAGAGTTTCTCCAGAAATGGCTTCCGTGGGTCAAACTTTCCTAATTTTGGTTTCGCCCCGCAAACTCCAATTTTAATTCATATTTTTATTAGTGTAGCACAGCTTGACTGCAATCAAAAACCAAAGCCTTTTCCTCGCCGCGTTCTTAGTTTTCCAGATTATTCAAAGAGTTTTTCGAGAAATGGCTTCCCCGCGTCAAACTTTGTTAATTATGGTTTCGCTCCGCGAACTCAAATTTTAATTCTTATTTTTATGAATGTAGCACAACGTATCTGCAATTAAAAACCAAAGTCTTTTTTCTCGCCGCGTTCTTAGTTTTCCAGATTATTCAAAGAGTTTTTCGAGAAATGGCTTCCCCGCGTCAAAACTTTGTTAATTTTGGTTTCGCTCCGCAAACTCAAATTTTAATTCTTATTTTTATGAATGTAGCACAATGTGACTGCAATCAAAAACCAAAGTCTTTTTTCTCGCCGCGTTCTTAGTTTTCCAGATTATTCAAAGAGTTTTTCGAGAAATGGCTTCCCCGCGTCAAACTTTGTTAATTTTGGTTTCGCTCCGCGAACTCAAATTTTAATTCTTATTTTTATGAATGTAGCACAATGTGAATGCAATCAAAAACCAAAGTCTTTTTTGCGCCACGTTCTTAGTTTTCAAGATAATTCAACGAGTTTTTCAACAAATGGCTTCCCTGGGTCAAACTTTCCTAATTTTGGTTTCGCTCCGCATACTTAAATTTTCATTAATATTCTTAATAATGTAGCACAACGTGACTGCAATCAAAAACAAAAGTCTTTTTTCTAGCCACGTTCTTAGTTTTCGAGATTATTCAAAGAGTTTTTCCAGAAATGGCTTCCCCGTGTCAAACTTTGTTAATTTTGGTTTCGTTCCGCAAACTGAAATTTTAATTAATATTTTTATTAATGTGGCACAACGTGACGGCAATCAAAAACCAAAGTCTTGTTTTGCTCCACGTTCTTTGTTTTCGAGATAATTCAAAGAGTTTTTCCAGAAATGGCTTCCCCGTGTCAAACTTTGTTAATTTTGGTTTCGCCCCGCAAACTCAAATTTTAATTTATATTTTCATTAATGTAGCACAAAGTTACTGCAATCAAAAACCAAAGTCTTTTTTCTCGCCACGTTCTTAGTTTTCGAGATTATTCGAAGAGTTTTTCCAGAAATGGCTTCCCCGTGTCAAACTTTGTTAATTTTGGTTTCGCTCCGCAAACTGAAATTTTAATTAATATTTTTATTAATGTGGCACAACGTGACCGCGCATCAAAAACCAAAGTCTCGTTTTGCTCCACGTTCTTAGTTTTCGAGATATTTCAACGAGTTTGGCAACAAATGGCTTCCCTGGGTCAAACTTTCCTAATTTTGGTTTTGCCCCACAAACTCAAATTTTAATTCATATTTTTATTAATGTAGAAAAAGGTGACTGCAATCAAAAACCAAAGTTTTCTTTTGCGCCACGTTCTTAGTTTTCAAAATAATTCAAAGAGTTTTCAACAAATGGCTTCCATGGGTCAATCTTTCCTAATTTTGGTTTCGCCCCGCAAACTCAAATTTTAATTTATATTTTCATTAATGTAGCACAACGTTACTGCAATCAAAAACCAAAGTCTTTTTTCTCGCCACGTTCTTAGTTTTCAAAATTATTCAAAGAGTTTCTCCAGAAATGGTTTCACTGTGTCAAACTTTGTTAATTTTCATTTTGCTCTGCAAACTCAAATTTTAATTTATATTTTTATTAATGTAGCACAACGTTACTGCAATCAAAAACCAAAGTCTTTTTTCTCGCCGCGTTCTTAGTTTTCCAGATTATTCAAAGAGTTTTTCGAGAAATGGCTTCCCCGCGTCAAACTTTGTTAATTTTGGTTTCGCTCCGCAAACTCAAATTTTAATTCTTATTTTTATGAATGTAGCACAATGTGAATGCAATCAAAAACCAAAGTCTTTTTTGCGCCACGTTCTTAGTTTTCAAGATAATTCAACGAGTTTTTCAACAAATGGCTTCCCTGGGTCAAACTTTCCTAATTTTGGTTTCGCTCCGCATACTTAAATTTTCATTAATATTCTTAATAATGTAGCACAACGTGACTGCAATCAAAAACAAAAGTCTTTTTTCTAGCCACGTTCTTAGTTTTCGAGATTATTCAAAGAGTTTTTCCAGAAATGGCTTCCCCGTGTCAAACTTTGTTAATTTTGGTTTCGTTCCGCAAACTGAAATTTTAATTAATATTTTTATTAATGTGGCACAACGTGACGGCAATCAAAAACCAAAGTCTTTTTTTGCGCAACGTTCTTAGTTTTCGAGATAATTCAAAGAATTTTTCCAGAAATGGCTTCCCTGGGTCAAACTTTCCTAATTTTGTTTTCGCTCCGCATACTTAAATTTTCATAAATATTCTTAATAATATAGCACAACGTGACTGCAATCAAAAACAAAAGTCTTTTTTTGCGCCACGTTCTTAGTTTTCGAGATAATTCAAAGAGTTTCTCCAGAAATGGCTTCCGTGGGTCAAACTTTCCTAATTTTGGTTTCGCCCCGCAAATTCAAATTCTAATTTATATTTTTATTAATGTAGCAGAACGTGACTGCAATCAAAAACCAAAGTCTTTTTTTGCGCCACGTTCTTAGTTTTCGAGATAATTCAAAGAGTTTCTCCAGAAATGGCTTCCGTGGGTCAAACTTTCCTAATTTTGGTTTCGCCCCGCAAACTCAAATTTTAATTTATATTTTTATTAATGTAGCACAATCTGACTGCAATCAGAAGACAACTCTTTTTTCTAGCCACGTTCTTAGTTTTCGAGATTATTCAAAGAGTTTTTCCAGAAATGGCTTCCCCGTGTCAAACTTTGTTAATTTTGGTTTCGTTCCGCAAACTAAAATTTTGATTAATTTTTTTATTAATATAGCACAACGTGACTGCAATCAAAAACAAAAGTCTTTTTTCTAGCCACGTTCATTTGTTTTCGAGATTATTCGAAGAGTTTTTCCAGAAATGGCTTCCCCGTGTCAAACTTTGTTAATTTTGGTTTCGCTCCGCAAACTGAAATTTTAATTAATATTTTTATTAATGTGGCACAACGTGACCGCGCATCAAAAACCAAAGTCTTGTTTTGCTCCACGTTCTTTGTTTTCGAGATAATTCAAAGAGTTTTTCCAGAAATGGCTTCCCCGTGTCAAACTTTGTTAATTTTGGTTTCGCTCCGCAAACTCAAATTTTAATTTATATTTTCATGAATGTAGCACAACGTTACTGCAATCAAAAACCAAAGTCTTTTTTCTCGCCACGTTCTTAGTTTTCGAGATTATTCGAAGAGTTTTTCCAGAAATGGCTTCCCCGTGTCAAACTTTGTTAATTTTGGTTTCGCTCCGCAAACTGAAATTTTAATTAATATTTTTATTAATGTGGCACAACGTGACCGCGCATCAAAAACCAAAGTCTTGTTTTGCTCCACGTTCTTAGTTTTCGAGATAATTCAACGAGTTTTGCAACAAATGGCTTCCCTGGTCAAACTTTCCTAATTTTGGTTTTGCCCCGCAAACTCAATTTTTAATTTATATTTTTATTGATGTAGAAAAAGGTGACTGCAATCAAAAACCAAAGTCTTTTAGTGCGCCACGTTCTTAGTTTTCAAAATAATTCAAAGAGTTTGTCAACAAATGGCTTCCATGGGTCAAACTTTCCTAATTTTGGTTTCGCACCGTAAACTCAAATTTAAATTTATATTTTCATGAATGTAGCACAACGTTACTGCAATCAAAAACCAAAGTCTTTTTTCTCGCCACGTTCTTATTTTTCGAGATTATTCGAAGAGTTTTTCCAGAAATGGCTTCCCCGTGTCAAACTTTGTTAAATTTGGTTTCGCTCCGCAAACTGAAATTTTAATTCGTATTTTTATTAGTGTAGCACAGCTTGACTGCAATCAAAAACCAAAGTCTTTTTTCTCGCCTTGTTCTTAGTTTTCCAGATTATTCAAAGAGTTTTTCGAGAAATGGCTTCCCCGCGTCAAACTTTGTTAATTTTGGTTTCGCTCCGCAAACTCAAATTTTAATTCTTATTTTTATGAATGTAGCACAACGTATCTGCAATTAAAAACCAAAGTCTTTTTTTGCGCCACGTCCTTAGTTTTCGAGATAATTCAAAGAGTTTTTCCAGAAATGGCTTCCCCGTGTGAAACTTTGTTAATTTTAGTTTCGCTCCGAAAACTCAAATTTTAATTCATTTTTATTAATGTGGCACAACGTGACCGCGCATCAAAAACCAAAGTCTTTCTTTGCGCCACGTTCTTAGCTTTCGAGATAATTCAACGAGTTTTTCAACAAATGGCTTCCCTGGGTCAAACTTTCCTAATTTTGGTTTCGCCCCGCAAACTCAAATTTTAATTTGTTTTTTTTATTAGTGTAGCACAGCTTGACTGCAATCAAAAACCATAGTCTTTTTTCACGCCGCGTTCTTAGTTTTCGAGATTATTCAAAGAGTTTTTCCAGAAATGGCTTCCCCGCGTCAAACTTTGTTAATTTTGGTTTCGCTCCGCAAACTCAAATTTTAATTCTTATTTTTATGAATGTAGCACAATGTTACTGCAATCAAAAACCAAAGTCTTTTTTGAGCCACGTTCTTAGTTTTCAAGATAATTCAACGAGTTTTTCAACAAATGGCTTCCGGGTAAAACTTTCCTAATTTTGGTTTTGCTCCGCATACTTAAATTTTAATTAATATTCTTGTTAATGTAGCACAACGTGACTGCAATCAAAAACAAAAGTCTTTTTTTGCTCCACGTTCTTAGTTTTCGAGATAATTCAAAGAGTTTCTCCAGAAATGGTTTCCCTGTGTCAAACATTGTTAATTTTTATTTTGCTCTGCAAACTCAAATTTTAATTTATATTTTTATTAATGTAGCATAAAGTTACTGCAATCAAAAGCCAAAGACTTTCTTTGCGCCACGTTCTTAGTTTTCGATAAAATTCAACGAGTTTGTCAACAAATGGCTTCCCTGGGTCAAACTTTCCTAATTTTGGTTTCGCCCCGCAAACTCAAATTTTAATTTGTATTTTTATTAGTGTAGCACAGCTTGACTGCAATCAAAAACCAAAGTCTATTTTCTCGCCAAGTTCTTAGTTTTCCAGATTATTCAAAGAGTTTTTCGAGAAATGGCTTCCCCGCGTCAAACTTTGTTAATTTTGGTTTCGCTCCGCAAACTCAAATTTTAGTTCTTATTCTTGTGAATGTAGCACAATGTGACTGCAATCAAAAACCAAAGTCTTTTTTCGCGCCACGTTCTTAGTTTTAAAAATAATTCAAAGAGTTTGTCAACAAATGGCTTCCCTGGGTCAAACTTTCCTAATTTTGGTTTCGCTCCGCATACTTAAATTTTCATTAATATTCTTAATAATGTAGCACAACGTCACTGCAATCAAAAACAAAAGTCTTTTTTGCGCCACGTTCTTAGTTTTCGAGATAATTCAAAGAGTTTCTCCAGAAATGGTTTCCCTGTGTCAAACTTTGTTAATTTTGGTTTCGCCCCGCAAACTCAAATTTTAATTTATATTTTTATTAATGTAGCATAAAGTTACTGCAATCAAAAACCAAAGTCTTTTTTCTCGCCACGTTCTTAATTTTCGAGATTATTCAAAGAGTTTTTCCAGAAATGGTTTCCCCGTGTCAAATTTTGTTAATTTTGGTTTCGCCCCGCAAACTCAAATTTTAATTTATATTTTCATTAATGTAGCACAAAGTTACTGCAATCAAAACCAAAGTCTTTTTTCTCGCCACGTTCTAAGTTTTCAAAATTATTCAAAGAGTTTTTCCAGAAATGGTTTCCCCGTGTCAAACTTTGTTAATTTTCGTTTTGCTCCGTAAACTCAAATTTTAATTTATATTTTTATTAATGTAGCACAACGTGACTGCAATCACAAACCAAAGTCTTTTTTCTAGCCACGTTCTTAGTTTTCGAGATTATTCAAAGAGTTTTTCCAGAAATGGCTTCCCCGTGTCAAACTTTGTTAATTTTGGTTTCGCTCCGCAAACTCAAATTTTAATTTATATTTTCATGAATGTAGCACAACGTTACTGCAATCAAAATCCATAGTCTTTTTTCATGCCACGTTCTTAGTTTTCGAGATAATTCAAAGAGTTTTTCCAGAAATGGCTTCCCCGTGTCAAACTTTGTTAATTTTGGTTTCGCTCCGCAAACTCAAATTTTAATTAATATTTTTATTAATGTGGCACAACGTGACCGCGCATCAAAAACCAAAGTCTTGTTTTGCTCCACGTTCTTTGTTTTCGAGATAATTCACAGAGTTTTTCCAGAAATGGCTTCCCCGTGTCAAACTTTGTTAATTTTGGTTTCGCTCCGCAATCTCAAGTTTTAATTTATATTTTTATTAGTGTAGCACAACGTGACTGCAATCAAAAACCAAAGTCTTTTTTCTCGCCACGTTCTTAGTTTTCGAGATAATTCAACGAGTTTTTCCAGAAATGGCTTCCCCGTGTCAAACTTTGTTAAATTTGGTTTCGCTCCGCAAACTGAAATTTTAATTCGTATTTTTATTAGTGTAGCACAGCTTGACTGCAATCAAAAACCAAAGTCTTTTTTCTCGCCGCGTTCTTCGTTTTCCAGATTATTCAAAGAGTTTTTCGAGAAATGGCTTCCCCGCGTCAAACTTTGTTAATTTTGGTTTCGCTCCGCAAACTCAAATTTTAATTCTTATTTTTATGAATGTAGCACAACGTATCTGCAATTAAAAACCAAAGTCTTTTTTCTCGCCGCGTTCTTAGTTTTCCAGATTATTCAAAGAGTTTTTCGAGAAATGGCTTCCCCTCGTCAAACTTTGTTAATTTTTGTTTCGCTCCGCATACTTAAATTTTCATTAATATTCTTAATAATGTAGCACAATGTGACTGCAATCAAAAACCAAAGTCTTTTTTCTCGCCGCGTTCTTAGTTTTCCAGATTATACGAAGAGTTTTTCCAGAAATGGCTTCCCCGTGTCAAACTTTGTTAAATTTGGATTCGCTCCGCAAACTGAAGTTTTAATTTGTATTTTTATTAGTGTATCACAGCTTGACTGCAATCAAAAACCAAAGTCTTTTTTCTCGCCGCGTTCTTAGTTTTCCAGATTATTCAAAGAGTTTTTCGAGAAATGGCTTCCCCGCGTCAAACTTTGTTAATTTTGGTTTCGCTCCGCGAACTCAAATTTTAATTCTTATTTTTATGAATGTAGCAAAACGTGTCTGCAATTAAAAACCAAAGTCTTTTTTCTAGCCACGTTCTTAGTTTTCCAGATTATTCAAAGAGTTTTTCGAGAAATGGCTTCCCCGCGTCAAACTTTGTTAATTTTGGTTTCGCTCCGCAAACTCAAATTTTAATTCTTATTTTTATGAATGTAGCACAATGTGACTGCAATCAAAAACCAAAGTCTTTTTTCTCGCCGCGTTCTTAGTTTTCCAGATTATTCAAAGAGTTTTTCGAGAAATGGCTTCCCCGCGTCAAACTTTGTTAATTTTGGTTTCGCTCCGCAAACTCAAATTTTAATTCTTATTTTTATGAATGTAGCACAATGTGAATGCAATCAAAAACCAAAGTCTTTTTTGCGCCACGTTCTTAGTTTTCAAGATAATTCAACGAGTTTTTCAACAAATGGCTTCCCTGGGTCAAACTTTCCTAATTTTGGTTTCGCTCCGCATACTTAAATTTTCATTAATATTCTTAATAATGTAGCACAACGTGACTGCAATCAAAAACAAAAGTCTTTGTTCTAGCCACGTTCTTAGTTTTCGAGATTATTCAAAGAGTTTTTCCAGAAATGGCTTCCCCGTGTCAAACTTTGTTAATTTTGGTTTCGTTCCGCAAACTGAAATTATAATTAATATTTTTATTAATGTGGCACAACGTGACGGCAATCAAAAACCAAAGTCTTTTTTTGCGCCACGTTCTTAGTTTTCGAGATAATTCAAAGAATTTTTCCAGAAATGGCTTCCCTGGGTCAAACTTTCCTAATTTTGTTTTCGCTCCGCATTCTTAAATTTTCATTAATATTCTTAATAATATAGCACAACGTGACTGCAATCAAAAACAAAAGTCTTTTTTTGCGCCACGTTCTTAGTTTTCGAGATAATTCAAAGAGTTTCTCCAGAAATGGCTTCCGTGGGTCAAACTTTCCTAATTTTGGTTTCGCCCCGCAAACTCAAATTCTAATTTATATTTTTATTAATGTAGCAGAACGTGACTGCAATCAAAAACCAAAGTCTTTTTTCTAGCCACGTTCTTAGTTTTCGAGATTATTCAAAGAGTTTTTCCAGAAATGGCTTCCCCGTGTCAAACTTTGTTAATTTTGGTTTCGCTCCGCAATCTCAAGTTTTAATTTATATTTTTATTAGTGTAGCACAACGTGACTGCAATCAAAAACCAAAGTCTTTTTTCTCGCCACGTTCTTAGTTTTCGTGATTATTCGACGAGTTTTTCCAGAAATGGCTTCCCCGTGTCAAACTTTGTTAATTTTGGTTTCGTTCCGCAAACTGAAATTTTAATTAATATTTTTATTAATGTGGCACAACGTGACGGCAATCAAAAACCAAAGTCTTTTTTTGCGCAACGTTCTTAGTTTTCGAGATAATTCAAAGAATTTTTCCAGAAATGGCTTCCCTGGGTCAAACTTTCCTAATTTTGTTTTCGCTCCGCATACTTAAATTTTCATAAATATTCTTAATAATATAGCACAACGTGACTGCAATCAAAAACAAAAGTCTTTTTTTGCGCCACGTTCTTAGTTTTCGAGATAATTCAAAGAGTTTCTCCAGAAATGGCTTCCGTGGGTCAAACTTTCCTAATTTTGGTTTCGCCCCGCAAACTCAAATTCTAATTTATATTTTTATTAATGTAGCAGAACGTGACTGCAATCAAAAACCAAAGTCTATTTTCTCGCCACGTTCTTAGTTTTCCAGATTATTCAAAGAGTTTTTCCAGAAATGGCTTCCCTGGGTCAAACTTTACTAATTTTGGTTTCGCCCCGCAAACTAAAATTTTTATTAATATTTTTATTAATGTAGCACAACGTGACTGCAATCAAAAACCAAAGTCTTTTTTGAGCCACGTCCTTAGATTTCAAGATAATTTACAGAGTTTCTCCAGAAATGGCTTCCGTGGGTCAATCTTTCCTAATTTTGGTTTCGCCCCGCAAACTCAAATTCTAATTTATATTTTTATTAATGTAGCAGAACGTGACTGCAATCAAAAACCAAAGTCTTTTTTTGCGCCACGTTCTTAGTTTTCGAGATAATTCAAAGAGTTTCTCCAGAAATGGCTTCCGTGGGTCAAACTTTCCTAATTTTGGTTTCGCCCCGCAAACTCAAATTCTAATTTATATTTTTATTAATGTAGCACAATCTGACTGCAATCAAAAACCAACGTCTTTTTTTGCGCCACGTTCTTAGTTTTCGAGATAATTCAAAGAGTTTTTCCAGAAATGGCTTCCCTGGGTCAAACTTTCCTAATTTTGTTTTCGCTCCGCATACTTAAATTTTCATTAATATTCTTAATAATATAGCACAACGTGACTGCAATCAAAAACAAAAGTCTTTTTTCTAGCCACGTTCTTAGTTTTCGAGATTATTCAAAGAGTTTTTCCAGAAATGGCTTCCCCGTGTCAAACTTTGTTAATTTTGGTTTCGCCCCGCAAACTACAATTTTAATTCATATTTTTATTAATGTAGTACAACGTGAAGGCAATCAAAAACCAAAGTCTTTCTTTGCGCCACGTTCTTAGTTTTCGAGATAATTCAAGGAGTTTGTCAACAAATGGCTTCCCTGGGTCAAACTTTCCTAATTTTGGTTTCGCTCCGCATACTTAAATTTTCAATAATATTCTTAATAATGTAGCACAACGTGACTGCAATCAAAAACAAAAGTCTTTTTTTGCGCCACGTTCTTAGTTTTCGAGATAATTCAAAGAGTTTCTCCAGAAATGGCTTCCGTGGGTCAAACTTTCCTAATTTTGGTTTCGCCCCGCAAACTCAAATTCTAATTTATATTTTTATTAGTGTAGCACAGCTTGACTGCAATCAAAAACAAAAGTCTTTTTTCTAGCCACGTTCTTAGTTTTCCAGATTATTCAAAGAGTTTTTCGAGAAATGGCTTCCCCGCGTCAAACTTTGTTAATTTTGGTTTCGCTCCGCAAACTCAAATTTTAATTCTTATTTTTATGAATGTAGCACAACGTATCTGCAATTAAAAACCAAAGTCTTTTTTCTCGCCACGTTCTTAGTTTTCCAGATTATTCAAAGAGTTTTTCGAGAAATGGCTTCCTCGCGTCAAAATTTTGTTAATTTTGGTTTCGCTCCGCAAACTCAAATTTTAATTCTTATTTTTATGAATGTAGCACAATGTGAATGCAATCAAAAACCAAAGTCTATTTTCTCGCCGCGTTCTTAGTTTTCCAGATTATTCAAAGAGTTTTTCGAGAAATGGCTTCCCCGCGTCAAACTTTGTTAATTTTGGTTTCGCTCCGCAAACTCAAATTTTAATTCTTATTTTTATGAATGTAGCACAATGTGAATGCAATCAAAAACCAAAGTCTTTTTTGCGCCACGTTCTTAGTTTTCAAGATAATTCAACGAGTTTTTCAACAAATGGCTTCCCTGGGTCAAACTTTCCTAATTTTGGTTTCGCTCCGCATACTTAAATTTTCATTAATATTCTTAATAATGTAGCACAACGTGACTGCAATCAAAAACAAAAGTCTTTTTTCTAGCCACGTTCTTAGTTTTCGAGATTATTCAAAGAGTTTTTCCAGAAATGGCTTCCCCGTGTCAAACTTTGTTAATTTTGGTTTCGTTCCGCAAACTGAAATTATAATTAATATTTTTATTAATGTGGCACAACGTGACGGCAATCAAAAACCAAAGTCTTTTTTTGCGCCACGTTCTTAGTTTTCGAGATAATTCAAAGAATTTTTCCAGAAATGGCTTCCCTGGGTCAAACTTTCCTAATTTTGTTTTCGCTCCGCATACTTAAATTTTCATAAATATTCTTAATAATATAGCACAACGTGACTGCAATCAAAAACAAAAGTCTTTTTTTGCGCCACGTTCTTAGTTTTCGAGATAATTCAAAGAGTTTCTCCAGAAATGGCTTCCGTGGGTCAAACTTTCCTAATTTTGGTTTCGCCCCGCAAACTCAAATTCTAATTTATATTTTTATTAATGTAGCAGAACGTGACTGCAATCAAAAACCAAAGTCTTTTTTTGCGCCACGTTCTTAGTTTTCGAGATTATTCAAAGAGTTTTTCCAGAAATGGCTTCCCCGTGTCAAACTTTGTTAATTTTGGTTTCGTTCCGCAAACTGAAATTATAATTAATATTTTTATTAATGTGGCACAACGTGACGGCAATCAAAAACCAAAGTCTTTTTTCTAGCCACGTTCATTTGTTTTCGAGATTATTCGAAGAGTTTTTCCAGAAATGGCTTCCCCGTGTCAAACTTTGTTAATTTTGGTTTCGCTCCGCAAACTGAAATTTAAATTAATATTTTTATTAATGTGGCACAACGTGACCGCGCATCAAAAACCAAAGTCTTGTTTTGCTCCACGTTCTTTGTTTTCGAGATAATTCAAAGAGTTTTTCCAGAAATGGCTTCCCCGTGTCAAACTTTGTTAATTTTGGTTTCGCCCCGCAAACTCAAATTTTAATTTATATTTTCATGAATGTAGCACAACGTTACTGCAATCAAAAACGAAAGTCTTTTTTCTCGCCACGTTCTTAGTTTTCGAGATTATTCGAAGAGTTTTTCCAGAAATGGCTTCCCCGTGTCAAACTTTGTTAATTTTGGTTTCGCTCCGCAAACTCAAATTTTAATATATATTTTTATCAATGTGGCACAACGTGACCGCGCATCAAAAACCAAAGTATTTTTTCTCGCCATGTTCTTAGTTTTCGAGATAATTCAACGAGTTTGTCAACAAATGGCTTCCCTGGGTCAAACTTTCCTAATTTTGGTTTCGCCCCGCAAACTCCAATTTTAATTCATATTTTTATTAATGTAGAAAAAGGAGACTGCAATCAAAAACCAAAGTCTTTTTTTGCGCCACGTTCTTAGTTTTCAAAATAATTCAAAGAGTTTGTCAACAAATGGCTTCCATGGGTCAAACTTTCCTAATTTTGGTTTCGCACCGTAAACTCAAATTTAAATTTATATTTTCATGAATGTAGCACAACGTTACTGCAATCAAAAACAAAAGTCTTTTTTCTAGCCACGTTCATTTGTTTTCGAGATTATTCGAAGAGTTTTTCCAGAAATGGCTTCCCCGTGTCAAACTTTGTTAAATTTGGTTTCGCTCCGCAAACTGAAATTTTAATTTGTATTTTTATTAGTGTAGCACAGCTTGACTGCAATCAAAAACCAAAGTCTTTTTTCTCGCCTTGTTCTTAGTTTTCCAGATTATTCAAAGAGTTTTTCGAGAAATGGCTTCCCCGCGTCAAACTTTGTTAATTTTGGTTTCGCTCCGCAAACTCAAATTTTAATTCTTATTTTTATGAATGTAGCACAACGTGTCTGCAATTAAAAACCAAAGTCTTTTTTTGCGCCACGTCCTTAGTTTTCGAGATAATTCAAAGAGTTTTTCCAGAAATGGCTTCCCCGTGTGAAACTTTGTTAATTTTAGTTTCGCTCCGAAAACTCAAATTTTAATTTATATTTTATTAATGTAGCACAACGTGACCGCGCATCAAAAACCAAAGTATTTCTTTGCGCCACGTTCTTAGTTTTCGAGATAATTCAACGAGTTTGTCAACAGTTGGCTTCCCAGGTTCAAACATTCCTAATTTTGGTTTCGCTCCGCAAACTCAAATTTTAATTTGTTTTTTTTATTAGTGTAGCACAGCTTGACTGCAATCAAAAACCAAAGTCTTTTTTCTCGCCGCGTTCTTAGTTTTCCAGATTATTCAAAGAGTTTTTCGAGAAATGGCTTCCCCGCGTCAAACTTTGTTAATTTTGGTTTCGCTCCGCAAACTCAAATTTTAATTCTTATTTTTATGAATGTAGCACAATGTGAATGCAATCAAAAACCAAAGTCTTTTTTGCGCCACGTTCTTAGTTTTCAAGATAATTCAACGAGTTTGTCAACAAATGGCTTCCCTGGGTCAAACTTTCCTAATTTTGGTTTCTCTCCGCATACATAAATTTTCATTAATATTCTTAATAATGTAGCACAATGTGACTGCAATCAAAAACAAAAGTCTTTTTTTGCGCCACGTTCTTAGTTTTCGAGATAATTCAAAGAGTTTCTCCAGAAATGGTTTCCCTGTGTCAAACTTTGTTAATTTTCGTTTTGCTCTGCAAACTCAAATTTTAATTTATATTTTTATTAATGTAGCATAAAGTTACTGCAATCAAAAAGCCAAAGACTTTCTTTGCGCCACGTTCTTAGTTTTCGAGATAATTCAACGAGTTTGTCAACAAATGGCTTCCCTGGGTCAAACTTTCCTAATTTTGGTTTCGCCCCGCAAACTCAAATTTTAATTTGTATTTTTATTAGTGTAGCACAGCTTGACTGCAATCAAAAACCAAAGTCTATTTTCTCGCCAAGTTCTTAGTTTTCCAGATTATTCAAAGTGTTTTTCGAGAAATGGCTTCCCCGCGTCAAACTTTGTTAATTTTGGTTTCGCTCCGCAAACTCAAATTTTAATTCATATTTTTATGAATGTAGCACAATGTGACTGCAATCAAAAACCAAAGTCTTTTTTGCTCCACGTTCTTAGTTTTCGAGATAATTCAACGAGTTTTTCAACAAATGGCTTCCCTGGGTCAAACTTTCCTAATTTTGTTTTCGCACCGCATACTTAAATTTTCATTAATATTCTTAATAATGTAGCACAACGTGACTGCAATCAAAAACAAAAGTCTTGTTTTGCTCCACGTTCTTTGTTTTCGAGATAATTCAAAGAGTTTCTCCAGAAATGGCTTCCCAGGGTCAAAGTTTCCTAATTTTGGTTTCGCTCCGCATACTCAAATTTTAATTTATATTTTTATTAATGTAGCATAAAGTTACTGCAATCAAAAACCAAAGTCTTTTTTCTCGCCACGTTCTTAATTTTCGAGATTATTCAAAGAGTTTTTCCAGAAATGGTTTACCCGTGTCAAATTTTGTTAATTTTGGTTTCGCCCCGCAAACTCAAATTTTAATTTATATTTACATTAATGTAGCACAAAGTTACTGCAATCAAAACCAAAGTCTTTTCTCTCGCCACGTTCTTAGTTTTCAAAATTATTCAAAGAGTTTTTCCAGAAATGGCTTCCCCGTGTCAAACTTTGTTAATTTTCGTTTTGCTCCGTAAACTCAAATTTTAATTTATATTTTTATCAATGTGGCACAACGTGACCGCGCATCAAAAACCAAAGTCTTGTTTTGCTCCACGTTCTTTGTTTTCGAGATAATTCACAGAGTTTTTCCAGAAATGGCTTCCCCGTGTCAAACTTTGTTAATTTTGGTTTCGCTCCGCAATCTCAAGTTTTAATTTATATTTTTATTAGTGTACCACAACGTGACTGCAATCAAAAACCAAAGTCTTTTTTCTCGCCACGTTCTTAGTTTTCGAGATAATTCAACGAGTTTTTCCAGAAATGGCTTCCCCGTGTCAAACTTTGTTAAATTTGGTTTCGCTCCGCAAACTGAAATTGTAATTTGTATTTTTATTAGTGTAGCACAGCTTGTCTGCAATTAAAAACCAAAGTCTTTTTTTGCGCCACGTCCTTAGTTTTCCAGATTATTCAAAGAGTTTTTCGAGAAATGGCTTCCCCGCGTCAAACTTTGTTAATTTTGGTTTCGCTCCGCAAACTCAAATTTTAATTCTTATTTTTATGAATGTAGCACAACGTATCTGCAATTAAAAACCAAAGTCTTTTTTCTCGCCGCGTTCTTAGTTTTCCAGATTATTCAAAGAGTTTTTCGAGAAATGGCTTCCCCTCGTCAAACTTTGTTAATTTTTGTTTCGCTCCGCATACTTAAATTTTCATTAATATTCTTAATAATGTAGCACAATGTGACTGCAATCAAAAACCAAAGTCTTTTTCTCGCCGCGTTCTTAGTTTTCCAGATTATTCAAAGAGTTTTTCGAGAAATGGCTTCCCCGCGTCAAACTTTGTTAATTTTGGTTTCGCCCCGCAAACTCAAATTTTAATTTGTATTTTTATTAGTGTAGCACAGCTTGACTGCAATCAAAATCCAAAGTCTTTTTTCTCGCCGCGTTCTTAGTTTTCCAGATTATTCAAAGAGTTTTTCGAGAAATGGCTTCCCCGCGTCAAACTTTGTTAATTTTGGTTTCGCTCCGCAAACTCAAATTTTAATTCTTATTTTTATGAATGTAGCACAACGTATCTGCAATTAAAAACCAAAGTCTTTTTTCTAGACGCGTTATTTGTTTTACAGATTATTCATAGAGTTTTTCGAGAAATGTAGTCCCATCGTCAAACTTTGTTTATTTTGGTTTCGCTCCGCAAACTCAAATTTTAATTCTTATTTTTATGAATGTAGCACAATGTGACTGCAATCAAAAACCAAAGTCTTTTTTCTCGCCGCGTTCTTAGTTTTCCAGATTATTCAAAGAGTTTTTCGAGAAATGGCTTCCCCGCGTCAAACTTTGTTAATTTTGGTTTCGCTCCGCAAACTCAAATTTTAATTCTTATTTTTATGAATGTAGCACAATGTGACTGCAATCAAAAACCAAAGTCTTTTTTGCGCCACGTTCTTAGTTTTCAAGATAATTCAACGAGTTTTTCAACAAATGGCTTCCCTGGGTCAAACTTTCCTAATTTTGGTTTCGCTCCGCATACTTAAATTTTCATTAATATTCTTAATAATGTAGCACAACGTGACTGCAATCAAAAACAAAAGTCTTTTTTCTAGCCACGTTCTTAGTTTTCGAGATTATTCAAAGAGTTTTTCCAGAAATGGCTTCCCCGTGTCAAACTTTGTTAATTTTGGTTTCGTTCCGCAAACTGAAATTTTAATTAATATTTTTATTAATGTGGCACAACGTGACGGCAATCAAAAACCAAAGTCTTTTTTGAGCCACGTTCTTAGTTTTCAAGATAATTCAACGAGTTTTTCAACAAATGGCTTCCCTGGGTCAAACTTTCCTAATTTTGTTTTCGCTCCGCATACTTAAATTTTCATTAATATTCTTAATAATGTAGCACAACGTGACTGCAATCAAAAACAAAAGTCTTTTTTTGCGCCACGTTCTTAGTTTTCGAGATAATTCAAAGAGTTTCTCCAGAAATGGTTTCCCTGTGTCAAACTTTGTTAATTTTCGTTTTGCTCTGCAAACTCAAATTTTAAATTATATTTTTATTAATGTAGCATAAAGTTACTGCAATCAAAATCTAAAGTCTTTTTTCGCGCCACGTTCTTAGTTTTCGAGATAATTCAAAGAGTTTCTCCAGAAATGGTTTCCCTGTGTCAAACTTTGTTAATTTTCGTTTTGCTCTGTAAACTCAAATTTTAATTTATATTTTTATTAATGTAGCACAACGTGACTGCAATCACAAACCAAAGTCTTTTTTCTAGCCCGTTCTTAGTTTTCGAGATTATTCAAAGAGTTTTTCAACAAATGGCTTCCCTGGGTCAAACTTTGTTAATTTTGGTTTCGCCCCGCAAACTCAAATTTTAATTTATATTTTCATTAATGTAGCACAACGTTACTGCAATCAAAAACCAAAGTCTTCTTTCTCGCCACATTCTTAGTTTTCGAGATTATTCGAAGAGTTTTTCCAGAAATGGTTTCCCTGTGTCAAACTTTGTTAATTTTCATTTTGCTCTGCAAACTCAAATTTTAATTTATATTTTTATTAATGTAGCACAGCTTGACTGCAATCAAAAACCAAAGTCTATTTTCTCGCCACGTTCTTAGTTTTCCAGATTATTCAAAGTGTTTTTCGAGAAATGGCTTCCCCGCGTCAAACTTTGTTAATTTTGGTTTCGCTCCGCAAACTCAAATTTTAATTCATATTTTTATTAATGTAGAAAAAGGTGACTGCAATCAAAAACCAAAGTCTTTTTTTGCGCAACGTTCTTAGTTTTCGAGATAATTCAAAGAATTTTTCCAGAAATGGCTTCCCTGGGTCAAACTTTGTTAATTTTGGTTTCGTTCCGCAAACTACAATTTTAATTTATATTTTTATTAATGTAGTACAACGTGAAGGCAATCAAAAACCAAAGTCTTTCTGTGCGCCAAGTTCTTAGCTTTCGAGATAATTCAACGAGTTTTTCAACAAATGGCTTCCCTGGGTCAAACTTTCCTAATTTTGGTTTCGCCCCGCAAACTCAAATTTTAATTTGTATTTTTATTAGTGTAGCACAGCTTGACTGCAATCAAAAACCAAAGTCTATTTTCTCGCCACGTTCTTAGTTTTCCAGATTATTCAAAGTGTTTGTCAACAAATGGCTTCCCTGAGTCAAACTTTCCTAATTTTGTTTTCGCCCCGCAAACTCAAATTTTAATTCATATTATTAATAATGTAGCACAACGTGACTGCAATCAAAAACCAAAGTCTTTTTTCTCGCCACGTTCTTAGTTTTCGAGATTATTCAAAGAGTTTTTCGAGAAATGGCTTCCCCGCGTCAAATTTTGTTAATTTTGGTTTCGCTCCGGAAACTCAAATTTTAATTCATATTTTTATGAATGTAGCACAATGTGACTTGTGACTGCATTCAAAAACCAAAGTCTTCCTTTGCGCCACGTTCTTGGATTTCGAGATAATTCAACGAGATTGGCAACAAAAGGCTTCCCTGGGTCAAACTTTCCTAATTTTGGTTTTGCCCCGCAAACTCAAATTTTAATTCATATTTTTATTAATGTAGAAAAAGGTGACTGCAATCAAAAACCAAAGTTTTCTTTTGCGCCACGTTCTTAGTTTTCAAAATAATTCAAAGAGTTTTCAACAAATGGCTTCCATGGGTCAAACTTTCCTAATTTTGGTTTCGCTCCGCAAACTCAAATTTTAATTCTTATTTTTATGAATGTAGCACAATGTGACTGCAATCAAAAACCAAAGTCTTTTTTCTCGCCGCGTTCTTAGTTTTCCAGATTATTCAAAGAGTTTTTCGAGAAATGGCTTCCCCGCGTCAAACTTTGTTAATTTTGGTTTCGCTCCGCAAACTCAAATTTTAATTCTTATTTTTATGAATGTAGCACAATGTGAATGCAATCAAAAACCAAAGTCTTTTTTGCGCCACGTTCTTAGTTTTCAAGATAATTCAACGAGTTTTTCAACAAATGGCTTCCCTGGGTCAAACTTTCCTAATTTTGTTTTCGCTCCGCATTCTTAAATTTTCATTAATATTCTTAATAATATAGCACAGCTTGACTGCAATCAAAAACCAAAGTCTTTTTTTGCGCCACGTTCTTAGTTTTCGAGATAATTCAAAGAGTTTTTCCAGAAATGGCTTCCCCGTGTCAAACTTTGTTAATTTTGGTTTCGTTCCGCAAACTGAAATTATAATTAATATTTTTATTAATGTGGCACAACGTGACGGCAATCAAAAACCAAAGTCTTTTTTTGCGCCACGTTCTTAGTTTTCGAGATAATTCAAAGAATTTTTCCAGAAATGGCTTCCCTGGGTCAAACTTTCCTAATTTTGTTTTCGCTCCGCATTCTTAAATTTTCATTAATATTCTTAATAATATAGCACAGCTTGACTGCAATCAAAAACCAAAGACTTTCTTTGCGCCACGTTCTTAGTTTTCGAGATAATTCAAAGAGTTTTTCGAGAAATGGCGACCCCGCGTCAAACTTTGTTAATTTTGGTTTCGTTCCGCAAACTGAAATTTTAATTAATATTTTTATTAATGTGGCACAACGTGACGGCAATCAAAAACCAAATTCTATTTTCTCGCCACGTTCTTAGTTTTCGAGATAATTCAAAGAGTTTCTCCAGAAATGGCTTACGTGGGTCAAACTTTCCTAATTTTGGTTTCGCCCCGCAAACTCAAATTCTAATTTATATTTTTATTAATGTAGCAGAATGTGACTGCAATCAAAAACCGAAGTCTTTTTTTGCGCCACGTTCTTAGTTTTCGAGATAATTCAAAGAGTTTTTCCAGAAATGGCTTCCCTGGGTCAAACTTTCCTAATTTTGTTTTCGCTCCGCATACTTAAATTTTCATTAATATTCTTAATAATATAGCACAACGTGACTGCAATCAAAAACAAAAGTCTTTTTTCTAGCCACGTTCTTAGTTTTCGAGATTATTCAAAGAGTTTTTCCAGAAATGGTTTCCCCGTGTCAAACTTTGTTAATTTTGGTTTCGCCCCGCAAACTACAATTTTAATTCATATTTTTATTAATGTAGTACAACGTGAAGGCAATCAAAAACCAAAGTCTTTCTTTGCGTACGTTCTTAGCTTTCGAGATAATTCAACGAGTTTTTCAACAAATGGCTTCCCTGGGTCAAACTTTCCTAATTTTGGTGTCGCCCCGCAAACTCACATTTTAATTCATATTTTTATTAATGTAGCACAATCTGACTGCAATCAAAAACCAAAGTCTTTCTTGCTCTACGTTCTTAGTTTTCAAGATAATTCAACGAGTTTTTCAACAAATGGCTTCCCTGGGTCAAACTTTCCTAATTTTGGTTTCGCTCCGCATACTTAAATTTTCATTAATATTCTTAATAATGTAGCACAACGTGACTGCAATCAAAAACAAAAGTCTTTTTTTGCGCCACGTTCTTAGTTTTCGAGATAATTCAAAGAGTTTCTCCAGAAATGGTTTCCCTGTGTCAAACTTTGTTAATTTTCATTTTGCTCTGCAAACTCAAATTTTAATTTATATTTTTATTAATGTAGCATAAAGTTACTGCAATCAAAAACCAAAGACTTTCTTTGCGCCACGTTCTTAGTTTTCGAGATAATTCAACGAGTTTGTCAACAAATGGCTTCCCTGGGTCAAACTTTCCTAATTTTGGTTTTGCCCCGCAAACTCAAATTTTAATTCATATTTTTATTAATGTAGAAAAAGGTGACTGCAATCAAAAACCAAAGTCTTTTTTTGCGCCACGTTCTTAGTTTTCAAAATAATTCAAAGAGTTTTCAACAAATGGCTTCCATGGGTCAAACTTTCCTAATTTTGGTTTCGCCCCGCAAACTCAAATTTTAATTTATATTTTCATGAATGTAGCACAACGTTACTGCAATCAAAAACCAAAGCCTTTTCCTCGCCGCGTTCTTAGTTTCCGAGATTATTTATCGAGTTTTTCCAGAAATGGCTTCCCTGTGTCAAACTTTGTTAATTTTGGTTTCGCTCCGCAAACTCAAATTTTAATTCATATTTTTAATAATGTAGCACAATGTGACTGCAATTAAAAACCAAAGTCTTTTTTGAGCCACGTCCTTAGATTTCAAGATAATTTAAAGAGTTTGTCAACAAATGGCTTCCCTGTGTCAAACTTTCCTAATTTTGGTTTCGCCCCGCAAACTCAAATTTTAATTTGTATTTTTATTAGTGTAGCACAGCTTGACTGCAATCAAAAACCAAAGTCTATTTTCTCGCCACGTTCTTAGTTTTCCAGATTATTCAAAGTGTTTTTCGAGAAATGGCTTCCCCGCGTCAAACTTTGTTAATTTTGGTTTCGCTCCGCAAACTCAAATTTTAATTCATATTTTTAAGAATGTAGCACAATGTGACTGCAATCAAAAACCAAAGTCTTTTTTGAGCCACGTCCTTATATTTCAAGATAATTTACAGAGTTTGTCAACAAATGGCTTCCCTGAGTCAAACTTTCCTAATTTTGTTTTCGCCCCGCAAACTCAAATTTTAATTCATATTTTTAATAATGTAGCACAATGTGACTGCAATCAAAAACCAAAGTCTTTTTTTGCGCCACGTTCTTAGTTTTCGAGATAATTCAAAGAGTTTCTCCAGAAATGGTTTCCCTGTGTCAAACTTTGTTAATTTTCGTTTTGCTCTGCAAACTCAAATTTTAATTTATATTTTTATTAATGTAGCATAAAGTTACTGCAATCAAAAACCAAAGTCTTTCTTTGCGCCACGTTCTTAGTTTTCGAGATTATTCAAAGAGTTTTTCCAGAAATGGCTTCCCCGTGTCAAACTTTGTTAATTTTGGTTTCGCCCCGCAAACTACAATTTTAATTCATATTTTTATTAATGTGGCACAACGTGACCGCGCATCAAAAACCAAAGTCTTTCTTTGCGCCAAGTTCTTAGCTTTCGAGATAATTCAACGAGTTTTTCAACAAATGGCTTCCCTGGGTCAAACTTTCCTAATTTTGGTGTCGCCCCGCAAACTCACATTTTAATTCATATTTTTATTAATGTAGCACAATCTGACTGCAATCAAAAACCAAAGTCTTTTTTGCTCCACGTTCTTAGTTTTCAAGATAATTCAACGAGTTTTTCAACAAATGGCTTCCCTGGGTCAAACTTTCCTAATTTTGGTTTCGCTCCGCATACTTAAATTTTCATTAATATTCTTAATAATGTAGCACAACGTGACTGCGATCGAAAACAAAAGTCTTTTTTTGCGCCACGTTCTTAGTTTTCGAGATAATTCAAAGAGTTTCTCCAGAAATGGTTTCCCTGTGTCAAACTTTGTTAATTTTCGTTTTGCTCTGCAAACTCAAATTTTAATTTATATTTTTATTAATGTAGCATAAAGTTACTGCAATCAAAAACCAAAGACTTTCTTTGCGCCACGTTCTTAGTTTTCGAGATAATTCAACGAGTTTGTCAACAAATGGCTTCCCTGGGTCAAACTTTCCTAATTTTGGTTTCGCCCCGCAAACTCCAATTTTAATTCATATTTTTATTAATGTAGAAAAAGGAGACTGCAATCAAAAACCAAAGTTTTCTTTTGCGCCACTTTCTTAGTTTTCAAAATAATTCAAAGATTTTTCTACAACTGGCTTCCATGTGTCAAACTTTCCTAATTTTGGTTTCGCCCCGCAAACTCAAATTTTAATTTATATTTTCATGAATGTAGCATAACGTTACTGCAATCAAAAACCAAAGTCTTTTTTCTCGCCACGTTCTTAGTTTTCGAGATTATTCAAAGAGTTTTTCCAGAAATGGTTTCCCTGTGTCAAACTTTGTTAATTTTGGTTTCGCTCCGCAAACTCAAATTTTAATTCATATTTTTAAGAATGTAGCACAATGTGACTGCAATCAAAAACCAAAGTCTTTTTTGAGCCACGTCCTTAGATTTCAAGATAATTTACAGAGTTTGTCAACAAATGGCTTCCCTGAGTCAAACTTTCCTAATTTTGGTTTCGCCCCGCAAACTCAAATTTTAATTTGTATTTTTATTAGTGTAGCACAGCTTGACTGCAATCAAAAACCAAAGTCTATTTTCTCGCCACGTTCTTAGTTTTCCAGATTATTCAAAGTGTTTTTCGAGAAATGGCTTCCCCGCGTCAAACTTTGTTAATTTTGGTTTCGCTCCGCAAACTCAAATTTTAATTCATATTTTTATGAATGTAGCACAATGTGACTGCAATCAAAAACCAAAGTCTTTTTTGAGCCACGTCCTTAGATTTCAAGATAATTTACAGAGTTTGTCAACAAATGGCTTCCCTGAGTCAAACTTTCCTAATTTTGTTTTCGCCCCGCAAACTCAAATTTTAATTCATATTTTTAATAATGTAGCACAATGTGACTGCAATCAAAAACCAAAGTCTTTTTTTGCGCCACGTTCTTAGTTTTCGAGATAATTCAAAGAGTTTCTCCAGAAATGGTTTCCCTGTGTCAAACTTTGTTAATTTTCATTTTGCTCTGCAAACTCAAATTTTAATTTATATTTTTATTAATGTAGCATAAAGTTACTGCAATCAAAAACCAAAGTCTTTCTTTGCGCCACGTTCTTAGTTTTCGAGATTATTCAAAGAGTTTTTCCAGAAATGGCTTCCCCGTGTCAAACTTTGTTAATTTTGGTTTCGCCCCGCAAACTCAAATTTTAATTTATATTTTCATTAATGTAGCACAAAGTTACTGCAATCAAAAACCAAAGTCTTTTTTCTCGCCACGTTCTTAGTTTTCAAAATTATTCAAAGAGTTTTTCCAGAAATGGCTTCCCTGTGTCAAACTTTCCTAATTTTGGTTTCGCCCCGCAAACTCAAATTTTAATTTATATTTTCATGAATGTAGCACACCGTTACTGCAATCAAAAACCAAAGTCTTTTTTCTCGCCACGTTCTTATTTTTCAAGATTATTCGAAGAGTTTTTCCAGAAATGGCTTCCCCGTGTCAAACTATGTTAATTTTGGTTTCGCTCCGCAAAATCAAATTTTAATTCTTATTTTTATGAATGTAGCACAATGAGACTGCAAATAAAAACCAAAGTCTTTTTTCTCGCCGCGTTCTTAGTTTTCCACATTATTCAAAGAGTTTTTCGAGAAATGGCTTCCCCGCGTCAAACTTTGTTAATTTTGGTTTCGCTCCGCAAACTCAAATTTTAATTCTTATTTTTATGAATGTAGCACAATGTGAATGCAATCAAAAACCAAAGTCCTTTTTGCGCAACGTTCTTAGTTTTCGAGATAATTCAAAGAATTTTTCCAGAAATGGCTTCCCTGGGTCAAACTTTCCTAATTTTGTTTTCGCTCCGCATTCTTAAATTTTCATTAATATTCTTAATAATATAGCACAGCTTGACTGCAATCAAAAACCAAAGACTTTTTTCTCTCCGCGTTCTTAGTTTTCCAGATTATTCAAAGAGTTTTTCCAGAAATGGCTTCCCCGTGTGAAACTTTGTTAATTTTGGTTTCGCTACGCAAACTGAAATTTTAATTAATATTTTTATTAATGTGGCACAACGTGACTGCAATCAAAAACCAAAGTCTTTTTCTGCGCCACATTCTTAGTTTTCGAGATAATTCAAAGAGTTTTTCCAGAAATGGCTTCCCTGGGTCAAACTTTACTAATTTTGGTTTCGCCCCGCAAACTAAAATTTTGAATAATATTTTTATTAATGTAGCACAACGTGACTGCAATCAAAAACAAAAGTCTTTTTTCTAGCCACGTTCTTAGTTTTCGAGATTATTCAAAGAGTTTTTCCAGAAATGGCTTCCCCGTGTCAAACTTTGTTAATTTTGGTTTCGTTCCGCAAACTGAAATTTTAATTAATATTTTTATTAATGTGGCACAACGTGACTGCAATCAAAAACCAAAGTCTTTTTTCTCTCCACGTTCTTAGTTTTCGAGATTATTCAAAGAGTTTTTCCAGAAATGGCTTCCCCGTGTCAAACTTTCCTAATTTTGGTTTCGCCCCGCAAACTCAAATTTTAATTCATATTTTTATTAATGTAGCACAATCTGACTGCAATCAAAAACCAACGTCTTTTTTTGCGCCACGTTCTTAGTTTTCGAGATAATTCAAAGAGTTTTTCCAGAAATGGCTTCCCTGGGTCAAACTTTCCTAATTTTGTTTTCGCTCCGCATACTTAAATTTTCATTAATATTCTTAATAATATAGCACAACGTGACTGCAATCAAAAACAAAAGTCTTTGTTCTAGACACGTTCTTAGTTTTCGAGATTATTCAAAGAGTTTTTCCAGAAATGGCTTCCCCGTGTCAAACTTTGTTAATTTTGGTTTCGCCCCGCAAACTACAATTTTAATTCATATTTTTATTAATGTAGTACAACGTGAAGGCAATCAAAAACCAAAGTCTTTCTTTGCGTACGTTCTTAGCTTTCGAGATAATTCAAAGAATTTTTCCAGAAATGGCTTCCCTGGGTCAAACTTTCCTAATTTTGTTTTCGCTCCGCATTCTTAAATTTTCATTAATATTCTTAATAATATAGCACAGCTTGACTGCAATCAAAAACCAAAGTCTTTTTTCTAGCCACGTTCTTAGTTTTCGAGATTATTCAAAGAGTTTTTCCAGAAATGGCTTCCCTGGGTCAAACTTTGTTAATTTTGGTTTCGTTCCGCAAACTGAAATTTTAATTAATATTTTTATTAATGTGGCACAACGTGACGGCAATCAAAAACCAAAGTCTTTTTTTGCGCAACGTTCTTAGTTTTCGAGATAATTCAAAGAATTTTTCCAGAAATGGCTTCCCTGGGTCAAACTTTCCTAATTTTGTTTTCGCTCCGCATTCTTAAATTTTCATTAATATTCTTAATAATATAGCACAGCTTGACTGCAATCAAAAACCAAAGACTTTCTTTGCGCCACGTTCTTAGTTTTCGAGATTATTCAAAGAGTTTTTCCAGAAATGGCTTCCCCGTGTCAAACTTTGTTAATTTTGGTTTCGTTCCGCAAACTGAAATTTTAATTAATATTTTTATTAATGTGGCACAACGTGACGGCAATCAAAAACCAAAGTCTTTTTTTGCGCAACGTTCTTAGTTTTCGAGATAATTCAAAGAATTTTTCCAGAAATGGCTTCCCTGGGTCAAACTTTCCTAATTTTGTTTTCGCTCCGCATACTTAAATTTTCATTAATATTCTTAATAATATAGCACAGCTTGACTGCAATCAAAAACCAAAGACTTACTTTTCGCCACGTTCTTAGTTTACCAGATTATTCAAAGAGTTTTTCCAGAAATGGCTTCCCCGTGTCAAACTTTGTTAATTTTGGTTTCGTTCCGCAAACTGAAATTTTAATTATTATTTTTATTAATGTGGCACAACGTGACGGCAATCAAAAACCAAAGTCCTTTTTGCGCCACGTTCTTAGTTTTCGAGATAATTCAAAGAGTTTTTCCAGAAATGGCTTCCCTGGGTCAAACTTTACTAATTTTGGTTTCGCCCCGCAAACTAAAATTTTTATTAATATTTTTATTAATGTAGCACAACGTGACTGCAATCAAAAACCAAAGTCTTTTTTGAGCCACGTACTTAGTTTTCTAGATAATTCAAAGAGTTTCTCCAGAAATGGCTTCCGTGGGTCAAACTTTCCTAATTTTGGTTTCGCCCCGCAAACTCAAATTCTAATTTATATTTTTATTAATGTAGCACAATCTGACTGCAATCAAAAACCAACGTCTTTTTTTGCGCCACGTTCTTAGTTTTCGAGATAATTCAAAGAGTTTTTCCAGAAATGGCTTCCCTGGGTCAAACTTTCCTAATTTTGTTTTCGCTCCGCATACTTAAATTTTCATTAATATTCTTAATAATATAGCACAACGTGACTGCAATCAAAAACAAAAGTCTTTTTTCTAGCCACGTTCTTAGTTTTCGAGATTATTCAAAGAGTTTTTCCAGAAATGGCTTCCCCGTGTCAAACTTTGTTAATTTTAGTTTCGCTCCGAAAACTCAAATTTTAATTTATATTTTTATTAATGTAGCACAACGTGACTGCAATCAAAAACCAAAGACTTTTTTTGCGCCACGTTCTTAGTTTTCGAGATTATTCAAAGTGTTTTTCCAGAAATGGCTTCCCCGTGTCAAACTTTGTTAATTTTAGTTTCGCTCCGAAAACTCAAATTTTAATTTATATTTTATTAATGTAGCACAATCTGACTGCAATCAAAAACCAAAGTCTTTCTTTGCGCCACGTTCTTAGTTTTCGAGATAATTCAACGAGTTTGTCAACAAATGGCTTCCCTGGGTCAAACTTTCCTAATTTTGGTTTCGCCCCACAAACTCAAATTTTAATTTGTATTTTTATTAATGTAGCATAAAGTTACTGCAATCAAAAACCAAAGTCTTTTTTGCGCCACGTTCTTAGTTTTCGAGATAATTCAAAGAGTTTTTCCAGAAATGGCTTCCCTGGGTCAAACTTTACTAATTTTGGTTTCGCCCCGCAAACTAAAATTTTGAATAATATTTTTATTAATGTAGCACAACGTGACTGCAATCAAAAAAAAAGTCTTTTTTCTAGCCACGTTCTTAGTTTTCGAGATAATTCAAAGAATTTTTCCAGAAATGGCTTCCCTGGGTCAAACTTTCCTAATTTTGTTTTCGCTCCGCATTCTTAAATTTTCATTAATATTCTTAATAATATAGCACAGCTTGACTGCAATCAAAAACCAAAGACTTTCTTTGCGCCACGTTCTTAGTTTTCGAGATAATTCAACGAGTTTGTCAACAAATGGCTTCCCTGGGTCAAACTTTCCTAATTTTGTTTTCGCTCCGCATTCTTAAATTTTCATTAATATTCTTAATAATATAGCACAGCTTGACTGCAATCAAAAACCAAAGACTTTCTTTGCGCCACGTTCTTAGTTTTCGAGATAATTCAACGAGTTTGTCAACAAACGGCTTCCCCGTGTCAAACTTTCCTAATTTTGGTTTCGCTCCGCATACTTAAATTTTCATTAATATTCTTAATAATGTAGCACAACGTGACTGCAATCAAAAACCAAAGACTTGTTTTGCGCCACGTCCTTAGTTTTCGAGATAATTCAAAGAGTTTTTCCAGAAATGGCTTCCCCGTGTGAAACTTTGTTAATTTTAGTTTCGCTCCGAAAACTCAAATTTTAATTTATATTTTATTAATGTAGCACAATCTGACTGCAATCAAAAACCAAAGTCTTTCTTTGCGCCACGTTCTTAGTTTTCGAGATAATTCAACGAGTTTGTCAACAAATGGCTTCCCTGGGTCAAACTTTCCTAATTTTGGTTTCGCCCCGCAAACTCAAATTTTAATTTGTAATTTTATTAATGTGGCACATCGTGACTGCAATGAAAAACCAAAGTCTTTTTTGCGCCACGTTCTTAGTTTTCGAGATAATTCAAAGAGTTTTTCCAGAAATGGCTTCCCTGGGTCAAACTTTACTAATTTTGGTTTCGCCCCGCAAACTAAAATTTTGAATAATATTTTTATTAATGTAGCACAACGTGACTGCAATCAAAAACCAAAGTCTTTTTTGAGCCACGTTCTTAGTTTTCGAGATAATTCAAAGAGTTTTTCCAGAAATGGCTTCCCTGGGTCAAACTTTCCTAATTTTGTTTTCGCTCCGCATACTTAAATTTTCATTAATATTCTTAATAATATAGCACAACGTGACTGCAATCAAAAACAAAAGTCTTTTTTCTAGCCACGTTCTTATTTTTCGAGATTATTCAAAGAGTTTTTCCAGAAATGGCTTCCCCGTGTCAAACTTTGTTAATTTTAGTTTCGCTCCGAAAACTCAAATTTTAATTCTTATTTTTATGAATGTAACACAATGTGAATGCAATCAAAAACCAAAGTCTTTTTTGCGCCACGTTCTTAGTTTTCGAGATAATTCAAAGAGTTTCTCCAGAAATGGTTTCCCTGTGTCAAACTTTGTTAATTTTCATTTTGCTCTGCAAACTCAAATTTTAATTTATATTTTTATTAATGTAGCACAACGTGACTGCAATCAAAAACCAAAGACTTTCTTTGCGCCACGTTCTTAGTTTTCGAGATAATTCAACGAGTTTGTCAACAAATGGCTTCCCTGGGTCAAACTTTCCTAATTTTGGTTTCGCCCCGCAAACTCAAATTTTAATTTGTATTTTTATTAGTGTAGCACAGCTTGACTGCAATCAAAAACCAAAGTCTATTTTCTCGCCACGTTCTTAGTTTTCCAGATTATTCAAAGTGTTTTTCGAGAAATGGCTTCCCCGCGTCAAACTTTGTTAATTTTGGTTTCGCTCCGCAAACTTAAATTTTAATTAATATTTTTATGAATGTAGCACAATGTGACTGCAATCAAAAACCAAAGTCTTTTTTGAGCCACGTCCTTAGATTTCAAGATAATTTACAGAGTTTGTCAACAAATGGCTTCCCTGAGTCAAACTTTCCTAATTTTGTTTTCGCCCCGCAAACTCAAATTTTAATTCATATTTTTAATAATGTAGCACAATGTGACTGCAATCAAAAACCAAAGTCTTTTTTGCGCCACGGTCTAAGTTTTCAAGATAATTCAAAGTGTTTATAATTCAAACGATTATAATTCAAACTTTCCTAATTTTGGTTTCGCTCCGCATACTTAAATTTTCATTAATATTCTTAATAATGTAGCACAACGTGACTGCGATCGAAAACAAAAGTCTTTTTTTGCGCCACGTTCTTAGTTTTCGAGATAATTCAAAGAGTTTCTCCAGAAATGGTTTCCCTGTGTCAAACTTTGTTAATTTTCGTTTTGCTCTGCAAACTCAAATTTTAATTTATATTTTTATTAATGTAGCATAAAGTTACTACAATCAAAAACCAAAGTCTTTTTTCGCGCCACGTTCTTAGTTTTAAAAATAATGCAAAGAGTTTTTCAACAAATGGCTTCCCCGTGTCAAACTTTGTTAATTTTGGTTTCGCCCCGCAAACTCAAATTTTAATTTATATTTTCATTAATGTAGCACAAAGTTACTGCAATCAAAACCAAAGTCTTTTTTCTCGCCACGTTCTTAGTTTTCAAAATTATTCAAAGAGTTTTTCCAGAAATGGCTTCCCTGTGTCAAACTTTCCTAATTTTGGTTTCGCCCCGCAAACTCAAATTTTAATTTATATTTTCATGAATGTAGCACACCGTTACTGAAATCAAAAACCAAAGTCTTTTTTCTCGCCACGTTCTTAGTTTTCAAGATTATTCGAAGAGTTTCTCCAGAAATGGTTTCCCTGTGTCAAACTTTGTTAATTTTCGTTTTGCTCTGCAAACTCAAATTTTAATTCTTATTTTTATGAATGTAGCACAATGTGAATGCAATCAAAAACCAAAGTCTTTTTTCTCGCCACGTTCTTAGTTTTCGAGATAATTCAAAGAGTTTCTCCAGAAATGGTTTCCCTGTGTCAAACTTTGTTAATTTTCATTTTGCTCTGCAAACTCAAATTTTAATTTATATTTTTATTAATGTAGCACAACGTGACTGCAATCAAAAACCAAATTCTATTTTCTCGCCACGTTCTTAGTTTTCGAGATAATTCAAAGAGTTTCTCCAGAAATGGTTTCCCTGTGTCAAACTTTGTTAATTTTCATTTTGCTCTGCAAACTCAAATTTTAATTTATATTTTTATTAATGTAGCATAAAGTTACTGCAATCAAAAACCAAAGTCTTTCTTGCGCCACGTTCTTAGTTTTCGAGATAATTCAACGAGTTTGTCAACAAATGGCTTCCCTGGGTCAAACTTTCCTAATTTTGGTTTCTCCCCGCAAACTCAAATTTTAATTTGTATTTTTATTAGTGTAGCACAGCTTGACTGCAATCAAAAACCAAAGTCTTTTTTGCGCCACGTTCTAAGTTTTCAATATAATTCAAAGTGTTTATAATTCAAACGATTATAATTCAAACTTTCCTAATTTTGGTTTCGCTCCGCATACTTAAATTTTCATTAATATTCTTAATAATGTAGCACAACGTGACTGCAATCAAAAACAAAAGTCTTTTTTTGCGCCACGTGCTAAGTTTTCAAGATAATTCAAAGAGTTTTTCCAGAAATGGCTTCCCCGTGTCAAACTTTCCTAATTTTGTTTTCGCTCCGCATTCTTAAATTTTCATTAATATTCTTAATAATATAGCACAGCTTGACTGCAATCAAAAACCAAAGACTTTCTTTGCGCCACGTTCTTAGTTTTCGAGATAATTCAAAGAGTTTTTCCAGAAATGGCTTCCCTGGGTCAAACTTTACTAATTTTGGTTTCGCCCCGCAAACTAAAATTTTGATTAATATTTTTATTAATGTAGCACAACGTGACTGCAATCAAAAACCAAAGTCTTTTTTCTAGCCACGTTCTTAGTTTTCGAGATAATTCAAAGAATTTTTCCAGAAATGGCTTCCCTGGGTCAAACTTTCCTAATTTTGGTTTCGCTCCGCATACTTAAATTTTCATTAATATTCTTAATAATATAGCACAACGTGACTGCAATCAAAAACAAAAGTCTTTTTTCTAGCCACGTTCTTAGTTTTCGAGATTATTCAAAGAGTTTTTCCAGAAATGGCTTCCCCGTGTCAAACTTTGTTAATTTTGGTTTCGCCCCGCAAACTACAATTTTAATTCATATTTTTATTAATGTAGTACAACGTGAAGGCAATCAAAAACCAAAGTCTTTCTGTGCGCCAAGTTCTTAGCTTTCGAGATAATTCAACGAGTTTTTCAACAAATGGCTTCCCTGGGTCAAACTTTCCTAATTTTGGTTTCGCCCCGCAAACTACAATTTTAATTCATATTTTTATTAATGTAGTACAACGTGAAGGCAATCAAAAACCAAAGTCTTTTTTGCGCCACGTTCTTAGTTTTCGAGATAATTCAAAGAGTTTTTCCAGAAATGGCTTCCCTGGGTCAAACTTTCCTAATTTTGGTTTCGCCCCGCAACCTAAAATTTTGATTAATATTTTTATTAATGTAGCACAACGTGACTGCAATCAAAAACAAAAGTCTTTTTTCTAGCCACGTTCTTAGTTTTCGAGATAATTCAAAGAGTTTTTCCAGAAATGGCTTCCCTGGGTCAAACTTTCCTAATTTTGTTTTCGCTCCGCATACTTAAATTTTCATTAATATTCTTAATAATATAGCACAACGTGACTGCAATCAAAAACAAAAGTCTTTTTTCTAGCCACGTTCTTAGTTTTCGAGATTATTCAAAGAGTTTCTCCAGAAATGGCTTCCGTGGGTCAAACTTTCCTAATTTTGGTTTCGCTCCGCATACTTAAATTTTCATTAATATTCTTAATAATATAGCACAACGTGACTGCAATCAAAAACAAAAGTCTTTTTTCTAGCCACGTTCTTAGTTTTCGAGATTATTCAAAGAGTTTTTCCAGAAATGGCTTCCCCGTGTCAAACTTTGTTAATTTTGGTTTCGTTCCGCAAACTGAAATTATAATTAATATTTTTATTAATGTGGCACAACGTGACGGCAATCAAAAACCAAAGTCTTTTTTTGCGCCACGTTCTTAGTTTTCGAGATAATTCAAAGAGTTTCTCCAGAAATGGTTTCCCTGTGTCAAACTTTGTTAATTTTCATTTTGCTCTGCAAACTCAAATTTTAATTTATATTTTTATTAATGTAGCACAACGTGACTGCAATCAAAAACCAAAGTCTTTTTTCATTCCACGTTCTTAGTTTTCAATATAATTCAACGAGTTTTTCAACAAATGGCTTCCCTGGGTCAAACTTTCCTAATTTTGGTTTCGCTCCGCATACTTAAATTTTCATTAATATTCTTAATAATATAGCACAACGTGACTGCAATCAAAAACAAAAGTCTTTTTTCTAGCCACGTTCTTAGTTTTCGAGATTATTCAAAGAGTTTTTCCAGAAATGGCTTCCCTGGGTCAAACTTTCCTAATTTTGGTTTCGCTCCGCATACTTAAATTTTCATTAATATTCTTAATAATATAGCACAACCTGACTGCAATCAAAAACCAAAGTCTTTCTTTGCGCCACGTTCTTAGTTTTCGAGATAATTCAACGAGTTTGTCAACAAATGGCTTCCCTGGGTCAAACTTTCCTAATTTTGGTTTCGCCCCGCAAACTCAAATTTTAATTTATATTTTTATTAATGTAGCAGAACGTGACTGCAATCAAAAACCAAAGTCTTTTTTGCAACACGTTCTTAGTTTTCGAGATAATTCAAAGAGTTTCTCCAGAAATGGCTTCCGTGGGTCAAACTTTCCTAATTTTGGTTTCGCCCCGCAAACTCAAATTTTAATTTGTATTTTTATTAGTGTAGCACAGCTTGACTGCAATCAAAAACCAAAGTCTTTTTTGCGCCACGTTCTTAGTTTTCAAGATAATTCAAAGTGTTTATAATTCAAACGATTATAATTCAAACTTTCCTAATTTTGGTTTCGCTCCGCATTCTTAAATTTTCATTAATATTCTTAATAATATAGCACAGCTTGACTGCAATCAAAAACCAAAGACTTTCTTTGCGCCACGTTCTTAGTTTTCGAGATAATTCAACGAGTTTTTCCAGAAATGGCTTCCCCGTGTCAAACTTTCCTAATTTTGGTTTCGCTCCGCATACTTAAATTTTCATTAATATTCCTAATAATGTAGCACAACGTGACTGCAATCAAAAACCAAAGACTTTTTTTGCGCCACGTTCTTAGTTTTCGAGATTATTCAAAGAGTTTTTCCAGAAATGGCTTCCCCGTGTCAAACTTTGTTAATTTTAGTTTCGCTCCGAAAACTCAAATTTTAATTTATATTTTATTAATGTAGCACAATCTGACTGCAATCAAAAACCAAAGTCTTTCTTTGCGCCACGTTCTTAGTTTTCGAGATAATTCAACGAGTTTGTCAACAAATGGCTTCCCTGGGTCAAACTTTCCTAATTTTGGTTTCGCCCCGCAAACTCAAATTTTAATTCATATTTTTAATAATGTAGCACAATGTGACTGCAATCAAAAACCAAAGTCTTTTTTGCGCCACGTTCTTAGTTTTCGAGATAATTCAAAGAATTTTTCCAGAAATGGCTTCCCTGGGTCAAACTTTACTAATTTTGGTTTCGCCCCGCAAACTAACATTTTCATTAATATTATTATTAATGTAGCACAACGTGACTGCAATCAAAAACAAAAGTCTTTTTTCTAGCCACGTTCTTAGTTTTCGAGATAATTCAAAGAATTTTTCCAGAAATGGCTTCCCTGGGTCAAACTTTCCTAATTTTGTTTTCGCTCCGCATACTTAAATTTTCATTAATATTCTTAATAATATAGCACAACGTGACTGCAATCAAAAACAAAAGTCTTTTTTCTAGCCACGTTCTTAGTTTTCGAGATTATTCAAAGAGTTTTTCCAGAAATGGCTTCCCCGTGTCAAACTTTGTTAATTTTGGTTTCGTTCCGCAAACTGAAATTTTAATTAATATTTTTAATAATGTAGCACAATGTGACTGCAATCAAAAACCAAAGTCTTTTTTGCGCCACGTTCTTAGTTTTCGAGATAATTCAAAGAGTTTCTCCAGAAATGGTTTCCCTGTGTCAAACTTTGTTAATTTTCATTTTGCTCTGCAAACTCAAATTTTAATTTATATTTTTATTAATGTAGCACAACGTGACTGCAATCAAAAACCAAAGTCTTTCTTTGCGCCACGTTCTTAGTTTTCGAGATATTTCAACGAGTTTGGCAACAAATGGCTTCCCTGGGTCAAACTTTCCTAATTTTGGTTTTGCCCCGCAAACTCAAATTTTAATTCTTATTTTTATGAATGTAGCACAATGTGAATGCAATCAAAAACCAAAGTCTTTTTTGCGCCACGTTCTTAGTTTTCGAGATAATTCAAAGAGTTTGTCCACAAATGGCTTCCCTGGGTCAAACTTTCCTAATTTTGGTTTCGCCCCGCAAACTAAAATTTTGAATAATATTTTTATTAATGTAGCACAACGTGACTGCAATCAAAAACAAAAGTCTTTTTTCTAGCCACGTTCTTAGTTTTCGAGATAATTCAAAGAATTTTTCCAGAAATGGCTTCCCTGGGTCAAACTTTCCTAATTTTGTTATCGCTCCGCATACTTAAATTTTCATTAATATTCTTAATAATGTAGCACAACGTGACTGCAATCAAAAACAAAAGTCTTTGTTCTAGACACGTGCGTGGTGTTCGGGATTATTCAAGGAGTTTTTCCAGAAATGGCTTCCCCGTGTCAAACTTTGTTAATTTTGGTTTCGTTCCGCAAACTGAAATTTTAATTCTTATTTTTATGAATGTAACACAATGTGAATGCAATCAAAAACCAAAGTCTTTTTTGCGCCACGTTCTTAGTTTTCGAGATAATTCAAAGAGTTTCTCCAGAAATGGTTTCCCTGTGTCAAACTTTGTTAATTTTCATTTTGCTCTGCAAACTCAAATTTTAATTTATATTTTTATTAATGTAGCACAACGTGACTGCAATCAAAAACCAAAGTCTTTTTTTGCGCCACGTTCTTAGTTTTCGAGATAATTCAACGAGTTTGTCAACAAATGGCTTCCCTGGGTCAAACTTTCCTAATTTTGGTTTCTCCCCGCAAACTCAAATTTTATTTTGTATTTTTATTAGTGTAGCACAGCTTGACTGCAATCAAAAACCAAAGTCTATTTTCTCGCCACGTTCTTAGTTTTCCAGATTATTCAAAGTGTTTTTCGAGAAATGGCTTCCCCGCGTCAAACTTTGTTAATTTTGGTTTCGCTCCGCAAACTCAAATTTTAATTCATATTTTTATGAATGTAGCACAATGTGACTGCAATCAAAAACCAAAGTCTTTTTTGAGCCACGTCCTTAGATTTCAAGATAATTTACAGAGTTTGTCAACAAATGGCTTCCCTGAGTCAAACTTTCCTAATTTTGTTTTCGCCCCGCAAACTCAAATTTTAATTCATATTTTTAATAATGTAGCACAACGTGACTGCAATCAAAAACAAAAGTCTTTTTTTGCGCCACGTTCTAAGTTTTCAATATAATTCAAAGTGTTTATAATTCAAACGATTATAATTCAAACTTTCCTAATTTTGGTTTCGCTCCGCATACTTAAATTTTCATTAATATTCTTAATAATGTAGCACAACGTGACTGCAATCAAAAACAAAAGTCTTTTTTTGCGCCACGTTCTTAGTTTTCGAGATAATTCAAAGAGTTTTTCCAGAAATGGCTTCCCTGGGTCAAACTTTACTAATTTTGGTTTCGCCCCGCAAACTAAAATTTTTATTAATATTTTTATTAATGTAGCACAACGTGACTGCAATCAAAAACAAAAGTCTTTTTTCTAGCCACGTTCTTAGTTTTCGAGATAATTCAAAGAATTTTTCCAGAAATGGCTTCCCTGGGTCAAACTTTCCTAATTTTGTTATCGCTCCGCATACTTAAATTTTCATTAATATTCTTAATAATATAGCACAACGTGACTGCAATCAAAAACAAAAGTCTTTTTTCTAGCCACGTTCTTAGTTTTCCAGATTATTCAAAGAGTTTTTCGAGAAATGGCTTCCCCGCGTCAAACTTTGTTAAGTTTGGTTTCGCCCCGCAAACTCAAATTTTAATTTATATTTTGATTAATGCAGCACAAAGTTACTGCAATCAAAACCAAAGTCTTTTTTTGCGCCACGTCCTTAGTTTTCGAGATAATTTAAAGAGTTTTTCCAGAAATGGCTTCCCTGTGTCAAACTTTCCTAATTTTGGTTTCGCCCCGCAAACTCAAATTTTAATTTATATTTTCATGAATGTAGCACACCGTTACTGAAATCAAAAACCAAAGTCTTTTTTCTCGCCACGTTCTTAGTTTTCAAGATTATTCGAAGAGTTTCTCCAGAAATGGCTTCCCCGTGTCAAACTTTGTTAATTTTGGTTTTGCTCTGCAAACTCAAACTTTAATTTTTTTTTGTTTTAATGTAGCACAATGAGACTGCAATCAAAAACCAAAGTCTTTTTTCTCGCCACGTTCTTAGTTTTCGAGATTATTCGAAGAGTTTTTCCAGAAATGGCTTCCCCGTGTCAAACTTTGTTAATTTTCATTTTGCTCTGCAAACTCAAATTTTAATTTATATTTTTATTAATGTAGCACAACGTGACTGCAATCAAAAACCAAAGTCTTTTTTTGCGCCACGTTCTTAGTTTTCGAGATAATTCAAAGAGTTTCTCCAGAAATGGTTTCCCTGTGTCAAACTTTGTTAATTTTCATTTTGCTCTGCAAACTCAAATTTTAATTTATATTTTTATTAATGTAGCATAAAGTTACTGCAATCAAAAACCAAAGACTTTCTTTGCGCCACGTTCTTAGTTTTCGAGATAATTCAACGAGTTTGTCAACAAATGGCTTCCCTGGGTCAAACTTTCCTAATTTTGGTTTCGCCCCGCAAACTCAAATTTTAATTTGTATTTTTATTAGTGTAGCACAGCTTGACTGCAATCAAAAACCAAAGTCTTTTTTGCGCCACTTTCTTAGTTTTCAAGATAATTCAAAGTGTTTATAATTCAAACGATTATAATTAAAACTTTCCTAATTTTGGTTTCGCTCCGCATACTTAAATTTTCATTAATATTCTTGATAATATAGCACAGCTTGACTGCAATCAAAAACCAAAGTCTTTTTTTGCGCCACGTTCTTATTTTTCGAGATAATTCAAAGAATTTTTTCCAGAAGAGGCTTCCCTGGGTCAAACTTTCCTAATTTTGTTTTCGCTCAGCATACTTAAATTTTCATTAATATTCTTATTAATATAGCACAGCTTGACTGCAATCAAAAACCAAAGTCTTTTTTGCGCCACGTTCTAAGTTTTCAAGATAATTCAAAGAGTTTTTCCAGAAATGGCTTCCCTGTGTCAAACTTTCCTAATTTTCGTTTCGCTCCGCATACTTAAATTTTCATTAATATTCTTAATAATGTAGCACAACGTGACTGCAATCAAAAACAAAAGTCTTTTTTTGCGCCACGTCCTTAGTTTTCGAGATAATTCAAAGAGTTTTTCCAGAAATGGCTTCCCCGTGTCAAACTTTGTTAATTTTAGTTTCGCTCCGAAAACTCAAATTTTAATTTATATTTTATTAATGTAGCACAATCTGACTGCAATCAAAAACCAAAGTCTTTCTTTGCGCCACGTTCTTAGTTTTCGAGATAATTCAAAGAGTTTTTCCAGAAATGGCTTCCCTGGGTCAAACTTTCCTAATTTTGGTTTCGCTCCGCAAACTAAAATTTTCATTAATATTCTTAATAATGTAGCACAACGTGACTGCAATCAAAAACAAAAGTCTTTTTTCTAGCCACGTTCTTAGTTTTCGAGATAATTCAAAGAATTTTTCCAGAAATGGCTTCCCTGGGTCAAACTTTCCTAATTTTGTTTTCGCTCCGCATACTTAAATTTTCATTAATATTCTTAATAATATAGCACAACGTGACTGCAATCAAAAACAAAAGTCTTTTTTCTAGCCACGTTCTTAGTTTTCGAGATTATTCAAAGAGTTTTTCCAGAAATGGCTTCCCCGTGTCAAACTTTGTTAATTTTGGTTTCGTTCCGCAAACTGAAATTATAATTAATATTTTTATTAATGTGGCACAACGTGACGGCAATCAAAAACCAAAGTCTTTTTTTGCGCCACGTTCTTATTTTTCGATATAATTCAAAGATTTTCTACAGAAATGGTTTCCCTGTGTCAAACTTTGTTAATTT
Organism: Diplolepis rosae; assembly: GCA_030998225.1. Taxonomy (NCBI): domain Eukaryota; kingdom Metazoa; phylum Arthropoda; class Insecta; order Hymenoptera; family Diplolepididae; genus Diplolepis; species Diplolepis rosae. Next base: position 1,553,368 of record JAPYXD010000679.1, read on the forward strand.
TCATTTTGCTCTGCAAACTCAAATTTTAATTTATATTTTTATTAATGTAGCATAAAGTTACTGCAATCAAAAACCAAAGACTTTCTTTGCGCCACGTTCTTAGTTTTCGAGATAATTCAACGAGTTTGTCAACAAATGGCTTCCCTGGGTCAAACTTTCCTAATTTTGGTTTCGCCCCGCAAACTCAAATTTTAATTTGTATTTTTATTAGTGTAGCACAGCTTGACTGCAATCAAAAACCAAAGTCTATTTTCTCGCCACGTTCTTAGTTTTCCAGATTATTCAAAGTGTTTTTCGAGAAATGGCTTCCCCGCGTCAAACTTTGTTAATTTTGGTTTCGCTCCGCAAACTCAAATTTTGAATAATATTTTTATGAATGTAGCACAATGTGACTGCAATCAAAAACCAAAGTCTTTTTTGAGCCACGTCCTTAGATTTCAAGATAATTTACAGAGTTTGTCAACAAATGGCTTCCCTGAGTCAAACTTTCCTAATTTTGTTTTCGCCCCGCAAACTCAAATTTTAATTCATATTTTTAATAATGTAGCACAATGTGACTGCAATCAAAAACCAAAGTCTTTTTTGCGCCACTTTCTAAGTTTTCAAGATAATTCAAAGTGTTTATAATCAAACGATTATAATTCAAACTTTCCTAATTTTGGTTTCGCTCCGCATACTTAAATTTTCATTAATATTCTTGATAATGTAGCACAACGTGACTGCAATCAAAAACAAAAGTCTTTTTTTGCGCCACGTTCTTAGTTTTCGAGATAATTCAAAGAGTTTCTCCAGAAATGGTTTCCCTGTGTCAAACTTTGTTAATTTTCGTTTTGCTCTGCAAACTCAAATTTTAATTTATATTTTTATTAATGTAGCATAAAGTTACTGCAATCAAAAACCAAAGTCTTTCTTTGCGCCACGTTCTTAGTTTTCGAGATTATTCAAAGAGTTTTTCCAGAAATGGCTTCCCCGTGTCAAACTTTGTTAATTTTGGTTTCGCCCCGCAAACTCAAATTTTAATTTATATTTTCATTAATGTAGCACAAAGTTACTGCAATCAAAACCAAAGTCTTTTTTCTCGCCACGTTCTTAGTTTTCAAAATTATTCAAAGAGTTTTTCCAGAAATGGCTTCCCTGTGTCAAACTTTCCTAATTTTGGTTTCGCCCCGCAAACTCAAATTTTAATTTATATTTTCATGAATGTAGCACACCGTTACTGAAATCAAAAACCAAAGTCTTTTTTCTCGCCACGTTCTTAGTTTTCAAGATTATTCGAAGAGTTTCTCCAGAAATGGTTTCCCTGTGTCAAACTTTGTTAATTTTCGTTTTGCTCTGCAAACTCAAATTTTAATTTATATTTTTATGAATGTAGCACAATGAGACTGCAATCAAAAACCAAAGTCTTTTTTCTCGCCGCGTTCTTAGTTTTCCAAATTATTCAAAGAGTTTTTCCAGAAATGGCTTCCCCGTGTCAAACTTTGTTAAGTTTGGTTTCGCTCCGCAAACTCAAATTTTAAATCGTATTTTCATGAATGTAGCACAACGTTACTGCAATCAAAAACCAAAGCCTTTTCCTCGCCGCGTTCTTAGTTTTCCAGATTATTCAAAGAGTTTTTCGAGAAATGGCATCCCTGGGTCAAACTTTGTTAATTTTGGTTTCGTTCCGCAAACTGAAATTTTAATTAATATTTTTATTAATGTGGCACAACGTGACGGCAATCAAAAACCAAAGTCTTTTTTGAGCCACGTTCTTAGTTTTCAAGATAATTCAACGAGTTTTTCAACAAATGGCTTCCCTGGGTCAAACTTTCCTAATTTTGGTTTCGCCCCGCAAACTAAAATTTTGATTAATATTCGTAATAATGTAGCACAACGTGACTGCAATCAAAAACAAAAGTCTTTTTTCTAGCCACGTTCTTAGTTTTCGAGATAATTCAAAGAGTTTCTCCAGAAATGGCTTCCGTGGGTCAAACTTTCCTAATTTTGGTTTCGCCCCGCAAACTCAAATTCTAATTTATATTTTTATTAATGTAGCAGAACGTGACTGCAATCAAAAACCAAAGTCTTTTTTTGCGCCACGTTCTTAGTTTTCGAGATAATTCAAAGAGTTTTTCCAGAAATGGCTTCCCTGGGTCAAACTTTCCTAATTTTGTTTTCGCTCCGCATACTTAAATTTTCATTAATATTCTTAATAATATAGCACAACGTGACTGCAATCAAAAACAAAAGTCTTTTTTCTAGCCACGTTCTTAGTTTTCGAGATTATTCAAGGAGTTTTTCCAGAAATGGCTTCCCCGTGTCAAACTTTGTTAATTTTGGTTTCGCCCCGCAAACTACAATTTTAATTCATATTTTTATTAATGTAGTACAACGTGAAGGCAATCAAAAACCAAAGTCTTTCTTTGCGCACGTTCTTAGCTTTCGAGATAATTCAACGAGTTTTTCAACAAATGGCTTCCCTGAGTCAAACTTTCCTAATTTTGGTTTCGCTCCGCATACTTAAATTTTCATTAATATTCTTAATAATGTAGCACAACGTCACTGCAATCAAAAACAAAAGTCTTTTTTTGCGCCACGTTCTTAGTTTTCGAGATAATTCAAAGAGTTTCTCCAGAAATGGTTTCCCTGTGTCAAACTTTGTTAATTTTCGTTTTGCTCTGCAAACTCAAATTTTAATTTATATTTTTATTAATGTAGCATAAAGTTACTGCAATCAAAAACCAAAGACTTTCTTTGCGCCACGTTCTTAGTTTTCGAGATAATTCAACGAGTTTGTCAACAAATGGCTTCCCTGGGTCAAACTTTCCTAATTTTGGTTTCGCCCCGCAAACTCAAATTTTAATTTGTATTTTTATTAGTGTAGCACAGCTTGACTGCAATCAAAAACCAAAGTCTTTTTTGCGCCACGTTCTAAGTTTTCAATATAATTCAAAGTGTTTATAATTCAAACGATTATAATTCAAACTTTCCTAATTTTGGTTTCGCTCCGCATACTTAAATTTTCATTAATATTCTTAATAATGTAGCACAACGTGACTGCAATCAAAAACAAAAGTCTTTTTTCTAGCCACGTTCTTAGTTTTCGAGATTATTCAAAGAGTTTTTCCAGAAATGGCTTCCCCGTGTCAAACTTTGTTAATTTTGGTTTCGTTCCGCAAACTGAAATTTTAATTAATATTTTTATTAATGTGGCACAACGTGACGGCAATCAAAAACCAAAGTCTTTTTTTGCGCAACGTTCTTAGTTTTCGAGATAATTCAAAGAGTTTCTCCAGAAATGGTTTCCCTGTGTCAAACTTTGTTAATTTTCATTTTGCTCTGCAAACTCAAATTTTAATTTATATTTTTATTAATGTAGCACAAAGTGACTGCAATCAAAAACCAAAGACTTTCTTTGCGCCACGTTCTTAGTTTTCGAGATAATTCAACGAGTTTGTCAACAAATGGCTTCCCTGGGTCAAACTTTCCTAATTTTGGTTTCGCCCCTCAAACTCAAATTTTAATTTGTATTTTTATTAGTGTAGCACAGCTTGACTGCAATCAAAGCCAAAGTCTTTTTTGCTCCACGTTCTTAGTTTTCAAGATAATTCAAATTGTTTATAATTCAAACGATTATAATTCAAACTTTCCTAATTTTGGTTTCGCTCCGCATACTTAAATTTTCATTAATATTCTTAATAATATAGCACAGCTTGACTGCAATCAAAAACCAAAGACTTTCTTTGCGCCACGTTCTTAGTTTTCCAGATAATTCAAAGAATTTTTCCAGAAGTGGCTTCCCTGGGTCAAACTTTCCTAATTTTGTTTTCGCTCCGCATACTTAAATTTTCATTAATATTCTTATTAATATAGCACAGTTTGACTGCAATCAAAAACCAAAGTCTTTTTTGCGCCACGTTCTAAGTTTTCAATATAATTCAAAGAGTTTTTCCAGAAATGGCTTCCCCGTGTCAAACTTTCCTAATTTTGGTTTCACTCCGCATACTTAAATTTTCATTAATATTCTTAATAATGTAGCACAACGTGACTGCAATCAAAAACCAAAGTCTTTTTTTGCGCCACGTCCTTAGTTTTCGAGATAATTCAAAGAGTTTTTCCAGAAATGGCTTCCCCGTGTGAAACTTTGTTAATTTTAGTTTCGCTCCGAAAACTCAAATTTTAATTTATATTTTATTAATGTAGCACAATCTGACTGCAATCAAAAACCAAAGTCTTTCTTTGCGCCACGTTCTTAGTTTTCGAGATAATTCAACGAGTTTGTCAACAAATGGCTTCCCTGGGTCAAACTTTCCTAATTTTGGTTTCTCCCCGCAAACTCAAATTTTAATTTGTATTTTTATTAGTGTAGCACAACGTGACTGCAATCAAAATCCAAAGTCCTTTTTGCGCAACGTTCTTAGTTTTCGAGATAATTCAAAGAGTTTTTCCAGAAATGGCTTCCCTGGGTCAAACTTTACTAATTTTGGTTTCGCCCCGCAAACTAAAATTTTGATTAATATTTTTGTTAATGTAGCACAACGTGACTGCAATCAAAAACCAAAGTCTTTTTTCTAGCCACGTTCTTAGTTTTCGAGATAATTCAAAGAATTTTTCCAGAAATGGCTTCCCTGGGTCAAACTTTCCTAATTTTGGTTTCGCTCCGCATACTTAAATTTTCATTAATATTCTTAATAATATAGCACAACGTGACTGCAATCAAAAACAAAAGTCTTTTTTCTAGCCACGTTCTTAGTTTTCGAGATTATTCAAAGAGTTTTTCCAGAAATGGCTTCCCCGTGTCAAACTTTGTTAATTTTGGTTTCGTTCCGCAAACTGAAATTATAATTAATATTTTTATTAATGTGGCACAACGTGACGGCAATCAAAAACCAAAGTCTTTTTTTGCGCCACGTTCTTAGTTTTCGAGATAATTCAAAGAGTTTCTCCAGAAATGGTTTCCCTGTGTCAAACTTTGTTAATTTTCATTTTGCTCTGCAAACTCAAATTTTAATTTATATTTTTATTAATGTAGCACAGCTTGACTGCAATCAAAAACCAAAGACTTTCTTTGCGCCACGTTCTTAGTTTTCGAGATAATTCAACGAGTTTGTCAACAAATGGCTTCCCTGGGTCAAACTTTCCTAATTTTGGTTTCGCCCCGCAACCTCAAATTTTAATTTGTATTTTTATTAGTGTAGCACAGCTTGACTGCAATCAAAAACCAAAGTCTATTTTCTCGCCACGTTCTTAGTTTTCCAGATTATTCAAAGTGTTTTTCGAGAAATGGCTTCCCCGCGTCAAACTTTGTTAATTTTGGTTTCGCTCCGCAAACTCAAATTTTAATTCATATTTTTGTTAATGTAGCACAACGTGACTGCAATCAAAAACCAAAGTCTTTTTTGAGCCACGTCCTTAGATTTCAAGATAATTTACAGAGTTTGTCAACAAATGGCTTCCCTGAGTCAAACTTTCCTAATTTTGGTTTCGCTCCGCATACTTAAATTTTCATTAATATTCTTAATAATGTAGCACAACGTGACTGCAATCAAAAACAAAAGTCTTTTTTTGCGCCACGTTCTTAGTTTTCGAGATAATTCAAAGAGTTTCTCCAGAAATGGTTTCCCTGTGTCAAACTTTGTTAATTTTCGTTTTGCTCTGCAAACTCAAATTTTAATTTATATTTTTATTAATGTAGCATAAAGTTACTGCAATCAAAAACCAAAGTCTTTCTTTGCGCCACGTTCTTAGTTTTCGAGATTATTCAAAGAGTTTTTCCAGAAATGGCTTCCCCGTGTCAAACTTTGTTAATTTTGGTTTCGCCCCGCAAACTCAAATTTTAATTTATATTTTGATTAATGCAGCACAAAGTTACTGCAATCAAAACCAAAGTCTTTTTTTGCGCCACGTTCTTAGTTTTCGAGATAATTCAAAGAGTTTTTCCAGAAATGGCTTCCCCGTGTCAAACTTTGTTAATTTTGGTTTCGCCCCGCAAACTCAAATTTTAATTTATATTTTCATTAATGTAGCACAAAGTTACTGCAATCAAAACCAAAGTCTTTTTTCTCGCCACGTTCTTAGTTTTCAAAATTATTCAAAGAGTTTTTCCAGAAATGGCTTCCCTGTGTCAAACTTTCCTAATTTTGGTTTCGCCCCGCAAACTCAAATTTTAATTTATATTTTCATGAATGTAGCACACCGTTACTGAAATCAAAAACCAAAGTCTTTTTTCTCGCCACGTTCTTAGTTTTCAAGATTATTCGAAGAGTTTTTCCAGAAATGGCTTCCCCGCGTCAAACTTTGTTAATTTTGGTTTCGCTCCGCAAACTCAAATTTTAGTTCTTATTCTTATGAATGTAGCACAATGTGACTGCAATCAAAAACCAAAGTCTTTTTTCTCTCCGCGTTCTTAGTTTTCCAGATTATTCAAAGAGTTTTTCGAGAAATGGCTTCCCCGCGTCAAACTTTGTTAATTTTGGTTTCGCTCCGCAAACTCAAATTTTAATTCTTATTTTTATGAATGTAACACAATGTGAATGCAATCAAAAACCAAAGTCTTTTTTGCGCCACGTTCTTAGTTTTCGAGATAATTCAAAGAGTTTCTCCAGAAATGGTTTCCCTGTGTCAAACTTTGTTAATTTTCATTTTGCTCTGCAAACTCAAATTTTAATTTATATTTTTATTAATGTAGCATAAAGTTACTGCAATCAAAAACCAAAGACTTTCTTTGCGCCACGTTCTTAGTTTTCGAGATAATTCAACGAGTTTGTCAACAAACGGCTTCCCTGGGTCAAACTTTCCTAATTTTGGTTTCGCCCCGCAACCTCAAATTTTAATTTTTATTTTTATTAGTGTAGCACAGCTTGACTGCAATCAAAAACCAAAGTCTTTTTTGCGCCACGTTCTAAGTTTTCAATATAATTCAAAGTGTTTATAATTCAAACGATTATAATTCAAACTTTCCTAATTTTGGTTTCGCTCCGCATACTTAAATTTTCATTAATATTCTTAATAATGTAGCACAACGTGACTGCAATCAAAAACAAAAGTCTTTTTTCTAGCCACGTTCTTAGTTTTCGAGATTATTCAAAGAGTTTTTCCAGAAATGGCTTCCCCGTGTCAAACTTTGTTAATTTTGGTTTCGTTCCGCAAACTGAAATTTTAATTAATATTTTTATTAATGTGGCACAACGTGACGGCAATCAAAAACCAAAGTCTTTTTTTGCGCCACGTTCTTAGTTTTCGAGATAATTCAAAGAGTTTCTCCAGAAATGGTTTCCCTGTGTCAAACTTTGTTAATTTTCATTTTGCTCTGCAAACTCAAATTTTAATTTATATTTTTATTAATGTAGCACAACGTGACTGCAATCAAAAACCAAAGACTTTCTTTGCGCCACGTTCTTAGTTTTCGAGATAATTCAACGAGTTTGTCAACAAATGGCTTCCCTGGGTCAAACTTTCCTAATTTTGGTTTCGCCCCGCAACCTCAAATTTTAATTGGTATTTTTATTAGTGTAGCACAGCTTGACTGCAATCAAAAACCAAAAGTCTTTTTTGCGCCACGTTCTAAGTTTTCAAGATAATTCAAATTGTTTATAATTCAAACGATTATAATTCAAACTTTCCTAATTTTGGTTTCGCTCCGCATACTTAAATTTTCATTAATATTCTTGATAATATAGCACAGCTTGACTGCAATCAAAAACCAAAGTCTTTTTTTGCGCCACGTTCTTAGTTTTCCAGATAATTCAAAGAATTTTTCCAGAAGTGGCTTCCCTGGGTCAAACTTTCCTAATTTTGTTTTCGCTCCGCATACTTAAATTTTCATTAATATTCTTATTAATATAGCACAGTTTGACTGCAATCAAAAACCAAAGTCTTTTTTGCGCCACGTTCTAAGTTTTCAATATAATTCAAAGAGTTTTTCCAGAAATGGCTTCCCCGTGTCAAACTTTCCTAATTTTGGTTTCACTCCGCATACTTAAATTTTCATTAATATTCTTAATAATGTAGCACAACGTGACTGCAATCAAAATCCATAGTCTTTTTTCACGCCACGTCCTTAGTTTTCGAGATAATTCAAAGAGTTTTTCCAGAAATGGCTTCCCCGTGTGAAACTTTGTTAATTTTAGTTTCGCTCCGAAAACTCAAATTTTAATTTATATTTTATTAATGTAGCACAAGGTGAATGCAATCAAAAACCAAAGTCTTTTTTGCGCCACGTTCTTAGTTTTCGAGATAATTTAACGAGTTTGTCAACAAATGGCTTCCCTGGGTCAAACTTTCCTAATTTTGGTTTCTCCCCGCAAACTCAAATTTTAATTTGTATTTTTATTAGTGTAGCACAACGTGACTGCAATCAAAATCCAGAGTCTTTTTTAGCGCATCGTTCTTAGTTTTCGAGATAATTCAAAGAGTTTTTCCAGAAATGGCTTCCCTGGGTCAAACTTTACTAATTTTGGTTTCGCCCCGCAAACTAAAATTTTGATTAATATTTTTGTTAATGTAGCACAACGTGACTGCAATCAAAAACCAAAGTCTTTCTTTGCGCCACGTTCTTAGTTTTCGAGATAATTCAAGGAGTTTGTCAACAAATGGCTTCCCTGGGTCAAACTTTCCTAATTTTGGTTTCGCTCCGCATACTTAAATTTTCATTAATATTCTTAATAATATAGCACAACGTGACTGCAATCAAAAACAAAAGTCTTTTTTCTAGCCACGTTCTTAGTTTTCGAGATTATTCAAAGAGTTTTTCCAGAAATGGCTTCCCCGTGTCAAACTTTGTTAATTTTGGTTTCGTTCCGCAAACTGAAATTTTAATTCATATTTTTAATAATGTAGCACAATGTGACTGCAATCAAAAACCAAAGTCTTTTTTTGCGCCACGTTCTTAGTTTTCGAGATAATTCAAAGAGTTTCTCCAGAAATGGTTTCCCTGTGTCAAACTTTGTTAATTTTCATTTTGCTCTGCAAACTCAAATTTTAATTTATATTTTTATTAATGTAGCACAGCTTGACTGCAATCAAAAACCAAATTCTATTTTCTCGCCACGTTCTTAGTTTTCGAGATAATTCAACGAGTTTGTCAACAAATGGATTCCCTGTGTCAAACTTTCATAATTTTGGTTTCGCCCCGCAAACTCAAATTTTAATTTATATTTTTATTAATGTAGCACAGCTTGACTGCAATCAAAAACCAAAGTCTATTTTCTCGCCACGTTCTTAGTTTTCCAGATTATTCAAAGTGTTTTTCGAGAAATGGCTTCCCCGCGTCAAACTTTGTTAATTTTGGTTTCGCTCCGCAAACTCAAATTTTAAATAATATTTTTATTAATGTAGCACAACGTGACTGCAATAAAAACCAATGTCTTCTTTGAGCCACGTCCTTAGATTTCAAGATAATTTACAGAGTTTGTCAACAAATGGCTTCCCTGAGTCAAACTTTCCTAATTTTGGTTTCGCTCCGCATACTTAAATTTTCATTAATATTCTTAATAATGTAGCACAACGTGACTGCGATCGAAAACAAAAGTCTTTTTTTGCGCCACGTTCTTAGTTTTCGAGATAATTCAAAGAGTTTCTCCAGAAATGGTTTCCCTGTGTCAAACTTTGTTAATTTTCGTTTTGCTCTGCAAACTCAAATTTTAATTTATATTTTTATTAATGTAGCATAAAGTTACTGCAATCAAAAACCAAAGTCTTTCTTTGCGCCACGTTCTTAGTTTTCGAGATTATTCAAAGAGTTTTTCCAGAAATGGCTTCCCCGTGTCAAACTTTGTTAATTTTGGTTTCGCCCCGCAAACTCAAATTTTAATTTATATTTTCATTAATGTAGCACAAAGTTACTGCAATCAAAACCAAAGTCTTTCTTTGCGCCACGTTCTTAGTTTTCGAGATTATTCAAAGAGTTTTTCCAGAAATGGCTTCCCCGTGTCAAACTTTGTTAATTTTGGTTTCGCCCCGCAAACTCAAATTTTAATTTATATTTTCATTAATGTAGCACAAAGTTACTGCAATCAAAACCAAAGTCTTTTTTCTCGCCACGTTCTTAGTTTTCAAAATTATTCAAAGAGTTTTTCCAGAAATGGCTTCCCTGTGTCAAACTTTCCTAATTTTGGTTTCGCCCCGCAAACTCAAATTTTAATTTATATTTTCATGAATGTAGCACACCGTTACTGAAATCAAAAACCAAAGTCTTTTTTCTCGCCACGTTCTTAGTTTTCAAGATTATTCGAAGAGTTTCTCCAGAAATGGCTTCCCCGTGTCAAACTTTGTTAATTTTGGTTTCGCCCCGCAAACTACAATTTTAAATCATATTTTTATAAATGTAGCACAATGTGAATGCAATCAAAAACCAAAGTCTATTTTCTCGCCACGTTCTTAGTTTTCCAGATTATTCAAAGAGTTTTTCGAGAAATGGCTTCCCCGCGTCAAACTTTGTTAATTTTGGTTTCGCTCCGCAAACTCAAATTTTAATTCTTATTTTAATAATGTGGCACAACGTGACGGCAATCAAAAACCAAAGTCTTTTTTTGCGCCACGTTCTTAGTTTTCGAGATAATTCAAAGAGTTTCTCCAGAAATGGCTTCCCTGGGTCAAACTTTACTAATTTTGGTGTCGCCCCGCAAACTCACATTTTAATTCATATTTTTATTAATGTAGCACAATCTGACTGCAATCAAAAACCAACGTCTTTTTTTGCGCCACGTTCTTAGTTTTCGAGATAATTCAAAGAGTTTTTCCAGAAATGGCTTCCCTGGGTCAAACTTTCCTAATTTTGTTTTCGCTCCGCATACTTAAATTTTCATTAATATTCTTAATAATATAGCACAACGTGACTGCAATCAAAAACAAAAGTCTTTTTTCTAGCCACGTTCTTAGTTTTCGAGATTATTCAAAGAGTTTTTCCAGAAATGGCTTCCCCGTGTCAAACTTTGTTAATTTTGGTTTCGCCCCGCAAACTACAATTTTAATTCATATTTTTATTAATGTAGTACAACGTGAAGGCAATCAAAAACCAAAGTCTTTCTTTGCGCCACGTTCTTAGCTTTCGAGATAATTCAACGAGTTTTTCAACAAATGGCTTCCCTGGGTCAAACTTTCCTAATTTTGGTGTCGCCCCGCAAACTCACATTTTAATTCATATTTTTATTAGTGTAGCACAACGTGACTGCAATCAAAAACCAAAGTATTTTTTCTCGCCACGTTCTTAGTTTTCGAGATAATTCAACGAGTTTGTCAACAAATGGCTTCCCTGGGTCAAACTTTCCTAATTTTGGTTTCGCTCCGCATACTTAAATTTTCATTAATATTCTTAATAATGTAGCACAACGTGACTGCAATCAAAAACAAAAGTCTTTTTTTGCGCCACGTTCTTAGTTTTCGAGATAATTCAAAGAGTTTCTCCAGAAATGGTTTCCCTGTGTCAAACTTTGTTAATTTTCATTTTGCTCTGCAAACTCAAATTTTAATTTATATTTTTATTAATGTAGCATAAAGTTACTGCAATCAAAAACCAAAGACTTTCTTTGCGCCACGTTCTTAGTTTTCGAGATAATTCAACGAGTTTGTCAACAAATGGCTTCCCTGGGTCAAACTTTCCTAATTTTGGTTTCGCCCCGCAAACTCAAATTTTAATTTGTATTTTTATTAGTGTAGCACAGCTTGACTGCAATCAAAAACCAAAGTCTATTTTCTCGCCACGTTCTTAGTTTTCCAGATTATTCAAAGTGTTTTTCGAGAAATGGCTTCCCCGCGTCAAACTTTGTTAATTTTGGTTTCGCTCCGCAAACTCAAATTTTAATTCATATTTTTATGAATGTAGCACAATGTGACTGCAATCAAAAACCAAAGTCTTTTTTGAGCCACGTCCTTAGATTTCAAGATAATTTACAGAGTTTGTCAACAAATGGCTTCCCTGAGTCAAACTTTCCTAATTTTGGTTTCGCCCCGCAAACTCAAATTTTAATTAATATTTTTATTAATGTGGCACAACGTGACGGCAATCAAAAACCAAAGTCCTTTTTGCGCAACGTTCTTAGTTTTCGAGATAATTCAAAGAATTTTTCCAGAAATGGCTTCCCTGGGTCAAACTTTCCTAATTTTGGTTTCGCCCCGCAAACTAAAATTTTTATTAATATTTTTATTAATGTAGCACAACGTGACTGCAATCAAAAACCAAAGTCTTTTTTGAGCCACGTTCTTAGTTTTCGAGATAATTCAAAGAATTTTTCCAGAAATGGCTTCCCTGGGTCAAACTTTCCTAATTTTGGTTTCGCTCCGCATACTTAAATTTTCATTAATATTCTTAATAATGTAGCACAACGTGACTGCAATCAAAAACAAAAGTCTTTTTTCTAGCCACGTTCTTAGTTTTCGAGATTATTCAAAGAGTTTTTCCAGAAATGGCTTCCCCGTGTCAAACTTTGTTAATTTTGGTTTCGTTCCGCAAACTGAAATTATAATTAATATTTTTATTAATGTGGCACAACGTGACGGCAATCAAAAACCAAAGTCTTTTTTTGCGCCACGTTCTTAGTTTTCGAGATAATTCAAAGAGTTTCTCCAGAAATGGTTTCCCTGTGTCAAACTTTGTTAATTTTCATTTTGCTCTGCAAACTCAAATTTTAATTTATATTTTTATTAATGTAGCATAAAGTTACTGCAATCAAAAACCAAAGTCTTTCTTTGCGCCACGTTCTTAGTTTTCGAGATAATTCAACGAGTTTGTCAACAAATGGCTTCCCTGGGTCAAACTTTCCTAATTTTGGTTTCGCCCCGCAACCTCAAATTTTAATTTGTATTTTTATTAGTGTAGCACAGCTTGACTGCAATCAAAAACCAAAGTCTATTTTCTCGCCACGTTCTTAGTTTTCCAGATTATTCAAAGTGTTTTTCGAGAAATGGCTTCCCCGCGTCAAACTTTGTTAATTTTGGTTTCGCTCCGCAAACTCAAATTTTAATAATATTTTTATGAATGTAGCACAATGTGACTGCAATCAAAAACCAAAGTCTTTTTTGAGCCACGTCCTTAGATTTCAAGATAATTTACAGAGTTTGTCAACAAATGGCTTCCCTGGGTCAAACTTTCCTAATTTTGGTTTCGCTCCGCATACTTAAATTTTCATTAATATTCTTAATAATGTAGCACAACGTGACTGCGATCGAAAACAAAAGTCTTTTTTTGCGCCACGTTCTTAGTTTTCGAGATAATTCAAAGAGTTTCTCCAGAAATGGTTTCCCTGTGTCAAACTTTGTTAATTTTCGTTTTGCTCTGCAAACTCAAATTTTAATTTATATTTTTATTAATGTAGCATAAAGTTACTGCAATCAAAAACCAAAGTCTTTCTTTGCGCCACGTTCTTAGTTTTCGAGATTATTCAAAGAGTTTTTCCAGAAATGGCTTCCCCGTGTCAAACTTTGTTAAGTTTGGTTTCGGCCCGCAAACTCAAATTTTAATTTATATTTTCATTAATGTAGCACAAAGTTACTGCAATCAAAAACCAAAGTCTTTCTTTGCGCCACGTTCTTAGTTTTCAAGATTATTCGAAGAGTTTCTCCAGAAATGGTTTCCCTGTGTCAAACTTTGTTAAGTTTGGTTTCGCCCCGCAAACTCAAATTTTAATTTATATTTTCATTAATGTAGCACAAAGTTACTGCAATCAAAACCAAAGTCTGTTTTCTCGCCATGTTCTTAGTTTTCAAAATTATTCAAAGAGTTTTTCCAGAAATGGCTTCCCTGTGTCAAACTTTCCTAATTTTGGTTTCGCCCCGCAAACTCAAATTTTAATTTATATTTTCATGAATGTAGCACACCGTTACTGAAATCAAAAACCAAAGTCTTTTTTCTCGCCTCGTTCTTAGTTTTCAAGATTATTCGAAGAGTTTTTCCAGAAATGGCTTCCCCGTGTCAAACTATGTTAATTTTGGTTTCGCTCCGCGAACTCAAATTTTAATTCTTATTTTTATGAATGTAGCACAATGTGACTGCAATCAAAAACCAAAGTCTTTTTTCTCGCCACGTTCTTAGTTTTCCAGATTATTCAAAGAGTTTTTCGAGAAATGGCTTCCCCGCGTCAAACTTTGTTAATTTTGGTTTCGCTCCGCAAACTCAAATTTTAATTCTTATTTTAATAATGTGGCACAACGTGACGGCAATCAAAAACCAAAGTCCTTTTTTGCGCCACGTTCTTAGTTTTCGAGATAATTCAAAGAGTTTCTCCAGAAATGGCTTACGTGGGTCAAACTTTCCTAATTTTGGTTTCGCCCCGCAAACTCAAATTCTAATTTATATTTTTATTAATGTAGCAGAACGTGACTGCAATCAAAAACCAAAGTCTTTTTTTGCGCCACGTTCTTAGTTTTCGAGATAATTCAAAGAGTTTTTCCAGAAATGGCTTCCCTGGGTCAAACTTTCCTAATTTTGTTTTCGCTCCGCATACTTAAATTTTCATTAATATTCTTAATAATATAGCACAACGTGACTGCAATCAAAAACAAAAGTCTTTTTTCTAGCCACGTTCTTAGTTTTCGAGATTATTCAAAGAGTTTTTCCAGAAATGGCTTCCCCGTGTCAAACTTTGTTAATTTTGGTTTCGCCCCGCAAACTACAATTTTAATTCATATTTTTATTAATGTAGTACAACGTGAAGGCAATCAAAAACCAAAGTCTTTCTTTGCGTACGTTCTTAGCTTTCGAGATAATTCAACGAGTTTTTCAACAAATGGCTTCCCTGGGTCAAACTTTCCTAATTTTGGTGTCGCCCCGCAAACTCACATTTTAATTCATATTTTTATTAATGTAGCACAATCTGACTGCAATCAAAAACCAACGTCTTTTTTTGCGCCACGTTCTTAGTTTTCGAGATAATTCAACGAGTTTTTCAACAAATGGCTTCCCTGGGTCAAACTTTCCTAATTTTGGTTTCTCTCCGCATACTTAAATTTTCATTAATATTCTTAATAATGTAGCACAACGTGACTGCAATCAAAAACAAAAGTCTTTTTTTGCGCCACGTTCTTAGTTTTCGAGATAATTCAAAGAGTTTCTCCAGAAATGGTTTCCCTGTGTCAAACATTGTTAATTTTTATTTTGCTCTGCAAACTCAAATTTTAATTTATATTTTTATTAATGTAGCATAAAGTTACTGCAATCAAAAACCAAAGACTTTCTTTGCGCCACGTTCTTAGTTTTCGAGATAATTCAACGAGTTTGTCAACAAATGGCTTCCCTGGGTCAAACTTTCCTAATTTTGGTTTCGCCCCGCAAACTCAAATTTTAATTTGTATTTTTATTAGTGTAGCACAGCTTGACTGCAATCAAAAACCAAAGTCTATTTTCTCGCCACGTTCTTAGTTTTCCAGATTATTCAAAGTGTTTTTCGAGAAATGGCTTCCCCGCGTCAAACTTTGTTAATTTTGGTTTCGCTCCGCAAACTCAAATTTTAATTCATATTTTTATGAATGTAGCACAATGTGACTGCAATCAAAAACCAAAGTCTTTTTTGAGCCACGTCCTTAGATTTCAAGATAATTTACAGAGTTTGTCAACAAATGGCTTCCCTGAGTCAAACTTTCCTAATTTTGTTTTCGCCCCGCAAACTCAAATTTTAATTCATATTTTTAATAATGTAGCACAATGTGACTGCAATCAAAAACCAAAGTCTTTTTTGCGCCACGTTCTAAGTTTTCAAGATAATTCAAAGTGTTTATAATTCAAACGATTATAATTCAAACTTTCCTAATTTTGGTTTCGCTCCGCATACTTAAATTTTCATTAATATTCTTAATAATGTAGCACAACGTGACTGCAATCAAAAACAAAAGTCTTTTTTTGCGCCACGTTCTTAGTTTTCGAGATAATTCAAAGAGTTTCTCCAGAAATGGTTTCCCCGTGTCAAACTTTGTTAATTTTGGTGTCGCCCCGCAAACTCACATTTTAATTCATATTTTCATTAATGTAGCACAAAGTTACTGCAATCAAAACCAAAGTCTTTTTTTGCGCCACGTTCTTAGTTTTCGAGATAATTCAAAGAGTTTTTCCAGAAATGGCTTCCCTGGGTCAAACTTTCCTAATTTTGTTTTCGCTCCGCATACTTAAATTTTCATTAATATTCTTAATAATATAGCACAACGTGACTGCAATCAAAAACAAAAGTCTTTTTTCTAGCCACGTTCTTAGTTTTCCAGATTATTCAAAGAGTTTTTCGAGAAATGGCTTCCCCGCGTCAAACTTTGTTAATTTTGGTTTCGCTCCGCAAACTCAAATTTTAATTCTTATTTTTATGAATGTAGCACAATGTGACTGCAATCAAAAACCAAAGTCTTTTTTCTCGCCGCGTTCTTAGTTTTCCAGATTATTCAAAGAGTTTTTCGAGAAATGGCTTCCCCGCGTCAAACTTTGTTAATTTTGGTTTCGCTCCGCAAACTCAAATTTTAATTCTTATTTTAATAATGTGGCACAACGTGACGGCAATCAAAAACCAAAGTCCTTTTTTGCGCCACGTTCTTAGTTTTCGAGATAATTCAAAGAATTTTTCCAGAAATGGCTTCCCTGGGTCAAACTTTCCTAATTTTGGTTTCGCTCCGAAAACTCAAATTTTAATTTATATTTTATTAATGTAGCACAACGTGAAGGCAATCAAAAACCAAAGTCTTTTTTCTCGCCACGTTCTTAGTTTTCGAGATAATTCAACGAGTTTTTCCAGAAATGGCTTCCCTGGGTCAAACTTTACTAATTTTGGTGTCGCCCCGCAAACTCACATTTTAATTCATATTTTTATTAATGTAGCACAATCTGACTGCAATCAAAAACCAACGTCTTTTTTTGCGCCACGTTCTTAGTTTTCGAGATAATTCAAAGAGTTTTTCCAGAAATGGCTTCCCTGGGTCAAACTTTCCTAATTTTGTTTTCGCTCCGCATACTTAAATTTTCATTAATATTCTTAATAATATAGCACAACGTGACTGCAATCAAAAACAAAAGTCTTTTTTCTAGCCACGTTCTTAGTTTTCGAGATTATTCAAAGAGTTTTTCCAGAAATGGCTTCCCCGTGTCAAACTTTGTTAATTTTGGTTTCGCCCCGCAAACTACAATTTTAATTCATATTTTTATTAATGTAGTACAACGTGAAGGCAATCAAAAACCAAAGTCTTTCTTTGCGCCACGTTCTTAGCTTTCGAGATAATTCAACGAGTTTTTCAACAAATGGCTTCCCTGGGTCAAACTTTCCTAATTTTGTTTTCGCTCCGCATACTTAAATTTTCATTAATATTCTTAATAATTTTGTAAAAGTTAATTTGGCATGGGGTCAGTTTTGATACGGATTTATTTTTTTAATTAAGTGATAGAACACATAAAAAATACAAAATGCAAACGTTTCGGCCACAAATGGGGGCCCTCTTCAGTGCCAATTAGCTTAATAGTAACCTTTAATTATTTATTAACTAAGACATGCAACTTAATAATTATTGTATTTTTTGTTTTTTTCCTTTTTTTCTTTGCTTATTGATATTAGAAAAAGATAGAGTAAACATGCGGAAAGACTTATGGGTAAGCGAGTTCCTAGGTGTGAAGGAACCAGACCGTTCCAAAAACTGTTCCAACGAGCAATCCTCTCCCACAGGAACCGTGAAAAATGCGACCGCGGAACGCACTCTCTCAAGGGCACATATATAAACACGATTATTTCACCAAAGAAAGAAACAACACGATGGAGAATATAACGTGGATCCTTGGTAAAGCACGCACAGCAAACCACACACATCCACGAGCACCAGAAGTAAAGGACACTGAAGTTAAAACAATAAGAACGATGTAATAGGTACGGAAAAATTTTTATTTTGTATTTTCTCCGAAGCCGCAGAGATGACAGACGAAAGTAAGTCCACCACTCTGCCACATGGCTAAAAGAAAACTGATTTGGGAAGAAGTCGTATTTAGGAAGACTAGTGTTCAGAGTTTGACGTGTATAGAAAGCATTCACCAGATAGGTCAGGTTCCAACACCAAGGGTTATACACAGTAAAACCTTATTTTAATGTCCCCGGCACTTGAGATTATTATATGCTCAAGCGTCCGACAAAAGGAAAGACCCACCACATGTTCGAAAAACTCTGTAAGGAAAGGCACTCACTACGATCCCGACGTCGTAAAAATTGTACACATTTCTGTGGATATAGAAAGTAAAATGCAACTAAAGTGGAAATTCACGAAAAATTAAATTCCTGGTTTTTCGAAACCTCTGATTCTTAATAAATGGAACCCGGAAAAATACAATATTAAGTTTATAAGTATGATGTCCGAGTTTTTCAGATTATAAGACTGTGGTAAAGTGGCAAAATATTACGAGAGTTATTCGAACTCGGAATTAAATAGAGTGGACAATTAATACAGTAGCACTACGGATTCTAAGACTGATAAAAAATGGCCAAGTAATGCGCGAGCACTTCGGACTCTAATTCTGAGTAAGGTGGCCAAGTAATGCGCGAGCACATCAGACTCTGATTCTGAGTAAGGTGGCCAAGTAATGCGCGAGTTCAATGGACGTCAGGACTGATATAAATGCAAAATTAGCCGCGTAATACGCGAGATCAAACGAAGTCTGACCTAAATAAGGAGGCAAAGTAATGCGCGAATTCTTAGTACAGGATTTTTATATAAAGTGGCCAGGTAATGCGCGAGCTCTTCGGACTCTGGCTTAAAATTATGTGGCCAAGTAATTCGCGAGTTCAATGGACGTCAGGACTGATATAAATGCAAAAATAGCCGCGTAATACGCAAGATCAAACGAAATCTGACCTAAATAAGGTGGCAAAGTAATGCGCGAATTCTTAGTACAGAATTTTTATATAAAGTGGCCAAGTAATGCGCGAGCTCTTCGGACTCTGGCTTAAAATTATGTGGCCAACTAATGCGCGAGTTCAATGGACGTCAGGACTGATATAAATACAAAAATAGCCGCGTAATACGCGAGTTGAACAAAGTCTGATCTGAAAAGAGTGGCCAAGTAATGCGCGAGCTCTTCGGACTCAGATTTTCAGTAAGGTGGCCAAGTAATGCGCGAGTTCAATGGACGTCAGGACTGATATAAATGCCAAAATAGCCTCGTAATACGCGAGATCAAACGAAGTCTGACCTAAATAAGGAGGCAAAGTAATGCGCGAATTCTTAGTACAGGATTTTTATATAAAGTGTCCAAGTAATGCGCGAGCTCTTCGGACTCTGGCTTAAAATTATGTGGCCAAGTAATTCGCGAGTTCAATGGACGTCAGGACTGATATAAATGCAAAAATAGCCGCGTAATACGCGAGATCAAACGAAGTCTGACCTAAATAAGGAGGCAAAGTAATGCGCGAATTCTTAGTACAGGATTTTTATATAAAGTGGCCAAATAATGCGCGAGCTCTTCGGACTCTGGCTTAAAATTATGTGGCCAAGTAATTCGCGAGTTCAATGGACGTCAGGACTGATATAAATGCAAAAATAGCCGCGTAATACGCGAGATCAAACGAAGTCTGACCTAAATAAGGAGGCAAAGTAATGCGCGAATTCTTAGTACAGGATTTTTATATAAAGTGGCCAAGTAATGCGCGAGCTCTTCGGACTCTGGCTTAAAATTATGTGGCCAAGTAATTCGCGAGTTCAATGGACGTCAGGACTGATATAAATGCAAAAATAGCCGCGTAATACGCGAGATCAAACGAAGTCTGACCTAAATAAGGAGGCAAAGTAATGCGCGAATTCTTAGGAGTACAGAATTTTTATATAAAGTAGCCAAGTAATGCGCGAGCTCTTCGGACTCTGGCTTAAAATTATGTGGCCAAGTAATGCGCGAGCACGTCGGACTCTAATTTACAGTAAGGTGGCCAAGTAATGCGCGAGTTCAATGGACGTCAGGACTGATATAAATGCAAAAATAGCCGCGTAATACGCGAGATCAAACGAAATCTGACCTAAATAACGTTGCAAAGTAATGCGAGAATTCTTAGTACAGAATGGTAATATAAAGTGGCCATTTAATGCGCGCGCTCTTCGGAATCTGGCTTAAAAAAATAATAATTAACACTTAGGGTCCTTAGACTCTGACCTGAATAAAGCGGCCAAGTAATGCGCGAGCACTTTGGACTCTGATTTACAGTAAGGTGGCCAAGTAATGCGCGAGTTCAATGGACGTCAGGACTGATATCAATGCAAAAATAGCCGCGTAATACGCGAGATCAAACAATGTCTGACCTAAATAAGGTGGCAAAGTAATGCGCGAATTCTTAGTACAGAATTTTTATATAAAGTGGCCAAGTAATGCGCGAGCTCTTCGGACTCTGGCTTAAAAAAATAATAATTAACACTTAGGGTCCTTAGACTCTGACCTGAATAAAGCGGCCAAGTAATGCGCGAGCACTTTGGACTCTGATTTACAGTAAGGTGGCCAAGTAATGCGCGAGTTCAATGGACGTCAGGACTGATATCAATGCAAAAATAGCCGCGTAATACGCGAGATCAAACAATGTCTGACCTAAATAAGGTGGCAAAGTAATGCGCGAATTCTTAGTACAGAATTTTTATATAAAGTGGCCAAGTAATGCGCGAGCTCTTCGGACTCTGGCTTAAAATTATGTGGCCAAATAATGCGCAAAGTTAAATGGACGTCAGGACTGATATAAATACAAAAAATAGTCGCGTAATACGCGAGTTCAACGAAACCTGACCTAAATAAGGTGGCCAAAAATGCGCGAGTTACAACGAAATCTGACTCAGACAAAGTGGCCAGATGTAAGAACATAAACCGTGAAGGGACGACTGAAACACGGTGGGTCCCAATTTCTCATTTCACATTTTTTTATGACCCTTTTTTAAGTATAGGGTTGTAAATCTTAGAAAGGTTTTCTATGTCGGTTCTAAGATTCACCGCATCGTTCGTACCTGCAATGTGACACATTTCCAACAGCAACCTTTTTTTGTAGTTTTTTTCGTTAGCTAAGATTTTTGTTCTATCAAAATCGAAGAAGTGATCTCTTTCAATCGTATGTTTTGTTAGCGCGTTTTGTTTATTGGGGCTTTCTCTAATGTTGTTTTTATGTTCTTTTAGTCTGTTTTTAAGGAATCGTTTCGTTTGACCTATATAGACAGCCTTGCAGTCATTCCCTTTGCACGGAACGCTGTAGACGACGTTAGAAGATTGATCTTTGGGTATTTTGTCCTTGGTGGGTATAAAGATCGTTTTTAGGTTTTTTTGGTTTTTGTACGCAGTGTTTATTTTGTAGCTATGTAAGATTCCTGATATTCTCTCTGACAGAACTTCAACGTAAGGGATACTAATGAAGGGTTTGTTTTCTGTGTTTATGTCGGCCTGATTGTTACCTAATCGTGTCTTATGTTCAAGGGTAAGAAGTCTTAGATTTATAATCTCTTGCGTGAACTGTTGTGGATAGTCATTTTCTAGTAGTGTATCTATAATTAGTTTAAGGTTGTTTTTGTGAAATTCTTTATCTGAAAGTAGAATTGCCCTGTCAACTAAGTTGTTTACAACACTTTTCTTGTATCTGAGGGGGTGATGGGAATTAAAGTTAAGGTATCTTCCAGACCAAGTCGGTTTCCTATACCAATTGAAAGAAAGTTTTTGATTCTGTTTCCTAGTCATAGTGACATCTAGAAAATTAATAGCACCATTTATCTCTTTTTCTAGGGTGAATTCAATATTGAGGGAATTGTTGTTGAAGATTTGCAAAATGTGGTTCACTTGTGTGTCAGGAACCACGATGAGAATATCGTCTACGTATCGAAAGTAAACAGGTACTTCAAAATCAAGATTAGAGAGCCTGTCTTTTTCTAGGTCATCCATCACTATATCTGCAAGGACGGGGGAGAAAGGAGAACCCATTGGTAATCCGCGTTTTTGAAAATAGATAATTTTAAGCCAGAGTCCGAAGAGCTCGCGCATTACTTGGCCACTTTATATAAAAATTCTGTACTAAGAATTCGCGCATTACTTTGCCACCTTATTTAGGTCAGATTTTTGTTTGATCTCGCGTATTACGCGGCTATTTTTGCATTTATATCAGTCCTGACGTCCATTGAACTCGCGAATTACTTGGCCACATAATTTTAAGCCAGAGTCCGAAGAGCTCGCGCATTACTTGGCCACTTTATATAAAAATCCTGTACTAAGAATTCGCGCATTACTTTGCCTCCTTATTTAGGTCAGACTTCGTTTGATCTCGCGTATTACGCTGCCATTTTGGCATTTATATCAGTCCTGACGTCCATTGAACTCGCGCATTACTTGGCCACCTTACTGAAAATCTGAGTCCGAAGTGCTCGCGCATTACTTGGCCGCTTTATTCAGGTCAGAGTCTAAGGACCCTAAGTGTTAATTATTATTTTTTGGCCACTTCATAAAAATTCTTATACCCCTAAGAATTCGCGCATTACTTGGCCACTCTTTTCAGGTCAGACAGCGTTCAACTCGCGTATTACGCGCCTATTTTTCTATTTATATCAGTCCTGACGTCCATTGAACTCGCGCATTACTTGGACACTTTATATATAAAAATTCTGTACTAAGAATTCGCGCATTACTTGGCCACATAATTTTAAGCCAGAGTCCGAAGAGCTCGCGCATTACTTGGCCACTTTATATAAAAATTCTGTACTAAGAATTCGCGCATTACTTTGCCACCTTAATTAGGTCAGATTTTGTTTGATCTCGCGTATTACGCGGCTATTTTTGCATTTATATCAGTCCTGACGTCCATTGAACTCGCGAATTACTTGGCCACATAATTTTAAGCCAGAATCCGAAGAGCTCGCGCATTACTTGGCCACTTTATATAAAAATCCTGTACTAAGAATTCGCGCATTACTTTGCCTCCTTATTTAGGTCAGACTTCGTTTGATCTCGCGTATTACGCTGCTATTTTTGCATTTATATCAGTCCTGACGTCCATTGTACTCGCGCATTACTTGGCCACCTTACTGAAAATCTGAGTCCGAAGAGCTCGCGCATTACTTGGCCACTCTTTTCAGATCAGACTTTGTTCAACTCGCGTATTACGCGGCTATTTTTGCATTTATATCAGTCCTGACGTCCATTGAACTCGCGCATTACTTGGCCACCTTACTCAGAATCAGAGTCTGATGTGCTCGCGCATTACTTGGCCACTTTACTGAAAATCTGAGTCCGAAGTGCTCGCGCATTACTTGGCCGCCTTATTCAGGTCATAGTCTAAGGAGCCTACGTGTTAATTATTATTTTTTGGCCACTTTATAAAAATTCTTATAACCCTAAAAATTCGCGCATTACTTGGCCACTCTTTTCAGGTTAGACTTCGTTAAACTGCGTATTACGCGGATATTTTTGTATTTATATCAGTCCTGACGTCCATTGAAATCGCGAATTACTAGGCCACATAATTTTAAGCCGGAGTCCGAAGAGCTCGCGCATTACTTGGCCACTTTGTATAAAAATTCTGTACTAAGAATTCGCGCATTACTTTGCCACCTTATTTAGGTCAGATTTCGTTTGATCTTGCGTATTACGCGGCTATTTTTGCATTTATATCAGTCCTGACGTCCATTGAACTCGCGAATTACTTGGCCACATAATTTTAAGCCAGAGTCCGAAGAGCTCGCGCATTATTTGGCCATTTTATATAAAAGTCCTGTACTAAGAATTCGCGCATTACTTTGCCTCCTTATTTAGGTCAGACTTCGTTTGATCTCGCGTATTACGCTGCTATTTTTGCATTTATATCAGTCCTGACGTCCATTGAACTCGCGCATTACTTGGCCACCTTACTGAAAATCTGAGTCCGAAGAGCTCGCGCATTACTTGGCCACTCTTTTCAGATCAGACTTTGTTCAACTCGCGTATTACGCGGCTATTTTTGCATTTATATCAGTCCTGACGTCCATTGAACTCGCGAATTACTTGGCCACATAATTTTAAGCCAGAGTCCGAAGAGCTCGCGCATTACTTGGCCACTTTATATAAAAATTCTGTACTAAGAATTCGCGCATAACTTCGCCACCTTATTTAGGTCTGATTTCGTTTGATCTTGCGTATTACGCGGCTATTTTTGCATTTATATCAGTCCTGACGTCCATTGAACTCGCGAATTACTTGGCCACATAATTTTAAGCCAGAGTCCGAAGAGCTCGCGCATTATTTGGCCACTTTATATAAAAATCCTGTACTAAGAATTCGCGCATTACTTTGCCTCCTTATTTAGGTCAGACTTCGTTTGATCTCGCGTATTACGCGGCTAATTTTGCATTTATATCAGTCCTGACGTCCATTGAACTCGCGCATTACTTGGCCACCTTACTCAGAATCAGAGTCTGATGTGCTCGCGCATTACTTGGCCACCTTACTCAGAATTAGAGTCCGAAGTGCTCGCGCATTACTTGGCCATTTTTTATCAGTCTTAGAATCCGTAGTGCTACTGTATTAATTGGCCACTCTATTTAAGTCAGAGTTCGAATAACTCTCGTAATATTTTGCCACTTTACCACAGTCTTATAATCTGAAAAACTCGGACATCATACTTATAAACTTAATATTGTATTTTTCCGGGTTCCATTTATTAAGAATCAGAGGTTTCGAAAAACCAGGAATTTAATTTTTCGTGAATTTCCACTTTAGTTGCATTTTACTTTCTATATCCACAGAAATGTGTACAATTTTTACGACGTCGGGATCGTAGTGAGTGCCTTTCCTTACAGAGTTTTTCGAACATGTGGTGGGTCTTTCCTTTAGTCGGACGCTTGAGCATATAAAAATCTCAAGTGCCGGCTAAATAAAAATAAGGTTTTACTGTGTAAAACCCTTGGTGTTGGAACCTGACCTATCTGGAGAATGCTTTTTATACACGTCAAACTCTGAACACTAGTCTTCCTAAATACGACTTCTTCCCAAATCAGTTTTCTTTTAGCCATGTGGCAGAGTGGTGGACTTACTTTCGTCTGTCATCTCTGCGGCTTCGGAGAAAATACAAAATAAAAATTTTTCCGTACCAATTACATCGTTCTTATTGTTTTAACTTCAGTGTCCTTTACTTCTGGTGCTCGTGGATGTGTGTGGTTTGCTGTGCGTGCTTTACCAAGGATCCACGTTATATTCTCCATCGTGTTGTTTCTTTCTTTGGTGAAATAATCGTGTTTATATATGTTAACTTGAGAGAGTGCGTTCCGCGGTCGCATTTTTCACGGTTCCTGTGGGAGAGGATTGCTCGTTGGAACAGTTTTTGGAACGGTCTGGTTCCTTCACACCTAGGAACTCGCTTACCCATAAGTCTTTCCGCATGTTTACTCTATCTTTTTCTAATATCAATAAGCAAAGAAAAAAAGGAAAAAAACAAAAAATACAATAATTATTAAGTTGCATGTCTTAGTTAATAAATATTTAAAGGTTACTATTAAGCTAATTGGCACAGAAGAGGGCCCCCATTTGTGGCCGAAACGTTTGTCTTTTGTATTTTTTATGTGTTCTATCACTTAATTAAAAAAATAAATCCGTATCAAAACTGACCCCATGCCAAATTAACTTTTACAAAATTATTATTGTGGGTCAATAAAACATTGAACATGTACGGAAACATGTCACGATATAATTCTTAATAATGTAGCACAACGTGACTGCAATCAAAAACAAAAGTCTTTTTTTGCGCCACGTTCTTAGTTTTCGAGATAATTCAAAGAGTTTCTCCAGAAATGGTTTCCCTGTGTCAAACTTTGTTAATTTTCGTTTTGCTCTGCAAACTCAAATTTTAATTTATATTTTTATTAATGTAGCATAAAGTTACTGCAATCAAAAACCAAAGTCTTTTTTCGCGCCACGTTCTTAGTTTTAAAAATAATTCAAAGAGTTTGTCAACAAATGGCTTCCCTGGGTCAAACTTTCCTAATTTTGGTTTCGCCCCGCAAACTCAAATTTTAATTTGTATTTTTATTAGTGTAGCACAGCTTGACTGCAATCAAAAACCAAAGTCTATTTTCTCGCCACGTTCTTAGTTTTCCAGATTATTCAAAGTGTTTTTCGAGAAATGGTTTCCCTGTGTCAAACTTTGTTAATTTTCGTTTCGCTCCGCAAACTCAAATTTTAATACATATTTTTATGAATGTAGCACAATGTGACTGCAATCAAAAACCAAAGTCTTTTTTGAGCCACGTCCTTAGATTTCAATATAATTTACAGAGTTTCTCAACAAATGGTTTCCCTGTGTCAAACTTTGTTAATTTTCGTTTTGCTCTGCAAACTCAAATTTTAATTCATATTTTTAATAATGTAGCACAATGTGACTGCAATCAAAAACCAAAGTCTTTTTTGCGCCACGTTCTAAGTTTTCAATATAATTCAAAGTGTTTATAATTCAAACGATTATAATTCAAACTTTCCTAATTTTGGTTTCGCTCCGCATACTTAAATTTTCATTAATATTCTTAATAATGTAGCACAACGTGACTGCAATCGAAAACAAAAGTCTTTTTTTGCGCCACGTTCTTAGTTTTCGTGATAATTCAAAGAGTTTCTCCAGAAATGGTTTCCCTGTGTCAAACTTTGTTAATTTTCGTTTTGCTCTGCAAACTCAAATTTTAATTTATATTTTTATTAATGTAGCATAAAGTTACTGCAATCAAAAACCAAAGTCTTTCTTTGCGCCACGTTCTTAGTTTTCGAGATTATTCAAAGAGTTTTTCCAGAAATGGCTTCCCCGTGTCAAACTTTGTTAATTTTGGTTTCGCCCCGCAAACTCAAATTTTAATTTATATTTTCATTAATGTAGCACAAAGTTACTGCAATCAAAACCAAAGTCTTTTTTCTCGCCACGTTCTTAGTTTTCAAAATTATTCAAAGAGTTTTTCCAGAAATGGCTTCCCTGTGTCAAACTTTCCTAATTTTGGTTTCGCCCCGCAAACTCAAATTTTAATTCATATTTTCATGAATGTAGCACACCGTTACTGCAATCAAAAACCAAAGTCTTTTTTCTCGCCACGTTCTTAGTTTTCAAGATTATTCGAAGAGTTTTTCCAGAAATGGCTTCCCCGTGTCAAACTTTGTTAATTTTGGTTTCGCTCCGCAAACTGAAATTTTAATTAATATTTTTATTAATGTGGCACAACGTGACCGCGCATCAAAAACCAAAGTCTTGTTTTGTTCCACGTTCTTTGTTTTCGAGATAATTCAAAGAGTTTTTCCAGAAATGGCTTCCCCGTGTCAAACTTTGTTAATTTTCATTTTGCTCTGCAAACTCAAATTTTAATTTATATTTTTATTAATGTAGCACAACGTGACTGCAATCAAAATCCAGAGTCTTTTTTCATTCCACGTTCTTAGTTTTCGAGATATTTCAACGAGTTTGGCAACAAATGGCTTCCCTGGGTCAAACTTTCCTAATTTTGGTTTTGCCCCGCAAACTCAAATTTTAATTTATATTTTTATTAATGTAGAAAAAGGTGACTGCAATCAAAAACCAAAGTTTTCTTTTGCGCCACGTTCTTAGTTTTCAAAATAATTCAAAGAGTTTTCAACAAATGGCTTCCATGGGTCAAACTTTCCTAATTTTGGTTTCGCCCCGCAAACTCAAATTTTAATTTATATTTTCATGAATGTAGCACAACGTTACTGCAATCAAAAACCAAAGTCTTTTTTCTCGCCACGTTCTTAGTTTTCGAGATAATTCAACGAGTTTGTCAACAAATGGCTTCCCTGGGTCAAACTTTCCTAATTTTGGTTTCGCCCCGCAAACTACAATTTTAATTCATATTTTTATTAATGTAGTACAACGTGTCTGCAATTAAAAACCAAAGTCTTTTTTTGCGCCACGTCCTTAGTTTTCGAGATAATTCAAAGAGTTTTTCCAGAAATGGCTTCCCCGTGTGAAACTTTGTTAATTTTAGTTTCGCTCCGAAAACTCAAATTTTAATTTATATTTTATTAATGTAGCACAATCTGACTGCAATCAAAAACCAAAGTCTTTCTTGAGCCACGTCCTTAGATTTCAAGATAATTTACAGAGTTTGTCAACAAATGGTTTCCCCGTGTCAAACTTTCCTAATTTTGGTTTCGCCCCGCAAACTCAAATTTTAATTTGTATTTTTATTAGTGTAGCACAATGTGACTGCAATCAAAAACCAAAGTCTTTTTTGCGCCACGTTCTTAGTTTTCGAGATAATTCAAAGAGTTTTTCCAGAAATGGCTTCCCTGGGTCAAACTTTGTTAATTTTGGTTTCGCCCCGCAAACTAAAATTTTGATTCATATTTTTATTAATGTAGCACAACGTGACTGCAATCAAAACCAAAGTCTTTTTTCTCGCCACGTTCTTAGTTTTCGAGATAATTCAAAGAGTTTCTCCAGAAATGGCTTCCGTGGGTCAAACTTTCCTAATTTTGGTTTCGCCCCGCAAACTCAAATTTTAATTCATATTTTTATTAATGTAGCACAATCTGACTG
The DNA here is from genome assembly GCA_030998225.1 of Diplolepis rosae. Classification (NCBI taxonomy): domain Eukaryota; kingdom Metazoa; phylum Arthropoda; class Insecta; order Hymenoptera; family Diplolepididae; genus Diplolepis; species Diplolepis rosae. The sequence continues at coordinate 1,581,792 of JAPYXD010000679.1, forward strand.
CAATCAAAAACCAAAGTCTTTTTTTGCGCCACGTTCTTAGTTTTCGAGATAATTCAAAGAGTTTTTCCAGAAATGGCTTCCCTGGGTCAAACTTTCCTAATTTTGTTTTCGCTCCGCATACTTAAATTTTCATTAATATTCTTAATAATATAGCACAACGTGACTGCAATCAAAAACAAAAGTCTTTTTTCTAGCCACGTTCTTAGTTTTCGAGATTATTCAAAGAGTTTTTCCAGAAATGGCTTCCCCGTGTCAAACTTTGTTAATTTTGGTTTCGCCCCGCAAACTACAATTTTAATTCATATTTTTATTAATGTAGTACAACGTGAAGGCAATCAAAAACCAAAGTCTTTCTGTGCGCCAAGTTCTTAGCTTTCGAGATAATTCAACGAGTTTTTCAACAAATGGCTTCCCTGGGTCAAACTTTACTAATTTTGGTGTCGCCCCGCAAACTCACATTTTAATTCATATTTTTATTAATGTAGCACAATCTGACTGCAATCAAAAACCAACGTCTTTTTTTGCGCCACGTTCTTAGTTTTCAAGATAATTCAAAGTGTTTATAATTCAAACGATTATAATTCAAACTTTCCTAATTTTGGTTTCGCTACGCATACTTAAATTTTCATTAATATTCTTGATAATGTAGCACAACGTCACTGCAATCAAAAACAAAAGTCTTTTTTTGCGACACGTTCTTAGTTTTCCAGATAATTCAAAGAGTTTCTCGAGAAATGGTTTCCCTGTGTCAAACTTTGTTAATTTTCGTTTTGCTCTGCAAACTCAAATTTTAATTTACATTTTTATTAATGTAGCACAAAGTTACTGCAATCAAGAACAAAAGTCTTTTTTTATTCTCTGTTCTTAGTTTTCAAGATAATTTAAAGAGTTTGTCAACAAATGGCTTCCCTGAGTCAAACTTTCCTAATTTTGGTGTCGCCCCGCAAACTCAAATTTTAATTTATATTTTAATTAATGTAGCACAAAGTTAGTGCAATCAATACCCAAAGTCTTTTCTTGAGCCACGTCCTTAGATTTCAAGATAATTTACAGAGTTTGTCAACAAATGGCTTCCCCGTGTCAAACTTTGTTAATTTTGGTTTCGCTCCGCAAACTCAAGTTTTAATTTATATTTTTATTAGTGTAGCACAACGTGACTGCAATCAAAAACCAAAGTCTTTTTTCTCGCCACGTTCTTAGTTTTCGAGATAATTCAACGAGTTTGTCAACAAATGGCTTCCCTGGGTCAAACTTTCCTAATTTTGGTTTCGCCCCGCAAACTACAATTTTAATTCATATTTTTATTAATGTAGTACAACGTGTCTGCAATTAAAAACCAAAGTCTTTTTTTGCGCCACGTCCTTAGTTTTCCAGATTATTCAAAGAGTTTTTCCAGAAATGGCTTCCCCGTGTGAAACTTTGTTAATTTTAGTTTCGCTCCGAAAACTCAAATTTTAATTTATATTTTATTAATGTAGCACAATCTGACTGCAATCAAAAACCAAAGTCTTTCTTTGCGCCACGTTCTTAGTTTTCGAGATAATTCAACGAGTTTGTCAACAAATGGCTTCCCTGGGTCAAACTTTCCTAATTTTGGTTTCGCCCCACAAACTCAAATTTTAATTTGTATTTTTATTAGTGTAGCACAGCTTGACTGCAATCAAAAACCAAAGTCTATTTTCTCGCCACGTTCTTAGTTTTCCAGATTATTCAAAGTGTTTTTCGAGAAATGGCTTCCCCGCGTCAAACTTTGTTAATTTTGGTTTCGCTCCGCAAACTTAAATTTTAATTCATATTTTTGTTAATGTAGCACAACGTGACTGCAATCAAAAACCAAAGTCTTTTTTGAGCCACGTCCTTAGATTTCAAGATAATTTACAGAGTTTGTCAACAAATGGCTTCCCTGAGTCAAACTTTCCTAATTTTGGTGTCGCCCCGCAAACTCACATTTTAATTCATATTTTTATTAATGTTTCACAGCTTGACTGCAATCAAAAACCAAAGTCTTTTTTGCTCCACGTTCTTAGTTTTCAAGATAATTCAACGAGTTTTTCAACAAATGGCTTCCCTGGGTCAAACTTTCCTAATTTTGGTTTCGCTCCGCATACTTAAATTTTCATTAATATTCTTAATAATGTAGCACAACGTGACTGCAATCAAAAACAAAAGTCTTTTTTTGCGCCACGTTCTTAGTTTTCGAGATTATTCAAAGAGTTTTTCCAGAAATGGCTTCCCCGTGTCAAATTTTGTTAATTTTGGTTTCGCCCCGCAAACTCAAATTTTAATTTATATTTTCATTAATGTAGCACAAAGTTACTGCAATCAAAACCAAAGTCTTTTTTCTCGCCACGTTCTTAGTTTTCAAAATTATTCAAAGAGTTTTTCCAGAAATGGTTTCCCCGTGTCAAACTTTGTTAATTTTCGTTTTGCTCCGTAAACTCAAATTTTAATTTATATTTTTATTAATGTAGCACAACGTTACTGCAATCACAAACCAAAGTCTTTCTTCTAGCCACGTTGTTTGTTTTCGAGATAATTCAAAGAGTTTTTCCAGAAATGGCTTCACTGGGTCAAACTTTGTAAATTTTGGTTTCGCTCCGCAATCTCAAGTTTTAATTTATATTTTTATTAATTTAGCACAACGTGACTGCAATCAAAAACAAAAGTCTTTTTTTGCGCCACGTTCTTAGTTTTCGAGATAATTCAAAGAGTTTCTCCAGAAATGGTTTCCCTGTGTCAAACTTTGTTAATTTTGGTTTCGCTCCGCAATCTCAAGTTTTAATTTATATTTTTATTAATTTAGCACAACGTGACTGCAATCAAAAACAAAAGTCTTTTTTCAAGCCACGTTCTTAATTTTCGAGATTATTCAAAGAGTTTTTCGACAAATGGCTTCCATGGGTCAAACTTTCCTAATTTTGGTTTCGCCCCGCAAAATCAAATTTTCATTCATATTTTTATTAATGTAGCACAATGTGACTGCAATCAAGAACAAAAGTCTTTTTTTATTCTCTGTTCTTAGTTTTCAAGATAATTTAAAGAGTTTGTCAACAAATGGCTTCCCTGAGTCAAACTTTCCTAATTTTGGTGTCGCCCCGCAAACTCAAATTTTAATTTATATTCTTATTAATGTAGCACAATGTGACTGCAATCAAAACCCAAAGTCTTTTCTTGAGCCACGTCCTTAGATTTCAAGATAATTTACAGAGTTTGTCAACAAATGTCTTCCCCGTGTCAAACTTTGTTAATTTTGGTTTCGCTCCGCAATCTCAAATTTTAATTTACATTTTTATTAATGTAGCACAAAGTTACTGCAATCAAAAACCAAAGTCTTTTTCTCGCCACGTTCTTAGTTTTCGAGATAATTCAACGAGTTTGTCAACAAATGGCTTCCCTGGGTCTAACTTTCCTAATTTTGCTTTCTCCCCGCAAACTCCAATTTTAATTCATATTTTTATTAATGTAGCACAACGTGTCTGCAATTAAAAACCAAAGACTTTTTTTGCGCCACGTCCTTAGTTTTCGAGATAATTCAAAGAGTTTTTCCAGAAATGGCTTCCCCGTGTGAAACTTTGTTAATTTTAGTTTCGCTCCGAAAACTCAAATTTTAATTTATATTTTATTAATGTAGCACATTCTCACTGCAATAAAAAACCAAAGTCTTTCTTTGCGCCACGTTCTTAGCTTTCGAGATAATTCAACGAGTTTTTCAACAAATGGCTTCCCTGGGTCAAACTTTCCTAATTTTGGTTTCGCCCCACAAACTCAAATTTTAATTATTATTTTTATTAGTGTAGCACAGCTTGACTGCAATCAAAAACCAAAGTCTTTTTTGCTCAACGTTCTTAGTTTTCAAGATAATTCGACGAGTTTGTCAACAAATGGCTTCCCTAGGTCAAACTTTCCTCATTTTGGTTTCGCCCCGCAAACTACAATTTTAATTCATATTTTTATTAATGTAGTACAACATGTCTGCAATTAAAAACCAAAGTCTTTTTTTGCGCTACGTCCTTAGTTTTCCAGATTATTCAAAGAGTTTTTCGAGAAATGGCTTCCCTGCGTCAAACTTTGTTAATTTTGGTTTTGCTCTGCAAACTCAAATTTTAATTTATATTTTATTAATGTAGCACATTCTCACTGCAATAAAAAACCAAAGTCTTTCTTTGCGCCACGTTCTTAGTTTTCTAGATAATTCAACGAGTTTTTCAACAAATGGCTTCCCTGGGTCAAACTTTCCTAATTTTGGTTTCGCCCCACAAACTCAAATTTTAATTTGTATTTTTATTAGTGTAGCACAGCTTGACTGCAATCAAAAACCAAAGTCTATTTTCTCGCCACGTTCTTAGTTTTCCAGATTATTCAAAGTGTTTTTCGAGAAATGGCTTCCCCGCGTCAAACTTTGTTAATTTTGGTTTCGCTCCGCAAACTCAAATTTTAATTCATATTTTTATGAATGTAGCACAATGTGACTGCAATCAAAAACCAAAGTCTTTTTTGAGCCACGTCCTTATATTTCAAGATAATTCAAAGAGTTTTTCCAGAAATGGCTTCCCTGGGTCAAACTTTCCTAATTTTGGTTTCGACCCGCAAAATCAAATTTTCATTTATATTTTTATTAATGTAGCACAATGTGACTGCAATCGAGAACAAAAAGTCTTTTTTTATTCTCTGTTCTTAGTTTTCAAGATAATTTAAAGAGTTTGTCAACAAATGGCTTCCCTGGGTCAAACTTTCCTAATTTTGGTTTCGCTCCGAAAACTCAAATTTTAATTTATATTTTATTAATGTAGCACAATGTGACGGCAATCCAAAACCAAAGTCTTTCTTGCTCTACGTTCTTAGTTTTCAAGATAATTCAACGAGTTTGTCAACAAATGGCTTCCCTGGGTCAAACTTTCCTAATTTTGGTTTCTCCCCGCAAACTCAAATTTTAATTTGTATTTTTATTAGTGTAGCACAGCTTGACTGCAATCAAAGCCAAAGTCTTTTTTCTCGCCACGTTCTTAGTTTTCCAGATTATTCAAAGTGTTTTTCGAGAAATGGCTTCCCCGCGTCAAACTTTGTTAATTTTGGTTTCGCTCCGCAAACTCAAATTTTAATTCATATTTTTATGAATGTAGCACAATGTGACTGCAATCAAAAACCAAAGTCTTTTTTGAGCCACGTCCTTAGATTTCAAGATAATTTACAGAGTTTGTCAACAAATGGCTTCCCTGAGTCAAACTTTCCTAATTTTGGTGTCGCCCCGCAAACTCACATTTTAATTCATATTTTTATTAATGTTGCACAATCTGACTGCAATCAAAAACCAAAGTCTTTTTTGCTCTACGTTCTTAGTTTTCAAGATAATTCAACGAGTTTTTCAACAAATGGCTTCCCTGGGTCAAACTTTCCTAATTTTGGTTTCGCTCCGCATACTTAAATTTTCATTAATATTCTTAATAATGTAGCACAACGTGACTGCAATCAAAAACAAAAGTCTTTTTTCTAGCCACGTTCTTAGTTTTCGAGATAATTCAAAGAGTTTCTCCAGAAATGGTTTCCCCGTGTCAAACTTTGTTAATTTTGGTGTCGCCCCGCAAACTCACATTTTAATTCATATTTTTATTAATGTAGCACAATCTGACTGCAATCAAAAACCAACGTCTTTTTTTGCGCCACGTTCTTAGTTTTCGAGATAATTCAAAGAGTTTTTCAACAAATGGCTTCCCTGGGTCAAACTTTCCTAATTTTGGTTTCGCTCCGCAATCTCAAGTTTTAATTTATATTTTTATTAATGTAGCACAACGTGACTGCAATAAAAAAAAAAAGTCTTTTTTTGCGCCACGTCCTTAGTTTTCGAGATAATTCAAAGAGTTTCTCCAGAAATGGTTTTCCTGTGTCAAACTTTGTTAATTTTGGTTTCGCTCCGCAATCTCAAGTTTTAATTTATATTTTTATTAATTTAGCACAACGTGACTGCAATCAAAAACCAAAGTCTATTTTCTCGCCACGTTCTTAGTTTTCCAGATTATTCAAAGTGTTTTTCGAGAAATGGCTTCCCCGCGTCAAACTTTGTTAATTTTGGTTTCGCTCCGCAAACTCAAATTTTCATTTATATTTTTATTAATGTAGCACAATGTGACTGCAATCAAGAACAAAAGTCTTTTTTTATTCTCTGTTCTTAGTTTTCAAGATAATTTAAAGAGTTTGTCAACAAATGGCTTCCCTGTTTAAAAATTTCCTATTTTTGTTTTCGCCCCGCAAACTCAAATTTTAATTTATATTCTTATTAATGTAGCACAATGTGACTGCAATCAAAACCCAAAGTCTTTTCTTGAGCCACGTCCTTAGATTTCAAGATAATTTACAGAGTTTGTCAACAAATGTCTTCCCCGTGTCAAACTTTGTTAATTTTGGTTTCGCTCCGCAAACTCAAATTTTAATTTATATTTTTATTAATGTAGCATAAAGTTACTACAATCAAAAACCAAAGTCTTTTTTCGCGCCACGTTCTTAGTTTTCAAGATAATTCAACGAGTTTGTCAACAAATGGCTTCCCTGGGTCAAACTTTCCTAATTTTGGTTTCTCCCCGCAAACTCAAATTTTAATTTGTATTTTTATTAGTGTAGCACAGCTTGACTGCAATCAAAAACCAAAGTCTTTTTTCTCGCCACGTTCTTAGTTTTCCAGATTATTCAAAGTGTTTTTCGAGAAATGGCTTCCCCGCGTCAAACTTTGTTAATTTTGGTTTCGCTCCGCAAACTCAAATTTTAATTCTTATTTTTATGAATGTAGCACAATGTGACGGCAATCAAAAACCAAAGTCTTTTTGAGCCACGTCCTTAGATTTCAAGATAATTTACAGAGTATGTAAAAAAATGGCTTCCCTGAGTCAAAATTTCATAATTTTGTTTTCGACCCGCAAACTAAAATTTTAATTCATATTTTTAATAATGTAGCACAATGTGACTGCAATCAAAAACCAAAGTCTTTTTTGCGCCACGTTCTTAGTTTTCAAGATAATTCAACGAGTTTTTCAACAAATGGCTTCCCTGGGTCAAACTTTGTTAATTTTGGTTTCGCTCCGCAATCTAAAGTTTTAATTTATATTTTTATTAATTTAGCACAACGTGACTGCAATCAAAAACCAAAGTCTATTTTCTCGCCACGTTCTTAGTTTTCGAGATAATTCAAAGAGTTTCTCCAGAAATGGTTTCCCTGTGTCAAACTTTGTTAATTTTGGTTTCGCTCCGCAATCTAAAGTTTTAATTTATATTTTTATTAATTTAGCACAACGTGACTGCAATCAAAAACCAAAGTCTTTTTTCTCGCCACGTTCTTAGTTTTCGAGATAATTCAACGAGTTTTTCGACAAATGGCTTCCATGGGTCAAACTTTCCTAATTTTGGTTTCGCCCCGCAAAATCAAATTTTCATTTATATTTTTATTAATGTAGCACAATGTGACTGCAATCAAGAACAAAAGTCTTTTTTTATTCTCTGTTCTTAGTTTTCAAGATAATTTAAAGAGTTTGTCAACAAATGGCTTCCCTGTGTTAAACTTTCCTATTTTTGTTTTCGCCCCGCAAACTCAAATTTTAATTTATATTCTTATTAATGTAGCACAATGTGACTGCAATCAAAACCCAAAGTCTTTTCTTGAGCCACGTCCTTAGATTTCAAGATAATTTACAGAGTTTGTCAACAAATGTCTTCCCCGTGTCAAACTTTGTTAATTTTGGTTTCGCTCCGCAAACTCACATTTTAATTCATATTTTTATTAGTGTAGCACAACGTGACTGCAATCAAAAACCAAAGTATTTTTTCTCGCCACGTTCTTAGTTTTCGAGATAATTCAACGAGTTTGTCAACAAATGGCTTCCCTGGGTCAAACTTTCCTAATTTTGGTTTCGCCCCGCAAACTACAATTTTAATTCATATTTTTATTAATGTAGTACAACGTGTCTGCAATTAAAAACCAAAGTCTTTTTTTGCGCCACGTCCTTAGTTTTCCAGATTATTCAAAGAGTTTTTCGAGAAATGGCTTCCCCGTGTCAAACTTTCCTAATTTTGGTTTCGCCCCGCAAACTCCAATTTTAATTCATATTTTTATTAATGTAGTACAACGTGTCTGCAATTAAAAACCAAAGTCTTTTTTTGCGCCACGTCCTTAGTTTTCCAGATTATTCAAAGAGTTTTTCGAGAAATGGCTTCCCCGCGTCAAACTTTGTTAATTTTAGTTTCGCTCCGAAAACTCAAATTTTAATTTATATTTTATTAATGTAGCACAATGTGACTGCAATCAAAAACCAAAGTCTTTCTTTGCGCCACGTTCTTAGTTTTCGAGATAATTCAACGAGTTTGTCAACAAATGGCTTCCCTGGTTCAAACTTTCCTAATTTTGGTTTCGCCCCACAAACTCAAATTTTAATTTGTATTTTTATTAGTGTAGCACAGCTTGACTGCAATCAAAGCCAAAGTCTTTTTTGCTCCACGTTCTTAGTTTTCAAGATAATTCAACGAGTTTTTCAACAAATGGCTTCCCTGGGTCAAACTTTCCTAATTTTGGTTTCGCCCCGCAAACTCCAATTTTAATTCATATTTTTATTAATGTAGTACAACGTGTCTGCAATTAAAAACCAAAGTCTTTTTTTGCGCCACGTGCTTAGTTTTCGAGATAATTCAAAGAGTTTCTCCAGAAATGGTTTCCCTGCGTCAAACTTTGTTAATTTTGGTTTTGCTCTGCAAACTCAAATTTTAATTTATATTTTATTAATGTAGCACATTCTCACTGCAATAAAAAACCAAATTCTTTCTTTGCGCCACGTTCTTAGTTTTCGAGATAATTCAACGAGTTTGTCAACAAATGGCTTCCCTGGGTCAAACTTTCCTAATTTTGGTTTCGCCCCACAAACTCAAATTTTAATTTGTATTTTTATTAGTGTACCACAGCTTGACTGCAATCAAAAACCAAAGACTATTTTCTCGCCACGTTCTTAGTTTTCCAGATTATTCAAAGTGTTTTTCGAGAAATGGCTTCCCCGCGTCAAACTTTGTTAATTTTGGTTTCGCTCCGCAAACTCAAATTTTAATTCATATTTTTATGAATGTAGCACAATGTGACTGCAATCAAAAACCAAAGACTTTTTTGCGCCACGTTCTTAGTTTTCGAGATAATTCAAAGAGTTTCTCAAGAAATGGCTTCCCTGTGTCAAACTTTCCTAATTTTGGTTTCGCCCCGCAAAATCAAATTTTTATTTATATTCTTATTAATGTAGCACAATGTGATTACAATCAAAAGCCAAAGTCTTTTCTTGAGCCACGTCCTTAGATTTCAAGATAATTCGACGAGTTTTTCAACAAATGGCTTCCCTGGGTCAAACTTTCCTAATTTTGGTTTCGCTCCGCATACTAAAATTTTAATTAATATTTTTAATAATGTAGCACAATGTGACTGCAATCAAAAACCAAAGTCTGTTTTCTCGCCACGTTCTTAGTTTTCGAGATTATTCAAAGAGTTTTTCCAGAAATGGCTTCCCCGTGTCAAACTTTGTTAATTTTGGTTTCGCTCCGCAATCTCAAGTTTTAATTTATATTTTTATTAGTGTAGCACAACGTGACTGCAATCAAAAACCAAAGTCTTTTTTCTCGCCACGTTCTTAGTTTTCGAGATAATTCAACGAGTTTGTCAACAAATGGCTTCCCTGGGTCAAACTTTCCTAATTTTGGTTTCGCCCCGCAAACACCAATTTTAATTAATATTTTTATTAATGTAGAACAATCTGACTGCAATCAAAAACCAAAGTCTTTTTTGCTCTACGTTCTTAGTTTTCAATATAATTCAACGAGTTTTTCAACAAATGGCTTCCCTGGGTCAAACTTTCCTAATTTTGGTGTCGCCCCGCAAACTCACATTTTAATTCATATTTTTATTAATGTAGCACAACGTGAAGGCAATCAAAAACCAAAGTCTTTTTTGCTCCACGTTCTTAGTTTTCAAGATAATTCAACGAGTTTTTCAACAAATGGCTTCCCTGGGTCAAACTTTCCTAATTTTGGTTTCGCTCCGCATACTTAAATTTTCATTAATATTCTTAATAATGTAGCACAACGTGACTGCAATCAAAAACAAAAGTCTTGTTTTGCTCCACGTTCTTTGTTTTCGAGATAATTCACAGAGTTTTTCCAGAAATGGCTTCCCCGTGTCAAACTTTGTTAATTTTGGTTTCGCTCCGCAATCTCAAGTTTTAATTTATATTTTTATTAGTGTAGCACAACGTGACTGCAATCAAAAACCAAAGTCTTTTTTCTCGCCACGTTCTTAGTTTTCGAGATAATTCAACGAGTTTGTCAACAAATGGCTTCCCTGTGTCAAACTTTCCTAATTTTGGTTTCGCCCCACAAACTCAAATTTTAATTTGTATTTTTATTAATGTAGCACAATCTGACTGCAATCAAAAACCAAAGTCTTTTTTGCTCCACGTTCTTAGTTTTCAAGATAATTCAACGAGTTTTTCAACAAATGGCTTCCCTGGGTCAAACTTTCCTAATTTTGGTTTCGCTCCGCATACTTAAATTTTCATTAATATTCTTAATAATGTAGCACAACGTGACTGCAATCAAAAACCAAAGTCTTTTTTCTAGCCACGTTCTTTGTTTTCGAGATTATTCAAAGAGTTTTTCCAGAAATGGCTTCCCCGTGTCAAACTTTGCAAATTTTGGTTTCGCTCCGCTCTCTCAAGGTATAATTTATAGTTTTATTAATGTAGCACAAAGTTACTGCAATCAAAACCAAAGTCTTTTTTCTCGCCACGTTCTTAGCTTTCGAGATAATTCAACGAGTTTTTCAACAAATGGCTTCCCTGGGTCAAACTTTCCTAATTTTGGTGTCGCCCCGCAAACTCACATTTTAATTCATATTTTTATTAGTGTAGCACAACGTGACTGCAATCAAAAACCAAAGTATTTTTTCTCGCCACGTTCTTAGTTTTCGAGATAATTCAACGAGTTTGTCAACAAATGGCTTCCCTGGGTCAAACTTTCCTAATTTTGGTTTCGCCCCGCAAACTCAAATTTTAATTTATATTTTATTAATGTAGCACAATCTGACTGCAATCAAAAACCAAAGTCTTTTTTCTCGCCACGTTCTTAGTTTTCGAGATTATTCAAAGAGTTTTTCCAGAAATGGCTTCCCCGTGTCAAACTTTGTTAATTTTGGTTTCGCTCCGCAAACTCAAATTTTAATTCTTATTTTTATGAATGTAGCACAATGTGACGGCAATCAAAAACCAAAGTCTTTTTGAGCCACGTCCTTAGATTTCAAGATAATTTACAGAGTTTGTCAACAAATGGCTTCCCTGAGTCAAACTTTCCTAATTTTGTTTTCGCCCCGCAAACTAAAATTTTAATTCATATTTTTATTAATGTAGTACAACGTGTCTGCAATTAAAAACCAAAGTCTTTTTTTGCGCCACGTCCTTAGTTTTCCAGATTATTCAAAGAGTTTTTCGAGAAATGGCTTCCCCGCGTCAAACTTTGTTAATTTTGGTTTCGTTCCGCAAACTGAAATTTTAATTAATATTTTTATTAATGTGGCACAACGTGACGGCAATCAAAAACCAAAGTCTTTTTTTGCGCAACGGTCTTAGTTTTCGAGATAATTCAAAGAATTTTTCCAGAAATGGCTTCCCTGGGTCAAACTTTCCTAATTTTGTTATCGCTCCGCATACTTAAATTTTCATTAATATTCTTAATAATATAGCACAACGTGACTGCAATCAAAAACAAAAGTCTTTTTTTGCGCCACGTTCTTAGTTTTCGAGATAATTCAAAGAGTTTCTCCAGAAATGGCTTACGTGGGTCAAACTTTGTTAATTTTGATTTCGCTCCGCAATCTCAAGTTTTAATTTATATTTTTATTAGTGTAGCACAACGTGACTGCAATCAAACACCAAAGTCTTTTTTGCGCCACGTTCTTAGTTTTCGAGATAATTCAAAGAGTTTTTCCAGAAATGGCTTCCCTGGGTCAAACTTTACTAATTTTGGTTTCGCCCCGCAAACTAAAATTTTGAATAATATTTTTATTAATGTAGCACAACGTGACTGCAATCAAAAACCAAAGTCTTTTTTGAGCCACGTCCTTAGTTTTCGAGATTATTCAAAGAGTTTTTCCAGAAATGGCTTCCCCGCGTGAAACTTTGTTAATTTTCGTTTTGCTCCGTAAACTCAAATTTTAGTTTATATTTTTATTAATGTAGCACAACCTGACTGCAATCACAAACCAAAGTCCTTTTTTATTTCCTTTTCTTAGTTTCCAAGATAATTTAAAGAGTTTGTCAACAAATGACTTCCCTGGGTCAAACTTTCCTAATTTTGGTTTCGCCCCGCAAACTAAAATTTTAATTAATATTTTTATTAATGTAGCACAAATTGACTGCAATCACAAACAAAAGTCTTTTTTCTAGCCACGTTCTTAGTTTTCGAGATTATTCAAAGAGTTTTTCCAGAAATGGCTTCCCCGCGTCAAACTTTGTTAATTTTGGTTTCGCTCCGCAAACTCAAATTTTAATTCTTATTTTTATGAATGTAGCACAATGTGACTACAATCAAAAACCAAAGTCTTTTTGAGCCACGTCCTTATATTTCAAGATAATTTACAGAGTTTGTCAACAAATGGCTTCCCTGAGTCAAACTTTCCTAATTTTGTTTTCGCCCCGCAAACTAAAATTTTAATTCATATTTTTAATAATATAGCACAATGTGACTGCAATCAAAAACCAAAGACTTTCTTTGCGCCACGTTCTTAGTTTTCGAGATAATTCAACGAGTTTTTCAACAAATGGCTTCCCTGGGTCAAACTTTCCTAATTTTGGTTTCGCTCCGCATACTTAAATTTTCATTAATATTCTTAATAATGTAGCACAACGTGACTGCAATCAAAAACAAAAGTCTTTTTTCTAGCCACGTTCTTAGTTTTCGAGATAATTCACAGAGTTTGTCAACAAATGGCTTCCCAGGGTCAAACTTTCCTAATTTTGTTTTCGCCCCGCAAACTAAAATTTTGATTAATATTTTTATTAATTTAGCACAACGTGACTGCAATCAAAAACAAAAGTCTTTTTTCTAGCCACGTTCTTAGTTTTCCAGATTATTCAAAGAGTTTTTCGAGAAATGGCTTCCCCGCGTCAAACTTTGTTAATTTTGGTTTCGCTCCGCAAACTCAAATTTTAATTCTTATTTTTATGAATGTAGCACAATGTGACTGCAATCAAAAACCAAAGTCTTTTTTGAGCCACGTCCTTAGATTTCAAGATAATTAACCGAGTTTGTCTACATCTGGCTTCCCTGAGTCAAACTTTCCTAATTTTGTTTTCGCCCCGCAAACTCAAATTTTAATTCATATTTTTAATAATGTAGCACAATGTGACTGCAATCAAAAACCAAAGTCTTTTTTGCGCCACGTTCTTAGTTTTCAAGATAATTCAACGAGTTTTTCAACAAATGGCTTCCCTGGGTCAAACTTTCCTAATTTTGGTTTCGCTCCGCATACTTAAATTTTCATTAATATTCTTAATAATGTAGCACAACGTGACTGCAATCAAAAACAAAAGTCTTTTTTCTAGCCACGTTCTTAGTTTCCGAGATAATTTAATGAGTTTGTCAACAAATGGCTTCCCTGAGTCAAACTTTCCTAATTTTGGTTTCGCCCCGCAAAATAAAATTTTGATTAATATTTTTATTAATGTAGCATAACGTGACTGCAATCACAAACAAAAGTCTTTTTTCTAGCCACGTTCTTAGTTTTCGAGATAATTCAAAGAATTTTTCCAGAAATGGCTTCCCTGAGTCAAACTTTCCTAATTTTGTTTTCGCCCCGCAAACTAAAATTTTAATTCATATTTTTAATAATGTAGCACAATGTGACTGCAATCAAAAACCAAAGTCTGTTTTCTCGCCACGTTCTTAGTTTTCCAGATTATTCAAAGTGTTTTTCGAGAAATGGCTTCCCCGCGTCAAACTTTGTTAATTTTCGTTTTGCTCCGTAATCTCAAATTTTAATTTATATTTTTATTAATGTAGCACAACCTGACTGCAATCACAAACCAAAGTCCTTTTTTATTTCCTTTTCTTAGTTTCCAAGATAATTTAAAGAGTTTGTCAACAAATGACTTCCCTGGGTCAAACGTTCCTAATTTTGGTTTCGCCCCGCAAACTAAAATTTTGATTAATATTTTTATTAATGTAGCACAACGTGACTGCAATCAGAAACAAAAGTCTTTTTTCTCGCCACGTTCTTAGTTTTCGAGATAATTCAACGAGTTTTTCCAGAAATGGCTTCCCCGTGTCAAACTTTGTTAATTTTGGTTTCCTGCGCAAACTCAAATTTTAATTAATATTTTTATTAATGTGGCACAACGTGACGGCAATCAAAAACCAAAGTCTTTTTTTGCGCCACGTTCTTAGTTTTCGAGATTATTCAAAGAGTTTTTCCAGAAATGGCTTCCCCGCGTGAAACTTTGTTAATTTTCGTTTTGCTCCGTAAACTCAAATTTTAATTTATATTTTTATTAATGTAGCACAACCTGACTGCAATCACAAACCAAAGTCCGTTTTTATTTCCTTTTCTTAGTTTCCAAGATAATTTAAAGAGTTTGTCAACAAATGACATCCCTGGGTCAAACGTTCCTAATTTTGGTTTCGCCCCGCAAACTAAAATTTTGATTAATATTTTTATTAATGTAGCACAACGTGACTGCAATCAGAAACAAAAGTCTTTTTTCTAGCCAAGTTCTTAGTTTTCGAGATTATTCAAAGAGTTTTTCCAGAAATGGCTTCCCCGTGTCAAACTTTGTTAATTTTGGTTTCCTGCGCAAACTCAAATTTTAATTAATATTTTTATTAATGTGGCACAACGTGACGGCAATCAAAAACCAAAGTCTTTTTTTGCGCCACGTTCTTAGTTTTCGAGATTATTCAAAGAGTTTTTCCAGAAATGGCTTCCCCGCGTGAAACTTTGTTAATTTTCGTTTTGCTCCGTAAACTCAAATTTTAATTTATATTTTTATTAATGTAGCACAACCTGACTGCAATCACAAACCAAAGTCCTTTTTTATTTCCCTTTCTTAGTTTCCAAGATAATTTAAAGAGTTTGTCAACAAATGACTTCCCTGGGTCAAACTTTCCTAATTTTGGTTTCGCCCCGCAAACTAAAATTTTGATTAATATTTTTATTAATGTAGCATAACGTGACTGCAATCACAAACAAAAGTCTTTTTTCTAGCCACGTTCTTAGTTTTCGAGATTATTCAAAGAGTTTTTCCAGAAATGGCTTCCCCGCGTCAAACTTTGTTAATTTTGGTTTCGCTCCGCAAACTCAAATTTTAATTCTTATTTTTATGAATGTAGCACAATGTGACGGCAATCAAAAACCAAAGTCTTTTTGAGCCACGTCCTTAGATTTCAAGATAATTTACAGAGTTTGTCTACAAATGGCTTCCCTGAGTCAAACTTTCCTAATTTTGTTTTCGCCCCGCAAACTAAAATTCTAATTTATATTTTTATTAATGTAGCAGAACGTGACTGCAATCAAAAGAAAAGTCTTTTTTCTAGCCACGTTCTTAGTTTTCGAGATTATTCAAAGAGTTTTTCCAGAAATGGTTTCCCCGTGTCAAATTTTGTTAACTTTGGTTTCCTGCGCAAACTCAAATTTTAATTAATATTTTTATTAATGTGGCACAACGTGACGGCAATCAAAAACCAAAGTCTTTTTTTGCGCCACGTTCTTAGTTTTCGAGATTATTCAAAGAGTTTTTCCAGAAATGGCTTCCCCGCGTGAAACTTTGTTAATTTTCGTTTTGCTCCGTAAACTCAAATTTTAATTTATATTTTTATTAATGTAGCACAACCTGACTGCAATCACAAACCAAAGTCCTTTTTTATTTCCTTTTCTTAGTTTCCAAGATAATTTAAAGAGTTTGTCAACAAATGACTTCCCTGGGTCAAACGTTCCTAATTCTGGTTTCGCCCCGCAAACTAAAATTTTGATTAATATTTTTATTAATGTAGCACAACGTGACTGCAATCAAAAACAAAAGTCTTTTTTCTAGCCACGTTCTTAGTTTTCGAGATTATTCAAAGAGTTTTTCCAGAAATGGCTTCCCCGCGTCAAACTTTGTTAATTTTGGTTTCTCTCCGCAAACTCAAATTTTAATTCTTATTTTTATGAATGTAGCACAATGTGACTACAATCAAAAACCAAAGTCTTTTTGAGCCACGTCCTTAGATTTCAAGATAATTTACAGAGTTTGTCTACAAATGGCTTCCCTGTGTCAAACTTTAATAATTTTGTTTTCGCCCAGCAAACTAAAATTTTGAATAATATTTTTATTAATGTAGCACAACGTGACTGCAATCAGAAACAAAAGTCTTTTTTCTAGCCACGTTCTTAGTTTTCGAGATTATTCAAAGAGTTTTTCCAGAAATGGCTTCCCCGTGTCAAACTTTGTTAATTTTGGTTTCCTGCGCAAACTCAAATTTTAATTAATATTTTTATTAATGTGGCACAACGTGACGGCAATCAAAAACCAAAGTCTTTTTTCGCGCCACGTTCTTAGTTTTCTAGATTGTTCAAAGAGTTTTTCAAGAAATGGCTTCCCCGCGTGAAACTTTGTTAATTTTCGTTTTGCTCCGTAAACTCAAATTTTAATTTATATTTTTATTAATGTAGCACAACCTGACTGCAATCACAAACCAAAGTCCTTTTTTATTTCCTTTTCTTAGTTTCCAAGATAATTTAAAGAGTTTGTCAACAAATGACTTCCCTGGGTCAAACGTTCCTAATTTTGGTTTCGCCCCGCAAACTAAAATTTTGATTAATATTTTTATTAATGTAGCACAACGTGACTGCAATCAGAAACAAAAGTCTTTTTTCTAGCCAAGTTCTTAGTTTTCGAGATTATTCAAAGAGTTTTTCCAGAAATGGCTTCCCCGTGTCAAACTTTGTTAATTTTGGTTTCCTGCGCAAACTCAAATTTTAATTAATATTTTTATTAATGTGGCACAACGTGACGGCAATCAAAAACCAAAGTCTTTTTTCGCGCCACGTTCTTAGTTTTCGAGATTATTCAAAGAGTTTTTCCAGAAAAGGCTTCCCCGCGTGAAACTTTGTTAATTTTCGTTTTGCTCCGTAAACTCAAATTTTAATTTATATTTTTATTAATGTAGCACAACCTGACTGCAATCACAAACCAAAGTCCTTTTTTATTTCCTTTTCTTAGTTTCCAAGATAATTTAAAGAGTTTGTCAACAAATGACTTCCCTGGGTCAAACGTTCCTAATTCTGGTTTCGCCCCGCAAACTAAAATTTTGATTAATATTTTTAATAAAGTAGCACAACGTGACTGCAATCAAAAACAAAAGTCTTTTTTCTAGCCACGTTCTTAGTTTTCGAGATTATTCAAAGAGTTTTTCCAGAAATGGCTTCCCCGCGTCAAACTTTGTTAATTTTGGTTTCTCTCCGCAAACTAAAATTTTAATTCTTATTTTTATGAATGTAGCACAATGTGACTACAATCAAAAACCAAAGTCTTTTTGAGCCACGTCCTTAGATTTCAAGATAATTTACAGAGTTTGTCTACAAATGGCTTCCCTGAGTCAAACTTTCCTAATTTTGTTTTCGCCCCGCAAACTAAAATTTTGATTAATATTTTTATTAATGTAGCACAACGTGACTGCAATCAGAAACAAAAGTCTTTTTTCTAGCCACGTTCTTAGTTTTCGAGATTATTCAAAGAGTTTTTCCAGAAATGGCTTCCCCGTGTCAAACTTTGTTAATTTTGGTTTCCTGCGCAGACTCAAATTTTAATTAATATTTTTATTAATGTGGCACAACGTGACGGCAATCAAAAACCAAAGTCTTTTTTTGCGCCACGTTCTTAGTTTTCGAGATTATTCAAAGAGTTTTTCCAGAAATGGCTTCCCCGCATGAAACTTTGTTAATTTTCGTTTTGCTCCGTAAACTCAAATTTTAATTTATATTTTTATTAATGTAGCACAACCTGACTGCAATCACAAACCAAAGTCCTTTTTTAATTCCTTTTCTTAGTTTCCAAGATAATTTAAAGAGTTTGTCAACAAATGACTTCCCTGGGTCAAACGTTCCTAATTTTGGTTTCGCCCCGCAAACTAAAATTTTGATTAATATTTTTATTAATGTAGCACAACGTGACTGCAATCAGAAACAAAAGTCTTTTTTCTAGCCAAGTTCTTAGTTTTCGAGATTATTCAAAGAGTTTTTCCAGAAATGGCTTCCCCGTGTCAAACTTTGTTAATTTTGGTTTCCTGCGCAAACTCAAATTTTAATTAATATTTTTATTAATGTGGCACAACGTGACGGCAATCAAAAACCAAAATCTTTTTTTGCGCCACGTTCTTAGTTTTCGAGATTATTCAAAGAGTTTTTCCAGAAATGGCTTCCCCGCGTGAAACTTTGTTAATTTTCGTTTTGCTCCGTAAACTCAAATTTTAATTTATATTTTTATTAATGTAGCACAACCTGACTGCAATCACAAACCAAAGTCCTTTTTTATTTCCTTTTCTTAGTTTCCAAGATAATTTAAAGAGTTTGTCAACAAATGACTTCCCTGGGTCAAACTTTCCTAATTTTGGTTTCGCCCTGCAAACTAAAATTTTGATTAATATTTTTATTAATGTAGCATAAGGTGACTGCAATCAAAAACAAAAGTCTTTTTTCTAGCCACGTTCTTAGTTTTCGAGATTATTCAAAGAGTTTTTCCAGAAATGGCTTCCCCGCGTCAAACTTTGTTAATTTTGGTTTCTCTCCGCAAACTAAAATTTTAATTCTTATTTTTATGAATGTAGCACAATGTGACTGCAATCAAAAACCAAAGTCTTTTTGAGTCACGTCCTTAGATTTCAAGATAATTTACAGAGTTTGTCTACAAATGGCTTCCCTGCGTCAAACTTTCCTAATTTTGTTTTCGCCCCGCAAACTCAAATTTTAATTAATATTTTTATTAATGTGGCACAAAGTGACAGCAATCAAAAACCAAAGTCTTTTTTTGCGCCACGTTCTTTTTTTTTCGAGATAATTCAAAGAATTTTTCCAGAAATGGCTTCCCTGTGTCAAACTTTGTTAATGTTCGTTTCGCTCCGCAAACTCAAATTTTAATTCATATTTTTATGAATGTAGCACAATGTGACTGCAATAAAAAACCAAAGTCTTCTTTTGCGCCACGTTCTTAGTTTTCGAGATAATTCAAAGAGTTTCCCCAGAAAAGGTTTCCCTGTGTCAAACTTTGTTAATTTTCGTTTTGCTCTGCAAACACAAATTTTAATTTATATTTTTATTAATGTAGCATAAAGTTACTGCAATTAAAACCAAAGTCTTTTTTCTCGCCACGTTCTTAGTTTTCGAAATTATTCAAAGAGTTTTTCCCGAAATGGTTTCCCCGCGTGAAACTTTGTTAATTTTCGTTTTGCTCCGTAAACTCAAATTTTAATTTATATTTTTATTAATGTAGCACAACCTGACTGCAATCACAAACCAAAGTCCTTTTTTATTTCCTTTTCTTAGTTTCCAAGATAATTTAAAGAGTTTGTCAACAAATGACTTCCCTGGGTCAAACGTTCCTAATTTTGGTTTCGCCCCGCAAACTAAAATTTTGATTAATATTTTTATTAATGTAGCACAACGTGACTGCAATCAGAAACAAAAGTCTTTTTTCTAGCCACGTTCTTAGTTTTCGAGATTATTCAAAGAGTTTTTCCAGAAATGGCTTCCCCGTGTCAAACTTTGTTAATTTTGGTTTCCTGCGCAAACTCAAATTTTAATTAATATTTTTATTAATGTGGCACAACGTGACGGCAATCAAAAACCAAAGTCTTTTTTTGCGCCACGTTCTTAGTTTTCGAGATTATTCAAAGAGTTTTTCCAGAAATGGCTTCCCCGCGTGAAACTTTGTTAATTTTCGTTTTGCTCCGTAAACTCAAATTTTAATTTATATTTTTATTAATGTAGCACAACCTGACTGCACTCACAAACCAAAGTCTTTTTTTATTTCCTTTTCTTAGTTTCTAAGATAATTTAAAGAGTTTGTCAACAAATGACTTCCCTGGGTCAAACTTTCCTCATTTTGGTTTCGCCCCGCAAACTAAAATTTTGATTAATATTTTTATTAATGTAGCATAACGTGACTGCAATCACAAACAAAAGTCTTTTTTCTAGCCACGTTCTTAGTTTTCGAGATTATTCAAAGAGTTTTTCCAGAAATGGCTTCCCCGCGTCAAACTTTGTTAATTTTGGTTTCTCTCCGCAAACTAAAATTTTAATTCTTATTTTTATGAATGTAGCACAATGTGACCACAATCAAAAACCAAAGTCTTTTTGAGCCACGTCCTTAGATTTCAAGATAATTTACAGAGTTTGTCTACAAATGGCTTCCCTGAGTCAAACTTTCCTAATTTTGTTTTCGCCCCGCAAACTCAAATTTTAATTCATATTTTTAATAGTGTAGCACAATGTGACGGCAATCAAAAACCAAAGTCTTTTTTGCGCCACGTTCTTAGTTTTCAAGATAATTCAACGAGTTTTTCAACAAATGGCTTCCCTGGGTCAAACTTTCCTAATTTTGGTTTCGCTCCGCATACTTAAATTTTCATTAATATTCTTAATAATGTAGCACAACGTGACTGCAATCAAAAACAAAAAGTCTTTTTTCTAGCCACGTTCTTAGTTTTCGAGATTATTCAAAGAGTTTTTCCCGAAATGGTTTCCCCGCGTGAAACTTTGTTAATTTTCGTTTTGCTCCGTAAACTCAAATTTTAATTTATATTTTTATTAATGTAGCACAACCTGACTGCAATCACAAACCAAAGTCCTTTTTTATTTCCTTTTCTTAGTTTTCAAGATAATTCAACGAGTTTTTCAACAAATGGCTTCCCTGGGTCAAACTTTACTAATTTTGGTTTCGCCCCGCAAACTAAAATTTTGATTAATATTTTTGTTAATGTAGCACAACGTGACTGCAATCAAAAACCAAAGTCTTTTTTGAGCCACGTTCTTAGTTTTCGAGATTATTCAAAGAGTTTTTCCAGAAATGGCTTCCCCGTGTCAAACTTTGTTAATTTTGGTTTCCTGCGCAAACTCAAATTTTAATTAATATTTTTATTAATGTGGCACAACGTGACGGCAATCAAAAATCAAAGTCTTTTTTTGCGCCACGTTCTTAGTTTTCGAGATTATTCAAAGAGTTTTTCCAGAAATGGCTTCCCCGCGTGAAACTTTGTTAATTTTCGTTTTGCTCCGTAAACTCAAATTTTAATTTATATTTTTATTAATGTAGCACAACCTGACTGCA
Organism: Diplolepis rosae; assembly: GCA_030998225.1. Classification (NCBI taxonomy): domain Eukaryota; kingdom Metazoa; phylum Arthropoda; class Insecta; order Hymenoptera; family Diplolepididae; genus Diplolepis; species Diplolepis rosae. The sequence goes on from JAPYXD010000679.1 coordinate 1,603,151, forward strand.
ATCACAAACCAAAGTCCTTTTTTATTTCCTTTTCTTAGTTTCCAAGATAATTTAAAGAGTTTGTCAACAAATGACTTCCCTGGGTCAAACGTTCCTAATTTTTGGTTTCGCCCCGCAAACTAAAATTTTGATTAATATTTTTATTAATGTAGCATAACGTGACTGCAATCAGAAACAAAAGTCTTTTTTCTAGCCAAGTTCTTAGTTTTCGAGATTATTCAAAGAGTTTTTCCAGAAATGGCTTCCCCGCGTGAAACTTTGTTAATTTTCGTTTTGCTCCGTAAACTCAAATTTTAATTTATATTTTTATTAATGTAGCACAACCTGACTGCAATCACAAACCAAAGTCCTTTTTTATTTCCTTTTCTTAGTTTCCAAGATAATTTAAAGAGTTTGTCAACAAATGACTTCCCTGGGTCAAACTTTCCTCATTTTGGTTTCGCCCCGCAAACTAAAATTTTGATTAATATTTTTATTAATGTAGCATAACGTGACTGCAATCACAAACAAAAGTCTTTTTTCTAGCCACGTTCTTTGTTTTCGAGATTATTCAAAGAGTTTTTCCAGAAATGGCTTCCCCGCGTCAAACTTTGTTAATTTTGTTTTCGCTCCGCAAACTTAAATTTTAATTCTTATTTTAATGAATGTAGCACAATGTGACTACAATCAAAAACCAAAGTCTTTTTGAGCCACGTCCTTAGATTTCAAGATAATTTACAGAGTTTGTCAACAAATGGCTTCCCTGAGTCAAACTTTCCTAATTTTGTTTTCGCCCCGCAAACTCAAATTTTAATTCATATTTTTAATAATGTAGCACAATGTGACTGCAATGAAAAACCAAAGTCTTTTTTGCGCCACGTTCTTAGTTTTCGAGATAATTCAACGAGTTTGTCAACAAATGGCTTCCCTGGGTCAAACTTTCCTAATTTTGGTTTCGCTCCGCATACTTAAATTTTCATTAATATTCTTAATAATGTAGCACAACGTGACTGCAATCAAAAACAAAAGTCTTTTTTCTAGCCACGTTCTTAGTTTTCGAGATTATTCAAAGAGTTTTTCCCGAAATGGTTTCCCCGCGTGAAACTTTGTTAATTTTCGTTTTGCTCCGTAAACTCAAATTTTAATTTATATTTTTATTAATGTAGCACAACCTGACTGCAATCACAAACCAAAGTCCTTTTTTATTTCCTTTTCTTAGTTTCCAAGATAATTTAAAGAGTTTGTCAACAAATGACTTCCCTGGGTCAAACTTTACTAATTTTGGTTTCGCCCCGCAAACTAAAATTTTGAATAATATTTTTATTAATGTAGCACAACGTGACTGCAATCAGAAACAAAAGTCTTTTTTCTAGCCACGTTCTTAGTTTTCGAGATTATTCAAAGAGTTTTTCCAGAAATGGCTTCCCCGTGTCAAACTTTGTTAATTTTGGTTTCCTGCGCAAACTCAAATTTTAATTAATATTTTTATTAATGTGGCACAACGTGACGGCAATCAAAAATCAAAGTCTTTTTTTGCGCCACGTTCTTAGTTTTCGAGATTATTCAAAGAGTTTTTCCAGAAATGGCTTCCCCGCGTGAAACTTTGTTAATTTTCGTTTTGCTCCGTAAACTCAAATTTTAATTTATATTTTTATTAATGTAGCACAACCTGACTGCAATCACAAACCAAAGTCCTTTTTTATTTCCTTTTCTTAGTTTCCAAGATAATTTAAAGAGTTTGTCAACAAATGACTTCCCTGGGTCAAACGTTCCTAATTTTGGTTTCGCCCCGCAAACTAAAATTTTGATTAATATTTTTATTAATGTAGCATAACGTGACTGCAATCAGAAACAAAAGTCTTTTTTCTAGCCAAGTTCTTAGTTTTCGAGATTATTCAAAGAGTTTTTCCAGAAATGGCTTCCCCGCGTGAAACTTTGTTAATTTTCGTTTTGCTCCGTAAACTCAAATTTTAATTTATATTTTTATTAATGTAGCACAACCTGACTGCAATCACAAACCAAAGTCCTTTTTTATTTCCTTTTCTTAGTTTCCAAGATAATTTAAAGAGTTTGTCAACAAATGACTTCCCTGGGTCAAACTTTCCTCATTTTGGTTTCGCCCCGCAAACTAAAATTTTGATTAATATTTTTATTAATGTAGCATAACGTGACTGCAATCACAAACAAAAGTCTTTTTTCTAGCCACGTTCTTTGTTTTCGAGATTATTCAAAGAGTTTTTCCAGAAATGGCTTCCCCGCGTCAAACTTTGTTAATTTTGTTTTCGCTCCGCAAACTTAAATTTTAATTCTTATTTTAATGAATGTAGCACAATGTGACTACAATCAAAAACCAAAGTCTTTTTGAGCCACGTCCTTAGATTTCAAGATAATTTACAGAGTTTGTCAACAAATGGCTTCCCTGAGTCAAACTTTCCTAATTTTGTTTTCGCCCCGCAAACTCAAATTTTAATTCATATTTTTAATAATGTAGCACAATGTGACTGCAATCAAAAACCAAAGTTTTCTTTTGCGCCACGTTCTTAGTTTTCAAAATAATTCAAAGAGTTTTCAACAAATGGCTTCCCTGGGTCAAACTTTCCTAATTTTGGTTTCGCTCCGCATACTTAAATTTTCATTAATATTCTTAATAATGTAGCACAACGTGACTGCAATCAGAAACAAAAGTCTTTTTTCTAGCCACGTTCTTAGTTTTCGAGATTATTCAAAGAGTTTTTCCCGAAATGGTTTCCCCGCGTGAAACTTTGTTAATTTTCGTTTTGCTCCGTAAACTCAAATTTTAATTTATATTTTTATTAATGTAGCACAACCTGACTGCAATCACAAACCAAAGTCCTTTTTTATTTCCTTTTCTTAGTTTCCAAGATAATTTAAAAAGTTTGTCAACAAATGACTTCCCTGGGTCAAACGTTCCTAATTTTGGTTTCGCCCCGCAAACTAAAATTTTGATTAATATTTTTATTAATGTAGCACAACGTGACTGCAATCAGAAACAAAAGTCTTTTTTCTAGCCACGTTCTTAGTTTTCGAGATTATTCAAAGAGTTTTTCCAGAAATGGCTTCCCCGTGTCAAACTTTGTTAATTTTGGTTTCCTGCGCAAACTCAAATTTTAATTAATATTTTTATTAATGTGGCACAACGTGACGGCAATCAAAAACCAAAGTCTTTTTTGCGCCACGTTCTTAGTTTTCGAGATTATTCAAAGAGTTTTTCCAGAAATGGCTTCCCCGCGTGAAACTTTGTTAATTTTCGTTTTGCTCCGTAAACTCAAATTTTAATTTATATTTTTATTAATGTAGCACAACCTGACTGCAATCACAAACCAAAGTCCTTTTTTATTTCCTTTTCTTAGTTTCCAAGATAATTTAAAGAGTTTGTCAACAAATGACTTCCCTGGGTCAAACTTTCCTAATTTTGGTTTCGCCCCGCAAACTAAAATTTTGATTAATATTTTTATTAATGTAGCATAACGTGACTGCAATCACAAACAAAAGTCTTTTTTCTAGCCACGTTCTTAGTTTTCCAGATTATTCAAAGAGTTTTTCTAGAAATGGCTTCCCAGCGTCAAACTTTGTTAATTTTGGTTTCGCTCCGCAAACTCAAATTTTCATTATTATTGTTATTAATGTAGCACAATGTGACTACAATCAAAAACCAAAGTCTTTTTGAGCCACGTCCTTAGATTTGAAGATAATTTACAGAGTTTGTCTACAAATGGCTTCCCTGAGTCAAACTTTCCTAATTTTGTTTTCGCCCCGCAAACTCAAATTTTTAATTCATATTTTTAATATTGTAGCACAACGTGAATGCAATAAAAAACCAAAGTCTTTTTTGCGCCACGTTCTTAGTTTTCAAGATAATTCAACGAGTTTTTCAACAAATGGCTTCCCTGGGTCAAACTTTCCTAATTTTGGTTTCGCTCCGCATACTTAAATTTTCATTAATATTCTTAATAATGTAGCACAACGTCACTGCAATCAAAAACAAAAGTCTTTTTTCTAGCCACGTTCTTAGTTTTCGAGATTATTCAAAGAGTTTTTCCCGAAATGGTTTCCCCGCGTGAAACTTTGTTAATTTTCGTTTTGCTCCGTAAACTCAAATTTCAATTTATATTTTTATTAATGTAGCACAACCTGACTGCAATCACAAACCAAAGTCCTTTTTTATTTCCTTTTCTTAGTTTCCAAGATAATTTAAAGAGTTTGTCAACAAATGACTTCCCTGGGTCAAACGTTCCTAATTTTGGTTTCGCCCCGCAAACTAAAATTTTGATTAATATTTTTATTAATGTAGCACAACGTGACTGCAATCAGAAACAAAAGTCTTTTTTCTAGCCACGTTCTTAGTTTTCGAGATTATTCAAAGAGTTTTTCCAGAAATGGCTTCCCCGTGTCAAACTTTGTTAATTTTGGTTTCGCTCCGCAGATTTAAATTTTCATTAATATTCTTAATAATGTAGCACAACGTCACTGCAATCAAAAACAAAAGTCTTTTTTGCGCCACGTTCTTAGTTTTCGAGATAATTTACAGAGTTTGTCAACAAATGGCTTCCCTGAGTCAAACTTTCCTAATTTTGTTTTCGCCCCGCAAACTAAAATTTTAATTCATATTTTTAATAATGTAGCACAATGTGACTGCAATCAAAAACCAAAGTCTTTTTTGCGCCACGTTCTTAGTTTTCAAGATAATTCAACGAGTTTTTCAACAAATGGCTTCCCTGGGTCAAACTTTCCTAATTTTGGTTTCGCTCCGCATACTTAAATTTTCATTAATATTCTTGATAATGTAGCACAACGTGACTGCAATCAAAAACAAAAGTCTTTTTTTGCGCCACGTTCTTAGTTTTCGAGATTATTCAAAGAGTTTTTCCCGAAATGGTTTCCCCGCGTGAAACTTTGTTAATTTTCGTTTTGCTCCGTAAACTCAAATTTCAATTTATATTTTTATTAATGTAGCACAACCTGACTGCAATCACAAACCAAAGTCCTTTTTTATTTCCTTTTCTTAGTTTCCAAGATAATTTAAAGAGTTTGTCAACAAATGACTTCCCTGGGTCAAACGTTCCTAATTTTGGTTTCGCCCCGCAAACTAAAATTTTGATTAATATTTTTATTAATGTAGCACAACGTGACTGCAATCAGAAACAAAAGTCTTTTTTCTAGCCACGTTCTTAGTTTTCGAGATTATTCAAAGAGTTTTTCCAGAAATGGCTTCCCCGTGTCAAACTTTGTTAATTTTGGTTTCCTGCGCAAACTCAAATTTTAATTAATATTTTTATTAATGTGGCACAACGTGACGGCAATCAAAAACCAAAGTCATTTTTTGCGCCACGTTCTTAGTTTTCGAGATTATTCAAAGAGTTTTTCCAGAAATGGCTTCCCCGCGTGAAACTTTGTTAATTTTCGTTTTGCTCCGTAAACTCAAATTTTAATTTATATTTTTATTAATGTAGCACAACCTGACTGCAATCACAAACCAAAGTCCTTTTTTATTTCCTTTTCTTAGTTTCCAAGATAATTTAAAGAGTTTGTCAACAAATGACTTCCCTGGGTCAAACGTTCATAATTTTGGTTTCGCCCCGCAAACTAAAATTTTGATTAATATTTTTATTAATGTAGCACAACGTGACTGCAATCAGAAACAAAAGTCTTTTTTCTAGCCACGTTCTTAGTTTTCGAGATTATTCAAAGAGTTTTTCCAGAAATGGCTTCCCCGTGTCAAACTTTGTTAATTTTGGTTTCCTGCGCAAACTCAAATTCTAATTTATATTTTTATTAATGTAGCAGAACGTGACTGCAATCAAAAGAAAAGTCTTTTTTCTAGCCACGTTCTTAGTTTTCGAGATTATTCAAAGAGTTTTTCCAGAAATGGTTTCCCCGTGTCAAATTTTGTTAACTTTGGTTTCCTGCGCAAACTCAAATTTTAATTAATATTTTTATTAATGTGGCACAACGTGACGGCAATCAAAAACCAAAGTCTTTTTTTGCGCCACGTTCTTAGTTTTCGAGATTATTCAAAGAGTTTTTCCAGAAATGGCTTCCCCGCGTGAAACTTTGTTAATTTTCGTTTTGCTCCGTAAAGTCAAATTTTAATTTATATTTTTATTAATGTAGCACAACCTGACTGCAATCACAAACCAAAGTCCTTTTTTATTTCCTTTTCTTAGTTTCCAAGATAATTTAAAGAGTTTGTCAACAAATGACTTCCCTGGGTCAAACTTTCCTCATTTTGGTTTCGCCCCGCAAACTAAAATTTTGATTAATATTTTTATTAATGTAGCATAACGTGACTGCAATCACAAACAAAAGTCTTTTTTCTAGCCGCGTTCTTTGTTTTCGAGATTATTCAAAGAGTTTTTCCAGAAATGGCTTCCCCGCGTCAAACTTTGTTAATTTTGGTTTCGCTCCGCAAACTTAAATTTTAATTCTTATTTTAATGAATGTAGCACAATGTGACTACAATCAAAAACCAAAGTCTTTTTGAGCCACTTCCTTAGATTTCAAGATAATTTACAGAGTTTGTCAACAAATGGCTTCCCTGAGTCAAACTTTCCTAATTTTGGTTTCGCCCCGCAAACTCAAATTTTAATTTGTATTTTTAATAGTGTAGCACAGCTTGACTGCAATCAAAAACCAAAGTCTTTTTTGCGCCACGTTCTTAGTTTTCAAGATAATTCAACGAATTTTTCAACAAATGGCTTCCCTGGGTCAAACTTTCCTAATTTTGGTTTCGCTCCGCATACTTAAATTTTCATTAATATTCTTAATAATGTAGCACAACGTGACTGCGATCAGAAACAAAAAGTCTTTTTTCTAGCCACGTTCTTAGTTTTCGAGATTATTCAAAGAGTTTTTCCCGAAATGGTTTCCCCGCGTGAAACTTTGTTAATTTTCGTTTTGCTCCGTAAACTCAAATTTTAATTTATATTTTTATTAATGTAGCACAACCTGACTGCAATCACAAACCAAAGTCCTTTTTTATTTCCTTTTCTTAGTTTCCAAGATAATTTAAAGAGTTTGTCAACAAATGACTTCCCTGGGTCAAACGTTCCTAATTTTGGTTTCGCCCCGCAAACTAAAATTTTGATTAATATTTTTATTAATGTAGCACAACGTGACTGCAATCAGAAACAAAAGTCTTTTTTCTAGCCACGTTCTTAGTTTTCGAGATTATTCAAAGAGTTTTTCCAGAAATGGCTTCCCCGTGTCAAACTTTGTTAATTTTGGTTTCCTGCGCAAACTCAAATTTTAATTAATATTTTTATTAATGTGGCACAACGTGACGGCAATCAAAAACCAAAGTCTTTTTTGCGCCACGTTCTTAGTTTTCGAGATTATTCAAAGAGTTTTTCCAGAAATGGCTTCCCCGCGTGAAACTTTGTTAATTTTCGTTTTGCTCCGTAAACTCAAATTTTAATTTATATTTTTATTAATGTAGCACAACCTGACTGCAATCACAAACCAAAGTCCTTTTTTATTTCCTTTTCTTAGTTTCCAAGATAATTTAAAGAGTTTGTCAACAAATGACTTCCCTGGGTCAAACTTTCCTAATTTTGGTTTCGCCCCGCAAACTAAAATTTTGATTAATATTTTTATTAATGTAGCATAACGTGACTGCAATCACAAACAAAAAGTCTTTTGTCTAGCCACGTTCTTTGTTTTCGAGATTATTCAAAGAGTTTTTCCAGAAATGGCTTCCCCGCGTCAAACTTTGTTAATTTTGGTTTCGCTCCGCAAACTCAAATTTTAATTCTTATTTTAATGAATGTAGCACAATGTGACTACAATCAAAAACCAAAGTCTTTTTGAGCCACGTCCTTAGATTTCAAGATAATTTACAGAGTTTGTCTACAAATGGCTTCCCTGAGTCAAACTTTCCTAATTTTGTTTTCGCCCCGCAAACTCAAATTTTAATTCATATTTTTAATATTGTAGCACAATGTGACTGCAATAAAAAACCAAAGTCTTTTTTGCGCCACGTTCTTAGTTTTCAAGATAATTAGACGAGTTTTGCAACAAAGGGCTTCCCTGGTCAAACTTTCCTAATTTTGGTTTCGCTCCGCATACTTAAATTTTCATTAATATTCTTAATAATGTAGGACAACGTGACTGCAATCAGAAACAAAAGTCTTTTTTCTAGCCACGTTCTTAGTTTTCGAGATTATTCAAAGAGTTTTTCCCGAAATGGTTTCCCCGCGTGAAACTTTGTTAATTTTCGTTTTGCTCCGTAAACTCAAATTTCAATTTATATTTTTATTAATGTAGCACAACCTGACTGCAATCACAAACCAAAGTCCTTTTTTATTTCCTTTTCTTAGTTTCCAAGATAATTTAAAGAGTTTGTCAACAAATGACTTCCCTGGGTCAAACGTTCCTAATTTTGGTTTCGCCCCGCAAACTAAAATTTTGATTAATATTTTTATTAATGTAGCACAACGTGACTGCAATCAGAAACAAAAGTCTTTTTTCTAGCCACGTTCTTAGTTTTCGAGATTATTCAAAGAGTTTTTCCAGAAATGGCTTCCCCGTGTCAAACTTTGTTAATTTTGGTTTCCTGCGCAAACTCAAATTTTAATTAATATTTTTATTAATGTGGCACAACGTGACGGCAATCAAAAACCAAAGTCATTTTTTGCGCCACGTTCTTAGTTTTCGAGATTATTCAAAGAGTTTTTCCAGAAATGGCTTCCCCGCGTGAAACTTTGTTAATTTTCGTTTTGCTCCGTAAACTCAAATTTTAATTTATATTTTTATTAATGTAGAACAACCTGACTGCAATCACAAACCAAAGTCCTTTTTTATTTCCTTTTCTTAGTTTCCAAGATAATTTAAAGAGTTTGTCAACAAATGACTTCCCTGGGTCAAACGTTCCTAATTTTGGTTTCGCCCCGCAAACTAAAATTTTGATTAATATTTTTATTAATGTAGCACAACGTGACTGCAATCAGAAACAAAAGTCTTTTTTCTAGCCACGTTCTTAGTTTTCGAGATTATTCAAAGAGTTTTTCCAGAAATGGCTTCCCCGTGTCAAACTTTGTTAATTTTGGTTTCCTGCGCAAACTCAAATTTTAATTAATATTTTTATTAATGTGGCACAACGTGACTGCAATCAGAAACAAAAGTCTTTTTTCTAGCCACGTTCTTAGTTTTCGAGATTATTCAAAGAGTTTTTCCAGAAATGGCTTCACCGTGTCAAACTTTGTTAATTTTGGTTTCCTGCGCAAACTCAAATTTTAATTAATATTTTTATTAATGTGGCACAACGTGACGGCAATCAAAAACCAAAGTCTTTTTTTGCGCCACGTTCTTAGTTTTCGAGATTATTCAAAGAGTTTTTCCAGAAATGGCTTCCCCGCGTGAAACTTTGTTAATTTTCGTTTTGCTCCGTAAACTCAAATTTTAATTTATATTTTTATTAATGTAGCACAACCTGACTGCAATCACAAACCAAAGTCCTTTTTTATTTCCTTTTCTTAGTTTCCAAGATAATTTAAAGAGTTTGTCAACAAATGACTTCCCTGGGTCAAACTTTGTTAATTTTGGTTTCGCCCCGCAAACTACAATTTTAATTCATATTTTTATTAATGTGGCACAACGTGACTGCAATCACAAACAAAAGTCTTTTTTCTAGCCACGTTCTTTGTTTTCGAGATTATTCAAAGAGTTTTTCCAGAAATGGCTTCCCTGCGTCAAACTTTGTTAATTTTGGTTTCGCTCCGCAAACTCAAATTTTAATTCTTATTTTTATGAATGTAGCACAATGTGACGGCAATCAAATACCAAAGTCTTTTTGAGCCACGTCCTTAGATTTCAAGATAATTTACAGAGTTTGTCAACAAATGGCTTCCCTGAGTCAAACTTTCCTAATTTTGTTTTCGCCCCGCAAACTCAAATTTTAATTAATATTCTTAATAATATAGCACAACGTGACTGCAATCAAAAACAAAAGTCTTTTTTCTAGCCACGTTCTTAGTTTTCGAGATTATTCAAAGAGTTTTTCCAGAAATGGTTTCCCTGTGTCAAACTTTGTTAATGTTCGTTTCGCTCCGCAAACTCAAATTTTAATTCATATTTTTATGAATGTAGCACAATGTGACTGCAATCAAAAACCAAAGTCTTTCTTTGCGCCACGTTCTTAGTTTTCGAGATAATTCAAAGAGTTTCCCCAGAAAAGGTTTCCCTGTGTCAAACTTTGTTAATTTTCATTTTCCTCTGCAAACTCAAATTTTAATTTATATTTTTATTAATGTAGCACAGCTTGACTGCAATCAAAAACCAAAGTCTATTTTCTCGCCACGTTCTTAGTTTTCGAAATTATTCAAAGAGTTTTTCCCGAAATGGTTTCTCCGCGTGAAACTTTGTTAATTTTCGTTTTGCTCCGTAAACTCAAATTTTAATTTATATTTTTATTAATGTAGCACAACGTGACTGCATTCACAAACCGGAGTCTTTTTTTATTTCCTTTTCTTAGTTTCCAAGATAATTTAAAGAGTTTTTCAACAAATGGCTTCCCTGGGTCAAACTTTCCTAATTTTGGTGTCGCCCCGCAAACTCACATTTTAATTCATATTTTTATTAGTGTAGCACAACGTGACTGCAATCAAAAACCAAAGTATTTTTTCTCGCCACGTTCTTAGTTTTCGAGATTATTCAAAGAGTTTTTCGACAAATGGCTTCCCTGGGTCAAACTTTCCTAATTTTGGTTTCGCCCCGCAAAATCAAATTTTCATTTATATTTTTATTAATGTAGTACAATGTGACCGCAATCAAGAACAAAAGTCTTTTTTTATTCTCTGTTCTTAGTTTTCAAGATAATTTAAAGAGTTTGTCAACAAATGGCTTCCCTGTGTTAAACTTTCCTAATTTTGGTTTCGCCCCGCAAACTCAAATTTTAATTTATATTCTTATTAATGTAGCACAATGTGACTGCAATCAAAACCCAAAGTCTTTTCTTGAGCCACGTCCTTAGATTTCAAGATAATTTACAGAGTTTGTCAACAAATGTCTTCCCCGTGTCAAACTTTGTTAATTTTGGTTTCGCTCCGCAATCTCAAATTTTAATTTACATTTTTATTAATGTAGCACAACGTGTCTGCAATTAAAAACCAAAGTCTTTTTTTGCGCCACGTCCTTAGTTTTCGAGATAATTCAAAGAGTTTTTCCAGAAATGGCTTCCCCGTGTGAAACTTTGTTAATTTTAGTTTCGCTCCGAAAACTCAAATTTTAATTTATATTTTATTAATGTAGCACATTCTCAATGCAATAAAAAACCAAAGTCTTTCTTTGCGCCACGTTCTTAGTTTTCTAGATAATTCAACGAGTTTGTCAACAAATGGCTTCCCTGGGTAAAACTTTCCTAATTTTGGTTTCGCCCCGCAAAATCAAATTTTCATTTATATTTTTATTAATGTAGCACAATGTGACCGCAATCAAGAACAAAAGTCTTTTTTTATTCTCTGTTCTTAGTTTTCAAGATAATTTAAAGAGTTTGTCAACAAATGGCTTCCCTGTGTTAAACTTTCCTAATTTTGGTTTCGCCCCGCAAACTCAAATTTTAATTCATATTTTTATAAATGTAGCACAACGTGACTGCAATCAAAAACAAAAGTCTTTTTTCTCGCCACGTTCTTAGTTTTCCAGATTATTCAAAGAGTTTTTCGACAAATGGCTTCCATGGGTCAAACTTTCCTAATTTTGGTTTCGCCCCGCAAAATCAAATTTTCATTTATATTTTTATTAATGTAGCACAATGTGACTGCAATCAAAACCCAAAGTCTTTTCTTGAGCCACGTCCTTAGATTTCAAGATAATTTACAGAGTTTGTCAACAAATGTCTTCCCCGTGTCAAACTTTGTTAATTTTGGTTTCGCTCCGCAAACTCCAATTTTAATTCATATTTTTATTAATGTAGTACAACGTGTCTGCAATTAAAAACCAAAGTCTTTTTTTGCGCCACGTCCTTAGTTTTCCAGATTATTCAAAGAGTTTTTCGAGAAATGGCTTCCCCGCGTCAAACTTTGTTAATTTTGGTTTCGTTCCGCAAACTTAAATTTTAATTCATATTTTTATTAATGTAGCACAACGTGACTGCAATCAAAAACAAAAGTCTTTTTTTGCGCCACGTTCTTAGTTTTCGAGATAATTCAAAGAGTTTCTCCAGAAATGGTTTCCCTGTGTCAAACTTTGTTAATTTTGGTTTCGCTCCGCAAACTCAAATTTTAATTCATATTTTTATGAATGTAGCACAATGTGACTGCAATCAAAAACAAAAGTCTTTTTTCTCGCCACGTTCTTAGTTTTCCAGATTATTCAAAGAGTTTTTCGACAAATGGCTTCCATGGGTCAAACTTTCCTAATTTTGGTTTCGCCCCGCAAAATCAAATTTTCAATTATATTTTTATTAATGTAGCACAATGTGACCGCAATCAAGAACAAAAGTCTTTTTTTATTCTCTGTTCTTAGTTTTCAAGATAATTTAAAGAGTTTGTCAACAAATGGCTTCCCTGTGTTAAACTTTCCTAATTTTGGTTTCGCCCCGCAAACTCAAATTTTAATTTATATTCTTATTAATGTAGCACAATGTGACTGCAATCAAAACCCAAAGTCTTTTTTCTCGCCACGTTCTTAGTTTTCGAGATAATTCAACGAGTATGTCAACAAATGGCTTCCCTGGGTCAAACTTTCCTAATTTTGGTTTCGCCCCGCAAACTCCAATTTTAATTCATATTTTTATTAATGTAGTACAACGTGTCTGCAATTAAAAACCAAAGTCTTTTTTTGCGCCACGTCCTTAGTTTTCCAGATTATTCAAAGAGTTTTTCGAGAAATGGCTTCCCCGCGTCAAACTTTGTTAATTTTAGTTTCGCTCCGAAAACTCAAATTTTAATTTATATTTTATTAATGTAGCACATTCTCAATGCAATAAAAAACCAAAGTCTTTCTTTGCGACACGTTCTTAGTTTTCAAGATAATTCAACGAGTTTGTCAACAAATGGCTTCCCTGGGTCAAACTTTCCTAATTTTGGTTTCTCCCCGCAAACTCAAATTTTAATTTGTATTTTTATTAGTGTAGCACAGCTTGACTGCAATCAAAAACCAAAGTCTATTTTCTCGCCACGTTATTAGTTTTCCAGATTATTCAAAGTGTTTTTCGAGAAATGGCTTCCCCGCGTCAAACTTTGTTAATTTTGGTTTCGCTCCGCAAACTCAAATTTTAATTCATATTTTTATGAATGTAGCACAATGTGACTGCAATCAAAAACCAAAGTCTTTTTTGAGCCACGTCCTTAGATTTCAAGATAATTTACAGAGTTTGTCAACAAATGGCTTCCCTGAGTCAAACTTTCCTAATTTTGGTGTCGCCCCGCAAACTCACATTTTAATTCATATTTTTATTAATGTTGCACAATCTGACTGCAATCAAAAACCAAAGTCTTTTTTGCTCTACGTTCTTAGTTTTCAATATAATTCAACGAGTTTTTCAACAAATGGCTTCCCTGGGTCAAACTTTCCTAATTTTGGTTTCGCTCCGCATACTTAAATTTTCATTAATATTCTTAATAATGTAGCACAACGTGACTGCAATCAAAAACCAAAGTCTTTTTTCTAGCCACGTACTTTGTTTTCGAGATTTTTGGAAGAGTTTTTCCAGAAATGGCTTCCCCGTGTCAAACTTTGTTAATTTTGGTTTCGCTCCGCAATCTCAAGTTTTAATTTATATTTTTATTAATGTAGCACAACGTGACTGCAATCAAAAACCAAAGTCTTTTTTCTCGCCACGTTCTTAGTTTTCCAGATTATTCAAAGTGTTTTTCGAGAAATGGCTTCCGTGGGTCAAACTTTCCTAATTTTGGTTTCGACCCGCAAAATCAAATTTTCATTTATATTTTTATTAATGTAGCACAATGTGACTGCAATCGAGAACAAAAGTCTTTTTTTATTCTCTGTTCTTAGTTTTCAAGATAATTTAAAGAGTTTGTCAACAAATGGCTTCCCTGTGTTAAACTTTCCTAATTTTGGTTTCGCCCCGCAAACTCAAATTTAAATTTATATTCTTATTAATGTAGCACAATGTGACTGCAATCAAAAGCCAAAGTCTTTTCTTGAGCCACGTCCTTAGATTTCAAGATAATTTACAGAGTTTGTCAACAAATGGCTTCCCTGGGTCAAACTTTGTTAATTTTGGTTGCGCTCCGCAAACTCAAATTTTAATTTATATTTTCATTAATGTAGCATAAAGTTACTGCAATCAAAAACCAAAGTCTTTTTTCTCGCCACGTTCTTAGTTTTCGAGATAATTCAACGAGTTTGTCAACAAATGGCTTCCCTGGGTCAAACTTTCCTAATTTTGGTTTCGCCCCGCAAACTACAATTTTAATTCATATTTTTATTAATGTAGTACAACGTGTCTGCAATTAAAAACCAAAGTCTTTTTTTGCGCCACGTACATAGTTATCGAGATAATTCAAAGAGTTTTTCCAGAAATGTCTTCCCCGTGTGAAACTTTGTTAATTTTAGTTTCGCTCCGAAAACTCAAATTTTAATTTATATTTTATTAATGTAGCACATTCTCAATGCAATAAAAAACCAAAGTCTTTCTTGCTCTACGTTCTTAGTTTTCAAGATGATTCAACGAGTTTGTCAACAAATGGCTTCCCTGGGTCAAACTTTCCTAATTTTGGTTTCTCCCCGCAAACTCAAATTTTAATTTGTATTTTTATTAGTGTAGCACAGCTTGACTGCAATTAAAAACCAAAGTCTTTTTTTGCGCCACGTTCTTAGTTTTCCAGATTATTCAAAGAGTTTTTCGAGAAATGGCTTCCCCGCGTCAAACTTTGTTAATTTTGGTTTCGATCCGCAAACTCAAATTATAATTCTTATTTTTATGAATGTAGCACAATGTGACTGCAATCAAAAACCAAAGTCGTTTTTGAGCCACGTCCTTAGATTTCAAGATAATTTACAGAGTTTGTCTACAAATGACTTCCCTGAGTCAAACTTTCCTAATTTTGTTTTCGCCCCGCAAACTCAAATTTTAATTCATATTTTTAATAATGTAGCACAATGTGATTGCAATCAAAAACCAAAGTCTTTTTTGCGCCACGTTCTTATTTTTCTATATTATTCAAAGAGTTTTTCCAGAAATGGCTTCCCCGTGTCAAACTTTGTTAATTTTGGTTTCGTTCCGCAAACTGAAATTTTAATTAATATTTTTATTAATGTGGCACAACGTGACGGCAATCAAAAACCAAAGTCTTTTTTTGCGCAACGTTCTTAGTTTTCGAGATAATTCAAAGAATTTTTCCAGAAATGGCTTCCCTGGGTCAAACTTTCCTAATTTTGTTTTCGCTCCGCATACTTAAATTTTCATAAATATTCTTAATAATATAGCACAACGTGACTGCAATCAAAAACAAAAGTCTTTTTTTGCGCCACGTTCTTAGTTTTCGAGATAATTCAAAGAGTTTCTCCAGAAATGGCTTCCGTGGGTCAAACTTTCCTAATTTTGGTTTCGCCCCGCAAACTCAAATTCTAATTTATATTTTTATTAATGTAGCAGAACGTGACTGCAATCAAAAACCAAAGTCTTTTTTTGCGCCACGTTCTTAGTTTTCGAGATAATTCAAAGAGTTTTTCCAGAAATGGCTTCCCTGGGTCAAACTTTACTAATTTTGGTTTCGCCCCGCAAACTAAAATTTTGATTAATATTTTTATTAATGTAGCACAACGTGACTGCAATCAAAAACAAAAGTCTTTTTTCTAGCCACGTTCTTAGTTTTCGAGATTATTCAAAGTGTTTTTCCAGAAATGGCTTCCCCGTGTCAAACTTTGTTAATTTTAGTTTCGCTCCGAAAACTCAAATTTTAATTTATATTTTATTAATGTAGCACAATCTGACTGCAATCAAAAACCAAAGTCTTTCTTTGCGCCACGTTCTTATTTTTTCAGATAATTCAACGAGTTTGTCAACAAATGGCTTCCCTGGTTCAAACTTTCCTAATTTTGGTTTCGCCCCACACATTCAAATTTTAATTTATATTTTTATTAATGTAGCACAATGTGACTGCGATTAAAAACCAAAGTCTTTTTTTATTCTCTGTTCTTAGTTTTCAAGATAATTTAACGAGTTTTTCAACAAATGGCTTCCCTGGGTAAAACTTTCCTAATTTTGGTGTCGCCCCGCAAACTCACATTTTAATTCATATTTTTATTAATGTAGCACAATCTGACTGCAATCAAAAACCAACGTCTTTTTTTGCGCCACGTTCTTAGTTTTCGAGATAATTCAAAGAGTTTTTCCAGAAATGGCTTCCCTGGGTCAAACTTTCCTAATTTTGGTTTCGCCCCGCAAACTAAAATTTTGATTAATATTTTTATTAATGTAGCACAACGTGACTGCAATCAAAAACCAAAGTCTTTTTTCTAGCCACGTTCTTAGTTTTCGAGATTATTCAAAGAGTTTTTCCAGAAATGGCTTCCCCGCGTGAAACTTTGTTAATTTTCGTTTTGCTCCGTAAACTCAAATTTTAATTTATATTTTTATTAATGTAGCACAACCTGACTGCAATCACAAACCAAAGTCCTTTTTTATTTCCTTTTCTTAGTTTCCAAGATAATTTAAAGAGTTTGTCAACAAATGACTTCCCTGGGTCAAACTTTCCTAATTTTGGTTTCGCCCCGCAAACTAAAATTTTGATTAATATTTTTATTAATGTAGCATAACGTGACTGCAATCACAAACAAAAGTCTTTTTTCTAGCCACGTTCTTTGTTTTCGAGATTATTCAAAGAGTTTTTTCCAGAAATGGCTTCCCCGCGTCAAACTTTGTTAATTTTGGTTTCGCTCCGCAAACTCAAATTTTAATTCTTATTTTTATGAATGTAGCACAATGTGACTACAATCAAAAACCAAAGTCTTTTTGAGCCACGTCCTTAGATTTCAAGATAATTTACAGAGTTTGTCTACAAATGGCTTCCCTGAGTCAAACTTTCCTAATTTTGTTTTCGCCCCGCAAACTCAAATTTTAATTCATATTTTTAATATTGTAGCTCAATGTCACTGCAATCAAAAACCAAAGTCTTTTTGCGCAACGTTCTTAGTTTTCGAGATAATTCAAAGAATTTTTCCAGAAATGGCTTCCCTGTGTCAAACTTTCTTAATTTTGGTTTCGGTCCGCAAACTTAAATTATCATTAATATTTTTATTAATGTGGCACAACGTGACTGCAATCAAAAACAAAAGTCTTTTTTCTAGCCACGTTCTTAGTTTTCGAGATTATTCAAAGAGTTTTTCCAGAAATGGCTTCCCCGTGTCAAACTTTGTTAATTTTGGTTTCGTTCCGCAAACTGAAATTTTAATTAATATTTTTATTAATGTGGCACAACGTGACGGCAATCAAAAACCAAAGTCTTTTTTTGCGCAACGTTCTTAGTTTTCGAGATAATTCAAAGAATTTTTCCAGAAATGGCTTCCCTGGGTCAAACTTTCCTAATTTTGTTTTCGCTCCGCATACTTAAATTTTCATAAATATTCTTAATAATATAGCACAACGTGACTGCAATCAAAAACAAAAGTCTTTTTTTGCGCCACGTTCTTAGTTTTCGAGATAATTCAAAGAGTTTCTCCAGAAATGGCTTCCGTGGGTCAAACTTTCCTAATTTTGGTTTCGCCCCGCAAACTCAAATTCTAATTTATATTTTTATTAATGTAGCAGAACGTGACTGCAATCAAAAACCAAAGTCTTTTTTTGCGCCACGTTCTTAGTTTTCGAGATAATTCAAAGAGTTTTTCCAGAAATGGCTTCCCTGGGTCAAACTTTACTAATTTTGGTTTCGCCCCGCAAACTAAAATTTTGATTAATATTTTTGTTAATGTAGCACAACGTGACTGCAATCAAAAACCAAAGTCTTTTTTGAGCCACGTCCTTAGATTTCAAGATAATTTACAGAGTTTGTCCAGAAATGGCTTCCCCGTGTCAAACTTTGTTAATTTTGGTTTCGCTCCGAAAACTCAAATTTTAATTTATATTTTATTAATGTAGCACATTCTCACTGCAATAAAAAACCAAAGTCTTTTTTTGCGCCACGTTCTTAGTTTTCGAGATTATTCAAAGAGTTTTTCCAGAAATGGCTTCCCCGCGTGAAACTTTGTTAATTTTTGTTTTGCTCCGTAAACTCAAATTTTAATTTATAT
Source organism: Diplolepis rosae (assembly GCA_030998225.1). Lineage (NCBI taxonomy): Eukaryota > Metazoa > Arthropoda > Insecta > Hymenoptera > Diplolepididae > Diplolepis > Diplolepis rosae. The sequence continues at coordinate 1,621,340 of JAPYXD010000679.1, forward strand.
TTTTATTAATGTAGCACAACCTGACTGCAATCACAAACCAAAGTCCTTTTTTATTTCCTTTTCTTAGTTTCCAAGATAATTTAAAGAGTTTGTCAACAAATGACTTCCCTGGGTCAAACTTTCCTAATTTTGGTTTCGCCCCGCAAACTCAAATTTTAATTCATATTTTTAATAATGTAGCACAATGTGACTGCAATCAAAAACCAAAGTCTTTTTTGCGCCACGTTCTTAGTTTTCAAGATAATTCAACGAGTTTTTCAACAAATGGCTTCCCTGGGTCAAACTTTCCTAATTTTGGTTTCGCTCCGCATACTTAAATTTTCATTAATATTCTTAATAATGTAGCACAACGTGACTGCAATCAAAAACAAAAGTCTTTCTTCTCGACAAGTTCTTAGTTTTCGAGATGATTCAAAGAGTTTTTCCAGAAATGGCTTCCCCGTGTCAAACTTTGTTAATTTTGGTTTCCTGCGCAAACTCAAATTTTAATTAATATTTTTATTAATGTGGCACAACGTGACGGCAATCAAAAACCAAAGTCTTTTTTGCGCCACGTTCTTAGTTTTCGAGATTATTCAAAGAGTTTTTCCAGAAATGGCTTCCCCGCGTGAAACTTTGTTAATTTTCGTTTTGCTCCGTAAACTCAAATTTTAATTTATATTTTTATTAATGTAGCACAACCTGACTGCAATCACAAACCAAAGTCCTTTTTTATTTCCTTTTCTTAGTTTCCAAGATAATTTAAAGAGTTTGTCAACAAATGACTTCTCTGGGTCAAACTTTCCTAATTTTGGTTTCGCCCCGCAAACTAAAATTTTGATTAATATTTTTATTAATGTAGCATAACGTGACTGCAATTACAAACAAAAGTCTTTTTTCTAGCCACGTTCTTAGTTTTCGAGATTATTCAAAGAGTTTTTCCAGAAATGGCTTCCCCGCGTCAAACTTTGTTAATTTTGGTTTCTCTCCGCAAACTAAAATTTTAATTCTTATTTTTATGAATGTAGCACAATGTGACTACAATCAACAACCAAAGTCTTTTTGAGCCACGTCCTTAGATTTCAAGATAATTTACAGAGTTTGTCTACAAATGGCTTCCCTGAGTCAAACTTTCCTAATTTTGTTTTCGCCCCGCAAACTCAAATTTTAATTCATATTTTTAATATTGTAGCACAATGTGACTGCAATAAAAAACCAAAAGTCTTTTTTGCGCCACGTTCTTAGTTTTCAAGATAATTCAACGAGTTTTGCAACAAATGGCTTCCCTGGGTCAAACTTTCCTAATTTTGGTTTCGCTCCGCATACTTAAATTTTCATTAATATTCTTGATAATGTAGGACAACGTGACTGCAATCAGAAACAAAAGTCTTTTTTCTAGCCACGTTCTTAGTTTTCGAGATTATTCAAAGAGTTTTTTCCCGAAATGGTTTCCGCGTGAAACTTTGTTAATTTTCGTTTTGCTCCGTAAACTCAAATTTCAATTTATATTTTTATTAATGTAGCACAACCTGACTGCAATCACAAACCAAAGTCCTTTTTTATTTCCTTTTCTTAGTTTCCAAGATAATTTAAAGAGTTTGTCAACAAATGACTTCCCTGGGTCAAACGTTCCTAATTTTGGTTTCGCCCCGCAAACTAAAATTTTGATTAATATTTTTATTAATGTAGCACAACGTGACTGCAATCAGAAACAAAAGTCTTTTTTCTAGCCACGTTCTTAGTTTTCGAGATTATTCAAAGAGTTTTTCCAGAAATGGCTTCCCCGTGTCAAACTTTGTTAATTTTGGTTTCCTGCGCAAACTCAAATTTTAATTAATATTTTTATTAATGTGGCACAACGTGACGGCAATCAAAAACCAAAGTCTTTTTTGCGCCACGTTCTTAGTTTTCGAGATTATTCAAAGAGTTTTTCCAGAAATGGCTTCCCCGCGTGAAACTTTGTTAATTTTCGTTTTGCTCCGTAAACTCAAATTTTAATTTATATTTTTATTAATGTAGCACAACCTGACTGCAATCACAAACCAAAGTCCTTTTTTATTTCCTTTTCTTAGTTTCCAAGATAATTTAAAGAGTTTGTCAACAAATGACTTCCCTGGGTCAAACTTTCCTAATTTTGGTTTCGCCCCGCAAACTAAAATTTTGATTAATATTTTTATTAATGTAGCATAACGTGACTGCAATCAAAAACAAAAGTCTTTTTTCTAGCCACGTTCTTAGTTTTCGAGATTATTCAAAGAGTTTTTCCAGAAATGGCTTCCCCGCGTCAAACTTTGTTAATTTTGGTTTCTCTCCGCAAACTAAAATTTTAATTCTTATTTTTATGAATGTAGCACAATGTGACTACAATCAAAAACCAAAGTCTTTTTGAGCCACGTCCTTAGATTTCAAGATAATTTACAGAGTTTGTCTACAAATGGCTTCCCTGAGTCAAACTTTCCTAATTTTGTTTTCGCCCCGCAAACTCAAATTTTAATTCATATTTTTAATATTGTAGCACAATGTGACTGCAATAAAAAACCAAAGTCTTTTTGCGCCACGTTCTTAGTTTTCAAGATAATTAGACGAGTTTTGCAACAAATGGCTTCCCGGGTCAAACTTTCCTAATTTTGGTTTCGCTCCGCATACTTAAATTTTCATTAATATTCTTAACAATGTAGGACAACGTGACTGCAATCAGAAACAAAAGTCTTTTTTCTAGCCACGTTCTTAGTTTTCGAGATTATTCAAAGAGTTTTTCCCGAAATGGTTTCCCCGCGTGAAACTTTGTTAATTTTCGTTTTGATCCGTAAACTCAAATTTCAATTTATATTTTTATTAATGTAGCACAACCTGACTGCAATCACAAACCAAAGTCCTATTTTATTTCCTTTTCTTAGTTGCCAAGATAATTTAAAGAGTTTGTCAACAAATGACTTCCCTGGGTCAAACGTTCCTAATTTTGGTTTCGCCCCGCAAACTAAAATTTTGATTAATATTTTTATTAATGTAGCACAACGTGACTGCAATCAGAAACAAAAGTCTTTTTTCTAGCCACGTTCTTAGTTTTCGAGATTATTCAAAGAGTTTTTCCAGAAATGGCTTCCCCGTGTCAAACGTTGTTAATTTTGGTTTCCTGCGCAAACTCAAATTTTAATTAATATTTTTATTAATGTGGCACAACGTGACGGCAATCAAAAACCAAAGTCTTTTTTTGCGCCACGTTCTTAGTTTTCGAGATTATTCAAAGAGTTTTTCCAGAAATGGCTTCCCCGCGTGAAACTTTGTTAATTTTCGTTTTGCTCCGTAAACTCAAATTTTAATTTATATTTTTATTAATGTAGCACAACCTGACTGCAATCACAAACCAAAGTCCTTTTTTATTTCCTTTACTTAGTTTCCAAGATAATTTAAAGAGTTTGTCAACAAATGACTTCCCTGGGTCAAACGTTCCTAATTTTGGTTTCGCCCCGCAAACTAAAATTTTGATTAATATTTTTATTAATGTAGCACAACGTGACTGCAATCAGAAACAAAAGTCTTTTTCTAGCCAAGTTCTTAGTTTTCGAGATTATTCAAAGAGTTTTTCCAGAAATGGCTTCCCCGTGTCAAACTTTGTTAATTTTGGTTTCCTGCGCAAACTCAAATTTTAATTAATATTTTTATTAATGTGGCACAACGTGACGGCAATCAAAAACCAAAGTCTTTTTTGCGCCACTTTCTTAGTTTTCGAGATTATTCAAAGAGTTTTTCCAGAAATGGCTTCCCCGCGTGAAACTTTGTTAATTTTCGTTTTGCTCCGTAAACTCAAATTTTAATTTATATTTTTATTAATGTAGCACAGCCTGACTGCAATCACAAACCAAAGTCCTTTTTTATTTCCTTTTCTTAGTTTCCAAGATAATTTAAAGAGTTTGTCAACAAATGACTTCCCTGGGTCAAACGTTCCTAATTTTGGTTTCGCCCCGCAAACTAAAATTTTGATTAATATTTTTATTAATGTAGCACAACGTGACTGCAATCAGAAACAAAAGTCTTTTTTCTCGCCACGTTCTTAGTTTTCGAGATTATTCAAAGAGTTTTTCCAGAAATGGCTTCCCCGTGTCAAATTTTGTTAATTTTGGTTTCGCTCCGCAAACTCAAGTTTTAATTTATATTTTTATTAGTGTAGCACAACGTGACTGCAATCAAAAACCAAAGTCTTTTTTCTAGCCACGTTCTTAGTTTTCGAGATTATTCAAAGAGTTTTTCCAGAAATGGCTTCCGTGGGTCAAACTTTCCTAATTTTGGTTTCGACCCGCAAACTCAAATTTTAATTCATATTTTTATTAATGTTGCACAATCTGACTGCAATCAAAAACCAAAGTCTTTTTTTATTCTCTGTTCTTAGTTTTCAAGATAATTTAAAGAGTTTGTCAACAAATGGCTTCCCTGTGTTAAACTTTCCTAATTTTGGTTTCGCCCCGCAAACTCAAATTTAAATTTATATTCTTATTAATGTAGCACAATGTGACTGCAATCAAAAGCCAAAGTCTTTTCTTGAGCCACGTCCTTAGATTTCAAGATAATTTACAGAGTTTGTCAACAAATGTCTTCCCCGTGTCAAACTTTGTTAATTTTGGTTTCGCTCCGCAAACTCAAGTTTTAATTTATATTTTTATTAGTGTAGCACAACGTGACTGCAATCAAAAACCAAAGTCTTTTTTCTCGCCACGTTCCTAGTTTTCGAGATAATTCAACGAGTTTGTCAACAAATGGCTTCCCTGGGTCAAACTTTCCTAATTTTGGTTTCGCCCAGCAAACTACAATTTTAATTCATATTTTTATTAATGTAGTACAACGTGTCTGCAATTAAAAACCAAAGTCTTTTTTTGCGCCACGTACATAGTTATCGAGATAATTCAAAGAGTTTTTCCAGAAATGTCTTCCCCGTGTGAAACTTTGTTAATTTTAGTTTCGCTCCGAAAACTCAAATTTTAATTTATATTTTATTAATGTAGCACATTCTCAATGCAATAAAAAACCAAAGTCTTTCTTTGCGACACGTTCTTAGTTTTCTAGATAATTCAACGAGTTTTTCAACAAATGGCTTCCCTGGGTCAAACTTTCCTAATTTTGGTTTCGCCCCACAAACTCAAATTTTAATTTGTATTTTTATTAATGTAGTACAACGTGTCTGCAATTAAAAACCAAAGTCTTTTTTTGCGCCACGTCCTTAGTTTTCCAGATTATTCAAAGAGTTTTTCGAGAAATGGCTTCCCCGCGTCAAACTTTGTTAATTTTGGTTTCGCTCCGCAAACTCAAATTTTAATTCTTATTTTTATGAATGTAGCACAATGTGACTGCAATCAAAAACCAAAGTCTTTTTGAGCCACGTCCTTAGATTTCAAGATAATTTACAGAGTTTGTCTACAAATGACTTCCCTGAGTCAAACTTTCCTAATTTTGTTTTCGCCCCGCAAACTCAAATTTTAATTCATATTTTTAATATTGTAGCTCAATGTGACTGCAATCAAAAACCAACTTCTTTTTAGCGCCACGTTCTTAGTTTTCGAGATTATTCAAAGAGTTTTTCCAGAAATGGCTTCCCCGTGTCAAACTTTGTTAATTTTGGTTTCGTTCCGCAAACTGAAATTTTTATTAATATTTTTATTAATGTGGCACAACGTGACTGCAATCAAAAACAAAAAGTCTTTTTTCTAGCCACGTTCTTAGTTTTCGAGATTATTCAAAGAGTTTTTCCAGAAATGGCTTCCCCGTGTCAAACTTTGTTAATTTTGGTTTCGTTCCGCAAACTGAAATTTTAATTAATATTTTTATTAATGTGGCACAACGTGACGGCAATCAAAAACCAAAGTCTTTTTTTGCGCAACGGTCTTAGTTTTCGAGATAATTCAAAGAATTTTTCCAGAAATGGCTTCCCTGGGTCAAACTTTCCTAATTTTGTTTTCGCTCCGCATACTTAAATTTTCATAAATATTCTTAATAATATAGCACAACGTGACTGCAATCAAAAACAAAAGTCTTTTTTTGCGCCACGTTCTTAGTTTTCGAGATAATTCAAAGAGTTTCTCCAGAAATGGCTTCCGTGGGTCAAACTTTCCTAATTTTGGTTTCGCCCCGCAAACTCAAATTCTAATTTATATTTTTATTAATGTAGCAGAACGTGACTGCAATCAAAAACCAAAGTCTTTTTTTGCGACACGTGCTAGGTTTTCGAGATAGTTCAAAGAGTTTTTCCAGAAATGGCTTCCCTGGGTCAAACTTTACTAATTTTGGTTTCGCCCCGCAAACTAAAATTTTGATTAATATTTTTGTTAATGTAGCACAACGTGACTGCAATCAAAAACCAAAGTCTTTTTTGAGCCACGTGAGTAGATTTCGAGATACTTGAGCGAGTTTTTCCAGAAATGGCTTCCCCGTGTCAAACTTTGTTAATTTTAGTTTCGCTCCGAAAACTCAAATTTTAATTTATATTTTATTAATGTAGCACATTCTCACTGCAATCAAAAACCAAAGTCTTTTTTGCGCCACGTTCTTAGTTTTCAAGATAATTCAACGAGTTTTTCAACAAATGGCTTCCCTGGGTCAAACTTTCCTAATTTTGGTGTCGCTCCGCAAACTCAAATTTTAATTCATATTTTTATTAATGTAGCACAATGTGACTGCAATCAAGAACAAAAGTCTTTTTTTATTCTCTGTTCTTAGTTTTCAAGATAATTTAAAGAGTTTGTCAACAAATGGCTTCCTGTGTCAAACTTTGTTAATTTTGGTGTCGCCCCGCAAACTCACATTTTAATTCATATTCTTAATAATGTAGCAGAACGTGACTGCAATCAAAAACCAAAGTCTTTTTTTGCGCCACGTTCTTAGTTTTCGAGATAATTCAAAGAGTTTTTCCAGAAATGGCTTCCCTGGGTCAAACTTTACTAATTTTGGTTTCGCCCCGCAAACTAAAATTTTGAATAATATTTTTATTAATGTAGCACAACGTGACTGCAATCAAAAACCAAAGTCTTTTTTCTAGCCACGTTCTTAGTTTTCGAGATTATTCAAAGAGTTTTTCCAGAAATGGCTTCCCCGCGTGAAACTTTGTTAATTTTCGTTTTGCTCCGTAAACTCAAATTTTAATTTATATTTTTATTAATGTAGCACAACCTGACTGCAATCACAAACCAAAGTCCTTTTTTATTTCCTTTTCTTAGTTTCCAAGATAATTTAAAGAGTTTGTCAACAAATGACTTCCCTGGGTCAAACTTTCCTAATTTTGGTTTCGCCCCGCAAACTAAAATTTTGATTAATATTTTTATTAATGTAGCATAACGTGACTGCAATCACAAACAAAAAGTCTTTTTTCTAGCCACGTTCTTTGTTTTCGAGATTATTCAAAGAGTTTTTCCAGAAATGGCTTCCCCGCGTCAAACTTTGTTAATTTTGGTTTCGCTCCGCAAACATAAATTTTAATTCTTATTTTTATGAATGTAGCACAATGTGACTACAATCAAAAACCAAAGTCTTTTTGAGCCACGTCCTTAGATTTCAAGATAATTTACAGAGTTTGTCAACAAATGGCTTCCCTGAGTCAAACTTTCCTAATTTTGTTTTCGCCCCGCAAACTCAAATTTTAATTCATATTTTTAATAATGTAGCACAATGTGATTGCAATCAAAAACCAAAGTCTTTTTTGCGCCACGTTCTTAGTTTTCGAGATTATTCAAAGAGTTTTTCCAGAAATGGCTTCCCCGTGTCAAACTTTGTTAATTTTGGTTTCGTTCCGCAAACTGAAATTTTAATTAATATTTTTATTAATGTGGCACAACGTGACTGCAATCAAAAACAAAAGTCTTTTTTCTAGCCACGTTCTTAGTTTTCGAGATAATTCAAAGAGTTTTTCCACAAATGGCTTCCCCGTGTCAAACTTTGTTAATTTTGGTTTCGTTCCGCAAACTGAAATTTTAATTAATATTTTTATTAATGTGGCACAACGTGACGGCAATCAAAAACCAAAGTCTTTTTTTGCGCAACGTTCTTAGTTTTCGAGATAATTCAAAGAATTTTTCCAGAAATGGCTTCCCTGGGTCAAACTTTCCTAATTTTGTTTTCGCTCCGCATACTTAAATTTTCATAAATATTCTTAATAATATAGCACAACGTGACTGCAATCAAAAACAAAAGTCTTTTTTTGCGCCACGTTCTTAGTTTTCGAGATAATTCAAAGAGTTTCTCCAGAAATGGCTTCCGTGGGTCAAACTTTCCTAATTTTGGTTTCGCCCCGCAAACTCAAATTCTAATTTATATTTTTATTAATGTAGCAGAACGTGACTGCAATCAAAAACCAGTCTTTTTTTGCGCCACGTTCTTAGTTTTCGAGATAATTCAAAGAGTTTTTCCAGAAATGGCTTCCCTGGGTCAAACTTTCCTAATTTTGGTTTCGCCCCGCAAACTACAATTTTAATTCATATTTTTATTAATGTAGCACAACGTGACTGCAATCAGAAACCAAAGTCTTTTTTCTAGCCACGTTCTTAGTTTTCGAGATTATTCAAAGTGTTTTTCCAGAAATGGCTTCCCCGTGTCAAACTTTGTTAATTTTAGTTTCGCTCCGAAAACTCAAATATTAATATATATTTTATAAATGTAGCACAATCTTACTGCAATCAAAAACCAAAGTCTTTTTTTGCGCCACGTTCTTAGTTTTCGAGATTATTCAAAGAGTTTTTCCAGAAATGGCTTCCCCGCGTGAAACTTTGTTAATTTTCGTTTTGCTCCGTAAACTCAAATTTTAATTTATATTTTTATTAATGTAGCACAACCTGACTGCAATCACAAACCAAAGTCCTTTTTTATTTCCTTTTCTTAGTTTCCAAGATAATTTAAAGAGTTTTTCAACAAATGGCTTCCCTGGGACAAACTTTCCTAATTTTGTTTTCGCCCCGCAAACTCAAATTTTAATTCATATTTTTAATAATGTAGCACAATGTGATTGCAATCAAAAACCAAAGTCTTTTTTGCGCCACGTTCTTAGTTTTCGAGATTATTCAAAGAGTTTTTCCAGAAATGGCTTCCCCGTGTCAAACTTTGTTAATTTTGGTTTCGTTCCGCAAACTGAAATTTTAATTAATATTTTTATTAATGTGGCACAACGTGACTGCAATCAAAAACAAAAGTCTTTTTTCTAGCCACGTTCTTAGTTTTCGAGATTATTCAAAGAGTTTTTCCAGAAATGGCTTCCCCGTGTCAAACTTTGTTAATTTTGGTTTCGTTCCGCAAACTGAAATTTTAATTAATATTTTTATTAATGTGGCACAACGTGACGGCAATCAAAAACCAAAGTCTTTTTTTGCGCAACGTTCTTAGTTTTCGAGATAATTCAAAGAATTTTTCCAGAAATGGCTTCCCTGTGTCAAACTTTCCTAATTTTGTTTTCGCTCCGCATACTTAAATTTTCATAAATATTCTTAATAATATAGCACAACGTGACTGCAATCAAAAACAAAAGTCTTTTTTTGCGCCACGTTCTTAGTTTTCGAGATAATTCAAAGAGTTTCTCCAGAAATGGCTTCCGTGGGTCAAACTTTCCTAATTTTGGTTTCGCCCCGCAAACTCAAATTCTAATTTATATTTTTATTAATGTAGCAGAACGTGACTGCAATTAAAAAACCAAAGTCTTTTTTTGCGCCACGTTCTAGTTTTCGAGATAATTCAAAGAGTTTTTCCAGAAATGGCTTCCCTGGGTCAAACTTTACTAATTTTGGTTTCGCCCCGCAAACTAAAATTTTGATTAATATTTTTATTAATGTAGCACAACGTGACTGCAATCAAAAACAAAAGTCTTTTTTCTAGCCACGTTCTTAGTTTTCGAGATTATTCAAAGAGTTTTTCCAGAAATGGCTTCCCCGTGTCAAACTTTGTTAATTTTAGTTTCGCTCCGAAAACTCAAATTTTAATTTATATTTTATTAATGTAGCACAATCTCACTGCAATAAAAAACCAAAGTCTTTTTTGCGCCACGTTCTTATTTTTTCAGATAATTCAACGAGTTTGTCAACAAATGGCTTCCCTGGGTCAAACTTTCCTAATTTTGGTTTCGCCCCACAAATTCAAATTTTAATTTATATTTTTATTAATGTAGCACAATGTGACTGCAATCAAGAACAAAAGTCTTTTTTTATTCTCTGTTCTTAGTTTTCAAGATAATTTAAAGAGTTTTTCAACAAATGGCTTCCCTGGGTCAAACTTTGTTAATTTTGGTGTCGCCCCGCAAACTCACATTTTAATTCATATTTTTATTAATGTAGCACAATCTGACTGCAATCAAAAACCAACGTCTTTTTTTGCGCCACGTTCTTAGTTTTCGAGATAATTCAAAGAGTTTTTCCAGAAATGGCTTCCCTGGGTCAAACTTTACTAATTTTGGTTTCGCCCCGCAAACTAAAATTTTGAATAATATTTTTATTAATGTAGCACAACGTGACTGCAATCAAAAACCAAAGTCTTTTTTCTAGCCACGTTCTTAGTTTTCGAGATTATTCAAAGAGTTTTTCCAGAAATGGCTTCCCCGCGTGAAACTTTGTTAATTTTCGTTTTGCTCCGTAAACTCAAATTTTAATTTATATTTTTATTAATGTAGCACAACCTGACTGCAATCACAAACCAAAGTCCTTTTTTATTTCCTTTTCTTAGTTTCCAAGATAATTTAAAGAGTTTGTCAACAAATGACTTCCCTGGGTCAAACTTTCCTAATTTTGGTTTCGCCCCGCAAACTAAAATTTTGATTAATATTTTTATTAATATAGCACAACGTGACTGCAATCAAAAACAAAAGTCTTTTTTCTAGCCACGTTCTTAGTTTTCCAGATTATTCAAAGAGTTTTTCGAGAAATGGCTTCCCCGCGTCAAACTTTGTTAATTTTGGTTTCGCTCCGCAAACTCAAATTTTAATTCTTATTTTTATGAATGTAGCACAATGTGACTGCAATCAAAAACCAAAGTCTTTTTTGAGCCACGTCCTTAGATTTCAAGATAATTTACAGAGTTTGTCTACAAATGGCTTCCCTGAGTCAAACTTTCCTAATTTTGTTTTCGCCCCGCAAACTCAAATTTTAATTCATATTTTTAATATTGTAGCACAATGTGACTGCAATCAAAATCCAAAGTCTTTTTTGAGCCACGTCATTAGATTTCAAGATACTTTACAGAGTTTTTCCAGAAATGGCTTCCCCGTGTCAAACTTTGTTAATTTTGGTTTCGTTCCGCAAACTGAAATTTTAATTAATATTTTTATTAATGTGGCACAACGTGACGGCAATCAAAAACCAAAGTCTTTTTTCTAGCCACGTTATTAGATTTCTAGATTATTCAAAGAGTTTTTCCAGAAATGGCTTCCCCGTGTCAAACTTTGTTAATTTTGGTTTCGTTCCGCAAACTGAAATTTTAATTAATATTTTTATTAATGTGGCACAACGTGACGGCAATCAAAAACCAAAGTCCTTTTTGCGCAACGTTCTTAGTTTTCGAGATAATTCAAAGAATTTTTCCAGAAATGGCTTCCCTGTGTCAAACTTTCCTAATTTTGTTTTCGCTCCGCATACTTAAATTTTCATAAATATTCTTAATAATATAGCACAACGTGACTGCAATCAAAAACAAAAGTCTTTTTTTGCGCCACGTTCTTAGTTTTCGAGATAATTCAAAGAGTTTCTCCAGAAATGGCTTCCGTGGGTCAAACTTTCCTAATTTTGGTTTCGCCCCGCAAACTCAAATTCTAATTTATATTTTTATTAATGTAGCAGAACGTGACTGCAATCAAAAACCAAAGTCTTTTTTTGCGCCACGTTCTTAGTTTTCGAGATAATTCAAAGAGTTTTTCCAGAAATGGCTTCCCTGGGTCAAACTTTCCTAATTTTGGTTTCGCCCCGCAAACGCAAATTTTAATTCCTATTTTTATGAATGCAGCACAATGTGACTGCAATCAAAAACCAAAGTCTTTTTTCTAGCCACGTTCTTAGTTTTCGAGATTATTCAAAGTGTTTTTCCAGAAATGGCTTCCCCGTGTCAAACTTTGTTAATTTTAGTTTCGCTCCGAAAACTCAAATTTTAATTTATATTTTATTAATGTAGCACATTCTCACTGCAATCAAAAACCAAAGTCTTTTTTTGCGCCACGTTCTTAGTTTTCGAGATAATTCAAAGAGATTTTCCAGAAATGGCTTCCCTGGGTCAAACTTTGTTAATTTTCGTTTTGCTCTGCAAACTCAAATTTTAATTTATATTTATATTAATGTAGCATAAAGTTACTGCAATCAAAAACCAAAGTCCTTTTTTATTTCCTTTTCTTAGTTTCCAAGATAATTTAAAGAGTTTGTCAACAAATGACTTCCCTGGGTCAAACTTTCCTAATTTTGGTTTCGCCCCGCAAACTACAATTTTAATTCATATTTTTATTAATGTAGTACAACGTGAACGCAATCAAAAACCAAAGTCTTTTTTGAGCCACGTTCTTAGTTTTCAAGATAATTCAACGAGTTTTTCAACAAATGGCTTCCCTGGGTCAAACTTTCCTAATTTTGGTTTCGCTCCGCATACTTAAATTTTCATTAATATTCTTAATAATGTAGCACAACGTGACTGCAATCAAAAACAAAAGTCTTTTTTCTAGCCACGTTCTTAGTTTTCGAGATTATTCAAAGAGTTTTTCCAGAAATGGCTTCCCCGCGTCAAACTTTGTTAATTTTGGTTTCCTGCGCAAACTCAAATTTTAATTAATATTTTTATTAATGTGGCACAACGTGACGGCAATCAAAAACCAAAGTCTTTTTTGCGCCACGTTCTTAGTTTTCGAGATTATTCAAAGAGTTTTTCCAGAAATGGCTTCCCCGCGTGAAACTTTGTTAATTTTCGTTTTGCTCCGTAAACTCAAATTTTAATTTATATTTTCATTAATGTAGCACAACCTGACTGCAATCACAAACCAAAGTCCTTTTTTATTTCCTTTTCTTAGTTTCCAAGATAATTTAAAGAGTTTGTCAACAAATGACTTCTCTGGGTCAAACTTTCCTAATTTTGGTTTCGCCCCGCAAACTAAAATTTTGATTAATATTTTTATTAATGTAGCATAACGTGACTGCAATTACAAACAAAAGTCTTTTTTTCTAGCCACGTTCTTAGTTTTCGAGATTATTCAAAGAGTTTTTCCAGAAATGGCTTCCCCGCGTCAAACTTTGTTAATTTTGGTTTCTCTCCGCAAACTAAAATTTTAATTCTTATTTTTATGAATGTAGCACAATGTGACTACAATCAACAACCAAAGTCTTTTTGAGCCACGTCCTTATATTTCAAGATAATTTACAGAGTTTGTCTACATATGGCTTCCCTGAGTCAAACTTTCCTAATTTTCTTTTCGCCCCGCAAACTCAAATTTTAATTCATATTTTTAATAATGTAGCACAATGTGATTGCAATCAGAAACAAAAGTCTTTTTTGCGCCACGTTCTTAGTTTTCAAGATAATTCAACGAGTTTTTCAACAAATGGCTTCCCTGGGTCAAACTTTCCTAATTTTGGTTTCGCTCCGCATACTTAAATTTTCATTAATATTCTTAATAATGTAGGACAACGTGACTGCAATCAGAAACAAAAGTCTTTTTTCTAGCCACGTTCTTAGTTTTCGAGATTATTCAAAGAGTTTTTCCCGAAATGGTTTCCCCGCGTGAAACTTTGTTAATTTTCGTTTTGCTCCGTAAACTCAAATTTCAATTTATATTTTTATTAATGTAGCACAACCTGACTGCAATCACAAACCAAAGTCCTTTTTTATTTCCTTTTCTTAGTTTCCAAGATAATTTAAAGAGTTTGTCAACAAATGACTTCCCTGGGTCAAACGTTCCTAATTTTGGTTTCGCCCCGCAAACTAAAATTTTGATTAATATTTTTATTAATGTAGCACAACGTGACTGCAATCAGAAACAAAAGTCTTTTTTTCTAGCCACGTTCTTAGTTTTCGAGATTATTCAAAGAGTTTTTCCAGAAATGGCTTCCCCGTGTCAAACTTTGTTAATTTTGGTTTCCTGCGCAAACTCAAATTTTAATTAATATTTTTATTAATGTGGCACAACGTGACGGCAATCAAAAACCAAAGTCTTTTTTGCGCCACGTTCTTAGTTTTCGAGATTATTCAAAGAGTTTTTCCAGAAATGGCTTCCCCGCGTGAAACTTTGTTAATTTTCGTTTTGCTCCGTAAACTCAAATTTTAATTTATATTTTTATTAATGTAGCACAACCTGACTGCAATCACAAACCAAAGTCCTTTTTTATTTCCTTTTCTTAGTTTCCAAGATAATTTAAAGAGTTTGTCAACAAATGACTTCCCTGGGTCAAACTTTCCTAATTTTGGTTTCGCCCCGCAAACTAAAATTTTGATTAATATTTTTATTAATGTAGCATAACGTGACTGCAATCACAAACAAAAGTCTTTTTTCTAGCCACGTTCTTATTTTTCGAGATTATTCAAAGAGTTTTTCCAGAAATGGCTTCCCCGCGTCAAACTTTATTAATTTTGGTTTCGCTCCGCAAACTCAAATTTTAATTCTTATTTTTATGAATGTAGCACAATGTGACTGCAATCAAAAACCAAAGTCTTTTTGAGCCACGTCCTTAGATTTCAAGATAATTTACAGAGTTTGTCTACAAATGGCTTCCCTGAGTCAAACTTTCCTAATTTTGGTTTCGCCCCGCAAACTCAAATTTTAATTTGTATTTTTAATAGTGTAGCACAGCTTGACTGCAATCAAAAACCAAAGTCTTTTTTGCGCCACTTTCTTAGTTTTCAAGATAATTCAACGAATTTTTCAACAAATGGCTTCCCTGGGTCAAACTTTCCTAATTTTGGTTTCGCTCCGCATACTTAAATTTTCATTCATATTCTTAACAATGTAGGACAACGTGACTGCAATCAGAAACAAAAGTCTTTTTTCTAGCCACGTTCTTAGTTTTCGAGATTATTCAAAGAGTTTTTCCCGAAATGGTTTCCCCGCGTGAAACTTTGTTAATTTTCGTTTTGATCCGTAAACTCAAATTTCAATTTATATTTTTATTAATGTAGCACAACCTGACTGCAATCACAAACCAAAGTCCTATTTTATTTCCTTTTCTTAGTTGCCAAGATAATTTAAAGAGTTTGTCAACAAATGACTTCCCTGGGTCAAACGTTCCTAATTTTGGTTTCGCCCCGCAAACTAAAATTTTGATTAATATTTTTATTAATGTAGCACAACGTGACTGCAATCAGAAACAAAAGTCTTTTTTCTAGCCACGTTCTTAGTTTTCGAGATTATTCAAAGAGTTTTTCCAGAAATGGCTTCCCCGTGTCAAACTTTGTTAATTTTGGTTTCCTGCGCAAACTCAAATTTTAATTAATATTTTTATTAATGTGGCACAACGTGACGGCAATCAAAAACCAAAGTCTTTTTTGCGCCACTTTCTTAGTTTTCGAGATTATTCAAAGAGTTTTTCCAGAAATGGCTTCCCCGCGTGAAACTTTGTTAATTTTCGTTTTGCTCCGTAAACTCAAATTTTAATTTATATTTTTATTAATGTAGCACAGCCTGACTGCAATCACAAACCAAAGTCCTTTTTTATTTCCTTTTCTTAGTTTCCAAGATAATTTAAAGAGTTTGTCAACAAATGACTTCTCTGGGTCAAACTTTCCTAATTTTGGTTTCGCCCCGCAAACTAAAATTTTGATTAATATTTTTATTAATGTAGCATAACGTGACTGCAATCAAAAACCAAAGTCTATTTTCTCGCCACGTTCTTAGTTTTCCAGATTATTCAAAGTGTTTGTCAACAAATGGCTTCCCTGAGTCAAACTTTCCTAATTTTGTTTTCGCCCCGCAAACTCAAATTTTAATTCATATTTTTAATAATGTAGCACAATGTGACTGCAATCAAAAACCAAAGTCTTTTTTGCGACACGTTCTTAGTTTTCCAGATAATTCAACGAGTTTTTCAACAAATGGCTTCCCTGGGTCAAACTTTCCTAATTTTGGTTTCGCTCCGCATACTTAAATTTTCATTAATATTCTTAATAATGTAGGACAACGTGACTGCAATCAGAAACAAAAGTCTTTTTTCTAGCCACGTTCTTAGTTTTCGAGATTATTCAAAGAGTTTTTCCCGAAATGGTTTCCCCGCGTGAAACTTTGTTAATTTTCGTTTTGCTCCGTAAACTCAAATTTCAATTTATATTTTTATTAATGTAGCACAACCTGACTGCAATCACAAAAAAGTCCTTTTTTATTTCCTTTTCTTAGTTTCCAAGATAATTTAAAGAGTTTGTCAACAAATGACTTCCCTGGGTCAAACGTTCCTAATTTTGGTTTCGCCCCGCAAACTAAAATTTTGATTAATATTTTTATTAATGTAGCACAACGTGACTGCAATCAGAAACAAAAGTCTTTTTTCTAGCCACGTTCTTAGTTTTCGAGATTATTCAAAGAGTTTTTCCAGAAATGGCTTCCCCGTGTCAAACTTTGTTAATTTTGGTTTCCTGCGCAAACTCAAATTTTAATTAATATTTTTATTAATGTGGCACAACGTGACGGCAATCAAAAACCAAAGTCTTTTTTGCGCCACGTTCTTAGTTTTCGAGATTATTCAAAGAGTTTTTCCAGAAATGGCTTCCCCGCGTGAAACTTTGTTAATTTTCGTTTTGCTCCGTAAACTCAAATTTTAATTTATATTTTTATTAATGTAGCACAACCTGACTGCAATCACAAACCAAAGTCCTTTTTTCTTTCCTTTTCTTAGTTTCCAAGATAATTTAAAGAGTTTGTCAACAAATGACTTCCCTGGGTCAAACTTTCCTAATTTTGGTTTCGCCCCGCAAACTAAAATTTTGATTAATATTTTTATTAATGTAGCATAACGTGACTGCAATCACAAACAAAAGTCTTTTTTCTAGCCACGTTCTTTGTTTTCGAGATTATTCAAAGAGTTTTTCCAGAAATGGCTTCCCCGCGTCAAACTTTGTTAATTTTGGTTTCGCCTTGCAAACTCAAATTTTAATTCTTATTTTTATGAATGTAGCACAATGTGACTACAATCAAAAACCAAAGTCTTTTTGAGCCACGTCCTTAGATTTCAAGATAATTTACAGAGTTTGTCTACAAATGGCTTCCCTGAGTCAAACTTTCCTAATTTTGTTTTCGCCCCGCAAACTCAAATTTTAATTCATATTTTTAATATTGTAGCACAATGTGACTGCAATAAAAAACCAAAGTCTTTTTTGCGCCACGTTCTTAGTTTTCAAGATAATTCAAAGATTTTTTCCAGAAATGGCTTCCCCGCGTGAAACTTTGTTAATTTTCGTTTTGCTCCGTAAACTCAAATTTTAATTTATATTTTTATTAATGTAGCACAACCTGACTGCAATCACAAACCAAAGTCCTTTTTTCTTTCCTTTTCTTAGTTTCCAAGATAATTTAAAGAGTTTGTCAACAAATGACTTCCCTGGGTCAAACTTTACTAATTTTGGTTTCGCCCCGCAAACTTAAATTTTGATTAATATTTTTATTAATGTAGCATAACGTGACTGCAATCAAAAACAAAAGTCTTTTTTCTAGCCACGTTCTTAGTTTTCGAGATTATTCAAAGAGTTTTACCAGAAATGGCTTCCCCGCGTCAAACTTTGTTAATTTTGGTTTCTCTCCGCAAACTAAAATTTTAAATCTTATTTTTATGAATGTAGCACAATGTGACTACAATCAAAAACCAAAGTCTTTTTGAGCCACGTCCTTAGATTTCAAGATAATTTACAGAGTTTGTCTACAAATGGCTTCCCTGGGTCAAACTTTCCTAATTTTGGTTTCGCCCCGCATACTTAAATTTTCTTTAATATTCTTAACAATGTAGGACAACGTGACTGCAATCAGAAACAAAAGTCTTTTTTCTAGCCACGTTCTTAGTTTTCGAGATTATTCAAAGAGTTTTTCCCGAAATGGTTTCCCCGCGTGAAACTTTGTTAATTTTCGTTTTGATCCGTAAACTCAAATTTCAATTTATATTTTTATTAATGTAGCACAACCTGACTGCAATCACAAACCAAAGTCCTTTTTTATTTCCTTTTCTTAGTTGCCAAGATAATTTAAAGAGTTTGTCAACAAATGACTTCCCTGGGTCAAACGTTCCTAATTTTGGTTTCGCCCCGCAAACTAAAATTTTGATTAATATTTTTATTAATGTAGCACAACGTGACTGCAATCAGAAACAAAAGTCTTTTTTCTAGCCACGTTCTTAGTTTTCGAGATTATTCAAAGAGTTTTTCCAGAAATGGCTTCCCCGTGTCAAACTTTGTTAATTTTGGTTTCCTGCGCAAACTCAAATTTTAATTAATATTTTTATTAATGTGGCACAACGTGACGGCAATCAAAACCCAAAGTCTTTTTTTGCGCCACGTTCTTAGTTTTCGAGATTATTCAAAGAGTTTTTCCAGAAATGGCTTCCCCGCGTGAAACTTTGTTAATTTTCGTTTTGCTCCGTAAACTCAAATTTTAATTTATATTTTTATTAATGTAGCACAACCTGACTGCAATCACAAACCAAAGTCCTTTTTATTTCCTTTTCTTAGTTTCCAAGATAATTTAAAGAGTTTGTCAACAAATGACTTCCCTGGGTCAAACTTTCCTAATTTTGGTTTCGCCCCGCAAACTAAAATTTTGATTAATATTTTTATTAATGTAGCATAACGTGACTGCAATCACGAGATTATTCAAATTTCGAGATTATTCAAAGAGTTTTTCCAGAAATGGCTTCCCCGCGTCAAACTTTGTTAATTTTGGTTTCGCTCCGCAAACTCAAATTTTAATTCTTATTTTTATGAATGTTGCACAATGTGACTACAATCAAAAACCAAAGTCTTTTTGAGCCACGTCCTTAGATTTCAAGATAATTTACAGAGTTTGTCTACAAATGGCTTCCCTGGTTCAAACTTTCCTAATTTTGTTTTCGACACGCAAACTCAAATTTTAATTAATATTTTTAATAATGTAGCACAATGTGACTGCAATGAAAAACCAAAGTCTTTTTTGCGCCACGTTCTTAGTTTTCAAGATAATTCAACGAGTTTTTCAACAAATGGCTTCCCTGAGTCAAACTTTCCTAATTTTGGTTTCGATCCGCATACTTAAATTTTCATTAATATTCTTAATAATGTAGCACAACGTGACTGCAATCAGAAACAAAAGTCTTTTTTCTAGCCACGTTCTTACTTTTCGAGATTATTCAAAGAGTTTTTCCCGAAATGGTTTCCCCGCGTGAAACTTTGTTAATTTTCGTTTTGCTACGTAAACTCAAATTTTAATTTATATTTTTATTAATGAAGCACAACCTGACTGCAATCACAAACCAAAGTCCTTTTTTATTTCCTTTTCTTAGTTTCCAAGATAATTTAAAGAGTTTGTCAACAAATGACTTCCCTGGGTCAAACGTTCCTAATTTTGGTTTCGCCCCGCAAACTAAAATTTTGATTAATATTTTTATTAATGTAGCACAACGTGACTGCAATCAGAAACAAAAGTCTTTTTTCTAGCCACGTTCTTAGTTTTCGACATTATTCAAAGAGTTTTTCCAGAAATGGCTTCCCCGTGTCAAACTTTGTTAATTTTGGTTTCCTGCGCAAACTCAAATTTTAATTAATATTTTTATTAATGTGGCACAACGTGACGGCAATCAAAAACCAAAGTCTTTTTTTGCGCCACGTTCTTAGTTTTCGAGATTATTCAAAGAGTTTTTCCAGAAATGGCTTCCCCGCGTGAAACTTTGTTAATTTTCGTTTTGCTCCGTAAACTCAAATTTTAATTTATATTTTTATTAATGTAGCACAACCTGACTGCAATCACAAACCAAAGTCCTTTTTCATTTCCTTTTCTTAGTTTCCAAGATAATTTAAAGAGTTTGTCAACAAATGGCTTCCCTGGGTCAAACTTTCCTAATTTTGGTGTCGCCCCGCAAACTCACATTTTAATTCATATTCTTAATAATGTAGCAGAACGTGACTGCAATCAAAAACAAAAGTCTTTTTTCTAGCCACGTTCTTAGTTTTCCAGATTATTCAAAGAGTTTTTCGAGAAATGGCTTCCCCGCGTCAAACTTTGTTAATTTTGGTTTCGCTCCGCAAACTCAAATTTTAATTCTTATTTTTATGAATGTAGCACAATGTGACTGCAATCAAAAACCAAAGTCTTTTTTGCGCCACGTTCTTAGTTTTCAAGATAATTCAACGAGTTTTTCAACAAATGGCTTCCCTGGGTCAAACTTTCCTAATTTTGGTTTCGCTCCGCATACTTAAATTTTCATTAATATTCTTAATAATGTAGCACAACGTGACTGCAATCAAAAACAAAAGTCTTTTTTCTAGCCACGTTCTTAGTTTTCGAGATTATTCAAAGAGTTTTTCCAGAAATGGCTTCCCTGGGTCAAACTTTGTTAATTTTGGTTTCGCTCCGCAAACTCAAATTTTAATTCATATTTTTATTAATGTAGCACAATGTGACTGCAATCAAAAACCAAAGTCTTTTTTTGCGCCACGTTCTTAGTTTTCGAGATAATTCAAAGAGTTTCTCCAGAAATGGTTTCCCTGTGTCAAACTTTGTTAATTTTCGTTTTGCTCTGCAAACTCAAATTTTAATTTATATTTTTATTAATGTAGCATAAAGTTACTGCAATCAAAAACCAAAGTCTTTTTTCGCGCCACGTTCTTAGTTTTAAAAATAATTCAAAGAGTTTTTCCCGAAATGGTTTCTCCGCGTGAAACTTTGTTAATTTTCGTTTTGCTCCGTAAACTCAAATTTTAATTTATATTTTTATTAATGTAGCACAACGTGACTGCATTCACAAACCGGAGTCTTTTTTTATTTCCTTTTCTTAGTTTCCAAGATAATTTAAAGAGTTTGTCAACAAATGGCTTCCCTGGGACAAACTTTCCTAATTTTTGTTTCGCCCCGCAAACTAAAATTTTGATTAATATTTTTATTAATGTAGCACAACGTGACTGCAATCAGAAACAAAAGTCTTTTTTTTCGCCACGTTCTTAGTTTTCGTGATTATTCAAAGAGTTTTTCCAGAAATGGCTTCCCCGTGTCAAACTTTGTTAATTTTGGTTTCCTGCGCAAACTCAAATTTTAATTAATATTTTTATTAATGTGGCACAACGTGACGGCAATCAAAAACCAAAGTCTTTTTTGCGCCACGTTCTTAGTTTTCGAGATTATTCAAAGAGTTTTTCCAGAAATGGCTTCCCCGCGTGAAACTTTGTTAATTTTCGTTTTGCTCCGTAAACTCAAATTTTAATTTATATTTTTATTAATGTAGCACAACCTGACTGCAATCACAAACCAAAGTCCTTTTTTCTTTCCTTTTCTTAGTTTCCAAGATAATTTAAAGAGTTTGTCAACAAATGACTTCCCTGGGTCAAACTTTCCTAATTTTGGTTTCGCCCCGCAAACTAAAATTTTGATTAATATTTTTATTAATGTAGCATAACGTGACTGCAATCACAAACAAAAGTCTTTTTTCTAGCCACGTTCTTTGTTTTCGAGATTATTCAAAGAGTTTTTCCAGAAATGGCTTCCCCGCGTCAAACTTTGTTAATTTTGGTTTCGCTCCGCAAACTCAAATTTTAATTCTTATTTTTATGAATGTAGCACAATGTGACTACAATCAAAAACCAAAGTCTTTTTGAGCCACGTCCTTAGATTTCAAGATAATTTACAGAGTTTGTCTACAAATGGCTTCCCTGAGTCAAACTTTCCTAATTTTGTTTTCGCCCCGCAAACTCAAATTTTAATTCATATTTTTAATATTGTAGCACAATGTGACTGCAATAAAAAACCAAAGTCTTTTTTGCGCCACGTTCTTAGTTTTCAAGATAATTCAAAGAGTTTTTCCAGAAATGGCTTCCCCGCGTGAAACTTTGTTAATTTTCGTTTTGCTCCGTAAACTCAAATTTTAATTTATATTTTTATTAATGTAGCACAACCTGACTGCAATCACAAACCAAAGTCCTTTTTTCTTTCCTTTTCTTAGTTTCCAAGATAATTTAAAGAGTTTGTCAACAAATGACTTCCCTGGGTCAAACTTTCCTAATTTTGGTTTCGCCCCGCAAACTAAAATTTTGATTAATATTTTTATTAATGTAGCATACCGTGACTGCAATCACAAACAAAAGTCTTTTTTCTAGCCACGTCCTTTGTTTTCGAGATAATTCACAGAGTTTTTCGAGAAATGGCTTCCCGGCGTCAAACTTTGTTAATTTTGGTTTCGCTCCGCAAACTCAAATTTTAATTCTTATTTTTATGAATGTAGCACAATGTGACTACAATCAAAAACCAAAGTCTTTTTGAGCCACGTCCTTAGATTTCAAGATAATTTACAGAGTTTGTCTACAAATGGCTTCCCTGAGTCAAACTTTCCTAATTTTGTTTTCGCCCCGCATACTTAAATTTTCATTAATATTTTTATTAATGTAGCACAACGTGACTGCAATCAGAAACAAAAGTCTTTTTTTGCGCCACGTTCTTAGTTTTCGAGATTATTCAAAGAGTTTTTCCAGAAATGGCTTCCCCGCGTGAAACTTTGTTAATTTTCGTTTTGCTCCGTAAACTCAAATTTTAATTTATATTTTTATTAATGTAGCACAACCTGACTGCAATCACAAACCCAAGTCCTTTTTTATTTCCTTTTCTTAGTTTCCAAGATAATTTAAAGAGTTTGTCAACAAATGACTTCCCTGGGTCAAACGTTCCTAATTTTGGTTTCGCCCCGCAAACTAAAATTTTGATTAATATTTTTATTAATGTAGCACAACGTGACTGCAATCAGAAACAAAAGTCTTTTTTCTAGCCACGTTCTTAGTTTTCGAGATTATTCAAAGAGTTTTTCCAGAAACGGCTTCCCCGTGTCAAACTTTGTTAATTTTGGTTTCCTGCGCAAACTCAAATTTTAATTAATATTTTTATTAATGTGGCACAACGTGACGGCAATCAAAACCCAAAGTCTTTTTTTGCGCCACGTTCTTAGTTTTCGAGATTATTCAAAGAGTTTTTCCAGAAATGGCTTCCCCGCGTGAAACTTTGTTAATTTTCGTTTTGCTCCGTAAACTCAAATTTTAATTTATATTTTTATTAATGTAGCACAACCTGACTGCAATCACAAACCAAAGTCCTTTTTTATTTCCTTTTCTTAGTTTCCAAGATAATTTAAAGAGTTTGTCAACAAATGACTTCCCTGGGTCAAACTTTCCTAATTTTGGTTTCGCCCCGCAAACTAAAATTTTGATTAATATTTTTATTAATGTAGCATAACGTGACTGCAATCACAAACAAAAGTCTTTTTTCTAGCCACGTTCTTTGTTTTCGAGATTATTCAAAGAGTTTTTCCAGAAATGGCTTCCCCGCGTCAAACTTTGTTAATTTTGGTTTCGCTCCGCAAACTCAAATTTTAATTCTTATTTTTATGAATGTTGCACAATGTGACTACAATCAAAAACCAAAGTCTTTTTGAGCCACGTCCTTAGATTTCAAGATAATTTACAGAGTTTGTCTACAAATGGCTTCCCTGAGTCAAACTTTCCTAATTTTGTTTTCGCCCCGCAAACTCAAATTTTAATTCATATTTTTAATATTGTAGCACAATGTGACTGCAATAAAAAACCAAAGTCTTTTTGCGCCACGTTCTTAGTTTTCAAGATAATTTACAGAGTTTGTCAACAAATGGCTTCCCTGAGTCAAACTTTCCTAATTTTGGTTTCGCTCCGCATACTTAAATTTTCATTAATATTCTTAATAATGTAGCACAACGTGACTGCAATCAGAAACAAAAGTCTTTTTTCTAGCCACGTTCTTACTTTTCGAGATTATTCAAAGAGTTTTTCCCGAAATGGTTTCCCCGCGTGAAACTTTGTTAATTTTCGTTTTGCTACGTAAACTCAAATTTTAATTTATATTTTTATTAATGAAGCACAACCTGACTGCAATCACAAACCAAAGTCCTTTTTTATTTCCTTTTCTTAGTTTCCAAGATAATTTAAAGAGTTTGTCAACAAATGACTTCCCTGGGTCAAACGTTCCTAATTTTGGTTTCGCCCCGCAAACTAAAATTTTGATTAATATTTTTATTAATGTAGCACAACGTGACTGCAATCAGAAACAAAAGTCTTTTTTCTAGCCACGTTCTTAGTTTTCGACATTATTCAAAGAGTTTTTCCAGAAATGGCTTCCCCGTGTCAAACTTTGTTAATTTTGGTTTCGCTCCGCAAACTCAAATTTTAATTAATATTTTTATTAATGTGGCACAACGTGACGGCAATCAAAAACCAAAGTCTTTTTTTGCGCCACGTTCTTAGTTTTCGAGATTATTCAAAGAGTTTTTCCAGAAATGGCTTCCCCGCGTGAAACTTTGTTAATTTTCGTTTTGCTCCGTAAACTCAAATTTTAATTTATATTTTTATTAATGTAGCACAACCTGACTGCAATCACAAACCAAAGTCCTTTTTTCTTTCCTTTTCTTAGTTTCCAAGATAATTCAACGAGTTTTTCAACAAATGGCTTCCCTGGGTCAAACTTTCCTAATTTTGGTTTCGCTCCGCAAACTCAAATTTTAATTCATATTTTTATGAATGTAGCACAATGTGACTGCAATCAAAAACCAACGTCTTTTTTTGCGCCACGTTCTTAGTTTTCGAGATAATTCAAAGAGTTTCTCCAGAAATGGTTTCCCTGTGTCAAACTTTGTTAATGTTCGTTTCGCTCCGCAAACTCAAATTTTAATTCATATTTTTATTAATGTAGCATAAAGTTACTGCAATCAAAACTAAAGTCTTTTTTCTCGCCACGTTCTTAGTTTTCGGAATTATTCAAAGAGTTTTTCCCGAAATGGTTTCTCCGCGTGAAACTTTGTTAATTTTCGTTTTGCTCCGTAAACTCAAATTTTAATTTATATTTTTATTAATGTAGCACAACGTGACTGCATTCACAAACCGGAGTCTTTTTTTATTTCCTTTTCTTAGTTTCCAAGATAATTTAAAGAGTTTGTCAACAAATGGCTTCCCTGGGACAAACTTTCCTAATTTTTGTTTCGCCCCGCAAACTAAAATTTTGATTAATATTTTTATTAATGTAGCACAACGTGACTGCAATCAGAAACAAAAGTCTTTTTTCTAGCCACGTTCTTAGTTTTCGAGATTATTCAAAGAGTTTTTCCAGAAATGGCTTCCCCGTGTCAAACTTTGTTAATTTTGGTTTCCTGCGCAAACTCAAATTTTAATTAATATTTTTATTAATGTGGCACAACGTGACGGCAATCAAAAACCAAAGTCTTTTTTGCGCCACGTTCTTAGTTTTCGAGATTATTCAAAGAGTTTTTCCAGAAATGGCTTCCCCGCGTGAAACTTTGTTAATTTTCGTTTTGCTCCGTAAACTCAAATTTTAATTTATATTTTTATTAATGTAGCACAACCTGACTGCAATCACAAACCAAAGTCCTTTTTTCTTTCCTTTTCTTAGTTTCCAAGATAATTTAAAGAGTTTGTCAACAAATGACTTCCCTGGGTCAAACTTTCCTAATTTTGGTTTCGCCCCGCAAACTAAAATTTTGATTAATATTTTTATTAATGTAGCATAACGTGACTGCAATCACAAACAAAAGTCTTTTTTCTAGCCACGTTCTTTGTTTTCGAGATTATTCAAAGAGTTTTTCCAGAAATGGCTTCCCCGCGTCAAACTTTGTTAATTTTGGTTTCGCTCCGCAAACTCAAATTTTAATTCTTATTTTTATGAATGTCGCACAATGTGACTACAATCAAAAACCAAAGTCTTTTTGAGCCACGTCCTTAGATTTCAAGATAATTTACAGAGTTTGTCTACAAATGGCTTCCCTGAGTCAAACTTTCCTAATTTTGTTTTCGCCCCGCAAACTCAAATTTTAATTCATATTTTTAATATTGTAGCACAATGTGACTGCAATAAAAAACCAAAGTCTTTTTTGCGCCACGTTCTTAGTTTTCAAGATAATTCAAAGAGTTTTTCCAGAAATGGCTTCCCCGCGTGAAACTTTGTTAATTTTCGTTTTGCTCCGTAAACTCAAATTTTAATTTATATTTTTATTAATGTAGCACAACCTGACTGCAATCACAAACCAAAGTCCTTTTTTCTTTCCTTTTCTTAGATTCCAAGATAATTTAAAGAGTTTGTCAACAAATGACTTCCCTGGGTCAAACTTTCCTAATTTTGGTTTCGCCCCGCAAACTAAAATTTTGATTAATATTTTTATTAATGTAGCATACCGTGACTGCAATCACAAACAAAAGTCTTTTTTCTAGCCACGTTCTTTGTTTTCGAGATTATTCAAAGAGTTTTTCCAGAAATGGCTTCCCCGCGTCAAACTTTGTTAATTTTGGTTTCGCTCCGCAAACTCAAATTGTAATTCTTATTTTTATGAATGTAGCACAATGTGACTACAATCAAAAACCAAAGTCTTTTTGAGCCACGTCCTTAGATTTCAAGATAATTTACAGAGTTTGTCTACAAATGGCTTCCCTGAGTCAAACTTTCCTAATTTTGTTTTCGCCCCGCATACTTAAATTTTCATTAATATTTTTATTAATGTAGCACAACGTGACTGCAATCAAAAACAAAAGTCTTTTTTTGCGCCACGTTCTTAGTTTTCGGGATTATTCAAAGAGTTTTTCCAGAAATGGCTTCCCCGCGTGAAACTTTGTTAATTTTCGTTTTGCTCCGTAAACTCAAATTTTAATTTATATTTTTATTAATGTAGCACAACCTGACTGCAATCACAAACCCAAGTCCTTTTTTATTTCCTTTTCTTAGTTTCCAAGATAATTTAAAGAGTTTGTCAACAAATGACTTCCCTGGGTCAAACGTTCCTAATTTTGGTTTCGCCCCGCAAACTAAAATTTTGATTAATATTTTTATTAATGTAGCACAACGTGACTGCAATCAGAAACCAAAGTCTTTTTTCTAGCCACGTTCTTAGTTTTCAAAATTATTCAAAGAGTTTTTCCAGAAATGGCTTCCCCGTGTCAAACTTTGTTAATTTTGGTTTCGCTCCGCAAACTCAAATTTTAATTAATATTTTTATTAATGTGGCACAACGTGACGGCAATCAAAACCCAAAGTCTTTTTTTGCGCCACGTTCTTAGTTTTCGAGATTATTCAAAGAGTTTTTCCAGAAATGGCTTCCCCGCGTGAAACTTTGTTAATTTTCGTTTTGCTCCGTAAACTCAAATTTTAATTTATATTTTTATTAATGTAGCACAACCTGACTGCAATCACAAACCAAAGTCCTTTTTTATTTCCTTTTCTTAGTTTCCAAGATAATTTAAAGAGTTTGTCAACAAATGACTTCCCTGGGTCAAACTTTCCTAATTTTGGTTTCGCCCCGCAAACTAAAATTTTGATTAATATTTTTATTAATGTAGCATAACGTGACTGCAATCACAAACAAAAGTCTTTTTTCTAGCCACGTTCTTTGTTTTCGAGATTATTCAAAGAGTTTTTCCAGAAATGGCTTCCCCGCGTCAAACTTTGTTAATTTTGGTTTCGCTCCGCAAACTCAAATTTTAATTCTTATTTTTATGAATGTTGCACAATGTGACTACAATCAAAAACCAAAGTCTTTTTGAGCCACGTCCTTAGATTTCAAGATAATTTACAGAGTTTGTCAACAAATGGCTTCCCTGGGTCAAACTTTCCTAATTTTGTTTTCGCCCCGCAAACTCAAATTTTAATTCATATTTTTAATATTGTAGCACAATGTGACTGCAATGAAAAACCAAAGTCTTTTTTGCGAAACGTTCTTAGTTTTCAAGATAATTCAACGAGTTTGTCAACAAATGGCTTCCCTGAGTCAAACTTTCCTAATTTTGGTTTCGCTCCGCATACTTAAATTTTCATTAATATTCTTAATAATGTAGCACAACGTGACTGCAATCAAAAACAAAAGTCTTTTTTCTAGCCACGTTCTTACTTTTCGAGATTATTCAAAGAGTTTTTCCCGAAATGGTTTCCGCGTGAAACTTTGTTAATTTTCGTTTTGCTACGTAAACTCAAATTTTAATTTATATTTTTATTAATGAAGCACAACCTGACTGCAATCACAAACCAAAGTCCTTTTTTATTTCCTTTTCTTAGTTTCCAAGATAATTTAAAGAGTTTGTCAACAAATGACTTCCCTGGGTCAAACGTTCCTAATTTTGGTTTCGCCCCGCAAACTAAAATTTTGATTAATATTTTTATTAATGTAGCACAACGTGACTGCAATCAGAAACAAAAGTCTTTTTTCTAGCCACGTTCTTAGTTTTCGACATTATTCAAAGAGTTTTTCCAGAAATGGCTTCCCCGAGTCAAACTTTGTTAATTTTGGTTTCCTGCGCAAACTCAAATTTTAATTAATATTTTTATTAATGTGGCACAACGTGACGGCAATCAAAAACCAAAGTCTTTTTTTGCGCCACGTTCTTAGTTTTCGAGATTATTCAAAGAGTTTTTCCAGAAATGGCTTCCCCGCGTGAAACTTTGTTAATTTTCGTTTTGCTCCGTAAACTCAAATTTTAATTTATATTTTTATTAATGTAGCACAACCTGACTGCAATCACAAACCAAAGTCCTTTTTTATTTCCTTTTCTTAGTTTCCAAGATAATTTAAAGAGTTTGTCAACAAATGGCTTCCCTGGGTCAAACTTTACTAATTTTGGTTTCGCCCCGCAAACTAAAATTTTGAATAATATTCTTATTAATGTAGCACAACGTGACTGCAATCAAAAACAAAAGTCTTTTTTCTAGCCACGTTCTTAGTTTTCCAGATTATTCAAAGAGTTTTTCGAGAAATGGCTTCCCCGCGTCAAACTTTGTTAATTTTGGTTTCGCTCCGCAAACTCAAATTTTAATTCTTATTTTTATGAATGTAGCACAATGTGAATGCAATCAAAAACCAAAGTCTTTTTTGCGCCACGTTCTTAGTTTTCAAGATAATTCAACGAGTTTTTCAACAAATGGCTTCCCTGGGTCAAACTTTCCTAATTTTGGTTTCGCTCCGCATACTTAAATTTTCATTAATATTCTTAATAATGTAGCACAACGTGACTGCAATCAAAAACAAAAGTCTTTGTTCTAGACACGTTCTTAGTTTTCGAGATTATTCAAAGAGTTTTTCCAGAAATTGTTTCCCTGTGTCAAACTTTGTTAATGTTCGTTTCGCTCCGCAAACTCAAATTTTAATTCATATTTTTATGAATGTAGCACAATGTGACTGCAATCAAAAACAAAAGTCTTTTTTGCGCCACGTTCTTAGTTTTCGAGATAATTCAAAGAGTTTCTCCAGAAATGGTTTCCCTGTGTCAAACTTTGTTAATTTTCGTTTTGCTCTGCAAACTCAAATTTTAATTCATATTTTTAATAATGTAGCACAATGTGACTGCAATCAAAAACCAAAGACTTTTTCTCGCCACGTTCTTAGTTTTCGAAATTATTCAAAGAGTTTTTCCCGAAATGGTTTCTCCGCGTGAAACTTTGTTAATTTTCGTTTTGCTCCGTAAACTCAAATTTTAATTTATATTTTTATTAATGTAGCACAACGTGACTGCATTCACAAACCGGAGTCTTTTTTTATTTCCTTTTCTTAGTTTCCAAGATAATTTAAAGAGTTTGTCAACAAATGGCTTCCCTGGGACAAACTTTCCTAATTTTTGTTTCGCCCCGCAAACTAAAATTTTGATTAATATTTTTATTAATGTAGCACAACGTGACTGCAATCAAAAAAAAAAGTCTTTTTTTGCGCCACGTTCTTAGTTTTCGAGATAATTCCAAGAGTTTCTCCAGAAATGGTTTCCTCGTGTCAAACTTTGTTAATTTTGGTTTCGCTCCGCAATCTCAAGTTTTAATTTATATTTTTATTAGTGTAGCACAACGTGACTGCAATCAAAAACCAAAGTCTTTTTTCTCGCCACGTTCTTAGTTTTCCATATTATTCAAAGAGTTTTTCGACAAATGGCTTCCATGGGTCAAACTTTCCTAATTTTGGTTTCGCCCCGCAAAATCAAATTTTCATTTATATTTTTATTAATGTAGCACAATGTGACCGCAATCAAGAACAAAAGTCTTTTTTTATTCTCTGTTCTTAGTTTTCAAGATAATTTAAAGAGTTTGTCAACAAATGGCTTCCCTGTGTTAAACTTTCCTAATTTTGGTTTCGCCCCGCAAACTCAAATTTTAATTTATATTCTTATTAATGTAGCACAATGTGACTGCAATCAAAACCCAAAGTCTTTTCTTGAGCCACGTCCTTAGATTTCAAGATAATTTACAGAGTTTGTCAACAAATGGCTTCCCTGGGTCAAACTTTCCTAATTTTGGTTTCGCTCCGAAAACTCAAATTTTAATTTATATTTTATTAATGTAGCACAACGTGAAGGCAATCAAAAACCAAAGTCTTTCTGTGCGCCAAGTTCTTAGCTTTCGAGATAATTCAACGAGTTTTTCAACAAATGGCTTCCCTGGGTCAAACTTTACTAATTTTGGTTTCGCCCCGCAAACTAAAATTTTGATTAATATTTTTGTTAATGTAGCACTGCTTGACTGCAATCAAATACCAAAGTCTATTTTCTCGCCACGTTCTTAGTTTTCCAGATTATTCAAAGTGTTTTTCGAGAAATGGCTTCCCCGCGTCAAACTTTGTTAATTTTGGTTTCGCTCCGCAAACTCAAATTTTAGTTCATATTTTTGTTAATGTAGCACAACGTGACTGCAATCAAAAACCAAAGTCTTTTTTGAGCCACGTCCTTAGATTTCAAGATAATTTACAGAGTTTGTCAACAAATGGCTTCCCTGAGTCAAACTTTCCTAATTTTGGTGTCGCCCCGCAAACTCACATTTTAATTCATATTTTTATTAATGTTGCACAATCTGACTGCAATCAAAAACCAAAGTCTTTTTTGCTCTACGTTCTTAGTTTTCAATATAATTCAACGAGTTTTTCAACAAATGGCTTCCCTGGGTCAAACTTTCCTAATTTTGGTTTCGCTCCGCATACTTAAATTTTCATTAATATTCTTAATAATGTAGCACAACGTGACTGCAATCAAAAACCAAAGTCTTTTTTGCTCTACGTTCTTAGTTTTCAAGATAATTCAACGAGTTTTTCAACAAATGGCTTCCCTGGGTCAAACTTTCCTAATTTTGGTTTCGCCCCGCAAACTCAAATTTAAATTTATATTCTTATTAATGTAGCACAATGTGACTGCAATCAAAAGCCAAAGTCTTTTCTTGAGCCACGTACTTAGATTTCAAGATAATTCACAGAGTTTGTCTACAAATGGCTTCCCCGTGTCAAACTTTGTTAATTTTGGTTTCGCTCCGCAAACTCAAGTTTTAATTTATATTTTTATTAGTGTAGCACAACGTGACTGCAATCAAAAACCAAAGTCTTTTTTCTCGCCACGTTCTTAGTTTTCGAGATAATTCAACGAGTTTGTCAACAAATGGCTTCCCTGGGTCAAACTTTCCTAATTTTGGTTTCGCCCCGCAAACTACAATTTTAATTCATATTTTTATTAATGTAGTACAACGTGTCTGCAATTAAAAACCAAAGTCTTTTTTTGCGCCACGTACATAGTTATCGAGATTATTCAAAGAGTTTTTCCAGAAATGGCTTCCCCGTGTCAAACTTTGTTAATTTTAGTTTCGCTCCGAAAACTCAAATTTTAATTTATATTTTATTAATGTAGCACAATCTGACTGCAATCAAAAACCAAAGTCTTTCTTTGCGCCACGTTCTTAGTTTTCGAGATAATTCAACGAGTTTGTCAACAAATGGCTTCCCTGGGTCAAACTTTCCTAATTTTGGTTTCGCCCCGCAAACTCAAATTTTAATTTGTATTTTTATTAGTGTATCACAGCTTGACTGCAATCAAAATCCAAAGTCTTTTTTCTCGCCACGTTCTTAGTTTTCCAGATTATTCAAAGAGTTTTTCGAGAAATGGCTTCCCCGCGTCAAACTTTGTTAATTTTGGTTTCGCTCCGCAAACTCAAATTTTAATTCTTATTTTTATGAATGTAGCACAATGTGACGGCAATCAAAAACCAAAGTCATTTTTGAGCCACGTCCTTAGGTTTCAAGATAATTTACAGAGTTTGTCTACAAATGACTTCCCTGAGTCAAACTTTCCTAATTTTGTTTTCGCCCCGCAAACTCAAATTTTAATTCATATTTTTAATATTGTAGCTCAATGTGACTGCAATCAAAAAGAAAAGTCTTTTTTGCGCCACGTCCTTAGTTTTCCAGATAATTCAAAGAGTTTGTCGAGAAATGGCGACCCCGCGTCAAACTTTGTTAATTTTGGTTTCGTTCCGCAAACTGAAATTTTAATTAATATTTTTATTAATGTAGCACAACGTGACTGCAATCAAAAACAAAAGTCTTTTTTCTAGCCACGTTCTTAATTTTCGAGATTATTCAAAGAGTTTTTCCAGAAATGGCTTCCCCGTGTCAAACTTTGTTAATTTTGGTTTCGTTCCGCAAACTGAAATTTTAATTAATATTTTTATTAATGTGGCACAACGTGACGGCAATCAAAAACCAAAGTCCTTTTTGCGCAACGTTCTTAGTTTTCGAGATAATTCAAAGAATTTTTCCAGAAATGGCTTCCCTGGGTCAAACTTTCCTAATTTTGTTTTCGCTCCGCATACTTAAATTTTCATAAATATTATTAATAATATAGCACAACGTGACTGCAATCAAAAACAAAAGTCTTTTTTTGCGCCACGTTCTTAGTTTTCGAGATAATTCAAAGAGTTTCTCCAGAAATGGCTTCCGTGGGTCAAACTTTCCTAATTTTGGTTTCGCCCCGCAAACTCAAATTCTAATTTATATTTTTATTAATGTAGCAGAACGTGACTGCAATCAAAAACCAAAGTCTTTTTTTGCGCCACGTTCTTAGTTTTCGAGATAATTCAAAGAGTTTTTCCAGAAATGGCTTCCCTGGGTCAAACTTTACTAATTTTGGTTTCGCCCCGCAAACTAAAATTTTGATTAATATTTTTGTTAATGTAGCACAACGTGACTGCAATCAAAAACAAAAGTCTTTTTTCTAGCCACGTTCTTAGTTTTCGAGATTATTCAAAGTGTTTTTCCAGAAATGGCTTCCCCGTGTCAAACTTTGTTAATTTTAGTTTCGCTCCGAAAACTCAAATTTTAATTTATATTTTATTAATGTAGCACAATCTGACTGCAATAAAAAACCAAAGTCTTTCTTTGCGCCACGTTCTTAGTTTTTCAGATAATTCAACGAGTTTGTCAACAAATGGCTTCCCTGGGTCAAACTTTCCTAATTTTGGTTTCGCCCCACACATTCAAATTTTAATTTATATTTTTATTAATGTAGCACAATGTGACTGCAATCAAGAACAAAAGTCTTTTTTTATTCTCTGTTCTTAGTTTCCAAGATAATTTAAAGAGTTTGTCAACAAATGACTTACCTGGGTCAAACTTTCCTAATTTTGGTTTCGCCCCGCAAACTAAAATTTTGATTAATATTTTTATTAATGTAGCATAACGTGACTGCAATCACAAACAAAAGTCTTTTTTCTAGCCACGTTCTTTGTTTTCGAGATTATTCAAAGAGTTTTTCCAGAAATGGCTTCCCCGCGTCAAACTTTGTTAATTTTGGTTTCGCTCCGCAAACTCAAATTTTAATTCTTATTTTTATGAATGTAGCACAATGTGACTACAATCAAAAACCAAAGTCTTTTTGAGCCACGTCCTTAGATTTCAAGATAATTTACAGAGTTTGTCTACAAATGGCTTCCCTGAGTCAAACTTTCCTAATTTTGTTTTCGCCCCGCAAACTCAAATTGTAATTAATATTTTTAATATTGTAGCACAATGTGACTGCAATCAAAATCCAAAGTCTTTTTTGAGCCACGTCATTAGATTTCAAGATACTTTACAGAGTTTTTCCAGAAATGGCTTCCCCGTGTCAAACTTTGTTAATTTTGGTTTCGTTCCGCAAACTGAAATTTTAATTAATATTTTTATTAATGTGGCACAACGTGACTGCAATCAAAAACAAAAGTCTTTTTTCTAGCCACGTTCTTAATTTTCGAGATTATTCAAAGAGTTTTTCCAGAAATGGCTTCCCCGTGTCAAACTTTGTTAATTTTGGTTTCGTTCCGCAAACTGAAATTTTAATTAATATTTTTATTAATGTGGCACAACGTGACGGCAATCAAAAACCAAAGTCTTTTTTGAGCCACGTTCTTAGTTTTCAAGATACTTAACAGAGTTTTTCCAGAAATGGCTTCCCTGGGTCAAACTTTCCTAATTTTGTTTTCGCTCCGCATACTTAAATTTTCATAAATATTCTTAATAATATAGCACAACGTGACTGCAATCAAAAACAAAAGTCTTTTTTTGCGCCACGTTCTTAGTTTTCGAGATAATTCAAAGAGTTTCTCCAGAAATGGCTTCCGTGGGTCAAACTTTCCTAATTTTGGTTTCGCCCCGCAAACTCAAATTCTAATTTATATTTTTATTAATGTAGCAGAACGTGACTGCAATCAAAAACCAAAGTCTTTTTTTGCGCCACGTTCTTAGTTTTCGAGATAATTCAAAGAGTTTTTCCAGAAATGGCTTCCCTGGGTCAAACTTTACTAATTTTGGTTTCGCCCCGCAAACTAAAATTTTGAATAATATTTTTATTAATGTAGCACAACGTGACTGCAATAAAAACCAATGTCTTCTTTGAGCCACGTCCTTAGATTTCAAGATAATTTACAGAGTTTGTCAACAAATGGCTTCCCCGTGTGAAACTTTGTTAATTTTAGCTTCGCTCCGAAAACTCAAATTTTAATTTATATTTTATTAATGTAGCACATTCTCACTGCAATAAAAAACCAAAGTCTTTTTTTGCGCCACGTTCTTAGTTTTCGAGATTATTCAAAGAGTTTTTCCAGAAATGGCTTCCCCGCGTGAAACTTTGTTAATTTTCGTTTTGCTCCGTAAACTCAAATTTTAATTTATATTTTTATTAATTTAGCACAACCTGACTGCAATCACAAACCAAAGTCCTTTTTTATTTCCTTTTCTTAGTTTCCAAGATAATTTAAAGAGTTTGTCAACAAATGACTTCCCTGGGTCAAACTTTCCTAATTTTCGTTTCGCCCCACAAACTCAAATTCTAATTTATATTTTTATTAATGTAGCAGAACGTGACTGCAATCAAAAACCAAAGTCTTTTTTTGCGCCACGTTCTTAGTTTTCAAGATAATTCAACGAGTTTGTCAACAAATGGCTTCCCTGGGTCAAACTTTCCTAATTTTGGTTTCGCCCCACACATTCAAATTTTAATTTATATTTTTATTAATGTAGCACAATGTGACTGCAATCAAGAACAAAAGTCTTTTTTTATTCTCTGTTCTTAGTTTTCAAGATAATTTAAAGAGTTTGTCAACAAATGGCTTCCCTGTGTTAAACTTTCCTAATTTTGGTTTCGCCCCGCAAACTCAAATTTTAATTTATATTCTTATTAATGTAGCACAATGTGACTGCAATCAAAACCCAAAGTCTTTCTGTGCGCCAAGTTCTTAGCTTTCGAGATAATTCAACGAGTTTTTCAACAAATGGCTTCCCTGGGTCAAACTTTACTAATTTTGGTTTCGCCCCGCAAACTAAAATTTTGATTAATATTTTTGTTAATGTAGCACAACGTGACTGCAATCAAAAACCAAAGTCTTTTTTCTAGCCCCGTTCTTAGTTTTCAAAATTATTCAAAGAGTTTTTCCAGAAATGGCTTCCCCGTGTCAAACTTTGTTAATTTTGGTTTCGTTCCGCAAACTGAAATTTTAATTAATATTTTTATTAATGTGGCACAACGTGACGGCAATCAAAAACCAAAGTCCTTTTTGCGCAACGTTCTTAGTTTTCGAGATAATTCAAAGAATTTTTCCAGAAATGGCTTCCCTGTGTCAAACTTTGTTAATTTTGGTTTCGCTCCGCAAACTCAAATTTTAATTCATATTTTTATGAATGTAGCACAATGTGACTGCAATAAAAAACCAAAGTCTTCTTTTGCGCCACGTTCTTAGTTTTCGAGATAATTCAAAGAGTTTCTCCAGAAAAGGTTTCCCTGTGTCAAACTTTGTTAATTTTCATTTTCCTCTGCAAACTCAAATTTTAATTTATATTTTTATTAATGTAGCATAAAGTTACTGCAATTAAAACCAAAGTCTTTTTTCTCGCCACGTTCTTAGTTTTCGAAATTATTCAAAGAGTTTTTCCCGAAATGGTTTCCCCGCGTGAAACTTTGTTAATTTTCGTTTTGCTCCGTAAACTCAAATTTTAATTTATATTTTTATTAATGTAGCACAACCTGACTGCAATCACAAACCAAGTCCTTTTTTATTTCCTTTTCTTAGTTTCCAAGATAATTTAAAGAGTTTGTCAACAAATGACTTCCCTGGGTCAAACGTTCCTAATTTTGGTTTCGCCCCGCAAACTAAAATTTTGATTAATATTTTTATTAATGTAGCACAACGTGACTGCAATCAGAAACAAAAGTCTTTTTTTCTGGCCACGTTCTTAGTTTTCGAGATTATTCAAAGAGTTTTTCCAGAAATGGCTTCCCCGTGTCAAACTTTGTTAATTTTGGTTTCCTGCGCAAACTGAAATTTTAATTAATATTTTTATTAATGTGGCACAACGAGACGGCAATCAAAAACCAAAGTCTTTTTTTGCGCAACGTTCTTAGTTTTCGAGATAATTCAAAGAATTTTTCCAGAAATGGCTTCCCTGGGTCAAACTTTCCTAATTTTGGTGTCGCTCCGCATACTTAAATTTTCATTAATATTCTTAACAATGTAGCACAAAGTTACTGCAATCAAAACCAAAGTCTTTTTTCTCGCCACGTTCTTAGTTTTCAAAATTATTCAAAGAGTTTTTCCAGAAATGGCTTCCCCGTGTCAAACTTTGTTAATTTTGGTTTCGCTCCGCAAACTCAAATTTTAATTAATATTTTTATTAATGTGGCACAACGTGACTGCAATCAGAAACCGAAGTCTTTTTTCGCGCCACGTTCTTAGTTTTCGAGATAATTCAAAGAATTTTTACAGAAATGGCTTCCCTGTGTCAAACTTGTTTAATTTTGGTTTCGCTCTACAAACTTAAATTTTAATTCATATTTTTAATAATGTAGCACAATGTGACTGCAATGAAAAACCAAAGTCTTTTTTGCGCCACGTTCTTAGTTTTCGAGATAATTCAACGAGTTTGTCAACAAATGGCTTCCCTGGGTCAAACTTTCCTAATTTTGGTGTCGCCCCGCAAACTCACATTTTAATTCATATTTTTATTAATGTAGCACAATCTGACTGCAATCAAAAACCAAAGTCTTTTTTGCTCCACGTTCTTAGTTTTCAAGATAATTCAACGAGTTTTTCAACAAATGGCTTCCCTGGGTCAAACTTTCCTAATTTTGGTTTCTCTCCGCATACATAAATTTTCATTAATATTCTTAATAATGTAGCACAACGTGACTGCAATCAAAAACAAAAGTCTTTTTTTATTCTCTGTTCTTAGTTTTCAAGATAATTTAAAGAGTTTGTCAACAAATGGCTTCCCTGTGTTAAACTTTCCTAATTTTGTTATCGCTCCGCATACTTAAATTTTCATTAATATTCTTATGAATGTAGCACAATGTGACTGCAATCAAAAACAAAGGCTTTTTTGAGCCACGTCCTTAGATTTCAAGATAATTTACAGAGTTTGTCAACAAATGGCTTCCCTGGGTCAAACTTTGTTAATTTTGGTTTCGCTCCGCAAACTCAAATTTTAATTCATATTTTTATGAATGTAGCACAATGTGACTGCAATCAAAAACCAAAGTCTTTTTTGAGCCACGTCCTTAGATTTCAAGATAATTTACAGAGTTTGTCAACAAATGGCTTCCCTGAGTCAAACTTTCCTAATTTTGGTGTCGCCCCGCAAACTCACATTTTAATTCATATTTTTATTAATGTTGCACAATCTGACTGCAATCAAAAACCAAAGTCTTTTTTGCTCTACGTTCTTAGTTTTCAAGATAATTCAACGAGCTTTTCAACAAATTGCTTCCCGGGGTCAAACTTTCCTAATTTTGGTTTCGCTCCGCATACTTAAATTTTCATTAATATTCTTAATAATGTAGCACAACGTGACTGCAATCACAAACCAAAGTCTTTTTTTATTCTCTGTTCTTAGTTTTCAAGATAATTTAAAGAGTTTGTCAACAAATGGCTTCCCTGTGTTAAACTTTCCTAATTTTGGTTTCGCCCCGCAAACTCAAATTTAAATTTATATTCTTATTAATGTAGCACAATGTGACTGCAATCAAAAGCCAAAGTCTTTTCTTGAGCCACGTCCTTAGATTTCAAGATAATTTACAGAGTTTGTCAACAAATGTCTTCCCCGTGTCAAACTTTGTTAATTTTGGTTTCGCTCCGCAATCTCAAATTTTAATTTACATTTTTATTAATGTAGCACAAAGTTACTGCAATCAAAAACCAAAGTATTTTTTCTCGCCACGTTCTTAGTTTTCGAGATAATTCAACGAGTTTGTCAACAAATGGCTTCCCTGGGTCAAACTTTCCTAATTTTGGTTTCGCCCCGCAAACTACAATTTTAATTCATATTTTTATTAATGTAGAACAACGTGACTGCAATTAAAAACCAAAGTCTTTTTTTGCGCCACGTACATAGTTTTCGAGATAATTCAAAGAGTTTTTCCAGAAATGGCTTCCCCGTGTGAAACTTTGTTAATTTTAGTTTCGCTCCGAAAACTCAAATTTTAATTTATATTTTATTAATGTAGCACAATCTGACTGCAATCAAAAACCAAAGTCTTTCTTTGCGCCACGTTCTTAGTTTTCGAGATAATTCAACGAGTTTGTCAACAAATGGCTTCCCTGGGTCAAACTTTCCTAATTTTGGTTTCGCCCCGCAAACTCAAATTTTAATTTGTATTTTTATTAGTGTATAACAGCTAGACTGCAATAAAAATCAAAAGTCTTTTTTCTAGCCACGTTCTTAGTTTTCCAGATTATTCAAAGAGTTTTTCGAGAAATGGCTTCCCCGCGTCAAACTTTGTTAATTTTGGTTTCGCTCCGCAAACTCAAATTTTAATTCTTATTTTTATGAATGTAGCACAATGTGACTGCAATCAAAAACCAAAGTCTTTTTGAGCCACGTCCTTAGGTTTCAAGATAATTTACAGAGTTTGTCTACATATGGCTTCCCTGAGTCAAACTTTCCTAATTTTCTTTTCGCCCCGCAAACTCAAATTTTAATTCATATTTTTAATAATGTAGCACAATGTGATTGCAATCAGAAACAAAAGTCTTTTTTGCGCCACGTTCTTAGTTTTCGAGATTATTCAAAGAGTTTTTCCAGAAATGGCTTCCCCGTGTCAAACTTTGTTAATTTTGGTTTCGCTCCGCAAACTGAAATTTTAATTAATATTTTTATTAATGTAGCACAACGTGACTGCAATCAAAAACAAAAGTCTTTTTTCTAGCCACGTTCTTAGTTTTCGAGATTATTCAAAGAGTTTTTCCAGAAATGGCTTCCCCGTGTCAAACTTTGTTAATTTTGGTTTCGTTCCGCAAACTGAAATTTTAATTAATATTTTTATTAATGTGGCACAACGTGACGGCAATCAAAAACCAAAGTCTTTTTTTGCGCAACGTTCTTAGTTTTCGAGATAATTCAAAGAATTTTTCCAGAAATGGCTTCCCTGGGTCAAACTTTCCTAATTTTGTTTTCGCTCCGCATACTTAAATTTTCATAAATATTCTTAATAATATAGCACAACGTGACTGCAATCAAAAACAAAAGTCTTTTTTTGCGCCACGTTCTTAGTTTTCGAGATAATTCAAAGAGTTTCTCCAGAAATGGCTTCCGTGGGTCAAACTTTCCTAATTTTGGTTTCGCCCCGCAAACTCAAATTCTAATTTATATTTTTATTAATGTAGCAGAACGTGACTGCAATCAAAAACCAAAGTCTTTTTTTGCGCCACGTTCTTAGTTTTCGAGATAATTCAAAGAGTTTTTCCAGAAATGGCTTCCCTGGGTCAAACTTTACTAATTTTGGTTTCGCCCCGCAAACTAAAATTTTGATTAATATTTTTGTTAATGTAGCACAACGTGACTGCAATCAAAAACAAAAGTCTTTTTTCTAGCCACGTTCTTAGTTTTCGAGATTATTCAAAGAGTTTTTCCAGAAATGGCTTCCCCGTGTCAAACTTTGTTAATTTTAGTTTCGCTCCGAAAACTCAAATTTTAATTTATATTTTATTAATGTAGCACAAAATGAATGCAATAAAAAACAAAAGTATTTCTTTGCGACAGGTTCTTATCTTTCTATATAATACAACGAGTTTTTCAACAAATGGCTTCCCTGGGTCAAACTTTCCTAATTTTGGTTTCGCCCCGCAAACTCACATTTTAATTCATATTTTTATTAATGTAGCACAATGTGACTGCAATCAAAAACGAAAGTCTTTTTTTATTCTCTGTTCTTAGTTTCCAAGATAATTTAAAGAGTTTGTCAACAAATGACTTCCCTGGGTCAAACTTTCCTAATTTTGGTTTCGCCCCGCAAACTAAAATTTTGATTAATATTTTTATTAATGTAGCATAACGTGACTGCAATCAAAAACAAAAGTCTTTTTTCTAGCCACGTTCTTAGTTTTCGAGATTATTCAAAGAGTTTTTCCAGAAATGGCTTCCCCGCGTCAAACTTTGTTAATTTTGGTTTCTCTCCGCAAACTCAAATTTTAATTCTTATTTTTATGAATGTAGCACAATGTGACTGCAATCAAAAACCAAAGTCTTTTTTGAGCCACGTCCTTAGATTTCAAGATAATTTACAGAGTTTCTCCAGAAATGGCTTCCGTGGGTCAATCTTTCCTAATTTTGGTTTCGCCCCGCAAACTCAAATTCTAATTAATATTTTTATTAATGTAGCACAACGTGACTGCAATCAAAAACAAAAGTCTTTTTTCTAGCCACGTTCTTAGTTTTCGAGATTATTCAAAGAGTTTTTCCAGAAATGGCTTCCCCGTGTCAAACTTTGTTAATTTTGGTTTCGTTCCGCAAACTGAAATTTTAATTAATATTTTTATTAATGTGGCACAACGTGACGGCAATCAAAAACCAAAGTCTTTTTTGAGCCACGTTCTTAGTTTTCGAGATAATTTGAAGAATTTTTCCAGAAATGGCTTCCCTGGGTCAAACTTTCCTAATTTTGTTTTCGCTCCGCATACTTAAATTTTCATAAATATTATTAATAATATAGCACAACGTGACTGCAATCAAAAACAAAAGTCTTTTTTTGCGCCACGTTCTTAGTTTTCGAGATAATTCAAAGAGTTTCTCCAGAAATGGCTTCCGTGGGTCAAACTTTCCTAATTTTGGTTTCGCCCCGCAAACTCAAATTCTAATTTATATTTTTATTAATGTAGCAGAACGTGACTGCAATCAAAAACCAAAGTCTTTTTTTGCGCCACGTTCTTAGTTTTCGAGATAATTCAAAGAGTTTTTCCAGAAATGGCTTCCCTGGGTCAAACTTTACTAATTTTGGTTTCGCCCCGCAAACTAAAATTTTGAATAATATTTTTATTAATGTAGCACAACGTGACTGCAATCAAAAACCAAAGTCTTTTTTCTAGCCACGTTCTTAGTTTTCGAGATAATTCAAAGAGTTTTTCCAGAAATGGCTTCCCCGTGTGAAACTTTGTTAATTTTAGCTTCGCTCCGAAAACTCAAATTTTAATTTATATTTTATTAATGTAGCACATTCTCACTGCAATAAAAAACCAAAGTCTTTTTTTGCGCCACGTTCTTAGTTTTCGAGATTATTCAAAGAGTTTTTCCAGAAATGGCTTCCCCGCGTGAAACTTTGTTAATTTTCGTTTTGCTCCGTAAACTCAAATTTTAATTTATATTTTTATTAATTTAGCACAACCTGACTGCAATCACAAACCAAAGTCCTTTTTTATTTCCTTTCCTTAGTTTCCAAGATAATTTAAAGAGTTTGTCAACAAATGGCTTCCCTGGGTCAAACTTTCCTAATTTTGGTTTCGCCCCGCAAACTCAAATTCTAATTTATATTTTTATTAATGTAGCAGAACGTGACTGCAATCAAAAACCAAAGTCTTTTTTTGCTCTACGTTCTTAGTTTTCAATATAATTCAACGAGTTTTTCAACAAATGGCTTCCCGGGTCAAACTTTCCTAATTTTGGTTTCGCCCCACAAACTCAAATTTTAATTTATATTTTTATTAATGTAGCACAATGTGACTGCAATCAAGAACAAAAGTCTTTTTTTATTCTCTGTTCTTAGTTTTCAAGATAATTTAAAGAGTTTGTCAA
Organism: Diplolepis rosae; assembly: GCA_030998225.1. NCBI lineage: Eukaryota > Metazoa > Arthropoda > Insecta > Hymenoptera > Diplolepididae > Diplolepis > Diplolepis rosae. The sequence continues at coordinate 1,663,783 of JAPYXD010000679.1, forward strand.
CAAATGGCTTCCCTGTGTTAAACTTTACTAATTTTGGTGTCGCCCCGCAAACTCACATTTTAATTCATATTTTTATTAATGTAGCACAATCTGACTGCAATCAAAAACCAACGTCTTTTTTTGCGCCACGTTCTTAGTTTTCGAGATAATTCAAAGAGTTTTTCCAGAAATGGCTTCCCTGGGTCAAACTTTACTAATTTTGGTTTCGCCCCGCAAACTAAAATTTTGAATAATATTTTTATTAATGTAGCACAACGTGACTGCAATCAAAAACCAAAGACTTTTTTTAGCCACTTCCTTAGTTTTCGAGATTATTCAAAGAGTTTTTCCAGAAATGGCTTCCCCGCGTGAAACTTTGTTAATTTTCGTTTTGCTCCGTAAACTCAAATTTTAATTTATATTTTTATTAATGTAGCACAACCTGACTGCAATCACAAACCAAAGTCCTTTTTTATTTCCTTTTCTTAGTTTCCAAGATAATTTACAGAGTTTGTCAACAAATGGCTTCCCTGAGTCAAACTTTCCTAATTTTGGTTTCGCTCCGCATACTTAAATTTTCATTAATATTCTTAATAATGTAGCACAACGTGACTGCAATCAAAAACAAAAGTCTTTTTTCTAGCCACGTTCTTAGTTTTCGAGATTATTCAAAGAGTTTTTCCAGAAATGGCTTCCCCGTGTCAAACTTTGTTAATTTTGGTTTCGTTCCGCAAACTTAAATTTTAATTAATATTTTTATTAATGTGGCACAACGTGACGGCAATCAAAAACCAAAGTCTTTTTTTGCGCAACGTTCTTAGTTTTCGAGATAATTCAAAGAATTTTTCCAGAAATGGCTTCCCTGGGTCAAACTTTGTTAATTTTGGTTTCGCTCCGCAAACTCAAATTTTAATTTATATTTTCATTAATGTAGCATAAAGTTACTGCAATCAAAAACCAAAGTCTTTCTTTGCGCCACGTTCTTAGTTTTCGAGATAATTCAAAAAGTTTCTCCAGAAATGGTTTCCTTGTGTCAAACTTTGTTAATTTTCGTTTTGCTCTGAAAACTCAAATTTTAATTTATATTTTTATTAATGTAGCATAAAGTTACTGCAATTAAAACCAAAGTCTTTTTTCTCGCCACGTTCTTAGTTTTCGAAATTATTCAAAGAGTTTTTCCCGAAATGGTTTCCCCGCGTGAAACTTTGTTAATTTTCGTTTTGCTCCGTAAACTCAAATTTTAATTTATATTTTTATTAATGTAGCACAACCTGACTGCAATCACAAACCAAGTCCTTTTTTATTTCCTTTTCTTAGTTTCCAAGATAATTTAAAGAGTTTGTCAACAAATGACTTCCCTGGGTCAAACGTTCCTAATTTTGGTTTCGCCCCGCAAACTAAAATTTTGATTAATATTTTTATTAATGTAGCACAACGTGACTGCAATCAGAAACAAAAGTCTTTTTTCTGGCCACGTTCTTAGTTTTCGAGATTATTCAAAGAGTTTTTCCAGAAATGGCTTCCCCGTGTCAAACTTTGTTAATTTTGGTTTCCTGCGCAAACTCAAATTTTAATTAATATTTTTATTAATGTGGCACAACGTGACGGCAATCAAAATCCAGAGTCTTTTTTAGCGCCACGTTCTTAGTTTTCGAGATAATTCAAAGAATTTTTCCACAAATGGCTTCCCTAGTTCAAACTTTGTTAATATTGGTTTCGCTCCGCATACTTAAATTTTCATTAATATTCTTAACAATGTAGCACAACGTGACTGCAATCAGAAACCAAAGTCTTTTTTCTCGCCACGTTCTTAGTTTTCGAGATTATTCAAAGAGTTTTTCCAGAAATGGCTTCCCCGTGTCAATCTTTGTTAATTTTGGTTTCGCTCCGCAAACTGAAATTTTAATTAATATTTTTATTAATGTGGCACAACGTGACTGCAATCAGAAACCGAAGTCTTTTTTCGCGCCACGTTCTTAGTTTTCGAGATAATTCAAAGAATTTTTACAGAAATGGCTTCCCTGTGTCAAACTTGTTTAATTTTGGTTTCGCTCTACAAACTTAAATTTTAATTTATATTTTTATTAATGTAGCACAATCTGACTGCAATCAAAAACCAAAGTCTTTTTTGCGCCACGTTCTTAGTTTCCAAGATAATTTAAAGAGTTTGTCAACAAATGGCTTCCCTGGGTCAAACTTTCCTAATTTTGGTTTTGCCCCGCAAACTCAAATTTTAATTTATATTTTCATTAATGTAGCACAAAGTTACTGCAATCAAAAACCGAAGTCTTTTTTCTCGCCACCTTCTTAGTTTTCGAGATTATTCAAAGAGTTTTTCCAGAAATGGCTTCCCCGTGTCAAACTGTTAATTTTGGTTTCGCTCCGCAATCTCAAATTTTAATTTACATTTTTATTAATGTAGCACAACGTGACTGCAATCACAAACCAAAGTCTTTTTTTTTATGTTCTTAGATTTCAAGAAAATTTAAAGAGTTTGTCAACAAATGGCTTCCCTGGGTCAAACTTTCCTAATTTTGGTTTCGCCACGCAAACTCAAATTTTAATTCATATTTTTATTAATGTAGCACAATATGACTGGAATCAAAAACCAAAGTATTTTTTTGAGCCACATTTCAGTTTTCGAGATAATTCAACGAGTTTGTCAACAAATGGCTTCCCTGGGTCAAACTTTCCTAATTTTGGTTACACTCCGCATACTTAAATTTTCAATAATATTCTTAATAATGTAGCACAACGTGACTGCAATCAAAAACAAAAGTCTTTTTTTGCGCCACGTTCTTAGTTTTCGAGATAATTCAAAGAGTTTCTCCAGAAATGGTTTCCCTGTGTCAAACTTTGTTAATTTTCGTTTCGCTCCGCAAACTCAAATTTTAATTTATATTTTCATTAATGTAGCATAAAGTTACTGCAATCAAAAACCAAAGTCTTTTTTCTCGCCACGTTCTTAGTTTTCGAGATTATTCAAAGAGTTTTTCCAGAAATGGTTTCCCCGTGTCAAATTTTGTTAATTTTGGTTTCGCCCCGCAAACTCACATTTTAATTCATATTTTTATTAATGTAGCACAATCTGACTGCAATCAAAAACCAAAGTCTTTTTTGAGCCACGTTCTTAGTTTTCAAGATAATTCAACGAGTTTTTCAACAAATGGCTTCCCTGGGTCAAACTTTCCTAATTTTGGTTTCGCCCCGCAAACTACAATTTTAATTCATATTTTTATTAATGTAGTACAACGTGAACGCAATCAAAAACCAAAGTCTTTTTTGAGCCACGTTCTTAGTTTTCGAGATTATTCAAAGAGTTTCTCCAGACATGGTTTCCCTGTGTCAAAATTTTGTTAATTTTGGTTTCGCCCCGCAAACTCAAATTTTAATTTATATTTTATTAATGTAGCACAATCTGACTGCAATCAAAAACCAAAGTCTTTTTTGCGCCACGTTCTAAGTTTTCAAGATAATTCAACGAGTTTTTCAACAAATGGCTTCCCTGAGTCAAACTTTCCTAATTTTGTTTTCGCCCCGCAAACTCAAATTTTAATTCATATTTTTAATAATGTAGCACAATGTGACTGCAATCAAAAACCAAAGTCTTTTTTGCGCCAAGTTCTTAGCTTTCGAGATAATTCAACGAGTTTTTCAACAAATGGCTTCCCTGGGTCAAACTTTGTTAATTTTGGTTTCGTTCCGCAAACTGAAATTTTAATTAATATTCGTAATAATGTAGCACAACGTGACTGCAATCAAAAACAAAAGTCTTTTTTCTAGCCACGTTCTTAGTTTTCGAGATTATTCAAAGAGTTTTTCCAGAAATGGCTTCCGTGGGTCACACTTTGTTAATTTTGGTTTCGTTCCGCAAACTGAAATTTTAATTAATATTTTTATTAATGTGGCACAACGAGACGGCAATCAAAAACCAAAGTCTTTTTTGAGCCACGTTCTTAGTTTTCAAGATAATTCAACGAGTTTTTCAACAAATGGCTTCCCTGGGTCAAACTCTCCTAATTTTGTTTTCGCTCCGCATACTTAAATTTTCATTAATATTCTTAATAATATAGCACAACGTGACTGCAATCAAAAACAAAAGTCTTTTTTTGCGCCACGTTCTTAGTTTTCGAGATAATTCAAAGAGTTTCTCCAGAAATGGCTTCCGTGGGTCAAACTTTCCTAATTTTGGTTTCGCCCCGCAAACTCAAATTCTAATTTATATTTTTATTAATGTAGCAGAACGTGACTGCAATCAAAAACCAAAGTCTTTTTTTGCGCCACGTTCTTAGTTTTCGAGATAATTCAAAGAGTTTTTCCAGAAATGGCTTCCCTGGGTCAAACTTTACTAATTTTGGTTTCGCCCCGCAAACTAAAATTTTGAATAATATTTTTATTAATGTAGCACAACGTGACTGCAATCAAAAACAAAAGTCTTTTTTCTAGCCACGTTCTTAGTTTTCGAGATAATTCAAAGAGTTTTTCCAGAAATGGCTTCCCCGCGTGAAACTTTGTTAATTTTCGTTTTGCTCCGTAAACTCAAATTTTAATTTATATTTTTATTAATGTAGCACAACCTGACTGCAATCACAAACCAAAGTCCTTTTTATTTCCTTTTCTTAGTTTCCAAGATAATTTAAAGAGTTTGTCAACAAATGGCGTCCCTGCGTCAAACTTTCCTAATTTTGGTTGCGCCCCGCAAACTCAAATTTTAATTCATATTTTTAATAATGTAGCACAATGTGACTGCAATCAAAAACCAAAGTCTTTTTTTGCGCCACGTTCTTAGTTTTCGAGATAATTCAAAGAGTTTTTCCAGAAATGGCTTCCCTGGGTCAAACTTTACTAATTTTGGTTTCGCCCCGCAAACTAAAATTTTGAATAATATTTTTATTAATGTAGCACAACGTGACTGCAATAAAAACCAATGTCTTTTTTCTAGCCACGTTCTTAGTTTTCGAGATTATTCAAAGAGTTTTTCCAGAAATGGCTTCCCCGCGTGAAACTTTGTTAATTTTCGTTTTGCTCCGTAAACTCAAATTTTAATTTATATTTTTATTAATATAGCACAACCTGACTGCAATCACAAACCAAAGTCCTTTTTTATTTCCTTTTCTTAGTTTCCAAGATAATTTACAGAGTTTGTCAACAAATGGCTTCCCTGGGTCAAACTTTCCTAATTTTGGTTTCGCTCCGCATACTTAAATTTTCATTAATATTCTTAATAATGTAGCACAACGTGACTGCAATCAAAAACAAAAGTCTTTTTTCTAGCCACGTTCTTAGTTTTCGAGATTATTCAAAGAGTTTTTCCAGAAATGGCTTCCCCGTGTCAAACTTTGTTAATTTTGGTTTCGTTCCGCAAACTGAAATTTTAATTAATATTTTTATTAATGTAGCACAACGTGACTGCGATCGAAAACAAAAGTCTTTTTTTGCGCCACGTTCTTAGTTTTCGTGATAATTCAAAGAGTTTCTCCAGAAATGGTTTCCCTGTGTCAAACTTTGTTAATTTTCGTTTTGCTCTGCAAACTCAAATTTTAATTTATATTTTCATTAATGTAGCACAAAGTTACTGCAATCAAAACCAAAGTCTTTTTTCTCGCCACGTTCTTAGTTTTCAAGATTATTCGAAGAGTTTCTCCAGAAATGGTTTCCCTGTGTCAAACTTTGTTAATTTTCGTTTTGCTCTGCAAACTCAAATTTTAATTTATATTTTTATTAATGTAGCATAAAGTTACTGCAATTAAAACCAAAGTCTTTTTCTCGCCACGTTCTTAGTTTTCGAAATTATTCAAAGAGTTTTTCCCGAAATGGTTTCCCCGCGTGAAACTTTGTTAATTTTCGTTTTGCTCCGTAAACTCAAATTTTAATTTATATTTTTATTAATGTAGCACAACCTGACTGCAATCACAAACCAAGTCCTTTTTTATTTCCTTTTCTTAGTTTCCAAGATAATTTAAAGAGTTTGTCAACAAATGACTTCCCTGGGTCAAACGTTCCTAATTTTGGTTTCGCCCCGCAAACTAAAATTTTGATTAATATTTTTATTAATGTAGCACAACGTGACTGCAATCAGAAACAAAAGTCTTTTTTCTAGCCACGTTCTTAGTTTTCGAGATTATTCAAAGAGTTTTTCCAGAAATGGCTTCCCCGTGTCAAACTTTGTTAATTTTGGTTTCCTGCGCAAACTCAAATTTTAATTAATATTTTTATTAATGTGGCACAACGTGACGGCAATCAAAAACCAAAGTCTTTTTTTGCGCCACGTTCTTAGTTTTCGAGATAATTCAAAGAATTTTTCCAGAAATGGCTTCCCTGGATCAAACTTTCCTAATATTGGTTTCGCTCCGCATACTTAAATTTTCATTAATATTCTTAACAATGTAGCACAACGTGACTGCAATCAGAAACCAAAGTCTTTTTTCTCGCCACGTTCTTAGTTTTCGAGATTATTCAAAGAGTTTTTCCAGAAATGGCTTCCCCGTGTCAATCTTTGTTAATTTTGGTTTCGCTCCGCAAACTGAAATTTTAATTAATATTTTTATTAATGTGGCACAACGTGACTGCAATCAGAAACCGAAGTCTTTTTTCGCGCCACGTTCTTAGTTTTCGAGATAATTCAAAGAATTTTTACAGAAATGGCTTCCCTGTGTCAAACTTGTTTAATTTTGGTTTCGCTCTACAAACTTAAATTTTAATTTATATTTTTATTAATGTAGCACAATCTGACTGCAATCAAAAACCAAAGTCTTTTTTGCGCCACGTTCTTAGTTTCCAAGATAATTTAAAGAGTTTGTCAACAAATGGCTTCCCTGGGTCAAACTTTCCTAATTTTGGTTTTGCCCCGCAAACTCAAATTTTAATTTATATTTTCATTAATGTAGCACAAAGTTACTGCAATCAAAAACCGAAGTCTTTTTTCTCGCCACCTTCTTAGTTTTCGAGATTATTCAAAGAGTTTTTCCAGAAATGGCTTCCCCGTGTCAAACTTTGTTAATTTTGGTTTCCAGCGCAAACGCAAATTTTAATTAATATTTTTATTAATGTGGCACAACGTGACGGCAATCAAAAACCAAAGTCTTTTTTTGCGCAACGTTCTTAGTTTTCGAGATAATTCAAAGAATTTTTCCAGAAATGGCTTCCCTGGGTCAAACTTTGTTAATTTTGGTTTCGCCCCGCAAACTAAAATTTTGATTAATATTTTTATTAATGTAGCACAACGTGACTGCAATCAGAAACAAAAGTCTTTTTTCTAGCCACGTTCTTAGTTTTCGAGATTATTCAAAGAGTTTTTCCAGAAATGGCTTCCGCGTGTCAAACTTTGTTAATTTTGGTTTCCTGCGCAAACTCAAATTTTAATTAATATTTTTATTAATGTTGCACAACGTGACGGCAATCAAAAACCAAAGTCTTTTTTTGCGCCACGTTCTTAGTTTTCGAGATAATTCAAAGAATTTTGCCAGAAATGGCTTCCCTGGATCAAACTTTCCTAATATTGGTTTCGCTCCGCATACTTAAATTTTCATTAATATTCTTAACAATGTAGCACAACGTGACTGCAATCAGAAACCAAAGTCTTTTTTCTCGCCACGTTCTTAGTTTTCGAGATTATTCAAAGAGTTTTTCCAGAAATGGCTTCCCCGTGTCAATCTTTGTTAATTTTGGTTTCGCTCCGAAAACTGAAATTTTAATTAATATTTTTATTAATGTGGCACAACGTGACTGCAATCAGAAACCGAAGTCTTTTTTCGCGCCACGTTCTTAGTTTTCGAGATAATTCAAAGAATTTTTACAGAAATGGCTTCCCTGTGTCAAACTTGTTTAATTTTGGTTTCGCTCTACAAACTCAAATTTTAATTCTTATTTTTATGAATGTAGCACAATGTGAATGCAATCAAAAACCAAAGTCTTTTTTGCGCCACGTTCTTAGTTTTCGAGATAATTTAACGAGTTTGTCAACAAATGGCTTCCCTGGGTCAAACTTTCCTAATTTTGGTTTTGCCCCGCAAACTCAAATTTTAATTTATATTTTAATGAATGTAGCACAACGTTACTGCAATCAAAAACCGATGTCTTTTTTCTCGCCACCTTCTTAGTTTTCGAGATTATTCAAAGAGTTTTTCCAGAAATGGCTTCCCCGTGTCAAACTGTTAATTTTGGTTTCGCTCCGCAATCTCAAATTTTAATTTACATTTCTATTAATGTAGCACAACGTAACTGCAATCACAAACCAAAGTCTTTTTTTTTATGTTCTTAGATTTCAAGAAAATTTAAAGAGTTTGTCAACAAATGGCTTCCATAGGTCAAACTTTCCTAATATTGTTTTCGCTCCGCATACTTAAATTTTCATTAATATTCTTAACAATGTAGCACAACGTGACTGCAATCAGAAACCAAAGTCTTTTTTCTCGCCACGTTCTTAGTTTTCGAGATTATTCAAAGAGTTTTTCCAGAAATGGCTTCCCCGTGTCAATCTTTGTTAATTTTGGTTTCGCTCCGAAAACTGAAATTTTAATTAATATTTTTATTAATGTGGCACAACGTGACTGCAATCAGAAACCGAAGTCTTTTTTCGCGCCACGTTCTTAGTTTTCGAGATAATTCAAAGAATTTTTACAGAAATGGCTTCCCTGTGTCAAACTTGTTTAATTTTGGTTTCGCTCTACAAACTTAAATTTTAATTTATATTTTTATTAATGTAGCACAATCTGACTGCAATCAAAAACCAAAGTCTTTTTTGCGCCACGTTCTTAGTTTCCAAGATAATTTAAAAAGTTTGTCAACAAATGGCTTCCCTGGGTCAAACTTTCCTAATTTTGGTTTTGCCCCGCAAACTCAAATTTTAATTTATATTTTCATTAATGTAGCACAAAGTTACTGCAATCAAAAACCGAAGTCTTTTTTCTCGCCACCTTCTTAGTTTTCGAGATTATTCAAAGAGTTTTTCCAGAAATGGCTTCCCCGTGTCAAACTGTTAATTTTGGTTTCGCACCGCAATCTCAAATTTTAATTTACATTTTTATTAATGTAGCACAACGTAACTGCAATCACAAACCAAAGTCTTTTTTTTTATGTTCTTAGATTTCAAGAAAATTTAAAGAGTTTGTCAACAAATGGCTTCCCTGTGTCAAACTTTCCTAATTTTGGTTTCGCCCCGCAAACTCAAATTTTAATTAATATTTTTATTAATGTAGCACAATATGACTGGAATCAAAAACCAAAGTATTTTTTTGAGCCACATTTCAGTTTTCGAGATAATTCAACGAGTTTGTCAACAAATGGCTTCCCTGGGTCAAACTTTCCTAATTTTGGTTACACTCCGCATACTTAAATTTTCATTAATATTCTTAATAATGTAGCACAACGTGACTGCAATCAAAAACAAAAGTCTTTTTTTGCGCCACGTTCTTAGTTTTCGAGATAATTCAAAGAGTTTCTCCAGAAATGGTTTCCCTGTGTCAAACTTTGTTAATTTTCGTTTTGCTCTGCAAACTCAAATTTTAATTTATATTTTCATTAATGTAGCATAAAGTTACTGCAATCAAAAACCAAAGTCTTTTTTCTCGCCACGTTCTTAGTTTTCGAGATTATTCAAAGAGTTTTTCCAGAAATGGTTTCCCCGTGTCAAATTTTGTTAATTTTGGTTTCGCCCCGCAAACTCAAATTTTAATTCATATTTTATTAATGTAGCACAATCAGACTGCAATCAAAAACCAAAGTCTTTTTTGCGCCACGTTCTTAGTTTCCAAGATAATTCAACGAGTTTGTCAACAAATGGCTTCCCTGGGTCAAACTTTCCTAATTTTGGTTTCGCCCCGCAAACTACAATTTTAATTCATATTTTTATTAATGTAGTACAACGTGAAGGCAATCAAAAACCAAAGTCTTTTTTCTAGCCACGTTCTTAGTTTTCGAGATTATTCAAAGAGTTTTTCCAGAAATGGCTTCCCCGTGTCAAACTTTGTTAATTTTAGTTTCGCTCCGAAAACTCAAATTTTAATTTATATTTTATTAATGTAGCACAATCTGACTGCAATCAAAAACCAAAGTCTTTTTGCGCCACGTTCTTAGTTTCCAAGATAATTTAAAGAGTTTGTCAACAAATGGCTTCCCTGGGTCAAACTTTCCTAATTTTGGTTTCGCCCCGCAAACTAAAATTTTGATTAACATTTTTATTAATGTAGCTCAACGTGACTGCAATCAGAAACCAAAGTCTTTTTTTTTATGTTCTTAGATTTCAAGAAAATTTAAAGAGTTTGTCAACAAATGGCTTCCCTGGGTCAAACTTTCCTAATTTTGGTTTCGCCACGCAAACTCAAATTTTAATTCATATTTTTATTAATGTAGCACAATATGACTGGAATCAAAAACCAAAGTATTTTTTTGAGCCACATTTCAGTTTTCGAGATAATTCAACGAGTTTTTCAACAAATGGCTTCCCTGGGTCAAACTTTCCTAATTTTGGTTTCGCTCCGCATACATAAATTTTCATTAATATTCTTAATAATGTAGCACAACGTGACTGCAATCAAAAACAAAAGTCTTTTTTTGCGCCACGTTCTTAGTTTTCGAGATAATTCAAAGAGTTTCTCCAGAAATGGTTTCCTGTGTCAAACTTTGTTAATTTTCGTTTCGCTCCGCAAACTCAAATTTTAATTTATATTTTCATTAATGTAGCATAAAGTTACTGCAATCAAAAACCAAAGTCTTTTTTCTCGCCACGTTCTTAGTTTTCGAGATTATTCAAAGAGTTTTTCCAGAAATGGTTTCCCTGTGTCAAACTTTGTTAATTTTGGTTTCGTTCCGCAAACTGAAATTTTAATTAATATTTTTATTAATGTGGCACAACGTGACGGCAATCAAAAACCAAAGTCTTTTTTTGCGCAACGTTCTTAGTTTTCGAGATAATTCAAAGAATTTTTCCAGAAATGGCTTCCCTGGGTCAAACTTTGTTAATTTTGGTTTCGCTCCGCAAACTCAAATTTTAATTCATATTTTTATGAATGTAGCACAATGTGACTGCAATCAAAAACCAAAGTCTTTTTTTGCGCCACGTTCTTAGTTTTCGAGATAATTCAAAGAGTTTCTCCAGAAATGGTTTCCCTGTGTCAAACTTTGTTAATTTTCATTTTGCTCTGCAAACTCAAATTTTAATTTATATTTTTATTAATGTAGCATAAAGTTACTGCAATTAAAACCAAAGTCTTTTTTCTCGCCACGTTCTTAGTTTTCGAAATTATTCAAAGAGTTTTTCCCGAAATGGTTTCCCCGCGTGAAACTTTGTTAATTTTCGTTTTGCTCCGTAAACTCAAATTTTAATTTATATTTTTATTAATGTAGCACAACCTGACTGCAATCACAAACCAAGTCCTTTTTTATTTCCTTTTCTTAGTTTCCAAGATAATTTAAAGAGTTTGTCAACAAATGACTTCCCTGGGTCAAACGTTCCTAATTTTGGTTTCGCCCCGCAAACTAAAATTTTGATTAATATTTTTATTAATGTAGCACAACGTGACTGCAATCAGAAACAAAAGTCTTTTTTTCTAGCCACGTTCTTAGTTTTCGAGATTATTCAAAGAGTTTTTCCAGAAATGGCTTCCCCGTGTCAAACTTTGTTAATTTTGGTTTCCTGCGCAAACTCAAATTTTAATTCATATTTTTATGAATGTAGCACAATGTGACGGCAATCAAAAACCAAAGTCTTTTTTTGCGCAACGTTCTTAGTTTTTGAGATAATTCAAAGAATTTTTCCAGAAATGGCTTCCCTGTGTCAAACTTTCCTAATTTTGTTTTCGCTCCGCATACTTAAATTTTCATTAATATTCTTAACAATGTAGCACAACGTGACTGCAATCAGAAACCAAAGTCTTTTTTCTCGCCACGTTCTTAGTTTTCGAGATTATTCAAAGAGTTTTTCCAGAAATGGCTTCCCCGTGTCAATCTTTGTTAATTTTGGTTTCGCTCCGCAAACTGAAATTTTAATTAATATTTTTATTAATGTGGCACAACGTGACTGCAATCAGAAACCGAAGTCTTTTTTCGCGCCACGTTCTTAGTTTTCGAGATAATTCAAAGAATTTTTACAGAAATGGCTTCCCTGTGTCAAACTTGTTTAATTTTGGTTTCGCTCTACAAACTTAAATTTTAATTTATATTTTTATTAATGTAGCACAATCTGACTGCAATCAAAAACCAAAGTCTTTTTTGCGCCACGTTCTTAGTTTCCAAGATAATTTAAAGAGTTTTTCAACAAATGGCTTCCCTGGGTCAAACTTTCCTAATTTTGGTTTCGCCCCGCAAACTCAAATTTTAATTTATATTTTCATTAATGTAGCACAAAAGTTACTGCAATCAAAAACCGAAGTCTTTTTTCTCGCCACCTTCTTAGTTTTCGAGATTATTCAAAGAGTTTTTCCAGAAATGGCTTCCCCGTGTCAAACTTTGTTAATTTTGGTTTCCAGCGCAAACGCAAATTTTAATTAATATTTTTATTAATGTGGCACAACGTGACGGCAATCAAAAACCAAAGTCTTTTTTTGCGCAACGTTCTTAGTTTTCGAGATAATTCAAAGAATTTTTCCAGAAATGGCTTCCCTGGGTCAAACTTTGTTAATTTTGGTTTCGTTCCGCAAACTGAAATTTTAATTAATATTTTTATTAATGTGGCACAACGTGACGGCAATCAAAAACCAAAGTCTTTTTTCTAGCCACGTTCTTAGTTTTCGAGATTATTCAAAGAGTTTTTCCAGAAATGGCTTCCGCGTGTCAAACTTTGTTAATTTTGGTTTCCTGCGCAAACTCAAATTTTAATTAATATTTTTATTAATGTGGCACAACGTGACGGCAATCAAAAACCAAAGTCTTTTTTTGCGCCACGTTCTTAGTTTTCGAGATAATTCAAAGAATTTTGCCAGAAATGGCTTCCCTGGATCAAACTTTCCTAATATTGGTTTCGCTCCGCATACTTAAATTTTCATTAATATTCTTAACAATGTAGCACAACGTGACTGCAATCAGAAACCAAAGTCTTTTTTCTCGCCACGTTCTTAGTTTTCGAGATTATTCAAAGAGTTTTTCCAGAAATGGCTTCCCCGTGTCAATCTTTGTTAATTTTGGTTTCGCTCCGAAAACTGAAATTTTAATTAATATTTTTATTAATGTGGCACAACGTGACTGCAATCAGAAACCGAAGTCTTTTTTCGCGCCACGTTCTTAGTTTTCGAGATAATTCAAAGAATTTTTACAGAAATGGCTTCCCTGTGTCAAACTTGTTTAATTTTGGTTTCGCTCTACAAACTTAAATTTTAATTTATATTTTTATTAATGTAGCACAATCTGACTGCAATCAAAAACCAAAGTCTTTTTTGCGCCACGTTCTTAGTTTCCAAGATAATTTAAAGAGTTTGTCAACAAATGGCTTCCCTGGGTCAAACTTTCCTAATTTTGGTTTTGCCCCGCAAACTCAAATTTTAATTTATATTTTCATTAATGTAGCACAAAGTTACTGCAATCAAAAAACCGATGTCTTTTTTCTCGCCACCTTCTTAGTTTTCGAGATTATTCAAAGAGTTTTTCCAGAAATGGCTTCCCCGTGTCAAACTGTTAATTTTGGTTTCGCTCCGCAATCTCAAATTTTAATTTACATTTCTATTAATGTAGCACAACGTAACTGCAATCACAAACCAAAGTCTTTTTTTTTATGTTCTTAGATTTCAAGAAAATTTAAAGAGTTTGTCAACAAATGGCTTCCCTAGGTCAAACTTTCCTAATATTGTTTTCGCTCCGCATACTTAAATTTTCATTAATATTCTTAACAATGTAGCACAACGTGACTGCAATCAGAAACCAAAGTCTTTTTTCTCGCCACGTTCTTAGTTTTCGAGATTATTCAAAGAGTTTTTCCAGAAATGGCTTCCCCGTGTCAATCTTTGTTAATTTTGGTTTCGCTCCGAAAACTGAAATTTTAATTAATATTTTTATTAATGTGGCACAACGTGACTGCAATCAGAAACCGAAGTCTTTTTTCGTGCCACGTTCTTAGTTTTCGAGATAATTCAAAGAATTTTTACAGAAATGGCTTCCCTGTGTCAAACTTGTTTAATTTTGGTTTCGCTCTACAAACTTAAATTTTAATTTATATTTTTATTAATGTAGCACAATCTGACTGCAATCAAAAACCAAAGTCTTTTTTGCGCCACGTTCTTAGTTTCCAAGATAATTTAAAAAGTTTGTCAACAAATGGCTTCCCTGGGTCAAACTTTCCTAATTTTGGTTTTGCCCCGCAAACTCAAATTTTAATTTATATTTTCATTAATGTAGCACAAAGTTACTGCAATCAAAAACCGAAGTCTTTTTTCTCGCCACCTTCTTAGTTTTCGAGATTATTCAAAGAGTTTTTCCAGAAATGGCTTCCCCGTGTCAAACTGTTAATTTTGGTTTCGCACCGCAATCTCAAATTTTAATTTACATTTTTATTAATGTAGCACAACGTAACTGCAATCACAAACCAAAGTCTTTTTTTTTATGTTCTTAGATTTCAAGAAAATTTAAAGAGTTTGTCAACAAATGGCTTCCCTGGGTCAAACTTTCCTAATTTTGGTTTCGCCACGCAAACTCAAATTTTAATTCATATTTTTATTAATGTAGCACAATATGACTGGAATCAAAAACCAAAGTATTTTTTTGAGCCACATTTCAGTTTTCGAGATAATTCAACGAGTTTGTCAACAAATGGCTTCCCTGGGTCAAACTTTCCTAATTTTGGTTACACTCCGCATACTTAAATTTTCTTTAATATTCTTAATAATGTAGCACAACGTGACTGCAATCAAAAACAAAAGTCTTTTTTTGCGCCACGTTCTTAGTTTTCGAGATAATTCAAAGAGTTTCTCCAGAAATGGTTTCCCTGTGTCAAACTTTGTTAATTTTCGTTTCGCTCCGCAAACTCAAATTTTAATTTATATTTTCATTAATGTAGCATAAAGTTACTGCAATCAAAAACCAAAGTCTTTTTTCTCGCCACGTTCTTAGTTTTCCAGATTATTCAAAGTGTTTTTCGAGAAATGGCTTCCCCGCGTCAAATTTTGTTAATTTTGGTTTCGCCCCGCAAACTCAAATTTTAATTCATATTTTATTAATGTAGCACAATCAGACTGCAATCAAAAACAAAAGTCTTTTTTGCGCCATGTTCTTAGTTTTCGAGATAATTCAACGAGTTTGTCAACAAATGGCTTCCCTGGGTCAAACTTTCCTAATTTTGGTTTCGCCCCGCAAACTACAATTTTAATTCATATTTTTATTAATGTAGTACAACGTGAAGGCAATCAAAAACCAAAGTCTATTTTCTCGCCACGTTCTTAGTTTTCGAGATTATTCAAAGTGTTTTTCCAGAAATGGCTTCCCCGTGTCAAACTTTGTTAATTTTAGTTTCGCTCCGAAAACTCAAATTTTAATTTATATTTTATTAATGTAGCACAATCTGACTGCAATCAAAAACCAAAGTCTTTTTTGCGCCACGTTCTTAGCTTTCGAGATAATTCAACGAGTTTTTCAACAAATGGCTTCCCTGGGTCAAACTTTACTAATTTTGGTTTCGCCCCGCAAACTAAAATTTTGATTAATATTTTTGTTAATGTAGCACAACGTGACTGCAATCAAAAACCAAAGTCTTTTTTTTTTATGTTCTTAGATTTCAAGAAAATTTAAAGAGTTTGTCAACAAATGGCTTCCCTGGGTCAAACTTTCCTAATTTTGGTTTCGCCACGCAAACTCAAATTTTAATTCATATTTTTATTAATGTAGCACAATATGACTGGAATCAAAAACCAAAGTATTTTTTTGAGCCACATTTCAGTTTTCGAGATAATTCAACGAGTTTGTCAACAAATGGCTTCCCTGGGTCAAACTTTCCTAATTTTGGTTTCGCTCCGCATACTTAAATTTTCAATAATATTCTTAATAATGTAGCACAACGTGACTGCAATCAAAAACAAAAGTCTTTTTTTGCGCCACGTTCTTAGTTTTCGAGATAATTCAAAGAGTTTCTCCAGAAATGGTTTCCCTGTGTCAAACTTTGTTAATTTTCGTTTTGCTCTGCAAACTCAAATTTTAATTTATATTTTCATTAATGTAGCATAAAGTTACTGCAATCAAAAACCAAAGTCTTTTTTCTCGCCACGTTCTTAGTTTTCGAGATTATTCAAAGAGTTTTTCAGAAATGGTTTCCCTGTGTCAAACTTTGTTAATTTTGGTTTCGCTCCGCAAACTCAAATTTTAATTCATATTTTATTAATGTAGCACAATCAGACTGCAATCAAAAACCAAAGTCTTTTTGCGCCACGTTCTTAGTTTCCAAGATAATTTAAAGAGTTTTTCAACAAATGGCTTCCCTGGGTCAAACTTTCCTAATTTTGGTTTCGCCCCGCAAACTACAATTTTAATTCATATTTTTATTAATGTAGTACAACGTGAAGGCAATCAAAAACCAAAGTCTTTTTTCTCGCCACGTTCTTAGTTTTCGAGATTATTCAAAGAGTTTTTCCAGAAATGGCTTCCCCGTGTCAAAATTTTGTTAATTTTGGTTTCGCCCCGCAAACTCAAATTTTAATTTATATTTTATTAATGTAGCACAATCTGACTGCAATGAAAAAACAAAGTCTTTTTTGCGCCACGTTCTTAGTTTCCAAGATAATTTAAAGAGTTTGTCAACAAATGGCTTCCCTGGGTCAAACTTTACTAATTTTGGTTTCGCCCCGCAAACTAAAATTTTGATTAATATTTTTGTTAATGTAGCACAACGTGACTGCAATCAAAAACCAAAGTCTTTTTTCTATCCACGTTCTTAGTTTTCGAGATTATTCACAGAGTTTTTCCAGAAATGGCTTCCCGGGGTCAAACTTTGTTAATTTTGGTTTCCTGCGCAAACTCAAATTTTAATTAATATTTTTATTAATGTAGCACAACGTGACTGCAATCAGAAACAAAAGTCTTTTTTCTATCCACGTTCTTAGTTTTCGAGATAATTCAAAGAATTTTTACAGAAATGGCTTCCCTGTGTCAAACTTGTTTCATTTTGGTTTCGCTCTGCAAACTTAAATTTTAATTTACATTTTTATTAATGTAGCACAACGTAACTGCAATCACAAACCAAAGTCTTTTTTTTATGTTCTTAGATTTCAAGATAATTCAACGAGTTTGTCAACAAATGGCTTCCCTGGGTCAAACTTTCCTAATTTTGGTTTCGCCCCGCAACATCAAATTTTAATTTGTATTTTTATTAGTGTAGCACAGCTTGACTGCAATCAAAAACCAAAGTCTTTTTTCTCGCCACGTTCTTAGTTTTCCAGATTATTCAAAGTGTTTTTCGAGAAATGGCTTCCCCGCGTCAAACTTTGTTAATTTTGGTTTCGCTCCGCAAACTCAAATTTTAATTCATATTTTTATGAATGTAGCACAATGTGACTGCAATCAAAATCCAAAGTCTTTTTTGCGCCACGTTCTTAGTTTTCGAGATAATTTAAAGAGTTTGTCAACAAATGGCTTCCCTGGGTCAAACTTTCCTAATTATGGTTTCGCCCCGCAAACTAAAATTTTGATTAATATTTTTATTAATGTAGCTCAACGTGACTGCAATCAGAAACCAAAGTCTTTTTTCTCGCCACGTTCTTAATTTTCGAGATTATTCAAAGAGTTTTTCCAGAAATGGCTTCCCCGTGTCAAACTTTGTTAATTTTGGTTTCGTTCCGCAAACTGAAATTTTAATTAATATTTTTATTAATGTGGCACAACGTGACGGCAATCAAAAACCAAAGTCCTTTTTGCGCAACGTTCTTAGTTTTCGAGATAATTCAAAGAATTTTTCCAGAAATGGCTTCCCTGTGTCAAACTTGTTTAATTTTGGTTTCGCTCTGCAAACTTAAATTTTAATTTATATTTTTATTAATGTAGCACAACATGACTGCAATCACAAGCCAAAGTCTTTTTTTATTTCATTTCCTTAGTTTCCAAGATAATTTAAAGAGTTTGTCAACAAATGGCATCCCTGTGTCAAACTTTCCTAATTTTGGTTTCGCCCCGCAAACTCAAATTTTAATTTATATTTTCATTAATGTAGCACAAAGTTACTGCAATCAAAAACCAAAGTCTTTTTTCTCGCCACCTTCTTAGTTTTCGAGATTATTCAAAGAGTTTTTCCAGAAATGGTTTACCCGTGTCAAACTTAGTTAATTTTGGTTTCGCTCCGCAATCTCAAAATTTAATTTACATTTTTATTAATGTAGCACAACGTAACTGCAATCACAAACCAAAGTCTTTTTTTTATGTTCTTAGATTTCAAGATAATTTACAGAGTTTGTCAACAAATGGCTTCCCTGGGTCAAACTTTCCTAATTTTGGTTTCGCCCCGCAAACTCAAATTCTAATTTATATTTTTATTAATGTAGCAGAACGTGACTGCAATCAAAAACCAAAGTCTTTTTTTGCGCCACGTTCTTAGTTTTCGAGATAATTCAAAGAGTTTTTCCAGAAATGGCTTCCCTGGGTCAAACTTTCCTAATTTTGTTTTCGCACCGCAAACTAAAATTTTAATTAATATTTTTATTAATGTAGCACAACGTGACTGCAAACAGAAAACAAAAGTCTTTTTTCTAGCCACGTTCTTAGTTTTCGAGATTATTCAAAGTGTTTTTCCAGAAATGGCTTCCCCGTGTCAAACTTTGTTAATTTTAGTTTCGCTCCGAAAACTCAAATTTTAATTTATATTTTATTAATGTAGCACAATCTGACTGCAATCAAAAACCAAAGTCTTTTTTTGCGCCACGTTCTTAGTTTTCGAGATAATTCAAAGAGTTTTTCCAGAAATGGCTTCCCTGGGTCAAACTTTGTTAATTTTGGTTGCGCTCCGCAAACTCAAATTTTAATTTATATTTTCATTAATGTAGCACAACCTGACTGCAATCACAAACCAAAGTCCTTTTTTATTTCCTTTTCTTAGTTTCCAAGATAATTTAAAGAGTTTGTCAACAAATGACTTCCCTGGGTCAAACTTTCCTAATTTTGGTTTCGCCCCGCAAATTCAAATTCTAATTTATATTTTTATTAATGTAGCAGAACGTGACTGCAATCAAAAACCAAAGTCTTTTTTCTCGCCACGTTCTTAGTTTTCGAGATAATTCAACGAGTTTGTCAACAAATGGCTTCCCTGGGTCAAACTTTCCTAATTTTGGTTTCGCCCCGCAAATTCAAATTCTAATTTATATTTTTATTAATGTAGCAGAACGTGACTGCAATCAAAAACCAAAGTCTTTTTTTGCGCCACGTTCTTAGTTTTCGAGATAATTCAAAGAGTTTCTCCAGAAATGGTTTCCCTGTGTCAAACTTTGTTAATTTTCATTTTGCTCTGCAAACTCAAATTTTAATTTATATTTTTATTAATGTAGCACAGCTTGACTGCAATCAAAAACCAAAGTCTATTTTCTCGCCACGTTCTTAGTTTTCGAGATAATTCAAAGTGTTTTTCCCGAAATGGTTTCCCCGCGTGAAACTTTGTTAATTTTCGTTTTGCTCCGTAAACTCAAATTTTAATTTATATTTTTATTAATGTAGCACAACCTGACTGCAATCACAAACCAAGTCCTTTTTTATTTCCTTTTCTTAGTTTCCAAGATAATTTAAAGAGTTTGTCAACAAATGACTTCCCTGGGTCAAACGTTCCTTATTTTGGTTTCGCCCCGCAAACTGAAATTTTTATTAATATTTTTATTAATGTGGCACAACGTGACGGGAATCAAAAACCAAAGTCATTTTTGCGCAACGTTCTTAGTTTTCGAGATAATTCAAAGAATTTTTCCAGAAATGGCTTCCCTGGGTCAAACTTTCCTAATTTTGTTTTCGCTCCGCATACTTAAATTTTCATTAATATTCTTAACAATGTAGCACAACGTGACTGCAATCAGAAACCAAAGTCTTTTTTCTCGCCACGTTCTTAGTTTTCGAGATTATTCAAAGAGTTTTTCCAGAAATGGCTTCCCCGTGTCAATCTTTGTTAATTTTGGTTTCGCTCCGCAAACTGAAATTTTAATTAATATTTTTATTAATGTGGCACAACGTGACTGCAATCAGAAACCGAAGTCTTTTTTTCGCGCCACGTTCTTAGTTTTCGAGATAATTCAAAGAATTTTTACAGAAATGGCTTCCCTGTGTCAAACTTGTTTAATTTTTGGTTTCGCTCTACAAACTTAAATTTTAATTTATATTTTTATTAATGTAGCACAATCTGACTGCAATCAAAAACCAAAGTCTTTTTTGCGCCACGTTCTTAGTTTCCAAGATAATTTAAAGAGTTTGTCAACAAATGGCTTCCCTGGGTCAAACTTTCCTAATTTTGGTTTTGCCCCGCAAACTCAAATTTTAATTTATATTTTCATTAATGTAGCACAAAGTTACTGCAATCAAAAACCGAAGTCTTTTTTCTCGCCACCTTCTTAGTTTTCGAGATTATTCAAAGAGTTTTTCCAGAAATGGCTTCCCCGTGTCAAACTGTTAATTTTGGTTTCGCTCCGCAATCTCAAATTTTAATTTACATTTTTATTATTGTAGCACAACGTAACTGCAATCACAAACCAAAGTCTTTTTTTTTATGTTCTTAGATTTCAAGAAAATTTAAAGAGTTTGTCAACAAATGGCTTCCCTGGGTCAAACTTTCCTAATTTTGGTTTCGCCACGCAAACTCAAATTTTAATTCATATTTTTATTAATGTAGCACAATATGACTGGAATCAAAAACCAAAGTATTTTTTTGAGCCACATTTCAGTTTTCGAGATAATTCAACGAGTTTGTCAACAAATGGCTTCCCTGGGTCAAACTTTCCTAATTTTGGTTACACTCCGCATACTTAAATTTTCATTAATATTCTTAATAATGTAGCACAACGTGACTGCAATCAAAAACAAAAGTCTTTTTTTGCGCCACGTTCTTAGTTTTCGAGATAATTCAAAGAGTTTCTCCAGAAATGGTTTCCCTGTGTCAAACTTTGTTAATTTTCGTTTTGCTCTGCAAACTCAAATTTTAATTTATATTTTTATTAATGTAGCATAAAGTTACTGCAATCAAAAACCAAAGTCTTTTTTCTCGCCACGTTCTTAGTTTTCAAAATTATTCAAAGAGTTTTTTCCCGAAATGGTTTCCCCGCGTGAAACTTTGTTAATTTTCGTTTTGCTCCGTAAACTCAAATTTTAATTTATATTTTTATTAATGTAGCACAACCTGACTGCAATCACAAACCAAGTCCTTTTTTATTTCCTTTTCTTAGTTTCCAAGATAATTTAAAGAGTTTGTCAACAAATGACTTCCCTGGGTCAAACGTTCCTTATTTTGGTTTCGCCCCGCAAACTAAAATTTTGATTAATATTTTTATTAATGTAGCACAACGTGACTGCAATCAGAAACAAAAGTCTTTTTTCTATCCACGTTCTTAGTTTTCGAGATTATTCAAAGAGTTTTTCCAGAAATGGCTTCCCCGTGTCAAACTTTGTTAATTTTGGTTTCCTGCGCAAACTCAAATTTTAATTAATATTTTTATTAATGTGGCACAACGTGACGGCAATCAAAAACCAAAGTCTTTTTTTGCGCCACGTTCTTAGTTTTCGAGATAATTCAAAGAATTTTTCCAGAAATGGCTTCCCTGGATCAAACTTTCCTAATATTGGTTTCGCTCCGCATACTTAAATTTTCATTAATATTCTTAACAATGTAGCACAACGTGACTGCAATCAGAAACCAAAGTCTTTTTTCTCGCCACGTTCTTAGTTTTCGAGATTATTCAAAGAGTTTTTCCAGAAATGGCTTCCCCGTGTCAATCTTTGTTAATTTTGGTTTCGCTCCGCAAACTGAAATTTTAATTAATATTTTTATTAATGTGGCACAACGTGACTGCAATCAGAAACCGGAAGTCTTTTTTCGCGCCACGTTCTTAGTTTTCGAGATAATTCAAAGAATTTTTACAGAAATGGCTTCCCTGTGTCAAACTTGTTTAATTTTGGTTTCGCTCTACAAACTTAAATTTTAATTTATATTTTTATTAATGTAGCACAATCTGACTGCAATCAAAAACCAAAGTCTTTTTTGCGCCACGTTCTTAGTTTCCAAGATAATTTAAAGAGTTTGTCAACAAATGGCTTCCCTGGGTCAAACTTTCCTAATTTTGGTTTTGCCCCGCAAACTCCAATTTTAATTTATATTTTCATTAATGTAGCACAAAGTTACTGCAATCAAAAACCGAAGTCTTTTTTCTCGCCACCTTCTTAGTTTTCGAGATTATTCAAAGAGTTTTTCCAGAAATGGCTTCCCCGTGTCAAACTGTTAATTTTGGTTTCGCTCCGCAATCTCAAATTTTAATTTACATTTTTATTATTGTAGCACAACGTAACTGCAATCACAAACCAAAGTCTTTTTTTTATGTTCTTAGATTTCAAGAAAATTTAAAGAGTTTGTCAACAAATGGCTTCCCTGGGTCAAACTTTCCTAATTTTGGTTTCGCCCCGCAAACTCAAATTTTAATTTATATTTTATTAATGTAGCACAATCTGAAGGCAATCAAAAACCAAAGTCTTTTTTGCGCCACGTTCTTAGTTTTCGAGATTATTCAAAGAGTTTGTCAACAAATGGCTTCCCTGGGTCAAACTTTACTAATTTTGGTTTCGCCCCGCAAACTAAAATTTTGATTAATATTTTTGTTAATGTAGCACAACGTGACTGCAATCAAAAACCAAAGTCTTTTTTTTTATGTTCTTAGATTTCAAGAAAATTTAAAGAGTTTGTCAACAAATGGCTTCCCTGGGTCAAACTTTCCTAATTTTGGTTTCGCCACGCAAACTCAAATTTTAATTCATATTTTTATTAATGTAGCACAATATGACTGGAATCAAAAACCAAAGTATTTTTTTGAGCCACATTTCAGTTTTCGAGATAATTCAACGAGTTTGTCAACAAATGGCTTCCCTGGGTCAAACTTTCCTAATTTTGGTTACACTCCGCATACTTACATTTTCATTAATATTCTTATTAATGTAGCACAACGTGACTGCAATCAAAAACAAAAGTCTTTTTTTGCGCCACGTTCTTAGTTTTCGAGATAATTCAAAGAGTTTCTCCAGAAATGGTTTCCCTGTGTCAAACTTTTGTTAATTTTCGTTTTGCTCTGCAAACTCAAATTTTAATTTATATTTGCATTAATGTAGCATAAAGTTACTGCAATCAAAAACCAAAGTCTTTTTTCTCGCCACGTTCTTAGTTTTCCAGATTATTCAAAGTGTTTTTCCAGAAATGGCTTCCCCGTGTCAAACTTTGTTAATTTTGGTTTCGCCCCGCAAACTACAATTTTAATTCATATTTTATTAATGTAGCACAATCAGACTGCAATCAAAAACCAAAGTCTTTTTTGCGCCACGTTCTTAGTTTCCAAGACAATTTAAAGAGTTTGTCAACAAATGGCTTCCCTGGGTCAAACTTTCCTAATTTTGGTTTCGCCCCGCAAACTACAATTTTAATTCATATTTTTATTAATGTAGTACAACGTGAAGGCAATCAAAAACCAAAGTCTTTTTTCTCGCCACGTTCTTAGTTTTCGAGATTATTCAAAGAGTTTTTCCAGAAATGGCTTCCCCGTGTCAAATTTTGTTAATTTTGTTTTCGCCCCGCAAACTCAAATTTTAATTTATATTTTATTAATGTAGCACAATCTGACTGCAATGAAAAACCAAAGTCTTTTTTGTGCCACGTTCTTAGTTTCCAAGACAATTTAAAGAGTTTTTCAACAAATGGCTTCCCTGGGTCAAACTTTCCTAATTTTGGTTTCGCCCCGCAAACTAAAATTTTGATTAATATTTTTGTTAATGTAGCACAACGTGACTGCAATCAGAAACAAAAGTCTTTTTTCTATCCACGTTCTTAGTTTTCGAGATTATTCAAAGAGTTTTTCCAGAAATGGCTTCCCCGTGTCAAACTTTGTTAATTTTGGTTTCCTGCGCAAACTCAAATTTTAATTAATATTTTTATTAATGTAGCACAACGTGACTGCAATCAGAAACAAAAGTCTTTTTTCTATCCACGTTCTTAGTTTTCGAGATAATTCAAAGAATTTTTACAGAAATGGCTTCCCTGTGTCAAACTTGTTTCATTTTGGTTTCGCTCTGCAAACTTAAATTTTAATTTACATTTTTATTAATGTAGCACAACGTAACTGCAATCACAAACCAAAGTCTTTTTTTTTTATGTTCTTAGATTTCAAGATAATTCAACGAGTTTGTCAACAAACGGCTTCCCTGGGTCAAACTTTCCTAATTTTGGTTTCGCCCCGCAACCTCAAATTTTAATTTTTATTTTTATTAGTGTAGCACAGCTTGACTGCAATCAAAAACCAAAGTCTATTTTCTCGCCACGTTCTTAGTTTTCCAGATTATTCAAAGTGTTTTTCGAGAAATGGCTTCCCCGCGTCAAACTTTGTTAATTTTGGTTTCGCTCCGCAAACTCAAATTTTAATTCATATTTTTATGAATGTAGCACAATGTGACGGCAATCCAAAACCAAAGTCTTTCTTGCTCTACGTTCTTAGTTTTCAAGATAATTCAACGAGTTTGTCAACAAATGGCTTCCCTGGGTCAAACTTTCCTAATTTTGGTTTCTCCCCGCAAACTCAAATTTTAATTTGTATTTTTATTAGTGTAGCTCAACGTGACTGCAATCAAAACCTAAGTCTTTTCTCTCGCCTCGTTCTTATTTTTCAAAATTATTCAAAGAGTTTTTCCAGAAATGGCTTCCCCGTGTCAAACTTTGTTAATTTTGGTTTCGTTCCGCAAACTGAAATTTTAATTAATATTTTTATTAATGTGGCACAACGTGACGGCAATCAAAAACCAAAGTCCTTTTTGCGCAACGTTCTTAGTTTTCGAGATAATTCAAAGAATTTTTCCAGAAATGGCTTCCCTGTGTCAAACTTGTTTAATTTTGGTTTCGCTCTGCAAACTTAAATTTTAATTTATATTTTTATTAATGTAGCACAACATGACTGCAATCACAAGCCAAAGTCTTTTTTTATTTCATTTTCTTAGTTTCCGAGATAATTTAATGAGTTTGTCAACAAATGGCTTCCCTGGGTCAAACTTTCCTAATTTTGGTTTCGCCCCGCAAACTCAAATTTTAATTTATATTTTCATTAATGTAGCACAAAGTTACTGCAATCAAAAACCAAAGTCTTTTTTCTCGCCACCTTCTTAGTTTTCGAGATTATTCAAAGAGTTTTTCCAGAAATGGTTTACCCGTGTCAAACTTAGTTAATTTTGGTTTCGCTCCGCAATCTAAAATTTTAATTTACATTTTTATTAATGTAGCACAACGTAACTGCAATCACAAACCAAAGTCTTTTTTTTTTATGTTCTTAGATTTCAAGATAATTTAAAGAGTTTGTCAACAAATGGCTTCCCTGGGTCAAACTTTCCTAATTTTGGTTTCGCCCCGCAAATTCAAATTCTAATTTATATTTTTATTAATGTAGCAGAACGTGACTGCAATCAAAAACCAAAGTCTTTTTTTGCGCCACGTTCTTAGTTTTCGAGATAATTCAAAGAGTTTTTCCAGAAATGGCTTCCCTGGGTCAAACTTTCCTAATTTTGTTTTCGCCCCGCAAACTCAAATTTTAATTTATATTTTCATTAATGTAGCACAACGTGAAGGAAATCAAAAAACAAAGTCTTTTTTGAGCCACGTCCTTAGATTTCAAGATAATTCAAAGAGTTTTTCCAGAAATGGCTTCCCCGTGTGAAACTTTGTTAATTTTAGCTTCGCTCCGCAAACTCAAATTTTAATTTATATTTTATTAATGTTACACAATCTGACTGCAATGAAAAACCAAAGTCTTTTTTGCGCCACGTTCTTAGTTTTCGAGATTATTCAAAGAGTTTTTCCAGAAATGGCTTCCCCGTGTCAAACTTTGTAAATTTTGGTTTTGCTCCGTAAACTCAAATTTTAATTTATATTTTTATTAATGTAGCACAACCTGACTGCAATCACAAACCAAAGTCCTTTTTTATTTCCTTTTCTTAGTTTCCAAGATAATTTAAAGAGTTTGTCAACAAATGGCTTCGCTGGGTCAAACTTTCCTAATTTTGGTTTCGCCCCGCAAACTCAAATTCTAATTTATATTTTTATTAATGTAGCAGAACGTGACTGCAATCAAAAACCAAAGTCTTTTTTGCGCCACGTTCTTAGTTTTCAAGATAATTCAACGAGTTTTTCAACAAATGGCTTCCCTGGGTCAAACTTTCCTAATTTTGGTTTCGCCCCGCAAATTCAAATTCTAATTTATATTTTTATTAATGTAGCAGAACGTGACTGCAATCAAAAACCAAAGTCTTTTTTTGCGCCACGTTCTTAGTTTTCGAGATAATTCAAAGAGTTTCTCCAGAAATGGTTTCCCTGTGTCAAACTTTGTTAATTTTCGTTTTGTTCTGCAAACTCAAATTTTAATTTATATTTTTATTAATGTAGCATAAAGTTACTGCAATTAAAACCAAAGTCTTTTTTCTCGCCACGTTCTTAGTTTTCGAAATTATTCAAAGAGTTTTTCCCGAAATGGTTTCCCCGCGTGAAACTTTGTTAATTTTCGTTTTGCTCCGTAAACTCAAATTTTAATTTATATTTTTATTAATGTAGCACAACCTGACTGCAATCACAAACCAAGTCCTTTTTTATTTCCTTTTCTTAGTTTCCAAGATAATTTAAAGAGTTTGTCAACAAATGACTTCCCTGGGTCAAACGTTCCTTATTTTGGTTTCGTTCCGCAAACTGAAATTTTAATTAATATTTTTATTAATGTGGCACAACGTGACGGCAATCAAAAACCAAAGTCTTGTTTTGTTCCACGTTCTTAGTTTTCGAGATAATTCAAAGTGTTTTTCCAGAAATGTCTTCCCTGGGTCTAACTTTGTTAATTTTCGTTTCGCTCCGCATACTTAAATTTTCATTAATATTCTTAACAATGTAGCACAACGTGACTGCAATCAGAAACCAAAGTCTTTTTTCTCGCCACGTTCTTAGTTTTCGAGATTATTCAAAGAGTTTTTCCAGAAATGGCTTCCCCGTGTCAATCTTTGTTAATTTTGGTTTCGCTCCGCAAACTGAAATTTTAATTAATATTTTTATTAATGTGGCACAACGTGACTGCAATCAGAAACCGAAGTCTTTTTTCGCGCCACGTTCTTAGTTTTCGAGATAATTCAAAGAATTTTTACAGAAATGGCTTCCCTGTGTCAAACTTGTTTAATTTTGGTTTCGCTCTACAAACTTAAATTTTAATTTATATTTTTATTAATGTAGCACAATCTGACTGCAATCAAAAACCAAAGTCTTTTTTGCGCCACGTTCTTAGTTTCCAAGATAATTTAAAGAGTTTGTCAACAAATGGCTTCCCTGGGTCAAACTTTCCTAATTTTGGTTTTGCCCCGCAAACTCAAATTTTAATTTATATTTTCATTAATGTAGCACAAAGTTACTGCAATCAAAAACCGAAGTCTTTTTTCTCGCCACCTTCTTAGTTTTCGAGATTATTCAAAGAGTTTTTCCAGAAATGGCTTCCCCGTGTCAAACTGTTAATTTTGGTTTCGCTCCGCAATCTCAAATTTTAATTTACATTTTTATTATTGTAGCACAACGTAACTGCAATCACAAACCAAAGTCTTTTTTTTTATGTTCTTAGATTTCAAGAAAATTTAAAGAGTTTGTCAACAAATGGCTTCCCTGGGTCAAACTTTCCTAATTTTGGTTTCGCCACGCAAACTCAAATTTTAATTCATATTTTTATTAATGTAGCACAATATGACTGGAATCAAAAACCAAAGTATTTTTTTGAGCCACATTTCAGTTTTCGAGATAATTCAACGAGTATGTCAACAAATGGCTTCCCTGGGTCAAACTATCCTAATTTTAGTTTCTCTCCGCATACTTAAATTTTCATTAATATTCTTAATAATGTAGCACAACGTGACTGCAATCAAAAACAAAAGTCTTTTTTTGCGCCACGTTCTTAGTTTTCGAGATAATTCAAAGAGTTTCTCCAGAAATGGTTTCCCTGTGTCAAACTTTGTTAATTTTCGTTTTGCTCTGCAAACTCAAATTTTAATTTATATTTTTATTAATGTAGCATAAAGTTACTGCAATCAAAAACCAAAGTCTTTTTTCGCGCCACGTTCTTAGTTTTAAAAATAATTCAAAGAGTTTTTCCCGAAATGGTTTCCCCGCGTGAAACTTTGTTAATTTTCGTTTTGCTCCGTAAACTCAAATTTTAATTTATATTTTTATTAATGTAGCACAACCTGACTGCAATCACAAACCAAGTCCTTTTTTATTTCCTTTTCTTAGTTTCCAAGATAATTTAAAGAGTTTGTCAACAAATGACTTCCCTGGGTCAAACGTTCCTTATTTTGGTTTCGCCCCGCAAACTAAAATTTTGATTAATATTTTTATTAATGTAGCACAACGTGACTGCAATCAGAAACAAAAGTCTTTTTTCTATCCACGTTCTTAGTTTTCGAGATTATTCAAAGAGTTTTTCCAGAAATGGCTTCCCCGTGTCAAACTTTGTTAATTTTGGTTTCCTGCGCAAACTCAAATTTTAAGTCTTATTTTTATGAATGTAGCACAATGTGACGGCAATCAAAAACCAAAGTCTTTTTTTGCGCAACGTTCTTAGTTTTTGAGATAATTCAAAGAATTTTTCCAGAAATGGCTTCCCTGTGTCAAACTTTCCTAATTTTGGTTTCGCTCCGCATACTTAAATTTTCATTAATATTCTTAACAATGTAGCACAACGTGACTGCAATCAGAAACCAAAGTCTTTTTTCTCGCCACGTTCTTAGTTTTCGAGATTATTCAAAGAGTTTTTCCAGAAATGGCTTCCCCGTGTCAATCTTTGTTAATTTTGGTTTCGCTCCGCAAACTGAAATTTTAATTAATATTTTTATTAATGTGGCACAACGTGACTGCAATCAGAAACCGAAGTCTTTTTTCGCGCCACGTTCTTAGTTTTCGAGATAATTCAAAGAATTTTTACAGAAATGGCTTCCCTGTGTCAAACTTGTTTAATTTTGGTTTCGCTCTACAAACTTAAATTTTAATTTATATTTTTATTAATGTAGCACAATCTGACTGCAATCAAAAACCAAAGTCTTTTTTGCGCCACGTTCTTAGTTTCCAAGATAATTTAAAGAGTTTGTCAACAAATGGCTTCCCTGGGTCAAACTTTCCTAATTTTGGTTTTGCCCCGCAAACTCAAATTTTAATTTATATTTTCATTAATGTAGCACAAAGTTACTGCAATCAAAAACCGAAGTCTTTTTTCTCGCCACCTTCTTAGTTTTCGAGATTATTCAAAGAGTTTTTCCAGAAATGGCTTCCCCGTGTCAAACTGTTAATTTTGGTTTCGCTCCGCAATCTCAAATTTTAATTTACATTTTTATTATTGTAGCACAACGTAACTGCAATCACAAACCAAAGTCTTTTTTTTATGTTCTTAGATTTCAAGAAAATTTTAAAGAGTTTGTCAACAAATGGCTTCCCTGGGTCAAACTTTCCTAATTTTGGTTACACCCCGCATACTTAAATTTTCAATAATATTCTTAATAATGTAGCACAACGTGACTGCAATCAAAAACAAAAGTCTTTTTTTGCGCCACGTTCTTAGTTTTCGAGATAATTCAAAGAGTTTCTCCAGAAATGGTTTCCCTGTGTCAAACTTTGTTAATTTTCGTTTTGCTCTGCAAACTCAAATTTTAATTTATATTTTCATTAATGTAGCATAAAGTTACTGCAATCAAAAACCAAAGTCTTTTTTCTCGCCACGTTCTTAG
This sequence comes from Diplolepis rosae, assembly GCA_030998225.1. Classification (NCBI taxonomy): domain Eukaryota; kingdom Metazoa; phylum Arthropoda; class Insecta; order Hymenoptera; family Diplolepididae; genus Diplolepis; species Diplolepis rosae. The sequence continues at coordinate 1,693,660 of JAPYXD010000679.1, forward strand.
TTTTCGAGATTATTCAAAGAGTTTTTCCAGAAATGGTTTCCCCGTGTCAAATTTTGTTAATTTTGGTTTCGCCCCGCAAACTCAAATTTTAATTCATATTTTTAATAATGTAGCACAATGTGACTGCAATCAAAAACCAAAGTCTTTTTTGCGCCACTTTCTAAGTTTTCAAGATAATTTAAAGAGTTTGTCAACAAATGGCTTCCCTGGGTCAAACTTTCCTAATTTTGGTTTCGCCCCGCAAACTACAATTTTAATTCATATTTTTATTAATGTAGTACAACGTGAAGGCAATCAAAAACCAAAGTCTTTGTTAGCGCCACGTTCTTAGTTTTCGTGATTATTCAAAGAGTTTTTCCAGAAATGGTTTCCCTGTGTCAAAATTTTGTTAATTTTGGTTTCGCCCCGCAAACTCAAATTTTAATTTATATTTTATTAATGTAGCACAATCTGACTGCAATGAAAAACCAAAGTCTTTTTTGCGCCACGTTCTTAGTTTTCGAGATTATTCAAAGAGTTTTTCAACAAATGGCTTCCCTGGGTCAAACTTTCCTAATTTTGGTTTCGCTCCGCAAACTAAAATTTTGATTAATATTTTTATTAATGTAGCTCAACGTGACTGCAATCAGAAACCAAAGTCTATTTTCTCGCCACGTTCTTAGTTTTCGAGATAATTCAAAGAGTTTCTCCAGACATGGTTTCCCTGTGTCAAAATTTTGTTAATTTTGGTTTCGCCCCGCAAACTCAAATTTTAATTTATATTTTATTAATGTAGCACAATCTGACTGCAATGAAAAACCAAAGTCTTTTTTGCGCCACGTTCTTAGTTTTCGAGATAATTCAAAGAGTTTTTCAACAAATGGCTTCCCTGGGTCAAACTTTACTAATTTTGGTTTCGCCCCGCAAACTAAAATTTTGATTAATATTTTTGTTAATGTAGCTCAACGTGACTTCAATCAGAAACCAAAGTCTTTTTTCTCGCCACGTTCTTAGTTTTCGAGATTATTCAAAGAGTTTCTCCAGAAATGGCTTCCCCGTGTCAAACTTTGTTAATTTTGGTTTTGCTCCGCAAACTGAAATTTTAATTAATATTTTTATTAATGTGGCACAACGTGACTGCAATCAAAAACCAAAGTCTTTTTTCGCGCCACGTTCTTAGTTTTCGAGATAATTCAAAGAATTTTTACAGAAATGGCTTCCCTGTGTCAAACTTGTTTCATTTTGGTTTCGCTCTGCAAACTTAAATTTTAATTTATATTTTTATTAATGTAGCACAACATGACTGCAATCACAAGCCAAAGTCTTTTTTTATTTCATTTTCTTAGTTTCCAAGATAATTTAAAGAGTTTGTCAACAAATGGATTCCCTGGGTCAAACTTTCCTAATTTTGGTTTTGCCCCGCAAACTCAAATTTTAATTTATATTTTCATTAATGTAGCACAAAGTTACTGCAATCAAAAACCAAAGTCTTTTTTCTCGCCACCTTCTTTGTTTTCGAGATTATTCAAAGAGTTTTTCCAGAAATGGCTTCCCCGTGTCAAACTGTTAATTTTGGTTTAGCTCCGCAATCTAAAATTTTAATTTACATTTTTATTAATGTAGCACAACGTAACTGCAATCACAAACCAAAGTCTTTTTTTTTATGTTCTTAGATTTCAAGATAATTTACAGAGTTTGTCAACAAATGGCTTCCCTGGGCCAAACTTTCCTAATTTTGGTTTCGCCCCGCAAACTCAAATTTTAATTTGTATTTTTATTAGTGTAGCACAGCTTGACTGCAATCAAAAACCAAAGTCTTTTTTCTCGCCACGTTCTTAGTTTTCCAGATTATTCAAAGTGTTTTTCGAGAAATGGCTTCCCCGCGTCAAACTTTGTTAATTTTGGTTTCGCTCCGCAAACTCAAATTTTAATTCATATTTTTATGAATGTAGCACAATGTGACTGCAATCAAAAACCAAAGTCTTTTTTGCTCCACGTTCTTAGTTTTCAAGATAATTTAAAGAGTTTGTCAACAAATGGCTTCCCTGGGTCAAACTTTCCTAATTTTGGTTTCGCCCCGCAAACTAAAATTTTGATTAATATTTTTATAATGTAGCTCAACGTGACTGCAATCAGAAACCAAAGTCTTTTTTCTCGCCACGTTCTTAGTTTTCGAGATTATTCAAAGGATTTCTCCAGAAATGGCTTCCCCGTTTCAAACTTTGTTAATTTTATTTTCGCTCCGCAAACTGAAATTTTAATTAATATTTTTATTAATGTGGCACAACGTGACTGCAATCAAAAACCAAAGTCTTTTTTCGCGCCACGTTCTTAGTTTTCGAGATAATTCAAAGAATTTTTACAGAAATGGCTTCCCTGTGTCAAACTTGTTTAATTTTGGTTTCGCTCTGCAAACTTAAATTTTAATTTATATTTTTATTAATGTAGCACAACGTGACTGCAATCACAAAACAAAGTCTTTTTTTATTTCATTTCCTTAGTTTCCAAGATAATTTAAAGAGTTTGTCAACAAATGGCTTCCCTGTGTCAAACTTTCCTAATTTTGGTTTCGCCCCGCAAACTCAAATTTTAATTTATATTTTCATTAATGTAGCACAAAGTTACTGCAATCAAAAACCAAAGTCTTTTTTCTCGCCACCTTCTTAGTTTTCGAGATTATTCAAAGAGTTTTTCCAGAAAATGGCTTCCCCGTGTCAAACTGTTAATTTTGGTTTCGCTCCGCAATCTAAAATTTTAATTTACATTTTTATTAATGTAGCACAACGTAACTGCAATCACAAACCAAAGTCTTTTTTTTTATGTTCTTAGATTTCAAGATAATTTAAAGAGTTTGTCAACAAATGGCTTCCCTGGGTCAAACTTTCCTAATTTTGGTTTCGCCCCGCAAATTCAAATTCTAATTTATATTTTTATTAATGTAGCAGAACGTGACTGCAATCAAAAACCAAAGTCTTTTTTTGCGCCACGTTCTTAGTTTTCGAGATAATTCAAAGAGTTTTTCCAGAAATGGCTTCCCTGGGTCAAACTTTACTAATTTTGTTTTCGCCCCGCAAACTAAAATTTTGATTAATATTTTTGTTAATGTAGCACAACGTGACTGCAATCAAAAACCAAAGTCTTTTTTGAGCCACGTCATTAGATTTCAAGATACTTTACAGAGTTTTTCCAGAAATGGCTTCCCCGTGTCAAACTTTGTTAATTTTAGCTTCGCTCCGAAAACTCAAATTTTAATTTATATTTTATTAATGTAGCACATTCTCACTGCAATAAAAAACCAAAGTCTTTTATTGCGCCACGTTCTTAGTTTTCGAGATTATTCAAAGAGTTTTTCCAGAAATGGCTTCCCCGCGTGAAACTTTGTTAATTTTCGTTTTGCTCCGTAAACTCAAATTTTAATTTATATTTTTATTAATGTAGCACAACCTGACTGCAATCACAAACCAAAGTCCTTTTTTATTTCCTTTTCTTAGTTTCCAAGATAATTTACAGAGTTTGTCAACAAATGGCTTCCCTGGGTCAAACTTTCCTAATTTTGGTTTCGCCCCGCAAACTCAAATTCTAATTTATATTTTTATTAATGTAGCAGAACGTGACTGCAATCAAAAACCAAAGTCTTTTTTTGCTCTACGTTCTTAGTTTTCAATATAATTCAACGAGTTTTTCAACAAATGGCTTCCCTGGGTCAAACTTTCCTAATTTTGGTTTCGCCCCGCAAACTCAAATTGTAATTTATATTTTTATTAATGTAGCACAATGTGACTGCAATCAAGAACAAAAGTCTTTTTTTATTCTCTGTTCTTAGTTTTCAAGATAATTTAAAGAGTTTGTCAACAAATGGCTTCCCTGTGTTAAACTTTCCTAATTTTGGTTTCGCCCCGCAAACTCAAATTTTAATTCATATTTTTATTAATGTAGAAAAAGGTGACTGCAATCAAAAACCAAAGTCTTTTTTTGCGCCACGTTCTTAGTTTTCGAGATAATTCAAAGAGTTTTTCCAGAAATGGCTTCCCTGGGTCAAACTTTCCTAATTTTGGTTTCGCCCCGCAAACTAAAATTTTGATTAATATTTTTGTTAATGTAGCACAACGTGACTGCAATCAGAAACCAAAGTCTTTTTTCTAGCCACGTTCTTAGTTTTCGAGATTATTCAAAGAGTTTTTCCAGAAATGGCTTCCCCGCGTGAAACTTTGTTAATTTTCGTTTTGCTCCGTAAACTCAAATTTTAATTTATATTTTTATTAATGTAGCACAACCTGACTGCAATCACAAACCAAAGTCCTTTTTTATTTCCTTTTCTTAGTTTCCAAGATAATTCAAAGAGTTTGTCAACAAATGGCTTCCCTGGGTCAAACTTTCCTAATTTTGGTTTCGCTCCGCATACTTAAATTTTCATTAATATTCTTAATAATGTAGCACAACGTGACTGCAATCAAAAACAAAAGTCTTTTTTCTAGCCACGTTCTTAGTTTTCGAGATTATTCAAAGAGTTTTTCCAGAAATGGCTTCCCCGTGTCAAACTTTGTTAATTATGGTTTCGTACCGCAAACTGAAATTTTAATTCATATTTTTATTAATGTAGTACAACGTGAAGGCAATCAAAAACCAAAGACTTTTTTTGCGCAACGTTCTTAGTTTTCGAGATAATTCAAAGAATTTTTCCAGAAATGGCTTCCCTGGGTCAAACTTTGTTAATTTTGGTTTCGCTCCGCAAACTCAAATTTTAATTCATATTTTTATGAATGTAGCACAATGTGACTGCAATAAAAAACCAAAGTCTTCTTTTGCGCCACGTTCTTAGTTTTCGAGATAATTCAAAGAGTTTCCCCAGAAAAGGTTTCCCTGTGTCAAACTTTGTTAATTTTTATTTTGCTCTGCAAACTCAAATTTTAATTTATATTTTTATTAATGTAGCACAGCTTGACTGCAATCAAAAACCAAAGTCTATTTTCTCGCCACGTTCTTAGTTTTCAAAATTATTCAAAGAGTTTTTCCAGAAATGGCTTCCCCGTGTCAAACTTTGTTAATTTTGGTTTCGCTCCGCAAACTCAAATTTTAATATATATTTTTATCAATGTGGCACAACGTGACTGCAATCAGAAACCGAAGTCTTTTTTCGCGCCACGTTCTTAGTTTTCGAGATAATTCAAAGAGTTTCTCCAGAAATGGTTTCCTTGTGTCAAACTTTGTTAATTTTCGTTTTGCTCTGCAAACTCAAATTTTAATTTATATTTTTATTAATGTAGCATAAAGTTACTGTAATTAAAACCAAAGTCTTTTTTCTCGCCACCTTCTTAGTTTTCGAGATTATTCAAAGAGTTTTTCCAGAAATGGTTTACCCGTGTCAAACTTAGTTAATTTTGGTTTCGCTCCGCAATCTCAAAATTTAATTTACATTCTTATTAATGTAGCACAACGTAACTGCAATCACAAACCAAAGTCTTTTTTTTTATGTTCTTAGATTTCAAGAAAATTTAAAGAGTTTGTCAAAAAATGGCTTCCCTGGGTCAAACTTTCCTAATTTTGGTTTCGCCCCACAAACTCAAATTTTAATTCATATTTTTATTAATGTAGCACAATATGACTGGAATCAAAAACCAAAGTATTTTTTTGAGCCACATTTCAGTTTTCGAGATAATTCAACGAGTTTGTCAACAAATGGCTTCCCTGGGTCAAACTTTCCTAATTTTGGTTACACTCCGCATACTTACATTTTCATTAATATTCTTAATAATGTAGCACAAAGCTACTGCAATCAAAAACCAAAGTCTTTTTTCTCGCCACGTTCTTCGTTCTGGAGATTATTCTATGAGTCTTTCGAGAAATGGCTTCCCCGTGTCAAATTTTGCTAATTTTGGTTTCGCCCCTCAAACTCAAATTTTAATTCATATTTTATTAATGTAGCACAATCAGACTGCAATCAAAAACCAAAGTCTTTTTGCGCCAAGTTCTTAGTTTTCAAGATAATTCAACGAGTTTTTCAACAAATGGCTTCCCTGGGTCAAACTTTCCTAATTTTGGTTTCGCCCCGCAAACTACAATTTTAATTCATATTTTTATTAATGTAGTACAACGTGAAGGCAATCAAAAACCAAAGTCTTTTTTCTCGCCACGTTCTTAGTTTTCGTGATTATTCAAAGAGTTTTTCCAGAAATGGCTTCCCCGTGTCAAATTTTGTTAATTTTGGTTTCGCCCCGCAAACTCAAATTTTAATTTATATTTTGTTAATGTAGCACAATGTGACTGCAATAAAAAACAATGGCTTTTTCTAGCCACGTTCTTAGTTTTCAAGATAATTCAAAGAGTTTTTCAACAAATGGCTTCCCTGGGTCAAACTTTCCTAATTTTGGTTTCGCTCCGAAAACTCAAATTTTAATTTATATTTTATTAATGTAGCACAACGTGAAGGCAATCAAAAACCAAAGTCTTTCTGTGCGCCAAGTTCTTAGCTTTCGAGATAATTCAAAGAATTTTTACAGAAATGGCTTCCCTGTGTCAAACTTGTTTAATTTTGGTTTCGCTCTGCAAACTTAAATTTTAATTTATATTTTTATTAATGTAGCACAACATGACTGCAATCACAAGCCAAAGTCTTTTTTTATTTCATTTTCTTAGTTTCCAAGATAATTTAAAGAGTTTGTCAACAAATGGATTCCCTGGGTCAAACTTTCCTAATTTTGGTTTTGCCCCGCAAACTCAAATTTTAATTTATATTTTCATTAATGTAGCACAAAGTTACTGCAATCAAAAAGCAAAGTCTTTTTTCTCGCCACCTTCTTAGTTTTCGAGATTATTCAAAGAGTTTTTCCAGAAATGGCTTCCCCGTGTCAAACTGTTAATTTTGGTTTCGCTCCGCAATCTAAAATTTTAATTTACATTTTTATTAATGTAGCACAACGTAACTGCAATCACAAACCAAAGTCTTTTTTTTTATGTTCTTAGATTTCGAGATAATTCAACGAGTTTGTCAACAAATGGCTTCCCTGGGTCAAACTTTCCTAATTTTGGTTTCGCCCCGCAAACTCAAATTGTAATTTATATTTTTATTAATGTAGCAGAACGTGACTGCAATCAAAAACCAAAGTCTTTTTTTGCGCCAGGTTCTTAGTTTTCGAGATAATTCAAAAGAGTTTTTCCAGAAATGGCTTCCCTGGGTCAAACTTTGTTAATTTTGGTTTCGTTCCGCAAACTGAAATTTTAATTAATATTTTTATTAATGTGGCACAACGTGACGGCAATCAAAAACCAAAGTCTTTTTTGAGCCACGTTCTTAGTTTTCAAGATAATTCAAAGAGTTTTTCCAGAAATGGCTTCCCCGTGTGAAACTTTGTTAATTTTAGCTTCGCTCCGTAAACTCAAATTTTAATTTATATTTTTATTAATGTAGCACAACCTGACTGCAATCACAAACCAAAGTCCTTTTTTATTTCCTTTTCTTAGTTTCCAAGATAATTTAAAGAGTTTCTCAAGAAATGGCTTCCCTGGGTCAAACTTTCCTAATTTTGGTTTCGCCCCGCAAACTCAAATTCTAATTTATATTTTTATTAATGTAGCAGAACGTGACTGCAATCAAAAACCAAAGTCTTTTTTTGCTCTACGTTCTTAGTTTTCAATATAATTCAACGAGTTTTTCAACAAATGGCTTCCCTGGGTCAAACTTTCCTAATTTTGGTTTCGCCCCACAAACTAAAATTTTAATTCATATTTTTATTAATGTAGCACAATGTGACTGCAATCAAGAACAAAAGTCTTTTTTTATTCTCTGTTCTTAGTTTTCAAGATAATTTAAAGAGTTTGTCAACAAATGGCTTCCCTGTGTTAAACTTTACTAATTTTGGTGTCGCCCCGCAAACTCACATTTTAATTCATATTTTTATTAATGTAGCACAATCTGACTGCAATCAAAAACCAACGTCTTTTTTTGCGCCACGTTCTTAGTTTTCGAGATAATTCAAAGAGTTTTTCCAGAAATGGCTTCCCTGGGTCAAACTTTCCTAATTTTGGTTTCGCCCCCCAAACTAAAATATTGATTAATATTTTTATTAATGTAGCACAACGTAACTGCAATCAGAAACCAAAGTCTTTTTTCTAGCCACGTTCTTAGTTTTCGAGATTATTCAAAGAGTTTTTCCAGAAATGGCTTCCCCGCGTGAAACTTTGTTAATTTTCGTTTTGCTCCGTAAACTCAAATTTTAATTTATATTTTTATTAATGTAGCACAACCTGACTGCAATCACAAACCAAAGTCCTTTTTTATTTCCTTTTCTTAGTTTCCAAGATAATTTACAGAGTTTGTCAACAAATGGCTTCCCTGAGTCAAACTTTCCTAATTTTGGTTTCGCTCCGCATACTTAAATTTTCATTAATATTCTTAATAATGTAGCACAACGTGACTGCAATCAAAAACAAAAGTCTTTTTTCTAGCCACGTTCTTAGTTTTCGAGATTATTCAAAGAGTTTTTCCAGAAATGGCTTCCCCGTGTCAAACTTTGTTAATTTTGGTTTCGTTCCGCAAACTGAAATTTTAATTAATATTTTTATTAATGTGGCACAACGTGACGGCAATCAAAAACCAAAGTCTTTTTTTGCGCAACGTTCTTAGTTTTCGAGATAATTCAAAGAATTTTTCCAGAAATGGCTTCCCTGGGTCAAACTTTGTTAATTTTGGTTTCGCTCCGCAAACTCAAATTTTAATTCTTATTTTTATGAATGTAGCACAATGTGACTGCAATCAAAAACAAAAGTCTTTTTTTGCGCCACGTTCTTAGTTTTCGAGATAATTCAAAGAGTTTCTCCAGAAAATGTTTACATGTTTCAAACTTTGTTAATTTTCGTTTTGCTCTGCAAACTCAAATTTTAATTTATATTTTTTTTAATGTAGCACAAAGTTACTGCAATCAAAACCAAAGTCTTTTCTCTCGCCACGTTCTTAGTTTTCAAAATTATTCAAAGAGTTTTTCCAGAAATGGCTTCCCCGTGTCAAACTTTGTTAATTTTGGTTTCGCTCCGCAAACTGAAATTTTAATTAATACTTTTATTAATGTAGCACAGCTTGACTGCAATCAAAAACCAAATTCTATTTTCTCGCCACGTTCTTAGTTTTCGAGATAATTCAAAGAGTTTCTCCAGAAATGGTTTCCCTGTGTCAAACTTTGTTAATTTTCATTTTGCTCTGCAAACTCAAATTTTAATTTATATTTTTATTAATGTAGCACAAAGTTACTGTAATTAAAACCAAAGTCTTTTTTCTCGCCACCTTCTTAGTTTTCGAGATTATTCAAAGAGTTTTTCCAGAAATGGCTTCCCCGTGTCAAACTGTTAATTTTGGTTTCGCTCCGCAATCTCAAATTTTAATTTACATTTTTATTAATGTAGCACAACGTAACTGCAATCACAAACCAAAGTCTTTTTTTTTATGTTCTTAGATTTCAAGAAAATTTAAAGAGTTTGTCAACAAATGGCTTCCCTGGGTCAAACTTTCCTAATTTTGGTTTCGCCACGCAAACTCAAATTTTAATTCATATTTTTATTAATGTAGCACAATATGACTGGAATCAAAAACCAAAGTATTTTTTTGAGCCACATTTCAGTTTTCGAGATAATTCAACGAGTTTGTCAACAAATGGCTTCCCTGGGGCAAACTTTCCTAATTTTGGTTACACTCCGCATACTTAAATTTTCATTAATATTCTTAATAATGTAGCACAACGTGACTGCGATCGAAAACAAAAGTCTTTTTTTGCGCCACGTTCTTAGTTTTCGAGATAATTCAAAGAGTTTCTCCAGAAATGGTTTCCCTGTGTCAAACTTTGTTAATTTTCGTTTCGCTCCGCAAACTCAAATTTTAATTTATATTTTCATTAATGTAGCATAAAGTTACTGCAATCAAAAACCAAAGTCTTTTTTCTCGCCACGTTCTTAGTTTTCAAAATTATTCAAAGAGTTTTTCCAGAAATGGCTTCCCCGTGTCAAACTTTGTTAATTTTGGTTTCGCCCCGCAAACTCAAATTTTAATTCATATTTTTAATAATGTAGCACAATGTGACTGCAATCAAAAACCAAAGTCTTTTTTGCGCCACTTTCTTAGTTTCCAAGACAATTTAAAGAGTTTGTCAACAAATGGCTTCCCTGGGTCAAACTTTCCTAATTTTGGTTTCGCCCCGCAAACTAAAATTTTAATTCATATTTTTATTAATGTATAACAACGTGAAGGCAATCAAAAACCAAAGTCTTTTTTGAGCCACGTTCTTAGTTTTCGTTATTATTCAAAGAGTTTTTCCAGAAATGGCTTCCCCGCGTCAAACTTTGTTAATTTTGGTTTCGCCCCGCAAACTCAAATTTTAATTTATATTTTATTAATGTAGCACAATCTGACTGCAATGAAAAACCAAAGTCTTTTTTGCGCCACGTTCTTAGTTTTCGAGATTATTCAAAGAGTTTGTCAACAAATGGCTTCCCTGGGTCAAACTTTCCTAATTTTGGTTTCGCCCCGCAAACTACAATTTTAATTCATATTTTTATTAATGTAGCTCAACGTGACTGCAATCAGAAACCAAAGTCTTTTTTCTCGCCACGTTCTTAGTTTTCGAGATTATTCAAAGAGTTTCTCCAGAAATGGCTTCCCCGTGTCAAACTTTGTTAATTTTGGTTTTGCTCCGCAAACTGAAATTTTAATTAATATTTTTATTAATGTGGCACAACGTGACTGCAATCAAAAACCAAAGTCTTTTTTCGCGCCACGTTCTTAGTTTTCGAGATAATTCAAAGAATTTTTACAGAAATGGCTTCCCTGTGTCAAACTTGTTTCATTTTGGTTTCGCTCTGCAAACTTAAATTTTAATTTATATTTTTATTAATGTAGCACAACATGACTGCAATCACAAGCCAAAGTCTTTTTTTATTTCATTTTCGTAGTTTCCAAGATAATTTAAAGAGTTTGTCAACAAATGGATTCCCTGGGTCAAACTTTCCTAATTTTGGTTTTGCCCCGCAAACTCAAATTTTAATTTACATTTTCATTAATGTAGCACAAAGTTACTGCAATCAAAAACCAAAGTCTTTTTTCTCGCCACCTTCTTAGTTTTCGAGATTATTCAAAGAGTTTTTCCAGAAATGGCTTCCCCGAGTCAAACTGTTAATTTTGGTTTCGCTCCGCAATCTAAAATTTTAATTTACATTTTTATTAATGTAGCACAACGTAACTGCAATCACAAACCAAAGTCTTTTTTTTTATGTTCTTAGATTTCAAGATAATTTAACGAGTTTGGCAACAAATGGCTTCCCTGGGTCAAACTTTCCTAATTTTGGTTTCGCCCCGCAAACTCAAATTTTAATTTGTATTTTTATTAGTGTAGCACAGCTTGACTGCAATCAAAAACCAAAGTCTTTTTTCTCGCCACGTTCTTAGTTTTCCAGATTATTCAAAGTGTTTTTCGAGAAATGGCTTCCCCGCGTCAAACTTTGTTAATTTTCGTTTCGCTCCGCAAACTCAAATTTTAATTTATATTTTTATTAATGTAGCACAATGTGACTGCAATCAAAAACCAAAGTCTTTTTTGCGCCACGTTCTTAGTTTCCAAGATAATTTAAAGAGTTTGTCAACAAATGGCTTCCCTGGGTCAAACTTTCCTAATTTTGGTTTCGCCCCGCAAACTAAAATTTTGATTAATATTTTTATTAATGTAGCTCAACGTGACTGCAATCAGAAACCAAAGTCTTTTTTCTCGCCACGTTCTTAGTTTTCGAGATTATTCAAAGAGTTTTTCCAGAAATGGCTTCCCCGTGTCAAACTTTGTTAATTTTGGTTTCGTTCCGCAAACTGAAATTTTAATTAATATTTTTATTAATGTGGCACAACGTGACGGCAATCAAAAACCAAAGTCCTTTTTGCGCAACGTTCTTAGTTTTCGAGATAATTCAAAGAATTTTTACAGAAATGGCTTCCCTGTGTCAAACTTGTTTAATTTTGGATTCGCTCTGCAAACTTAAATTTTAATTTATATTTTCATTAATGTAACACAACGTGACTACAATCAAGAACCAAAGTCTTTTTTTATTTCATTTTCTTAGTTTTCAAGATAATTCAAAGAGTTTGTCAACAAATGGCTTCCCTGTGTCAAACTTTCCTAATTTTGGTTTCGCCCCGCAAACTCAAATTTTAATTTATATTTTCATTAATGTAGCACAAAGTTACTGCAATCAAAAACCAAAGTCTTTTTTCTCGCCACCTTCTTAGTTTTCGAGATTATTCAAAGAGTTTTTCCAGAAATGGTTTACCCGTGTCAAACTGTTAATTTTGGTTTCGCTCCGCAATCTAAAATTTTAATTTACATTTTTATTAATGTAGCACAACGTAACTGCAATCACAAACCAAAGTCTTTTTTTTTATGTTCTTAGATTTCAAGATAATTTAAAGAGTTTGTCATCAAATGGCTTCCCTGGGTCAAACTTTCCTAATTTTGGTTTCGCCCCGCAACCTCAAATTTTAATTTGTATTTTTATTAGTGTAGCACAGCTTGACTGCAATCAAAAACCAAAGTCTTTTTTCTCGCCACGTTCTTAGTTTTCCAGATTATTCAAAGTGTTTTTCGAGAAATGGCTTCCCCGCGTCAAACTTTGTTAATTTTGGTTTCGCTCCGCAAACTCAAATTTTAATTCATATTTTTATGAATGTAGCACAATGTGACTGCAATCAAAAACCAAAGTCTTTTTTGCGCCACGTTCTTAGTTTTCGAGATAATTCAAAGTGTTTTTCAACAAATGGCTTCCTGGGTCAAACTTTCCTAATTTTGGTTTCGATCCGCAATCTCAAATTTTTATTTATATTTTCAATAATGTAACACAACGTGACTACAATCAAAAACTAAAGTCTTTTTTTGCGCCACGTTCTTAGTTTTCGAGATAATTCAAAGAGTTTTTCGAGAAATGGCTTCCCCGTGTGAAACTTTGTTAATTTTGGTTTCGCTCCGCAAACTCAAATTTTAATTCATATTTTTATGAATGTATCACAATGTGACTGCAATCAAAAACCAAAGTCTTGATTTGCGCCAGGTCCTTATTTTTAGAGATAATTTAAGGAGTTTTTCCAGAAATGGCTTCCCCGTGTGAAACTTTGTTAATTTTCGTTTCGCTCCGCAAACTCAAATTTTAATTCATATTTTTATGAATGTAGTACAATGTGACTGCAATCAAAAACCAAAGTCTTTTTTTATTTCATGTTCTTATATTTCAAGATAATTTACAGAGTTTTTCCAGAAATGGCTTCCCCGTGTGAAACTTTGTTAATTTTGGTTTCGCTCCGCAAACTGAAATTTTAATTTATATTTTTATTAATGTAACACAATGCTACTGCAGTCAAAAACGAGAGGCTTTTTTCATGCCACGTTCTTAGTTTTCGAGATAATTCAACGAGTTTGTCAACAAATGTCTTCCCTGGGTCAAATATTCCTAATTTTGATGTCGGTCCGCAATCTCAAATTTTAATTTATATTTTTATTAATGTAGCACAACATGACTGCAATCACAAACCAAAGTCTTTTTTTATTTCATTTTCTTAGTTTCCAAGATAATTTAAAGAGTTTGTCAACAAATGGCTTCCCTGGGTCAAACTTTCCTAATTTTGGTTTCGCCCCGCAAACTCAAATTTTGATTAATATTTTTATTAATGTAGCTCAACGTGACTGCAATCAGAAACCAAAGTCTTTTTTCTCGCCACGTTCTTAGTTTTCGAGATTATTCAAAGAGTTTCTCCAGAAATGGCTTCCCCGTGTCAAACTTTGTTAATTTTGGTTTCGCTCCGCAAACTGAAATTTTAATTAATATTTTTATTAATGTGGCACAACGTGACTGCAATCAAAAACCAAAGTCTTTTTTCGCGCCACGTTCTTAGTTTTCGAGATAATTCAAAGAATTTTTACAGAAATGGCTTCCCTGTGTCAAACTTGTTTAATTTTGGTTTCGCTCTGCAAACTTAAATTTTAATTTATATTTTTATTAATGTAGCACAACATGACTGCAATCACAAGCCAAAGTCTTTTTTTATTTCATTTTCTTAGTTTCCAAGATAATTTAAAGAGTTTGTCAACAAATGGATTCCCTGGGTCAAACTTTCCTAATTTTGGTTTTGCCCCGCAAACTCAAATTTTGATTAATATTTTCATTAATGTAGCACAAAGTTACTGCAATCAAAAACCAAAGTCTTTTTTCTCGCCACCTTCTTAGTTTTCGAGATTATTCAAAGAGTTTTTCCAGAAATGGTTTACCCGTGTCAAACTGTTAATTTTGGTTTCGCTCCGCAATCTAAAATTTTAATTTACATTTTTATTAATGTAGCACAACGTAACTGCAATCACAAACCAAAGTCTTTTTTTTATGTTCTTAGATTTCAAGATAATTTAAAGAGTTTGTCATCAAATGGCTTCCCTGGGTCAAACTTTCCTAATTTTGGTTTCGCCCCGCAACCTCAAATTTTAATTTTTATTTTTATTAGTGTAGCACAGCTTGACTGCAATCAAAAACCAAAGTCTTTTTTCTCGCCACGTTCTTAGTTTTCCAGATTATTCAAAGTGTTTTTCGAGAAATGGCTTCCCCGCGTCAAACTTTGTTAATTTTGGTTTCGCTCCGCAAACTCAAATTTTAATTCATATTTTTAATAATGTAGCACAATGTGACTGCAATGAAAAACCAAAGTCTTTTTTGCGCCACTTTCTTAGTTTTCAAGATAATTCAACGAGTTTTTCAACAAATGGCTTCCCTGGGTCAAACTTTCCTAATTTTGTTTTCGACCCGCAAACTCAAATTTTAATTCATATTTTTAATAATGTAGCACAATGTGACTACAATCAAAAACTAAAGTCTTTTTTCTCGCCACGTTCTTAGTTTTCCAGATTATTCAAAGAGTTTGTCAACAAAAGTCTTACCTGGGTCAAACTTTCGTAATTTTGGTTTCGCTCCGCAATCTAAAATTTTAATTTACATTTTTATTAATGTAGCACAACGTAACTGCAATCACAAACCAAAGTCTTTTTTTTTATGTTCTTAGATTTCAAGATAATTCAACGAGTTTGTCAACAAATGGCTTCCCTGGGTCAAACTTTCCTAATTTTGGTTTCGCCCCGCAAACTCAAATTTTAATTTGTATTTTTATTAGTGTAGCACAGCTTGACTGCAATCAAAAACCAAAGTCTATTTTCTCGCCACGTTCTTAGTTTTCCAGATTATTCAAAGTGTTTTTCGAGAAATGGCTTCCCCGCGTCAAACTTTGTTAATTTTGGTTTCGCTCCGCAAACTCAAATTTTAATTCATATTTTTATGAATGTAGCACAATGTGACTGCAATCAAAAACCAAAGTCTTTTTTGCGCCACTTTCTTAGTTTTCAAGATAATTCAACGAGTTTTTCAACAAATGGCTTCCCTGGGTCAAACTTTCCTAATTTTTTTTTAGATCCGCAATCTCAAATTTTAATTTATATTTTCAATAATGTAACACAACGTGACTACAATCAAAAACTAAAGTCTTTTTTCTCGCCACGTTCTTAGTTTTCCAGATTATTCAAAGAGTTTTTCGAGAAATGGCTTCCCCGTGTGAAACTTTGTTAATTTTGGTTTCGCTCCGCAAACTCAAATTTTAATTCATATTTTTATGAATGTAGCACAATGTGACGGCAATCAAAAACCAAAGTCTTGATTTGCGCCACGTCCTTATTTTTAGAGATAATTTAAGGAGTTTTTCCAGTAATGGCTTCCCCGTGTGAAACTTTTTTTAATTTTGGTTTCGCTCCGCAAACTCAAATTTTAATTCATATTTTTATGAATGTAGCACAATGTGACTGCAATCAAAAACCAAAGTCTTTTTTTATTTCATGTTCTTAGATTTCAAGATAATTTACAGAGTTTGTCAACAAATGGCTTCCCTGTGTCAACCTTGGTTAATTTTGGTTTCGCTCCGCAAACTGAAATTTTAATTTATATTTTTATTAATGTAACACAATGCTACTGCAGTCAAAAACGAGAGGCTTTTTTCATGCCACGTTCTTAGTTTTCGAGATAATTCAACGAGTTTGTCAACAAATGTCTTCCCTGGGTCAAATATTCCTAATTTTGATGTCGGTCCGCAATCTCAAATTTTAATTTATATTTTTATTAATGTAGCACAACATGACTGCAATCACAAACCAAAGTCTTTTTTTATTTCATTTTCTTAGTTTCGAAGATAATTTAAAGAGTTTGTCAACAAATGGCTTCCCTGGGTCAAACTTTCCTAATTTTGGTTTCGCCCCGCAAACTAAAATTTTGATTAATATTTTTATTAATGTAGCTCAACGTGACTGCAATCAGAAACCAAAGTCTTTTTTCGCGCCACGTTCTTAGTTTTCGAGATAATTCAAAGAGTTTCTCCAGAAATGGTTTCCCTGTGTCAAACTTTGTTAATGTTCGTTTCGCTCCGCAAACTCAAATTTTAATTCATATTTTTATGAATGTAGCACAATGTGACTGCAATCAAAAACCAAAGTCTTTTTTTATTTCATGTTCTTAGATTTCAAGATAATTTAAAGAGTTTGTCAACAAATGGCTTCCCTGGGTCAAACTTTTCCTAATTTTGGTTTCGCCCCGCAAACTAAAATTTTGATTAATATTTTTATTAATGTGGCTCAACGTGACTGCAATCAGAAACCAAAGTCTTTTTTCTCGCCACGTTCTTAGTTTTCGAGATAATTCAACGAGTTTGTCAACAAATGGCTTCCCCGTGTGAAACTTTGTTAATTTTTTTTTCGCTCCGCAAACTGAAATTTTAATTAATATTTTTATTAATGTGGCACAACGTGACTGCAATCAAAAACCAAAGTCTTTTTTCGCGCCACGTTCTTAGTTTTCGAGATAATTCAAAGAATTTTTACAGAAATGGCTTCCCTGTGTCAAACTTGTTTAATTTTGGTTTCGCTCTGCAAACTTAAATTTTAATTTATATTTTTATTAATGTAGCACAACATGACTGCAATCACAAGCCAAAGTCTTTTTTTATTTCATTTTTCTTAGTTTCCAAGATAATTTAAAGAGTTTGTCAACAAATGGATTCCCTGGGTCAAACTTTCCTAATTTTGGTTTTGCCCCGCAAACTCAAATTTTGATTAATATTTTCATTAATGTAGCACAAAGTTACTGCAATCAAAAACCAAAGTCTTTTTTCTCGCCACCTTCTTAGTTTTCGAGATTATTCAAAGAGTTTTTCCAGAAATGGCTTCCCCGTGTCAAACTGTTAATTTTGGTTTCGCTCCGCAATCTAAAATTTTAATTTACATTTTTATTAATGTAGCACAACGTAACTGCAATCACAAACCAAAGTCTTTTTTTTTTATGTTCTTAGATTTCAAGATAATTTAAAGAGTTTGTCATCAAATGGCTTCCCTGGGTCAAACTTTCCTAATTTTGGTTTCGCCCCGCAACATCAAATTTTAATTTGTTTTTTTATTAGTGTAGCACAGCTTGACTGCAATCAAAAACCAAAGTCTTTTTTCTCGCCACGTTCTTAGTTTTCCAGATTATTCAAAGTGTTTTTCGAGAAATGGCTTCCCCGCGTCAAACTTTGTTAATTTTGGTTTCGCTCCGCAAACTCAAATTTTAATTCATATTTTTATGAATGTAGCACAATGTGACTGCAATCAAAAACCAAAGTCTTTCTTTGCGCCACGTTCTTAGTTTTCGAGATAATTCAACGAGTTTTTCAACAAATGGCTTCCCTGGGTCAAACTTTCCTAATTTTGGTTTCGCCCCGCAAACTAAAATTTTGATTAATATTTTTATTAATGTAGCACAACGTGACTGCAATCAAAAACCAAAGTCTTTTTTCTCGCCACGTTCTTAGTTTTCGAGATAATTCAAAGAGTTTCTCCAGAAATGGTTTCCCTGTGTCAAACTTTGTTAATTTTGGTTTCGCTCCGCAAACTCAAATTTTAATTCATATTTTTATGAATGTAGCACAATGTGACTGCAATCAAAAACCAAAGTCTTTTTTTATTTCATGTTCTTAGATTTCAAGATAATTTACAGAGTTTGTCAACAAATGGCTTCCCTGGGTCAAACTTTACTAATTTTGGTTTCGCCCCGCAAACTAAAATTTTGATTAATATTTTTGTTAATGTAGCACAACGTGACTGCAATCAAAAACCAAAGTCTTTTTTCTCGCCACGTTCTTAGTTTTCGAGATAATTCAACGAGTTTGTCAACAAATGGCTTCCCCGTGTGAAACTTTGTTAATTTTATTTTCGCTCTGCAAACTGAAATTTTAATTAATATTTTTATTAATGTGGCACAACGTGACTGCAATCAAAAACCAAAGTCTTTTTTCGCGCCACGTTCTTAGTTTTCGAGATAATTCAAAGAATTTTTACAGAAATGGCTTCCCTGTGTCAAACTTGTTTAATTTTGGTTTCGCTCTGCAAACTTAAATTTTAATTTATATTTTTATTAATGTAGCACAACATGACTGCAATCACAAGCCAAAGTCTTTTTTTATTTCATTTTCTTAGTTTCCAAGATAATTTAAAGAGTTTGTCAACAAATGGATTCCCTGGGTCAAACTTTCCTAATTTTGGTTTTGCCCCGCAAACTCAAATTTTGATTAATATTTTCATTAATGTAGCACAAAGTTACTGCAATCAAAAACCAAAGTCTTTTTTCTCGCCACCTTCTTAGTTTTCGAGATTATTCAAAGAGTTTTTCCAGAAATGGTTTACCCGTGTCAAACTTTGTTAATTTTGGTTTCGCTCCGCAATCTCAAAATTTTAATTTACATTTTTATCAATGTAGCACAACGTAACTGCAATCACAAACCAAAGTCTTTTTTTTTTATGTTCTTAGATTTCAAGATAATTTAAAGAGTTTGTCATCAAATGGCTTCCCTGGGTCAAACTTTCCTAATTTTGGTTTCGCCCCGCAACCTCAAATTTTAATTTGTATTTTTATTAGTGTAGCACAGCTTGACTGCAATCAAAAACCAAAGTCTTTTTTCTCGCCACGTTCTTAGTTTTCCAGATTATTCAAAGTGTTTTTCGAGAAATGGCTTCCCCGCGTCAAACTTTGTTAATTTTGGTTTCGCTCCGCAAACTCAAATTTTAATTCATATTTTTAAGAATGTAGCACAATGTGACTGCAATCAAAAACCAAAGTCTTTTTTGCGCCACTTTCTTAGTTTTCAAGATAATTCAACGAATTTTTCAACAAATGGCTTCCCTGGGTCAAACTTTCCTAATTTTGTTTTCGACCCGCAAACTCAAATTTTAATTCATATTTTTAATAATGTAGCACAATGTGACTGCAATGAAAAACCAAAGTCTTTTTTTGCGCCACGTTCTTAGTTTTCGAGATAATTCAAAGAGTTTTTCGAGAAATGGCTTCCCCGTGTGAAACTTTGTTAATTTTGGTTTCGCTCCGCAAACTCAAATTTTAATTCATATTTTTATTAATGTAGCACAATGTGACTGCAATCAAAAACCAAAGTCTTGATTTGCGCCACGTCCTTATTTTTCGAGATAATTTAATGAGTTTTTCCAGAAATGGCTTCCCCGTGTGAAACTTTGTTAATTTTGGTTTCGCTCCGCAAACTCAAATTTTAATTCATATTTTTATGAATGTAGCACAATGTGACTGCAATCACAAACCAAAGTCTTTTTTTATTTCATGTTCTTAGATTTCAAGATAATTTACAGAGTTTGTCAACAAATGGCTTCCCTGTGTCATCCTTGGTTAATTTTGGTTTCGCTCCGCAAACTGAAATTTTAATTTATATTTTTATTAATGTAACACAATGCTACTGCAGTCAAAAACCAGAGTCCTTTTTCATGCCACGTTTTTAGTTTTCGAGATAATTCAACGAGTTTGTCAACAAATGTCTTCCCTGGGTCAAAATTTCCTAATTTTGGTTTCGGTACGCAATCTAAAATTATAATTTACATTTTTATTAATGTAGCACAACGTAACTGCAATCACAAACCAAAGTCTTTTTTTTTATGTTCTTAGATTTCAAGATAATTTAAAGAGTTTGTCATCAAATGGCTTCCCTGGGTCAAACTTTCCTAATTTTGGTTTCGCCCCGCAACATCAAATTTTAATTTGTATTTTTATTAGTGTAGCACAGCTTGACTGCAATCAAAAACCAAAGTCTTTTTTCTCGCCACGTTCTTAGTTTTCCAGATTATTCAAAGTGTTTTTCGAGAAATGGCTTCCCCGCGTCAAACTTTGTTAATTTTGGTTTCGCTCCGCAAACTCAAATTTTAATTCATATTTTTATGAATGTAGCACAATGTGACTGCAATCAAAAACCAAAGTCTTTTTTGCGCCACTTTCTTAGTTTTCAAGATAATTCAACGAGTTTTTCAACAAATGGCTTCCCTGGGTCAAACTTTCCTAATTTTGGTTTCGATCCGCAATCTCAAATTTTAATTTATATTTTCAATAATGTAACACAACGTGACTACAATCAAAAACTAAAGTCTTTTTTCTCGCCACGTTCTTAGTTTTCCAGATTATTCAAAGAGTTTTTCGAGAAATGGCTTCCCCGTGTGAAACTTTGTTAATTTTGGTTTCGCTCCGCAAACTCAAATTTTAATTCATATTTTTATGAATGTAGCACAATGTGACTGCAATCAAAAACCAAAGTCTTTTTTTGCGCCACGTCTTTATTTTTAGAGATAATTCAAGGAGTTTTTCCAGAAATGGCTTCCCCGTGTGAAACTTTGTTAATTTTGGTTTCGCTCCGCAAACTGAAATTTTAATTTATATTTTTATGAATGTAGCACAATGTGACTGCAATCAAAAACCAAAGTCTTTTTTTATTTCATGTTCTTAGATTTCAAGATAATTTAAAGAGTTTGTCAACAAATGGCTTCCCTGTGTCAACCTTGGTTAATTTTGGTTTCGCTCCGCAAACTGAAATTTTAATTTATATTTTTATTAATGTAACACAATGCTACTGCAGTCAAAAACGAGAGGCTTTTTTCATGCCACGTTCTTAGTTTTCGAGATAATTCAACGAGTTTGTCAACAAATGTCTTCCCTGGGTCAAATATTCCTAATTTTGATGTCGGTCCGCAATCTCAAATTTTAATTTATATTTTTATTAATGTAGCACAACATGACTGCAATCACAAACCAAAGTCTTTTTTTATTTCATTTTCTTAGTTTCCAAGATAATTTAAAGAGTTTGTCAACAAATGGCTTCCCTGGGTCAAACTTTCCTAATTTTGGTTTCGCCCCGCAAACTCAAATTTTAATTTATATTTTCATTAATGCAGCACAACGTGTCTACAATCAAAAACAAAAGTCTTTTTTCTCGCCACGTTCTTAGTTTTCCAGATTATTCAAAGAGTTTTTCGAGAAATGGCTTCCCCGTGTGAAACTTTGTTAATTTTGGTTTCGCTCCGCAAACTCAAATTTTAATTCATATTTTTATGAATGTAGCACAATGTGACGGCAATCAAAAACCAAAGTCTTTTTTTGCACCACGTTCTTAGTTTTCGAGATAATTCAACGAGTTGGTCAACAAATGGCTTCCCTGGGTCAAACTTTCCTAATTTTGGTTTCGATCCGCAATCTCAAATTTTAATTTATATTTTCAATAATGTAACACAACGTGACTACAATCAAAAACTAAAGTCTTTTTTCTCGCCACGTCTTTATTTTTAGAGATAATTCAAGGTGTTTTTCCAGAAATGGCTTCCCCGTGTGAAACTTTGTTAATTTTGGTTTCGCTCCGCAAACTCAAATTTTAATTCATATTTTTATTAATGTAACACAATGCTACTGCAGTCAAAAACCAGAGTCTTTTTTCATGCCACGTTCTTAGTTTTCGAGATAATTCAACGAGTTTGTCAACAAATGTCTTCCCTCGGTCAAATATTCCTAATTTTGATTTCGCTCCGCAAAGTCAAATTTTAATTCATATTTTTATGAATGTAGCACAATGTGCCTGCAATCAAAAACCAAAGTCTTGTTTTGCGCCACGTCCTTATTTTTAGAGATAATTTAAAGAGTTTTTCGAGAAATGGCTTCCCCGTGTGAAACTTTGTTAATTTTGGTTTCGCTCCGCAAACTCAAATTTTAATTCATATTTTTATGAATGTAGCACAATGTGACTGCAATCAAAAACCAAAGTCTTTTTTTGCGCCACGTCCTTATTTTTAGAGATAATTCAAGGTGTTTTTCCAGAAAAGGCTTCCCCGTGTGAAACTTTGTTAATTTTGGTTTCGCTCCGCAAACTCAAATTTTAATTCATATTTTTATGAATGTAGCACAATGTGACTGCAATCAAAAACCAAAGTCTTTTTTTATTTCATGTTCTTAGATTTCAAGATAATTTAAAGAGTTTGTCAACAAATGGCTTCCCTGTGTCATCCTTGGTTAATTTTGGTTTCGCTCCGCAAACTGAAATTTTAATTAATATTTTTATTAATGTAGCACAACATGACTGCAATCAAAAACCAAAGTCTTTTTTGCACCACGTTCTTAGTTTTCGAGATAATTCAAAGAATTTTTCCAGAAATGGCTTCCCTGTGTCAAACTTGTTTAATTTCGTTTCGCTCCGCAAACTCAAGTTTTAATTTAAATTTTTATTAATGCAGCACAACGTGACTGCAATGAAAAACCAAAGTCTTTTTTGCGTCACGTTCTTAGCTTTCGAGATAGTTCAAATAGTTTTTCCAGAAATGGCTTCCCCGTGTGAAACTTTGTTAATTTTGGTTTCGTTCCGCAAACTCAAATTTTAATTTATATTTTTATTAATGTAGCACCACGTTACTGCAATCAAAAGCCAAAGTCTTTTTTCTCACCACGTTCTTATTTTTCGAGATTATTCAAAGAGTTTTTCCAGAAATGGCTTCCCCGTTTCAAACTTTGTTAATTTTCGTTTTGCTCCGCAAACTCAAATTTTAATTAATATTTTTATTAATGTGGCACAACGTGACTACAATCGAAAACTAAAATCTTTTTTTGCACCACGTTCTTAGTTTTCGAGATAATTCAACGAGTTTGTCAACAAATGGCTTCCCTGTGTCAACCTTGGTTAATTTTGGTTTCGCTCCGCATACTCAAATTTTAATTAATATTTTTATTAATGTAGCACAACGTGACTGCAATCAGAAACGAAAGTCTTTTTTCTCGCCACGTTCTTAGTTTTCGAGGTAATTCAAAGAATTTTTCCAGAAAAGGCTTCCCTGTGTCAAACATGTTTAATTTTGGTTTCGCTCCGCAAACTCAACGTTTAATTAATATTTTCATTAATGTAGTACAATCTGACTGCAATCAAAATCCAAAGTCTTTCTTTGCGCCACGTTCTTAGTTTTCGAGATAATTCAACGAGTTTGTCAACAAATGGCTTCCCTGTGTCAACCTTGGTTAATTTTGGTTTCGCTCCGCAAACTGAAATTTTAATTTATATTTTTATTAATGTAACACAATGCTACTGCAGTCAAAAACAAGAGTCTTTTTTCATGCCACGTTCTTAGTTTTCGAGATAATTCAACGAGTTTGGCAACAAATGGCTTCCCTCAGTCAATATTTCCTAATTTTCCTTTCGCTCCGCAAACTCAAGTTTTAATTTATATTTTCATTAATGTAGCACAACGTGACTGCAATGAAAAACCAATGTCTTTTTTTGCAACACGTTCTTAGTTTTCGAGATAATTTAAAGAGTTTGTCAACAAATGGCTTCCCTGTGTCATCCTTGGTTAATTTTGGTTTCGCTCCGCAAAATGAAATTTTAATTTATATTTTTATTAATGTAACACAATGCTACTGCAGTCAAAAACCAAAGCCTTTTTTGCACCACGTTCTTAGTTTTCGGGATAATTCAAAGAATTTTTCCAGAAATGGCTTCCTTGTGTCAAACTTGTTTAATTTCGTTTCGCTCCGCAAACTCAAGTTTTAATTTAAATTTTTATTAATGCAGCACAACGTGACTGCAATGAAAAACCAAAGTCTTTTTTGCGCCACGTTCTTAGCTTTCGAGATAATTCAAATAGTTTTTCCAAAAATGGCATCCCCGTGTCAAACTTTGTTAATTTTGGTTTAGCTCCGCAATCTCAAATTTTAATTAATATTTTTATTAATGTACCACAACGTCACTGCAATGAAAAACCAAAGTCTTTTTTTGCACCACGTTCTTAGTTTTCGAGATAATTTAAAGAGTTTGTCAACAAATGGCTTCCCTGTGTCATCCTTGGTTAATTTTGGTTTCGCTCCGCAAAATGAAATTTTAATTTATATTTTTATTAATGTAACACAATGCAACTGCAGTCAAAAACCAAAGCCTTTTTTTGCACCATGTTCTTAGTTTTCGAGATAATTCAAAGAATTTTTCCAGAAATGGCTTCCCTGTGTCAAACTTGTTTAATTTCGTTTCGCTCCGCAAACTCAAGTTTTAATTTAAATTTTTATTAATGCATCACAACGTGACTGCAATGAAAAACCAAAGTCTTTTTTGCGCCAGGTTCTTAGCTTTCGAGATAATTCAAATAGTTTTTCCAAAAATGGCATCCCCGTGTCAAACTTTGTTAATTTTGGTTTAGCTCCGCAATCTCAAATTTTAATTAATATTTCTATTAATGTAGCACAACGTGTCTGCAATCAAAAACCAAAGTCTTTTTTGCGCCACGTTCGTAGTTTTAGATATAATTCAAAGAGTTTTTCCAGAAATGGCTTCCCCGTGTGAAACTTTGTTAATTTTGGTTTCGTTCCGCAAACTCAAATTTTAATTTATATTTTTATTAATGTAACACAACGTTATTGCAATCAAGAACCAAAGTCTTTTTTCTCACCACGTTCTTAGTTTTCGAGATTATTCAAAGTGTTTTTCCAGAAATGGCTTCCCCTTGTCAAATTTTGTTAATTTTCGTTTTGCTCCGCAAACTCAAATTTTAATTAATATTTTTATTAATGTGGCACAACGTGACTGCAATCAAAAACTAAAATCTTTTTTTGCGCCACGTTCTTAGTTTTCGAGATAATTCAAAGAATTTTTCAAGAAATGGCTTCCCTGTGTGAAACTTGTTTAATTTTGGTTTCGCTCCGCATACTCAAATTTTAATTAATATTTTTATTAATGTAGCACAACGTGACTGCAATCAGAAACGAAAGTCTTTTTTCTCGCCACGTTCTTAGTTTTCGAGGTAATTCAAAGAATTTTTCCAGAAATGGCTTCCCTGTGTCAAACATGTTTAATTTTGGTTTCGCTCCGCAAACTGAACGTTTAATTCATATTTTTATGAATGTAGCACAATGTGACTGCAATCAAAAACCAAAGTCTTTTTTTGCACCACGTTCTTAGTTTTCGAGATAATTCAACGAGTTTGTCAACAAATGGCTTCCCTGTGTCAACCTTGGTTAATTTTGGTTTCGCTCCGCAAACTGAAATTTTAATTTATATTTTTATTAATGTAGCACAATGATACTGCAGTCAAAAACCAGAGTCTTTTTTCATGCCACGTTCTTAGTTTTCGAGATAATTCAACGAGTTTGGCAACAAATGGCTTCCCTCTGTCAATATTTTCTAATTTTCCTTTCGCTCCGCAAACTCAAGTTTTAATTTATATTTTCATTAATGTAGCACAAGGTGACTGCAATCAAAAACCAAAGTCGTTTTTTGCACCACGTTCTTAGTTTTCGAGTATTTCAAAGAGTTTGTCAACAAATGTCTTCCCTGGGTCAAATATTCCTAATTTTGATTTCGCTCCGCAAACTCAAATTTTAATTCATATTTTTATTAATGTAGCACAACATGACTGCAATCACAAACCAAAGTCTATTTTCTCGCCACGTTCTTAGTTTTCGAGATAATTCAACGAGTTGGTCAACATATGGCTTCCCTGGGTCAAACTTTCCTAATTTTGGTTTCGATCCGCAATCTCAAATTTTAATTTATATTTTCAATAATGTAACACAACGTGACTACAATCAAAAACCAAAGTCTTTTTTTATTTCATGTTCTTAGATTTCAAGATAATTTAAAGAGTTTGTCAACAAATGGCTTCCCTGTGTCATCCTTGGTTAATTTTGGTTTCGCTCCGCAAACTGAAATTTTAATTTATATTTTTATTAATGTAGCACAATGCTACTGCAGTCAAAAACCAAAGTCTTTTTTTGCACCACGTTCTTAGTTTTCGAGATAATTCAAAGAGTTTGTCAACAAATGTCTTCTCTGGCTCAAATATTCCTAATTTTGATTTCGCTCCGAAAACTCAAATTTTAATTTATATTTTTATTAATGTAGCACAACATGACTGCAATCAAAAACCAAAGTCTTTTTTTGCGCCACGTTCTTAGTTTTCGAGATAATTAAAAGAGTTTTTCCAGAAATGGCTTCCCTGTGTCAGCCTTGTTTAATTTTGGTTTCGCTCCGCATTCTCAAATTTTAATTAATATTTTTATTAATGTAGCACAACGTGACTGCAATCAGAAAAGAAAGTCTTTTTTCTCGCCACGTTCTTAGTTTTCGAGGTAATTCAAAGAATTTTTTCCAGAAATGGCTTCCCTGTGTCAAACATGTTTAATTTTGATTTCGCTCCGCAAACTCAAATTTTAATTTATATTTTCATTAATGTAGCACAATATGACTGCAATCACAAACCAAAGTCTTTTTTTGCGCCACGTTCTTAGTTTTCCAGATAATTCAAAGAATTTTTCCAGAAATGGCTTCCCCGCGTCAAACTTTGTTAATTTTGGTTTCGCTCCGCAAACTCAAATTTTAAGTCTTATTTTTATGAATGTAGCACAATGTGACGGCAATCAAAAACCAAAGTCTTTTTTTGCGCAACGTTCTTAGTTTTTGAGATAATTCAAAGAATTTTTCCAGAAATGGCTTCCCTGTGTCACAATTGTTTAATTTTGGTTTCGCTCCCCATACTCAAAATTTAATTAATATTTTTATTAATGTAGCACAACGTGACTGCAATCAGAAAAGAAAGTCTTTTTTTGCGCCACGTTCTTAGTTTTCGAGATAATTCAAAGAATTTTTCCAGAAATGTCTTCCGTGTGTCAACCTTGGTTAATTTTGGTTTCGCTCCGCAAACTGAAATTTTAATTTATATTTTTATTAATGTAACACAATACTACTGCAGTCAATAACCAGAGTCTTTTTTTGCGCCACGTTCTTAGTTTTCGAGATAATTCAAAGAGTTTTTCCAGAAATGGCTTCCCCGTGTCAAACTTTGTAAATTTTGGTTTCGCTCCGCAATCTCAAGTTTTAATTTATATTTTTATTAATGTAGCATAAAGTTACTGCAATCAAAAACCAAAGTCTTTTTTTGCGCCACGTTCTTAGTTTTCGAGATAATTCAAAGAATTTTTCCAGAAATGGCTTCCCTGTGTCAAACTTGTTTAATTTTTGGTTTCGCTCCGCAAACTGAAATTTTAATTTATATTTTTATTAATGTAGCACAACATGACTGCAATCAAAAACCAAAGTCTTTTTTTGCTCCACGTTCTTTGTTTTCGAGATAATTCAAAGAGTTTTTCCAGAAATGGCTTCCCCGTGTCAAACTTTGTTAATTTTGGTTTCGCTCCGCAATCTCAAATTTTAATTCATATTTTTATGAATGTAGCACAATGTGACTGCAATCAAAAACCAAAGTCTTTTTTTGCACCATGTTCTTAGTTTTCGAGATAATTCAACGAGTTTGTCAACAAATGGCTTCCCTGGGTCAAACTTTCCTAATTTTGGTTTCGGTCCGCAATCTCAAATTTTAATTTATATTTTCAATAATGTAACACAACGTGACTACAATCAAAAACCAAAGTCTTTTTTTATTTCATGTTCTTAGATTTCAAGATAATTTAAAGAGTTTGTCAACAAAT
Source organism: Diplolepis rosae (assembly GCA_030998225.1). Classification (NCBI taxonomy): domain Eukaryota; kingdom Metazoa; phylum Arthropoda; class Insecta; order Hymenoptera; family Diplolepididae; genus Diplolepis; species Diplolepis rosae. The sequence continues at coordinate 1,721,497 of JAPYXD010000679.1, forward strand.
GGCTTCCCTGTGTCATCCTTGGTTAATTTTGGTTTCGCTCCGCAAACTGAAATTTTAATTTATATTTTTATTAATGTAGCTAAAAATGAATGCAATCAAAAACGAAAGTCTTTTTTCATGCCACGTTCTTAGTTTTCGAGATAATTCAACGAGTTTGTCAACAAATGTCTTCCCTGGGTCAAATATTCCTAATTTTGATTTCGCTCCGCAAACTGAAATTTTAATTTATATTTTTATTAATGTAGCACAACATGACTGCAATCAAAAACGAAAGTCTTTTTTTGCGCCACGTTCTTAGTTTTCGAGATAATTCAAAGAGTTTTTCCAGAAATGGCTTCCCCGTGTCAAACTTTGTTAATTTTGGTTTCGCCCCGCAAACTCAAATTTTAATTCATATTTTTATGAATGTAGCACAATGTGACTGCAATCAAAAACCAAAGTCTTTTTTTGCACCACGTTCTTAGTTTTCGAGATAATTCAACGTGTTCTTCCAGAAATGGCTTCCCCGTGTGAAACTTTGTTAATTTTGGTTTCGCTCCGCAAACTCAAATTTTAATTCATATTTTTATGAATGTAGCACAATGTGACTGCAATCAAAAACCAAAGTCTTTTTTTGCGCCACGTCCTTATTTTTAGAGATAATTTAAGGAGTTTTTCCAGAAATGGCTTCCCCGTGTGAAACTTTGTTAATTTTGGTTTCGCTCCGCAAACTCAAATTTTAATTCATATTTTTATTAATGTAGCACAATGTGACTGCAATCAAAAACCAACGTCATTTTTTCTTTCATGTTCATAGTTTTCAAGATAATTTAAAGATATTGTCAACAAATGGCTTCCCTGTGTCAACCTTGATTAATTTTGGTTTCGCTCCGCAAACTGAAATTTTAATTTATATTTTTATTAATGTAACACAATGCTACTGCAGTCAAAAACCAGAGTCCATTTTCATGCCACGTTCTTAGTTTTCGAGATAATTCAACGAGTTTGTCAACAAATGTCTTCCCTGGGTCAAATATTCCTAATTTTGATTTCGCTCCGCAAACTCAAATTTTAATTCATATTTTTATGAATGTAGCACAATGTGACTGCAATCAAAAACCAAAGTCTTTTTTTGCGCCACGTCTTTATTTTTAGAGATAATTCAAGGAGTTTTTCCAGAAATGGCTTCCCCGTGTGAAACTTTGTTAATTTTGGTTTAGCTCCGCAATCTGAAATTTTAATTTATATTTTTATTAATGTAGCACAACATGACTGCAATCACAAACCAAACTCTTTTTTTATTTCATTTTCTTCGATTCCAAGATAATTTAAAGAGTTTGTCAACAAATGTCTTCCCTGGGTCAAACTTTCCTAATTTTGATGTCGCTCCGCAATCTCAAATTTTAATTTATATTTTTATTAATGTAGCACAACATGACTGCAATCACAAACCAAAGTCTTTTTTTATTTCATTTTCTTAGTTTCCAAGATAATTTAAAGAGTTTGTCAACAAATGGCTTCCCTGGGTCAAACTTTCCTAATTTTGGTTTCGCCCCGCAAACTCAAATTTTAATTTATATTTTCAATAATGTAACACAACGTGACTACAATCAAAAACTAAAGTCTTTTTTCTCGCCACGTTCTTAGTTTTCCAGATTATTCAAAGAGTTTTTCGAGAAATGGCTTCCCCGTGTGAAACTTTGTTAATTTTGGTTTCGCTCCGCAAACTCAAATTTTAATTCATATTTTTATGAATGTAGCACAATGTGACGGCAATCAAAAACCAAAGTCTTTTTTTGCACCACGTTCTTAGTTTTCGAGATAATTCAACGAGTTTGTCAACAAATGGCTTCCCTGGGTCAAACTTTCCTAATTTTGGTTTCGATCCGCAAACTCAAATTTTAATTCATATTTTTATTAATGTAACACAATGCTACTGCAGTCAAAAACCAGAGTCTTTTTTCATGCCACGTTCTTAGTTTTCGAGATAATTCAACGAGTTTGTCAACAAATGTCTTCCCTGGGTCAAATATTCCTAATTTTGATTTCGCTCCGCAAAGTCAAATTTTAATTTATATTTTTATTAATGTAGCACAATATGACTGCAATCAAAAACGAAAGTCTTTTTTTGCGCCACGTTCTTAGTTTTCGAGATAATTCAAAGAGTTTTTCCAGAAATGGCTTCCCCGTGTGAAACTTTGTTAATTTTGGTTTCGCCCCGCAAACTCAAATTTTAATTCATATTTTTATGAATGTAGCACAATGTGACTGCAATCAAAAACCAAAGTCTATTTTGCACCACGTTCTTAGTTTTCGAGATAATTCAACGAGTTTGTCAACAAATGTCTTCCCTGGGTCAAATATTCCTAATTTTGATTTCGCTCCGCAAACTCAAATTTTAATTAATATTTTTATTAATGTAGCACAACTTAACTGCAATCAAGAACCAAAGTCTTTTTTTACGCCACGTTCTTAGATTTCGAAATAATTCAAAGAGTTTTTCCAGAAATGGTTTCCCCGTGTGAAACTTTGTTAATTTTGGTTTCGCTCCGCAAACTCAAATTTTAATTCATATTTTTATGAATGTAGCACAATGTGACTGCAATCAAAAACCAAAGTCTTTTTTTGCGCCACGTCTTTATTTTTAGAGATAATTCAAGGTGTTTTTCCAGAAATGGCTTCCCCGTGTGAAACTTTGTTAATTTTGGTTTCGCTCCGCAAACTCAAATTTTAATTCATATTTTTATTAATGTAACACAATGCTACTGCAGTCAAAAACCAGAGTCTTTTTTCATGACACGTTCTTAGTTTTCGAGATAATTCAACGAGTTTGTCAACAAATGGCTTCCCTATGTCAAACTTTCCTAATATTGTTTTCGACCCGCAAACTCAAATATAAATTTACATATTCATGAATGTAGCACAATGTGACTGCAATCAAAAACCAAAGTCTTCTTTTACGCCACGTTCCTAGATTTCGAAATAATTCAAAGAGTTTTTCCAGAAATGGTTTCCCCGTGTGAAACTTTGTTAACTTTGGTTTTGCTCCGCAAACTCAAATTTTAATTCATATTTTTATGAATGTAGCACAATGTGACTGCAATCAAAAACCAAAGTCTTTTTTTATTTCATGTTCTTAGATTTCAAGATAATTTAAAGAGTTTGTCAACAAATGGCTTCCCTGTGTCAACCTTGGTTAATTTTGGTTTCGCTCCGCAAACTGAAATTTTAATTCATATTTTTATTAATGTAACACAATGCTACTGCAGTCAAAAACCAGAGTCTTTTTTCATGCCACGTTCTTAGTTTTCGAGATAATTCAACGAGTTTGTCAACAAATGTCTTCCCTGGGTCAAATATTCCTAATTTTGATGTCGCTCCGCAAACTCAAATTTTAATTAATATTTTTATTAATGTAGCACAACTTAACTGCAATCAAGAACCAAAGTCTTTTTTTACGCCACGTTCTTAGATTTCGAAATAATTCAAAGAGTTTTTCCAGAAATGGTTTCCCCGTGTGAAACTTTGTTAATTTTGGTTTCGCTCCGCAAACTCAAATTTTAATTCATATTTTTATTAATGTAACACAATGCTACTGCAGTCAAAAACCAGAGTCTTTTTTCATGCCACGTTCTTAGTTTTCGAGATAATTCAACGAGTTTGTCAACAAATGTCTTCCCTGGGTCAAATATTCCTAATTTTGAATTCGCTCCGCAAAGTCAAATTTTAATTCATATTTTTATGAATGTAGCACAATGTGACTGCAATCAAAAACCAAAGTCTTTTTTTGCGCCACGTCTTTATTTTTAGAGATAATTCAAGGTGTTTTTCCAGAAATGGCTTCCCCGTGTGAAACTTTGTTAATTTTGGTTTCGCTCCGCAAACTCAAATTTTAATTCATATTTTTATTAATGTAGCACAATGTGACTGCAATCAAAAACGAAAGTCTTTTTTTGCGCCACGTCCTTATTTTTAGAGATAATTCAAGGTGTTTTTCCAGAAATGGCTTCCCCGTGTGAAACTTTGTTAATTTTGGTTTCGCTCCGCAAACTCAAATTTTAATTCATATTTTTATGAATGTAGCACAATGTGACTGCAATCAAAAACCAAAGTCTTTTTTTGCGCCACGTCTTTATTTTTAGAGATAATTCAAGGAGTTTTTCCAGAAATGGTTTCCCCGTGTGAAACTTTGTTAATTTTTTCGCTCTGCAAACTCAAATTTTAATTCATATTTTTATGAATGTAGCACAATGTGACTGCAATCAAAAACCAAAGTCTTTTTTTGCGCCACGTCCTAATTTTTGGAGATAATTCAAGGTGTTTTTCCAGAAATGGCTTCCCCGTGTGAAACTTTGTTAATTTTGGTTTCGCTCCGCAAACTCAAATTTTAATTCATATTTTTATTAATGTAACACAATGCTACTGCAGTCAAAAACCAGAGTCTTTTTTCATGCCACGTTCTTAGTTTTCGAGATAATTCAACGAGTTTGTCAACAAATGTCTTCCCTGGGTCAAATATTCCTAATTTTGATTTCGCTCCGCAAAGTCAAATTTTAATTTTAATATTTATTAATGTAGCACAATGTGACTGCAATCAAAAACCAAAGTCTTTTTTTGCGCCACGTCCTTATTTTTAGAGATAATTTAAAGAGTTTTTCGAGAAATGGCTTCCCCGTGTGAAACTTTGTTAATTTTGGTTTCGCTCCGCAAACTCAAATTTTAATTCATATTTTTATGAATGTAGCACAATGTGACTGCAATCAAAAACCAAAGTCTTTTTTTGCGCCACGTCCTTATTTTTAGAGATAATTCAAGGTGTTTTTCCAGAAATGGCTTCCCCGTGTGAAACTTTGTTAATTTTGGTTTCGCTCCGCAAACTCAAATTTTAATTCATATTTTTATGAATGTAGCACAATATGACTGCAATCAAAAACCAAAGTCTTTTTTTATTTCATGTTCTTAGATTTCAAGATAATTTAAAGAGTTTGTCAACAAATGGCTTCCCTGTGTCAACCTTGGTTAATTTTGGTTGCGCTCCGCAAACTCAAATTTTAATTCATATTTTTATTAATGTAACACAATGCTACTGCAGTCAAAACCAGAGTCTTTTTTCATGCCACGTTCTTAGTTTTCGAGATAATTCAAAGAGTTTTTCCAGAAATGGCTTCCCTGGGTCAAACTTTACTAATTTTGGTTTCGCCCCGCAAACTAAAATTTTGAATAATATTTTCTTTAATGCAGCACAACGTGTCTACAATCAAAAACTAAACTCTTTTTTCTCGCCATGTTCATAGTTTTCCAGATTATGCAAAGAGTTTTTAGAGAAATGGCTTCCCCGTGTGAAACTTTGTTAATTTTGGTTTCGCTCCGCAAACTCAAATTTTAATTCATATTTTTATGAATGTAGCACAATGTGACTGCAATCAAAAACCAAAGTCTTTTTTTGCGCCACGTCCTTATTTTTAGAGATAATTCAAGGTGTTTTTCCAGAAATGGCTTCCCCGTGTGAAACTTTGTTAATTTTGGTTTCGCTCCGCAAACTCAAATTTTAATTCATATTTTTATGAATGTAGCACAATGTGACTGCAATCACAAACCAAAGTCTTTTTTTGCACCACGTTCTTAGTTTTCGAGATAATTCAACGAGTTGGTCAACAAATGGCTTCCCTGGGTCAAACTTTCCTAATTTTGGTTTCGCCCCGCAAACTCAAATTTTAATTTATATTTTCATTAATGAAGCACAACGTGACTACAATCAAAAACCAAAGTCTTTTTTTATTTCATGTTCTTAGATTTCAAGATAATTTAAAGAGTTTGTCAACAAATGGCTTCCCTGTGTCATCCTTGGTTAATTTTGGTTTCGCTCCGCAAACTGAAATTTTAATTTATATTTTTATTAATGTAACACAATGCTACTGCAGTCAAAAACCAGAGTCTTTTTTCATGCCACATTCTTAGTTTTCGAGATAATTCAACGAGTTTGTCAACAAATGTCTTCCCTGGGTCAAATATTCCTAATTTTGATTTCGCTCCGCAAAGTCAAATTTTAATTTATATTTTTATTAATGTAGCACAATATGACTGCAATCAAAAATGAAAGTGTTTTTTTGCGCCACGTTCTTAGTTTTCGAGATAATTCAAAGAGTTTTTCCAGAAATGGCTTCCCGTGTCAAACTTTGTTAATTTTGGTTTCGCCCCGCAAACTCAAATTTATTTCATATTTTTATGAATGTAGCACAATGTGACTGCAATCAAAAACCAAAGTCTTTTTTTGCGCCACGTCCTTATTTTTAGAGATAATTCAAGGTGTTTTTCCAGAAATGGCTTCCCCGTGTGAAACTTTGTTAATTTTGGTTTCGCTCCGCAAACTCAAATTTTAATTCATATTTTTATTAATGTAACACAATGCTACTGCAGTCAAAAACCAGAGTCTTTTTTCATGCCACGTTCTTAGTTTTCGAGATAATTCAACGAGTTTGTCAACAAATGTCTTCCCTCGGTCAAATATTCCTAATTTTGATTTCGCTCCGCAAAGTCAAATTTTAATTCATATTTTTATGAATGTAGCACAATGTGACTGCAATCAAAAACCAAAGTCTTCTTTTACGCCACGTCCTTATTTTTAGAGATAATTTAAAGAGTTTTTCGAGAAATGGCTTCCCCGTGTGAAACTTTGTTAATTTTGAATTCGCTCCGCAAAGTCAAATTTTAATTCATATTTTTATTAATGTAGCACAATATGACTGCAATCAAAAACGAAAGTCTTTTTTTGCGCCACGTCCTTATTTTTAGAGATAATTCAAGGTGTTTTTCCAGAAATGGCTTCCCCGTGTGAAACTTTGTTAATTTTGGTTTCGCTCCGCAAACTCAAATTTTAATTCATATTTTTATGAATGTAGCACAATGTGACTGCAATCAAAAACCAAAGTCTTTTTTTGCGCCACGTCTTTATTTTTAGAGATAATTCAAGGAGTTTTTCCAGAAATGGCTTCCCCGTGTGAAACTTTGTTAATTTTGGTTTCGCTCCGCAAACTGAAATTTTAATTTATATTTTTATTAATGTAACACAATGCTACTGCAGTCAAAAACCAGAGTCTTTTTTCATGCCACGTTCTTAGTTTTCGAGATAATTCAACGAGTTTGTCAACAAATGTCTTCCCTGGGTCAAATATTCCTAATTTTGATGTCGCTCCGCAAACTCAAATTTTAATTAATATTTTTATTAATGTAGCACAACTTAACTGCAATCAAGAACCAAAGTCTTTTTTTACGCCACGTTCTTAGTTTTCGAGATAATTCAAAGAGTTTTTCGAGAAATGGCTTCCCCGTGTGAAACTTTGTTAATTTTGGTTTCGCTCCGCAAACTCAAATTTTAATTCATATTTTTATTAATGTAACACAATGCTACTGCAGTCAAAAACCAGAGTCTTTTTTCATGCCACGTTCTTAGTTTTCGAGATAATTCAACGAGTTTGTCAACAAATGTCTTCCCTGGGTCAAATATTCCTAATTTTGAATTCGCTCCGCAAAGTCAAATTTTAATTCATATTTTTATGAATGTAGCACAATGTGACTGCAATCAAAAACCAAAGTCTTTTTTTGCGCCACGTCTTTATTTTTAGAGATAATTCAAGGTGTTTTTCCAGAAATGGCTTCCCCGTGTGAAACTTTGTTAATTTTGGTTTCGCTCCGCAAACTCAAATTTTAATTCATATTTTTATGAATGTAGCACAATGTGACTGCAATCAAAAACCAAAGTCTTTTTTTATTTCATGTTCTTAGATTTCAAGATAAATTAAAGAGTTTGTCTTCAAATGGCTTCCCTGTGTCAACCTTGGTTAATTTTGGTTTCGCTCCGCAAACTGAAATTTTAATTTATATTTTTATTAATGTAACACAATGCTACTGCAGTCAAAAACGAGAGGCTTTTTTCATGCCACGTTCTTAGTTTTCGAGATAATTCAACGAGTTTGTCAACAAATGTCTTCCCTGGGTCAAATATTCCTAATTTTGATGTCGCTCCGCAATCTCAAATTTTAATTTATATTTTTATTAATGTAGCACAACATGACTGCAATCACAAACCAAAGTCTTTTTTTATTTCATGTTCTTAGATTTCAAGATAATTTAAAGAGTTTGTCAACAAATGGCTTCCCTGTGTCAACCTTGGTTAATTTTGGTTTCGCTCCGCAAACTGAAATTTTAATTTATATTTTTACTAATGTAGCACAATGTGACTGCAATCAAAAACCAAAGTCTTTTTTTGCACCACGTTCTTAGTTTTCGAGATAATTCAACGAGTTTGTCAACAAATGTCTTCCCTGGGTCAAATATTCCTAATTTTGATTTCGCTCCGCAAACTCAAATTTTAATTCATATTTTTATGAATGTAGCACAATGTGACTGCAATCAAAAACCAAAGTCTTTTTTTGCACCATGTTCTTAGTTTTCGAGATAATTCAACGAGTTTGTCAACAAATGGCTTCCCTGGGTCAAACTTTCCTAATTTTGGTTTCGGTCCGCAATCTCAAATTTTAATTTATATATTCAATAATGTAACACAACGTGACTACAATCAAAAACCAAAGTCTTTTTTTATTTCATGTTCTTAGATTTCAAGATAATTTAAAGAGTTTGTCAACAAATGGCTTCCCTGTGTCATCCTTGGTTAATTTTGGTTTCGCTCCGCAAACTGAAATTTTAATTTATATTTTTATTAATGTAACACAATGCTACTGCAGTCAAAAACCAGAGTCTTTTTTCATGCCACGTTCTTAGTTTTCGAGATAATTCAACGAGTTTGTCAACAAATGTCTTCCCTGGGTCAAATATTCCTAATTTTGAATTCGCTCCGCAAAGTCAAATTTTAATTCATATTTTTATGAATGTAGCACAATGTGACTGCAATCAAAAACCAAAGTCTTGTTTTGCGCCACGTCCTTATTTTTAGAGATAATTTAAAGAGTTTTTCGAGAAATGGCTTCCCCGTGTGAAACTTTGTTAATTTTGGTTTCGCTCCGCAAACTCAAATTTTAATTCATATTTTTATGAATGTAGCACAATGTGACTGCAATCAAAAACCAAAGTCTTTTTTTGCGCCACGTCCTTATTTTTAGAGATAATTTAAAGAGTTTTTCGAGAAATGGCTTCCCCGTGTGAAACTTTGTTAATTTTGGTTTCGCTCCGCAAACTCAAATTTTAATTCATATTTTTATGAATGTAGCACAATGTGACTGCAATCAAAAACCAAAGTCTTTTTTTATTTCATGTTCTTAGATTTCAAGATAATTTAAAGAGTTTGTCAACAAATGGCTTCCCTGTGTCAACCTTGGTTAATTTTGGTTTCGCTCCGCAAACTCAAATTTTAATTTATATTTTCATTAATGTAACACAATGCTACTGCAGTCAAAAACGAGAGGCTTTTTTCATGCCACGTTCTTAGTTTTCGAGATAATTCAACGAGTTTGTCAACAAATGTCTTCCCTGGGTCAAATATTCCTAATTTTGATGTCGGTCCGCAATCTCAAATTTTAATTTATATTTTTATTAATGTAGCACAACATGACTGCAATCACAAATCAAAGTCTTTTTTTATTTCATTTTCTTCGATTCCAAGATAATTTAAAGAGTTTGTCAACAAATGGCTTCCCTTTGTCAAACTTTCCTAATTTTGGTTTCGCCCCGCAAACTCAAATTTTAATTCCTATTTTTATGAATGCAGCACAATGTGACTGCAATCAAAAACCAAAGTCTTATTTTATTTCATGTTCTTAGATTTCAAGATAATTTAAAGAGTTTGTCAACAAATGGCTTCCCTGTGTCAACCTTGGTTAATTTTGGTTTCGCTCCGCAAACTGAAATTTTAATTTATATTTTTACTAATGTAGCACAAGGTGACTGCAATCAAAAACCAAAGTCTTTTTTTGCACCACGTTCTTAGTTTTCGAGATAATTCAACGAGTTTGTCAACAAATGTCTTCCCTGGGTCAAATATTCCTAATTTTGATTTCGCTCCGCAAACTCAAATTTTAATTCATATTTTTATGAATGTAGCACAATGTGACTGCAATCAAAAACCAAAGTCTTTTTTTGCACCACGTTCTTAGTTTTCGAGATAATTCAACGAGTTGGTCAACAAATGGCTTCCCTGGGTCAAACTTTCCTAATTTTGGTTTCGATCCGCAATCTCAAATTTTAATTTATATTTTCAATAATGTAACACAACGTGACTACAATCAAAAACTAAAGTCTTTTTTATTTCATGTTCTTAGATTTCAAGATAATTTAAAGAGTTTGTCAACAAATGGCTTCCCTGTGTCAACCTTGGTTAATTTTGGTTTCGCTCCGCAAACTGAAATTTTAATTCATATTTTTATTAATGTAACACAATGCTACTGCAGTCAAAAACCAGAGTCTTTTTTCATGCCACGTTCTTAGTTTTCGAGATAATTCAACGAGTTTGTCAACAAATGTCTTCCCTGGGTCAAATATTCCTAATTTTGATGTCGCTCCGCAAACTCAAATTTTAATTAATATTTTTATTAATGTAGCACAACTTAACTGCAATCAAGAACCAAAGTCTTTTTTTACGCCACGTTCTTAGATTTCGAAATAATTCAAAGAGTTTTTCCAGAAATGGTTTCCCCGTGTGAAACTTTGTTAATTTTGGTTTCGCTCCGCAAACTCAAATTTTAATTCATATTTTTATGAATGTAGCACAATGTGACTGCAATCAAAAACCAAAGTCTTTTTTTGCGCCACGTCCTAATTTTTGGAGATAATTCAAGGTGTTTTTCCAGAAATGGCTTCCCCGTGTGAAACTTTGTTAATTTTGGTTTCGCTCCGCAAACTCAAATTTCAATTCATATTTTTATTAATGTAACACAATGCTACTGCAGTCAAAAACCAGAGTCTTTTTTCATGCCACGTTCTTAGTTTTCGAGATAATTCAACGAGTTTGTCAACAAATGTCTTCCCTGTGTCAAACTTTCCTAATTTTGTTTTCGACCCGCAAACTCAAATATAAATTTATATATTCATTAATGTAGCACTACGTTACAGCAATCAAAAACCAAAGTCTTCTTTTACGCCACGTTCCTAGATTTCGAAATAATTCAAAGAGTTTTTCCAGAAATGGTTTCCCCGTGTGAAACTTTGTTAATTTTGTTTTCGCTCCGCAAACTCAAATTTTAATTTATATTTTTATGAATGTAGCACAATGTGACTGCAATCAAAAACCAAAGTCTTTTTTTGCGCCACGTCTTTATTTTTAGAGATAATTCAAGGTGTTTTTCCAGAAATGGCTTCCCCGTGTGAAACTTTGTTAATTTTGGTTTCGCTCCGCAAACTGATATTTTAATTTATATTTTTATTAATGTAACACAATGCTACTGCAGTCAAAAACCAGAGTCTTTTTACATGCCACGTTCTTAGTTTTCGAGATAATTCAACGAGTTTGTCAACAAATGTCTTCCCTGGGTCAAATATTCCTAATTTTGATTTCGCTCCGCCTAGTCAAATTTTAATTTTAATATTTATTAATGTAGCACAATGTGACTGCAATCAAAAACCAAAGTCTTTTTTTGCGCCACGTCCTTATTTTTAGAGATAATTTAAAGAGTTTTTCGAGAAATGGCTTCCCCGTGTGAAACTTTGTTAATTTTGGTTTCGCTCCTCAAACTCAAATTTTAATTCATATTTTTATGAATGTAGCACAATGTGACTGCAATCAAAAACCAAAGTCTTTTTTTATTTCATGTTCTTAGATTTCAAGATAATATAAAGAGTTTGTCAACAAATGGCTTCCCTGTGTCAACCTTTGTTAATTTTGGTTTCGCTCCGCAAACTCAAATTTCAATTCATATTTTTATTAATGTAACACAATGCTACTGCAGTCAAAACCAGAGTCTTTTTTCATGCCACGTTCTTAGTTTTCGAGATAATTCAAAGAGTTTTTCGAGAAATGGCTTCCCTGGGTCAAACTTTCCTAATTTCGGTTTCGCCCCGCAAACTCAAATTTTAATTTATATTTTCATTAATGCAGCACAACGTGTCTACAATCAAAAACTAAACTCTTTTTTCTCGCCATGTTCTTAGTTTTCCAGATTATTCAAAGAGTTTTTCGAGAAATGGCTTCCCCGTGTGAAACTTTGTTAATTTTGGTTTCGCTCCGCAAACTCAAATTTTAATTCATATTATTATGAATGTAGCACAATGTGACTGCAATCAAAAACCAAAGTCTTTTTTTGCACCACGTTCTTAGTTTTCGAGATAATTCAACCAGTTGGTCAACAAATGGCTTCCCTGGGTCAAACTTTCCTAATTTTGGTTTCGATCCGCAATCACAAATTTTAATTTATATATTCAATAATGTAACACAACGTGACTACAATCAAAAACCAAAGTCTTTTTTTATTTCATGTTCTTAGATTTCAAGATAATTTAAAGAGTTTGTCAACAAATGGCTTCCCTGTGTCATCCTTGGTTAATTTTGGTTTCGCTCCGCAAACTGAAATTTTAATTTATATTTTTATTAATGTAACACAATGCTACTGCAGTCAAAAACCAGAGTCTTTTTTCATGCCACGTTCTTAGTTTTCGAGATAGTTCAACGAGTTTGTCAACAAATGTCTTCCCTGGGTCAAATATTCCTAATTTTGATTTCGCTCCGCAAAGTCAAATTTTAATTCATATTTTTATTAATGTAGCACAATATGACTGCAATCAAAAACGAAAGTCTTTTTTTGCGCCACGTTCTTAGTTTTCGAGATAATTCAAAGAGTTTTTCCAGAAATGGCTTCCCCGTGTGAAACTTTGTTAATTTTGGTTTCGCTCCGCAAACTCAAATTTTAATTCATATTTTTATGAATGTAGCACAATGTGACTGCAATCAAAAACCAAAGTCTTCTTTTGCGCCACGTCCTTATTTTTAGAGATAATTCAAGGTGTTTTTCCAGAAATGGCTTCCCCGTGTGAAACTTTGTTAATTTTGGTTTCGCTCCGCAAACTCAAATTTTAATTCATATTTTTATTAATGTAACACAATGCTACTGCAGTCAAAAACCAGAGTCTTTTTTCATGCCACGTTCTTAGTTTTCGAGATAATTCAACGAGTTTGTCAACAAATGTCTTCCCTGGGTCAAATATTCCTAATTTTGATTTCGCTCCGCAAAGTCAAATTTTAATTCATATTTTTATGAATGTAGCACAATGTGACTGCAATCAAAAACCAAAGTCTTTTTTTATTTCATGTTCTTAGATTTCAAGATAATTTAAAGAGTTTGTCAACAAACGGCTTCCCTGTGTCAACCTTGGTTAATTTTTGTTTCTCTCAGAAAACTTAAATTTTAATTTATATGTTTATTAATGTAACACAATGCTACTGCAGTCAAAAACCAGAGTCTTTTTTCATGCCACGTTCTTAGTTTTCGAGATAATTCAACGAGTTTGTCAACAAATGTCTTCCCTGGGTCAAATATTCCTAATTTTGATGTCGCTCCGCAAACTCAAATTTTAATTAATATTTTTATTAATGTAGCACAATTTAACTGCAATCAAGAACCAAAGTCTTTTTTTACGCCACGTTCTTAGATTTCGAAATAATTCAAAGAGTTTTTCCAGAAATGGTTTCCCCGTGTGAAACTTTGTTAACTTTGGTTTTGCTCCGCAAACTCAAATTTTAATTCATATTTTTATGAATGTAGCACAATGTGACTGCAATCAAAAACCAAAGTCTTTTTTTGCGCCACGTCCTAATTTTTGGAGATAATTCAAGGTGTTTTTCCAGAAATGGCTTCCCCGTGTGAAACTTTGTTAATTTTGGTTTCGCTCCGCAAACTCAAATTTTAATTCATATTTTTATTAATGTAACACAATGCTACTGCAGTCAAAAACCAGAGTCTTTTTTCATGCCACGTTCTTAGTTTTCGAGATAATTCAACGAGTTTGTCAACAAATGTCTTCCCTGGGTCAAATATTCCTAATTTTGATGTCGCTCCGCAAACTCAAATTTTAATTCATATTTTTATTAATGTAACACAATGCTACTGCAGTCAAAAACCAGAGTCTTTTTTCATGCCACGTTCTTAGTTTTCGAGATAATTCAACGAGTTTGTCAACAAATGTCTTCCCTGGGTCAAATATTCCTAATTTTGATTTCGCTCCGCAAAGTCAAATTTTAATTTATATTTTTATTAATGTAGCACAATATGACTGCAATCAAAAACGAAAGTCTTTTTTTGCGCCACGTTCTTAGTTTTCGAGATAATTCAAAGAGTTTTTCCAGAAATGGCTTCCCCGTGTCAAACTTTGTTAATTTTGGTTTCGCCCCGCAAACTCAAATTTTAATTCATATTTTTATGAATGTAGCACAATGTGACTGCAATCAAAAACCAAAGTCTTTTTTTGCGCCACGTCCTTATTTTTAGAGATAATTCAAGGTGTTTTTCCAGAAATGGCTTCCCCGTGTGAAACTTTGTTAATTTTGGTTTCGCTCCGCAAACTCAAATTTTAATTCATATTTTTATGAATGTAGCACAATGTGACTGCAATCAAAAACCAAAGTCTTTTTTTGCACCACGTTCTTAGTTTTCGAGATAATTCAACGAGTTGGTCAACAAATGGCTTCCCTGGGTCAAACTTTCCTAATTTTGGTTTCGATCCGCAATCTCAAATTTTAATTTATATTTTCAATAATGTAACACAACGTGACTACAATCAAAAACCAAAGTCTTTTTTTATTTCATGTTCTTAGATTTCAAGATAATTTAAAGAGTTTGTCAACAAATGGCTTCCCTGTGTCATCCTTGGTTAATTTTGGTTTCGCTCCGCAAACTGAAATTTTAATTTATATTTTTATTAATGTAACACAATGCTACTGCAGTCAAAAACCAGAGTCTTTTTTCATGCCACATTTTTAGTTTTCGAGATAATTCAACGAGTTTGTCAACAAATGTCTTCCCTGGGTCAAATATTCCTAATTTTGATTTCGCTCCGCAAAACTAAATATTAATTTATATTTTTATTAATGTAGCACAACATGACTGCAATCAAAAACGAAAGTCTTTTTTTGTGCCACGTTCTTAGTTTTCGAGATAATTCAAAGAGTTTTTCCAGAAATGGCTTCCCCGTGTCAAACTTTGTTAATTTTGGTTTCGCCCCGCAAACTCAAATTTTAATTCATATTTTTATGAATGTAGCACAATGTGACTGCAATCAAAAACCAAAGTCTTTTTTTGCGCCACGTCCTAATTTTTGGAGATAATTCAAGGTGTTTTTCCAGAAATGGCTTCCCCGTGTGAAACTTTGTTAATTTTGGTTTCGCTCCGCAAACTCAAATTTTAATTCATATTTTTATTAATGTAACACAATGCTACTGCAGTCAAAAACCAGAGTCTTTTTTCATGCCACGTTCTTAGTTTTCGAGATAATTCAACGAGTTTGTCAACAAATGTCTTCCCTGGGTCAAATATTCCTAATTTTGATTTCGCTCCGCAAAGTCAAATTTTAATTCATATTTTTATGAATGTAGCACAATGTGACTGCAATCAAAAACCAAAGTCTTTTTTTATTTCATGTTCTTAGATTTCAAGATAATTTAAAGAGTTTGTCAACAAATGGCTTCCCTGTGTCAACCTTGGTTAATTTTGGTTTCGCTCCGCAAACTGAAATTTTAATTCATATTTTTATTAATGTAACACAATGCTACTGCAGTCAAAAACCAGAGTCTTTTTTCATGCCACGTTCTTAGTTTTCGAGATAATTCAACGAGTTTGTCAACAAATGTCTTCCCTGGGTCAAATATTCCTAATTTTGATGTCGCTCCGCAAACTCAAATTTTAATTAATATTTTTATTAATGTAGCACAACTTAACTGCAATCAAGAACCAAAGTCTTTTTTTACGCCACGTTCTTAGATTTCGAAATAATTCAAAGAGTTTTTCCAGAAATGGTTTCCCCGTGTGAAACTTTGTTAACTTTGGTTTTGCTCCGCAAACTCAAATTTTAATTCATATTTTTATGAATGTAGCACAATGAGACTGCAATCAAAAACCAAAGTCTTTTTTTGCGCCACGTCCTAATTTTTGGAGATAATTCAAGGTGTTTTTCCAGAAATGGCTTCCCCGTGTGAAACTTTGTTAATTTTGGTTTCGCTCCGCAAACTCAAATTTTAATTCATATTTTTATTAATGTAACACAATGCTACTGCAGTCAAAAACCAGAGTCTTTTTTCATGCCACGTTCTTAGTTTTCGAGATAATTCAACGAGTTTGTCAACAAATGTCTTCCCTGGGTCAAATATTCCTAATTTTGATTTCGCTCCGCAAACTCAAATTTTAATTCATATTTTTATTAATGTAACACAATGATACTGCAGTCAAAAACCAGAGTCTTTTTTCATGCCACGTTTTTAGTTTTCGAGATAATTCAACGATTTTGTCATCAAATGGCTTCGCTGTGTCAAACTTTCCTAATTTTGTTTTCGACCCGCAAACTCAAATATAAATTTATATATTCATTAATGTAGCACTACGTTACTGCAATCAAAAACCAAAGTCTTTTTTTTGTCACTTTCTTAGATTTCGAAATAATTCAAAGAGTTTTTCCAGAAATGGTTTCCCCGTGTGAAACTTTGTTAACTTTGGTTTTGCTCCGCAAACTCAAATTTTAATTCATATTTTTATGAATGTAGCACAATGTGACTGCAATCAAAAACCAAAGTCTTTTTTTGCGCCACGTCCTTATTTTTAGAGATAATTCAAGGTGTTTTTCCAGAAATGGCTTCCCCGTGTGAAACTTTGTTAATTTTGGTTTCGCTCCGCAAACTCAAATTTTAATTCATATTTTTATTAATGTAACACAATGCTACTGCAGTCAAAAACCAGAGTCTTTTTTCATGCCACGTTCTTAGTTTTCGAGATAATTCAACGAGTTTGTCAACAAATGTCTTCCCTGGGTCAAATATTCCTAATTTTGATTTCGCTCCGCAAAGTCAAATTTTAATTTTAATATTTATTAATGTAGCACAATGTGACTGCAATCAAAAACCAAAGTCTTTTTTTGCGCCACGTCCTTATTTTTAGAGATAATTTAAAGAGTTTTTCGAGAAATGGCTTCCCCGTGTGAAACTTTGTTAATTTTGGTTTCGCTCCGCAAACTCAAATTTTAATTCATATTTTTATGAATGTAGCACAATGTGACTGCAATCAAAAACCAAAGTCTTTTTTTGCGCCACGTCCTTATTTTTAGAGATAATTCAAGGTGTTCTTCCAGAAATGGCTTCCCCGTGTGAAACTTTGTTAATTTTGGTTTCGCTCCGCAAACTCAAATTTTAAATCATATTTTTATGAATATAGCACAATGTGACTGCAATCAAAAACCAAAGTCTTTTTTTATTTCATGTTCTTAGATTTCAAGATAATTTAAAGAGTTTGTCAACAAATGTCTTCCCTGGGTCAAATATTCCTAATTTTGATTTCGCTCCGCAAAGTCAAATTTTAATTTTAATATTTATTAATGTAGCACAATGTGACTGCAATCAAAAACCAAAGTCTTTTTTTGCGCCACGTCCTTATTTTTAGTGATAATTTAAAGAGTTTTTCGAGAAATGGCTTCCCCGTGTGAAACTTTGTTAATTTTGGTTTCGCTCCGCAAACTCAAATTTTAATTCATATTTTTATGAATGTAGCACAATGTGACTGCAATCAAAAACCAAAGTCTTTTTTTATTTCATGTTCTTAGATTTCAAGATAATTTAAAGAGTTTGTCAACAAATGGCTTCCCTGTGTCAACCTTGGTTAATTTTGGTTTCGCTCCGCAAACTGAAATTTTAATTCATATTTTTATTAATGTAACACAATGCTACTGCAGTCAAAAACCAGAGTCTTTTTTCATGCCACGTTCTTAGTTTTCGAGATAATTTAAAGAGTTTGTCAACAAATGGCTTCCCTGGGTCAAACTTTCCTAATTTCGGTTTCGCCCCGCAAACTCAAATTTTAATTTATATTTTCATTAATGCAGCACAACGTGACTACAATCAAAAACTAAAGTCTTTTTTCTCGCCACGTTCTTAGTTTTCCAGATTATTCAAAGAGTTTTTCGAGAAATGGCTTCCCCGTGTGAAACTTTGTTAATTTTGGTTTCGCTCCGCAAACTCAAATTTTAATTCATATTTTTATTAATGTAGCACAATGTGACTGCAATCAAAAACGAAAGTCTTTTTTTGCGCCACGTCCTTATTTTTAGAGATAATTCAAGGTGTTTTTCCAGAAATGGCTTCCCCGTGTGAAACTTTGTTAATTTTGGTTTCGCTCCGCAAACTCAAATTTTAATTCATATTTTTATGAATGTAGCACAATGTGACTGCAATCAAAAACCAAAGTCTTCTTTTGCGCCACGTCCTTATTTTTAGAGATAATTCAACGAGTTGGTCAACAAATGGCTTCCCTGGGTCAAACTTTCCTAATTTTGGTTTCGGTCCGCAATCTCAAATTTTAATTTATATTTTCAATAATGTAACACAACGTGACTACAATCAAAAACCAAAGTCTTTTTTTATTTCATGTTCTTAGATTTCAAGATAATTTAAAGAGTTTGTCAACAAATGGCTTCCCTGTGTCATCCTTGGTTAATTTTGGTTTCGCTCCGCAAACTGAAATTTTAATTTATATTTTTATTAATGTAACACAATGCTACTGCAGTCAAAAACCAGAGTCTTTTTTCATGCCACGTTCTTAGTTTTCGAGATAGTTCAACGAGTTTGTCAACAAATGTCTTCCCTGGGTCAAATATTCCTAATTTTGATTTCGCTCCGCAAAGTCAAATTTTAATTTATATTTTTATTAATGTAGCACAATATGACTGCAATCAAAAACGAAAGTCTTTTTTTGCGCCACGTTCTTAGTTTTCGAGATAATTCAAAGAGTTTTTCCAGAAATGGCTTCCCCTTGAAATACGTTGTTTTTTTTTGTTTCGCGCCGAATTCTGAAATTTTAATTCATATTTTTATGAATGTAGCACAATGTGACTGCAATCAAAAGTCAAAGTCTTTTTTTGCGCCACGTCTTTATTTTTAGAGATAATTCAAAGAGTTTTTCCAGAAATGGCTTCCCCGTGTCAAACTTTGTTAATTTTGGTTTCGCCCCGCAAACTCAAATTTTAATTCATATTTTTATTAATGTAACACAATGCTACTGCAGTCAAAAACCAGAGTCTTTTTTCATGCCACGTTCTTAGTTTTCGAGATAATTCAACGAGTTTGTCAACAAATGTCTTCCCTGGGTCAAATATTCCTAATTTTGATTTCGCTCCGCAAAGTCAAATTTTAATTTATATTTTTATGAATGTAGCACAATGTGACTGCAATCAAAAACCAAAGTCTTTTTTTATTTCATGTTCTTAGATTTCAAGATACTTTAAAGAGTTTGTCAACAAATGGCTTCCCTGTGTTAAACTTTGTTAATTTTGGTTTCGCTCCGCAAACTGAAATTTTAATTTATATTTTTATTAATGTAACACAATGCTACTGCAGTCAAAAACCAGAGTCTTTTTTCATGCCACGTTCTTAGTTTTCGAGATAATTCAACGAGTTTGTCAACAAATGTCTTCCCTGGGTCAAATATTCCTAATTTTGATGTCGCTCCGCAAACTCAAATTTTAATTAATATTTTTATTAATGTAGCACAACTTAACTGCAATCAAGAACCAAAGTCTTTTTTTTCTTTACGTTCTTAGATTTCGAAATAATTCAAAGAGTTTTTCCAGAAATGGTTTCCCCGTGTGAAACTTTGTTAATTTTGGTTTCGCTCCGCAAACTCAAATTTTAATTCATGTTTTTATGAATGTAGCACACTGTGACTGCAATCAAAAACCAAAGTCTTTTTTTGCGCCACGTCTTTAGTTTTCGAGATAATTCAAGGTGTTTTTCCAGAAATGGCTTCCCCGTGTGAAACTTTGTTAATTTTGGTTTCGCTCCGCAAACTCAAATTTTAATTCATATTTTTATTAATGTAACACAATGCTACAGCACTCAAAATCGAGAGTCTGTTTTCATGCCACGTTCTTAGTTTTCGAGATAATTCAACGAGTTGGTCAACAAATGTCTTCCCTGGGTCAAATATTCCTAATTTTGATTTCGCTCCGCAAACTCAAATTTTAATTCATATTTTTATTTATGTAACACAATGCTACTGCAGTCAAAAACCAGAGTCTTTTTTCATGCCACGTTTTTAGTTTTCGAGATAATTCAACGATTTTGTCATCAAATGGCTTCGCTGTGTCAAACTTTCCTAATTTTGTTTTCGACCCGCAAACTCAAATATAAATTTATATATTCATTAATGTAGCACTACGTTACTGCAATCAAAAACCAAAGTCTTTTTTTTGCCACTTTCTTAGATTTCGAAATAATTCAAAGAGTTTTTCCAGAAATGGTTTCCCCGTGTGAAACTTTGTTAACTTTGGTTTTGCTCCGCAAACTCAAATTTTAATTCATATTTTTATGAATGTAGCACAATGTGACTGCAATCAAAAACCAAAGTCTTTTTTTGCGCCACGTCCTAATTTTTGGAGATAATTCAAGGTGTTTTTCCAGAAATGGCTTCCCCGTGTGAAACTTTGTTAATTTTGGTTTCGCTCCGCAAACTCAAATTTTAATTCATATTTTTATTAATGTAACACAATGCTACTGCAGTCAAAAACCAGAGTCTTTTTTCATGCCACGTTCTTAGTTTTCGAGATAATTCAACGAGTTTGTCAACAAATGTCTTCCCTGGGTCAAATATTCCTAATTTTGATTTCGCTCCGCCTAGTCAAATTTTAATTAATATTTTTATTAATGTAGCACAATGTGACTGCAATCAAAAACCAAAGTCTTTTTTTGCGCCACGTCCTTATTTTTAGAGATAATTTAAAGAGTTTTTCGAGAAATGGCTTCCCCGTGTGAAACTTTGTTAATTTTGGTTTCGCTCCGCAAACTCAAATTTTAATTCATATTTTTATGAATGTAGCACAATGTGACTGCAATCAAAAACCAAAGTCTTTTTTGCGCCACGTCCTTATTTTTAGAGATAATTCAAGGTGTTTTTCCAGAAAAGGCTTCCCCGTGTGAAACTTTGTTAATTTTGGTTTCGCTCCGCAAACTCAAATTTTAATTCATATTTTTATGAATGTAGCACAATGTGACTGCAATCAAAAACCAAAGTCTTTTTTTATTTCATGTTCTTAGATTTCAAGATAATTTAAAGAGTTTGTCAACAAATGGCTTCCCTGTGTCAACCTTGGTTAATTTTGGTTTCGCTCCGCAAACTGAAATTTTAATTCATATTTTTATTAATGTAACACAATGCTACTGCAGTCAAAAACCAGAGTCTTTTTTCATGCCACGTTCTTAGTTTTCGAGATAATTCAACGAGTTTTTCCAGAAATGGCTTCCCTGGGTCAAACTTTACTAATTTCGGTTTCGCCCCGCAAACTCAAATTTTAATTTATATTTTCATTAATGCAGCACAACGTGACTACAATCAAAAACTATTGTCTTTTTTCTCGCCACGTTCTTAGTTTTCCAGATTATTCAAAGAGTTTTTCGAGAAATGGCTTCCCCGTGTGAAACTTTGTTAATTTTGGTTTCGCTCCGCAAACTCAAATTTTAATTCATATTTTTATGAATGTAGCACAATGTGACTGCAATCAAAAACCAAAGTCTTTTTTTGCGCCACGTCCTTATTTTTAGAGATAATTCAAGGTGTTTTTCCAGAAATGGCTTCCCCGTGTGAAACTTTGTTAATTTTGGTTTCGCTCCGCAAACTCAAATTTTAATTAATATTTTTATGAATGTACCCCATTGTGACTGCAATCAAAAACCAAAGTCTTTTTTTGCACCACGTTGTTAGTTTTCGAGATAATTCAATGAGTTTGTCAAGAAATGGCTTCCCTGGGTCAAACTTTCCTAATTTTGGTTTCGCCCCGCAAACTCAAATTTTAATTTATATTTTCATTAATGCAGCACAACGTGTCTACAATCAAAAACTAAAGTCTTTTTTCTCGCCACGTTCTTAGTTTTCCAGATTATTCAAAGAGTTTTTCGAGAAATGGCTTCCCCGTGTGAAACTTTGTTAATTTTGGTTTCGCTCCGCAAACTCAAATTTTAATTCATATTTTTATTAATGTAACACAATGCTACTGCAGTCAAAAACCAGAGTCTTTTTTCATGCCACATTCTTAGTTTTCGAGATAATTCAACGAGTTTGTCAACAAATGTCTTCCCTGGGTCATATATTCCTAATTTTGATGTCGCTCCGCAATCTCAAATTTTAATTTATATTTTTATTAATGTAGCACAACATGACTGCAATCATAAATCAAAGTCTTTTTTTATTTCATTTTCTTCGATTCCAAGATAATTTAAAGAGTTTGTCAACAAATGGCTTCCCTGGGTCAAACTTTCCTAATTTTGGTTTCGCCCCGCAAACTCAAATTTTAATTCATATTTTTATGAATGTAGCACAATGTGACTGCAATCAAAAACCAAAGTCTTATTTTATTTCATGTTCTTAGATTTCAAGATAATTTAAAGAGTTTGTCAACAAATGGCTTCCCTGTGTCAACCTTGGTTAATTTTGGTTTCGCTCCGCAAACTGAAATTTTAATTTATATTTTTACTAATGTAGCACAAGGTGACTGCAATCAAAAACCAAAGTCGTTTTTTGCACCACGTTCTTAGTTTTCGAGATAATTCAATGAGTTTGTCAACAAATGTCTTCCCTGGGTCAAATATTCCTAATTTTGATTTCGCTCCGCAATCTCAAATTTTAATTTATATTTTTATTAATGTAGCACAACATGACTGCAATCACAAACCAAAGTCTTTTTTTATTTCATTTTCTTAGTTTTAAAGATAATTCAAAGAGTTTGTCAACAAATGTCTTCCCTGGGTCAAATATTCCTAATTTTGATTTCGCTCCGCAAACTCAAATTTTAATTCATATTTTTATGAATGTAGCACAATGTGACTGCAATCAAAAACCAAAGTCTTTTTTTGCACCACGTTCTTAGTTTTAGAGATAATTAAACGAGTTTTTCCAGAAATGGCTTCCCCGTGTCAAGCTTTGTTAATTTTGGTTTCGCCCCGCAAACTCAAATTTATTTCATATTTTTATGAATGTAGCACAATGTGACTGCAATCAAAAACCAAAGTCTTTTTTTGCGCCACGTCCTTATTTTTAGAGATAATTTAAGGAGTTTTTCCAGAAATGGCTTCCCCGTGTGAAACTTTGTTAATTTTGGTTTCGCTCCGCAAACTCAAATTTTAATTCATATTTTTATGAATGTAGCACAATGTGACTGCAATCAAAAACCAAAGTCTTATTTTATTTCATGTTCTTAGATTTCAAGATAATTTAAAGAGTTTGTCAACAAATGGCTTCCCTGTGTCAACCTTGGTTAATTTTGGTTTCGCTCCGCAAACTGAAATTTTAATTTATATTTTTACTAATGTAGCACAAGGTGACTGCAATCAAAAACCAAAGTCGTTTTTTGCACCACGTTCATAGTTTTCGAGATAATTCAATACGTTTGTCAACAAATGTCTTCCCTGGGTCAAATATTCCTAATTTTGATTTCGCTCCGCAATCTCAAATTTTAATTTATATTTTTATTAATGTAGCACAACATGACTGCAATCACAAACCAAAGTCTTTTTTTATTTCATTTTCTTAGTTTTAAAGATAATTCAAAGAGTTTGTCAACAAATGTCTTCCCTGGGTCAAATATTCCTAATTTTGATTTCGCTCCGCAAACTCAAATTTTAATTCATATTTTTATGAATGTAGCACAATGTGACTGCAATCAAAAACCAAAGTCTTTTTTTGCACCACGTTCTTAGTTTTCGAGATAATTCAACGAGTTTTTCCAGAAATGGCTTCCCCGTGTCAAGCTTTGTTAATTTTGGTTTCGCCCCGAAAACTCAAATTTATTTCATATTTTTATGAATGTAGCACAATGTGACTGCAATCAAACACCAAAGTCTTTTTTTGCGCCACGTCCTTATTTTTAGAGATAATTTAAGGAGTTTTTCCAGAAATGGCTTCCCCGTGTGAAACTTTGTTAATTTTGGTTTCGCTCCGCAAACTCAAATTTTAATTCATATTTTTATGAATGTAGCACAATGTGACTGCAATCAAAAACCAAAGTCTTTTTTTATTTCATGTTCTTAGATTTCAAGATAATTTAAAGAGTTTGTCAACAAATGGCTTCCCTGTGTCAACCTTGGTTAATTTTGGTTTCGCTCCGCAAACTGAAATTTTAATTTATATTTTTATTAATGTAACACAATGCTACTGCAGTCAAAAGCCAGAGTCTTTTTTCATGCCACGTTCTTAGTTTTGGAGATAATTCAACGAGTTTGTCAACAAATGTCTTCCCTGGGTCATATATTCCCAATTTTGATGTCGCTCCGCAATCTCAAATTTTAATTTATATTTTTATTAATGTAGCACAACATGACTGCAATCACAAATCAAAGTCTTTTTTTATTTCATTTTCTTCGATTCCAAGATAATTTAAAGAGTTTGTCAACAAATGGCTTCCCTTTGTCAAACTTTCCTAATTTTGGTTTCGCCCCGCAAACTCAAATTTTAATTCATATTTTTATGAATGTAGCACAATGTGACTACAATCAAAAACCAAAGTCTTATTTTATTTCATGTTCTTAGATTTCAAGATAATTTAAAGAGTTTGTCAACAAATGGCTTCCCTGTGTCAACCTTGGTTAATTTTGGTTTCGCTCCGCAAACTGAAATTTTAATTTATATTTTTACTAATGTAGCACAAGGTGACTGCAATCAAAAACCAAAGTCGTTTTTTGCACCACGTTCTTAGTTTTCGAGATAATTCAATGAGTTTGTCAACAAATGTCTTCCCTGGGTCAAATATTCCTAATTTTGATTTCGCTCCGCAATCTCAAATTTTAATTTATATTTTTATTAATGTAGCACAACATGACTGCAATCAAAAACGAAAGTCTTTTTTTGCGCCACGTTCTTAGTTTTCGAGATAATTCAACGAGTTGGTCAACAAATGGCTTCCCTGGGTCAAACTTTCCTAATTTTGGTTTCGGTCCGCAATCTCAAATTTTAATTTATATATTCAATAATGTAACACAACGTGACTACAATCAAAAACCAAAGTCTTTTTTTATTTCATGTTCTTAGATTTCAAGATAATTTAAAGAGTTTGTCAACAAATGGCTTCCCTGTGTCATCCTTGGTTAATTTTGGTTTCGCTCCGCAAACTGAAATTTTAATTTATATTTTTATTAATGTAACACAATGCTAATACAGTCAAAAACCAGAGTCTTTTTTCATGCCACGTTCTTAGTTTTCGAGATAATTCAACGAGTTTGTCAACAAATGTCTTCCCTGGGTCAAATATTCCTAATTTTGATTTCGCTCCGCAAACTCAAATTTTAATTTATATTTTTATTAATGTAGCACAATATGACTGCAATCAAAAATGAAAGTCTTTTTTTGCGCCACGTTCTTAGTTTTCGAGATAATTCAAAGAGTTTTTCCAGAAATGGCTTTTCCCGTGTCAAGCTTTGTTAATTTTGGTTTCGCCCCGAAAACTCAAATTTATTTCATATTTTTATGAATGTAGCACAATGTGACTGCAATCAAACACCAAAGTCTTTTTTTGCGCCACGTCCTTATTTTTAGAGATAATTTAAGGAGTTTTTCCAGAAATGGCTTCCCCGTGTCAAACTTTGTTAATTTTGGTTTCGCTCCGCAAACTCAAATTTTAATTCATATTTTTATGAATGTAGCACAATGTGACTGCAATCAAAAACCAAAGTCTTTTTTTATTTCATGTTCTTAGATTTCAAGATAATTTAAAGAGTTTGTCAACAAATGGCTTCCCTGTGTCATCCTTGGTTAATTTTGGTTTCGCACCGCAAACTCAAATTTTAAATCATATTTTTATGAATATAGCACAATGCTACTGCAGTCAAAAACCAGAGTCTTTTTTCATGCCACGTTCTTAGTTTTCGAGATAATTCAACTAGTTTGTCAACAAATGTCTTCCCTGGGTCAAATATTCCTAATTTTGATTTCGCTCCGCAAACTCAAATTTTAATTTATATTTTTATTAATGTAGCACAATATGACTGCAATCAAAAATGAAAGTCTTTTTTTGCGCCACGTTCTTAGTTTTCGAGATAATTCAAAGAGTTTTTCCAGAAATGGCTTTTCCCGTGTCAAACTTTGTTAATTTTGGTTTCGCCCGGCAAACTCAAATTTATTTCATATTTTTATGAATGTAGCACAATGTGACTGCAATCAAAAACCAAAGTCTTTTTTTGCGCCACGTCCTTATTTTTAGAGATAATTTAAGGAGTTTTTCCAGAAATGGCTTCCCCGTGTGAAACTTTGTTAATTTTGGTTTCGCTCCGCAAACTCAAATTTTAATTCATATTTTTATGAATGTAGCACAATGTGACTGCAATCAAAAACCAAAGTCTTTTTTTATTTCATGTTCTTAGATTTCAAGATAATTTAAAGAGTTTGTCAACAAATGGCTTCCCTGTGTCAACCTTGGTTAATTTTGGTTTCGCTCCGCAAACTCAAATTTTAATTAATATTTTTATTAATGTAACACAATGCTACTGCAGTCAAAAACCAGAGTCTTTTTTCAAGCCACGTTCTTAGTTTCCAAGATAATTTAAAGAGTTTGTCAACAAATGGCTTCCCTGGGTCAAACTTTCCTAATTTTGGTTTCGCCCCGCAAACTCAAATTTTAATTTATATTTTCATTAATGCAGCACAACGTGTCTACAATCAAAAACTAAAGTCTTTTTTCTCGCCACGTTCTTAGTTCTCCAGATAATTCAAAGAGTTTTTCCAGAAATGGCTTCCCCGTGTCAAACTTTGTTAATTTTGGTTTCGCCCCGCAAACTCAAATTTTAATTCATATTTTTATGAATGTAGCACAATGTGACTGCAATCAAAAACCAAAGTCTTTTTTTGCACCACGTTCTTAGTTTTCGAGATAATTCAACGAGTTGGTCAACAAATGGCTTCCCTGGGTCAAACTTTCCTAATTTTGGTTTCGCCCCGCAAACTCAAATTTTAATTTATATTTTCATTAATGCAGCACAACGTGTCTACAATCAAAAACTAAAGTCTTTTTTCTCGCCACGTTCTTAGTTTTCCAGATTATTCAAAGAGTTTTTCGAGAAATGGCTTCCCCGTGTGAAACTTTGTTAATTTTGGTTTCGCTCCGCAAACTCAAATTTTAATTCATATTTTTATTAATGTAACACAATGCTACTGCAGTCAAAAACCAGAGTCTTTTTTCATGCCACGTTCTTAGTTTTCGAGATAATTTAAAGAGTTTGTCAACAAATGGCTTCCCTGGGTCAAACTTTCCTAATTTTGGTTTCGCCCCGCAAACTCAAATTTTAATTTATATTTTCATTAATGCAGCACAACGTGTCTACAATCAAAAACAAAAGTCTTTTTTCTCGCCATGTTCTTAGTTCTCCAGATCATTCAAAGAGTTTTTCGAGAAATGGCTTCCCCGTGTGAAACTTTGTTAATTTTGGTTTCGCTCCGCAAACTCAAATTTTAATTCATATTTTTATGAATGTAGCACAATGTGACTGCAATCAAAAACCAAAGTCTTTTTTTGCACCACGTTCTTAGTTTTCGAGATAATTCAACGAGTTGGTCAACAAATGGCTTCCCTGGGTCAAACTTTCCTAATTTTGGTTTCGCCCCGCAAACTCAAATTTTAATTTATATTTTCATTAATGCAGCACAACGTGTCTACAATCAAAAACTAAAGTCTTTTTTCTCGCCACGTTCTTAGATTTCCAGATTATTCAAAGAGTTTTTCGAGAAATGGCTTCCCCGTGTGAAACTTTGTTAATTTTGGTTTCGCTCCGCAAACTCAAATTTTAATTCATATTTTTATGAATGTAGCACAATGTGACTGCAATCAAAAACCAAAGTCTTTTTTTGCACCACGTTCTTAGTTTTCGAGATAATTCAACGAGTTGGTCAACAAATGGCTTCCCTGGGTCAAACTTTCCTAATTTTGGTTTCGATCCGCAATCTCAAATTTTAATTTATATTTTCAATAATGTAACACAACGTGACTACAATCAAAAACCAAAGTCTTTTTTTATTTCATGTTCTTAGATTTCAAGATAATTTAAAGAGTTTGTCAACAAATGGCTTCCCTGTGTCATCCTTGGTTAATTTTGGTTTCGCTCCGCAAACTGAAATTTTAATTTATATTTTTATTAATGTAACACAATGCTACTGCAGTCAAAAACCAGAGTCTTTTTTCATGCCACGTTCTTAGTTTTCGAGATAATTCAACGAGTTTGTCAACAAATGTCTTCCCTGGGTCAAATATTCCTAATTTTGATTTCGCTCCGCAAAGTCAAATTTTAATTTATATTTTTATTAATGTAGCACAATATGACTGCAATCAAAAACGAAAGTCTTTTTTTGCGCCACGTTCTTAGTTTTCGAGATAATTCAAAGAGTTTTTCCAGAAATGGCTTCCCCGTGTCAAACTTTGTTAATTTTGCTTTCGCCCCGCAAACTCAAATTTTAATTTATATTTTTACGAATGTAGCACAATGTGACTGCAATCCAAAACCAAAGTCTTTTTTTGGGCCACGTCCTTATTTTTCGAGATAATTTAAAGAGTTTTTCGAGAAATGGCTTCCCCGTGTGAAACTTTGTTAATTTTGGTTTCGCTCCGCAAACTCAAATTTTAATTCATATTTTTATGAATGTAGCACAATGTGACTGCAATCAAAAACCAAAGTCTTCTTTTGCGCCACGTCCTTATTTTTAGAGATAATTCAACGAGTTGGTCAACAAATGGCTTCCCTGGGTCAAACTTTCCTAATTTTGGTTTCGATCCGCAATCTCAAATTTTAATTTATATTTTCAATAATGTAACACAACGTGACTACAATCAAAAACTAAAGTCTTTTTTCTCGCCACGTTCTTAGTTTTCCAGATTATTCAAAGAGTTTTTCGAGAAATGGCTTCCCCGTGTGAAACTTTGTTAATTTTGGTTTCGCTCCGCAAACTCAAATTTTAATTCATATTTTTATGAATGTAGCACAATGTGACTGCAATCAAAAACCAAAGTCTTTTTTTGCACCACGTTCTTAGTTTTCGAGATAATTCAACGAGTTGGTCAACAAATGTCTTCCCTGGGTCAAACTTTCCTAATTTTGGTTTCGCCCCGCAAACTCAAATTTTAATTTATATTTTCATTAATGCAGCACAACGTGTCTACAATCAAAAACTAAAGTCTTTTTTCTCGCCACGTTCTTAGATTTCCACATAATTCCAAGAGTTTGTCAACAAATGGCTTCCCTGTGTCAACCTTGGTTAATTTTGGTTTCCCTCCGCAAACTGAAATTTTAATTTATATTTTTAATAATGTAACACAATGCTACTGCAATCAAAAACGAAAGTCTTTTTTCATGCCACGTTCTTAGTTTTCAAGATAATTCAACGAGTTTGTCAACAAATGTCTTCCCTGGGTCAAATATTCCTAATTTTGATGTCGCTCCGCAATCTCAAATTTTAATTTATATTTTTATTAATGTAGCACAACATGACTGCAATCACAAATCAAAGTCTTTTTTTATTTCATTTTCTTCGATTCCAAGATAATTTAAAGAGTTTGTCAACAAATGGCTTCCCTTTGTCAAACTTTCCTAATTTTGGTTTCGCCCCGCAAACTCAAATTTTAATTCATATTTTTATGAATGTAGCACAATGTGACTACAATCAAAAACCAAAGTCTTATTTTATTTCATGTTCTTAGATTTCAAGATAATTTAAAGAGTTTGTCAACAAATGGCTTCCCTGTGTCAACCTTGGTTAATTTTCGTTTCGCTCCGCAAACTGAAATTTTAATTTATATTTTTACTAATGTAGCACAAGGTGACTGCAATCAAAAACAAAAGTCGTTTTCTGCACCACGTTCTTAGTTTTCGAGATAATTCAATAAGTTTGTTAACAAATGTCTTCCCTGGGTCATATATTCCTAATTTTGATGTCGCTCCGCAATCTCAAATTTTAATTTATATTTTTATTAATGTAGCACAACATGACTGCAATCACAAACCAAAGTCTTTTTTTATTTCATTTTCTTAGTTTTAAAGATAATTCAAAGAGTTTGTCAACAAATGTCTTCCCTGGGTCAAATATTCCTAATTTTTATTTCGCTCCGCAAACTCAAATTTTAATTCATATTTTTATGAATGTAGCACAATGTGACTGCAATCAAAAACCAAAGTCTTTTTTTGCGCCACGTCTTTATTTTTAGAGATAATTCAAAGAGTTTTTCCAGAAATGGCTTCCCCGTGTCAAACTTTGTTAATTTTGGTTTCGCCCCGCAAACTCAAATTTTAAATCATATTTTTATGAATATAGCACAATGTGACTGCAATCAAAAACCAAAGTCTTTTTTTATTTCATGTTCTTAGATTTCAAGATAATTTAAAGAGTTTGTCAACAAATGGCTTCCCTGTGTCATCCTTGGTTAATTTTGGTTTCGCTCCGCAAACTGAAATTTTAATTTATATTTTTATTAATGTAACACAATGCTACTGCAGTCAAAAACGAGAGTCTTTTTTCATGCCACGTTCTTAGTTTTGGAGATAATTCAACGAGTTTGTCAACAAATGTCTTCCCTGGGTCATATATTCCTAATTTTGATGTCGCTCCGCAATCTCAAATTTTAATTTATATTTTTATTAATGTAGCACAACATGACTGCAATCACAAATCAAAGTCTTTTTTTATTTCATTTTCTTCGATTCCAAGATAATTTAAAGAGTTTGTCAACAAATGGCTTCCCTTTGTCAAACTTTCCTAATTTTGGTTTCGCCCCGCAAACTCAAATTTTAATTCATATTTTTATGAATGTAGCACAATGTGACTGCAATCAAAAACCAAAGTCTTATTTTATTTCATGTTCTTAGATTTCAAGATAATTTAAAGAGTTTGTCAACAAATGGCTTCCCTGTGTCAACCTTGGTTAATTTTGGTTTCGCTCCGCAAACTGAAATTTTAATTTATATTTTTATTAATGTAGCACAATATGACTGCAATCAAAAACGAAAGTCTTTTTTTGCGTCACGTCCTTATTTTTAGAGATAATTCAAGGTGTTCTTCCAGAAATGGCTTCCCCGTGTGAAACTTTGTTAATTTTGGTTTCGCTCCGCAAACTCAAATTTTAAATCATATTTTTATGAATGTAGCACAATGTGACTGCAATCAAAAACCAAAGTCTTTTTTTATTTCATGTTCTTAGATTTCAAGATAATTTAAAGAGTTTGTCAACAAATGGCTTCCCTGTGTCATCCTTGGTTAATTTTGGTTTCGCTCCGCAAACTGAAATTTTAATTTATATTTTTATTAATATAACACAATGCTACTGCAGTCAAAAACGAAAGTCTTTTTTTGCGCCACGTTCTTAGTTTTGGAGATAATTCAACGAGTTTGTCAACAAATGTCTTCCCTGGGTCATATATTCCTAATTTTGATGTCGCTCCGCAATCTCAAATTTTAATTTATATTTTTATTAATGTAGCACAACATGACTGCAATCATAAATCAAAGTCTTTTTTTATTTCATTTTCTTCGATTCCAAGATAATTTAAAGAGTTTGTCAACAAATGGCTTCCCTGGGTCAAACTTTCCTAATTTTGGTTTCGCCCCGCAAACTCAAATTTTAATTCATATTTTTATGAATGTAGCACAATGTGACTGCAATCAAAAACCAAAGTCTTATTTTATTTCATGTTCTTAGATTTCAAGATAATTTAAAGAGTTTGTCAACAAATGGCTTCCCTGTGTCAACCTTGGTTAATTTTGGTTTCGCTCCGCAAACTGAAATTTTAATTTATATTTTTACTAATGTAGCACAAGGTGACTGCAATCAAAAACCAAAGTCGTTTTTTGCACCACGTTCATAGTTTTCGAGATAATTCAATTAGTTTGTCAACAAATGTCTTCCCTGGGTCAAATATTCCTAATTTTGATTTCGTTCCGCAATCTCAAATTTTAATTTATATTTTTATTAATGTAGCACAACATGACTGCAATCACAAACCAGTCTTTTTTTATTTCATTTTCTTAGTTTTAAAGATAATTCAAAGAGTTTGTCAACAAATGTCTTCCCTGGGTCAAATATTCCTAATTTTGATTTCGCTCCGCAAACTCAAATTTTAATTCATATTTTTATGAATGTAGCACAATGTGACTGCAATCAAAAACCAAAGTCTTTTTTTGCGCCACGTCTTTATTTTTAGAGATAATTCAAGGAGTTTTTCCAGAAATGTCTTCCCCGGGTCAAACTTTGCTAATGTTGTTTTCGCCCCGCAAACTCAAATTTTAATTCATATTTTTATGAATGTAGCACAATGTGACTGCAATCAAAAACCAAAGTCTTTTTTTGCGCCACGTCTTTATTTTTAGAGATAATTCAAGGAGTTTTTCCAGAAATGGCTTCCCCGTGTGAAACTTTGTTAATTTTGGTTTCGCTCCGCAAACTGAAATTTTAATTTATATTTTTATGAATATAGCACAATGTGACTGCAATCAAAAACCAAAGTCTTTTTTTATTTCATGTTCTTAGATTTCAAGATAATTTAAAGAGTTTGTCAACAAATGGCTTCCCTGTGTCAACCTTGGTCAATTTTGGTTTCGCTCCGCAAACTGAAATTTTAATTTATATTTTTATTAATATAACACAATGCTACTGCAGTCAAAAACGAGAGGCTTTTTTCATGCCACGTTCTTAGTTTTCGAGATAATTCAACGAGTTTGTCAACAAATGTCTTCCCTGGGTCAAATATTCCTAATTTTGATGTCGGTCCGCAATCTCAAATTTTAATTTATATTTTTATTAATGTAGCACAACATGACTGCAATCACAAATCAAAGTCTTTTTTTATTTCATTTTCTTCGATTCCAAGATAATTTAAAGAGTTTGTCAACAAATGGCTTCCCTTTGTCAAACTTTCCTAATTTTGGTTTCGCCCCGCAAACTCAAATTTTAATTCATATTTTTATGAATGTAGCACAATGTGACTACAATCAAAAACCAAAGTCTTATTTTATTTCATGTTCTTAGATTTCAAGATAATTTAAAGAGTTTGTCAACAAATGGCTTCCCTGTGTCAACCTTGGTTAATTTTGGTTTCGCTCCGCAAACTGAAATTTTAATTTATATTTTTACTAATGTAGCACAAGGTGACTGCAATCAAAAACCAAAGTCGTTTTTTGCACCACGTTCTTAGTTTTCGAGATAATTCAATGAGTTTGTCAACAAATGTCTTCCCTGGGTCAAATATTCCTAATTTTGATTTCGCTCCGCAATCTCAAATTTTAATTTATATTTTTATTAATGTAGCACAACATGACTGCAATCAAAAACTAAAGTCTTTTTTTGTGCCACGTTCTTAGTTTTCGAGATAATTCAACGAGTTGGTCAACAAATGGCTTCCCTGGGTCAAACTTTCCTAATTTTGGTTTCGGTCCGCAATCTCAAATTTTAATTTATATATTCAATAATGTAACACAACGTGACTACAATCAAAAACCAAAGTCTTTTTTTATTTCATGTTCTTAGATTTCAAGATAATTTAAAGAGTTTGTCAACAAATGGCTTCCCTGTGTCATCCTTGGTTAATTTTGGTTTCGCTCCGCAAACTGAAATTTTAATTTATATTTTTATTAATGTAACACAATGCTACTGCAGTCAAAAACCAGAGTCTTTTTTCATGCCACGTTCTTAGTTTTCGAGATAATTCAACGAGTTTGTCAACAAATGTCTTCCCTGGGTCAAATATTCCTAATTTTGATTTCGCTCCGCAAACTCAAATTTTAATTTATATTTTTATTAATGTAGCACAGCATGACTGCAATCAAAAACGAAAGTCTTTTTTTGCGCCACGTTCTTAGTTTTGGAGATAATTCAACGAGTTTGTCAACAAATGTCTTCCCTGGGTCATATATTCCTAATTTTGATGTCGCTCCGCAATCTCAAATTTTAATTTATATTTTTATTAATGTAGCACAATATGACTGCAATCAAAAATGAAAGTCTTTTTTTGCGCCACGTTCTTAGTTTTCGAGATAATTCAAAGAGTTTTTCCAGAAATGGCTTTTCCCGTGTCAAGCTTTGTTAATTTTGGTTTCGCCCCGCAAACTCAAATTTATTTCATATTTTTATGAATGTAGCACAATGTGACTGCAATCAAAAACCAAAGTCTTATTTTGCGCCACGTCCTTATTTTTAGAGATAATTTAATGAGTTTTTCCAGAAATGGCTTCCCCGTGTGAAATTTTGTTAATTTTGATTTCGCTCCGCAAACTCAAATTTTAATTCATATTTTTATGAATGTAGCACAATGTGACTGCAATCAAAAACCAAAGTCTTTTTTTATTTCATGTTCTTAGATTTCAAGATAATTTAAAGAGTTTGTCAACAAATGGCTTCCCTTTGTCATCCTTGGTTAATTTTGGTTTCGCTCCGCAAACTCAAATTTTAATTCATATTTTTATTAATGTAACACAATGCTACTGCAGTCAAAAACCAGAGTCTTTTTTCATGCCACGTTCTTAGTTTTCGAGATAATTCAACGAGTTTGTCAACAAATGTCTTCCCTGGGTCAAATATTCCTAATTTTGGTTTCGCTCCGCAAACTCAAATTTTAATTTATATTTTTATTAATGTAGCACAACATGACTGCAATCAAAAACGAAAGTCTTTTTTTGCGCCACGTTCTTAGTTTTCGAGATAATTCAAAGAGTTTTTCCAGAAATGGCTTCCCCGTGTCAAACTTTGTTAATTTTGGTTTCGCCCCGCAAACTCAAATTTTAATTCATATTTTTATGAATGTAGCACAATGTGACTGCAATCAAAAACCAAAGTCTTTTTTTGCGTCACGTCCTTATTTTTAGAGATAATTCAAGGTGTTCTTCCAGAAATGGCTTCCCCGTGTGAAACTTTGTTAATTTTGGTTTCGCTCCGCAAACTCAAATTTTAAATCATATTTTTATGAATGTAGCACAATGTGACTGCAATCAAAAACCAAAGTCTTTTTTTATTTCATGTTCTTAGATTTCAAGATAATTTAAAGAGTTTGTCAACAAATGGCTTCCCTGTGTCATCCTTGGTTAATTTTGGTTTCGCTCCGCAAACTGAAATTTTAATTTATATTTTTATTAATGTAGCACAACATGACTGCAATCAAAAACGAAAGTCTTTTTTTGCGCCACGTTCTTAGTTTTCGAGATAATTCAACGAGTTTGTCAACAAATGTCTTCCCTGGGTCAAATATTCCTAATTTTGATTTCGCTCCGCAAACTCAAATTTTAATTTATATTTTTATTAATGTAGCACAATATGACTGCAATCAAAAATGAAAGTCTTTTTTTGCGCCACGTTCTTAGTTTTCGAGATAATTCAAAGAGTTTTTCCAGAAATGGCTTTTCCCGTGTCAAGCTTTGTTAATTTTGGTTTCGCCCGGCAAACTCAAATTTATTTCATATTTTTATGAATGTAGCACAATGTGACTGCAATCAAAAACCAAAGTCTTTTTTTGCGCCACGTCCTTATTTTTAGAGATAATTTAAGGAGTTTTTCCAGAAATGGCTTCCCCGTGTGAAACTTTGTTAATTTTGGTTTCGCTCCGCAAACTCAAATTTTAATTCATATTTTTATGAATGTAGCACAATGTGACTGCAATCACAAACCAAAGTCTTTTTTTATTTCATGTTCTTAGATTTCAAGATAATTTAAAGAGTTTGTCAACAAATGGCTTCCCTGTGTCATCCTTGGTTAATTTTGGTTTCGCTCCGCAAACTGAAATTTTAATTTATATTTTTATTAATGTAACACAATGCTACTGCAGTCAAAACCAGAGTCTTTTTTCATGCCACGTTCTTAGTTTTCAAGATAATTTAAAGAGTTTGTCAACAAATGGCTTCCCTGGGTCAAACTTTCCTAATTTTGGTTTCGCCCCGCAAACTCAAATTTTAATTTATATTTTCATTAATGCAACACAACGTCTCTACAATCAAAAACTAAACTCTTTTTTCTCGCCATGTTCTTAGTTTTCGAGATAATTCAAAGAGTTTTTCCAGAAACGGCTTCCCCGTGTCAAACTTTGTTAATTTTGGTTTCGCCCCGCAAACTCAAATTTTAATTCATATTTTTATGAATGTAGCACAATGTGACTGCAATAAAAACCAAAGTCTTTTTTTGCACCATGTTCTTAGTTTTCGAGATAATTCAACGAGTTTGTCAACAAATGGCTTCCCTGGGTCAAACTTTCCTAATTTTGGTTTCGCCCCGCAAACTCAAATTTTAATTTATATTTTCATTAATGCAGCACAACGTGTCTACAATCAAAAACTAAAGTCTTTTTTCTCGCCACGTTCTTAGTTTTCCAGATTATTCAAAGAGTTTTTCGAGAAATGGCTTCCCCGTGTGAAACTTTGTTAATTTTGGTTTCGCTCCGCAAACTCAAATTTTAATTCATATTTTTATGAATGTAGCACAATGTGACTGCAATCAAAAACCAAAGTCTTTTTTTGCACCACGTTCTTAGTTTTCGAGATAATTCAACGAGTTGGTCAACAAATGGCTTCCCTGGGTCAAACTTTCCTAATTTTGGTTTCGGTCCGCAATCTCAAATTTTAATTTATATTTTCAATAATGTAACACAACGTGACTAGAATCAAAAACCAAAGTCTTTTTTTATTTCATGTTCTTAGATTTCAAGATAATTTAAAGAGTTTGTCAACAAATGGCTTCCCTGTGTCATCCTTGGTTAATTTTGGTTTCGCCCCGCAAACTAAAATTTTGAATAATATTTTTATTAATGTAGCACAACGTGACTGCAATCAAAAACCAAAGTCTTTTTTGAGCCACGTCCTTAGATTTCAAGATAATTTACAGAGTTTGTCAACAAATGGCTTCCCTGAGTCAAACTTTCCTAATTTTGTTTTCGCCCCGCAAAGTCGAATTTTAATTTATATTTTTATTAATGTAGCACAACATGACTGCAATCAAAAACGAAAGTCTTTTTTTGCGCCACGTTCTTAGTTTTCGAGATAATTCAAAGAGTTTTTCCAGAAATGGCTTCCCCGTGTCAAACTTTGTTAATTTTGCTTTCGCCCCGCAAACTCAAATTTTAATTTATATTTTTACGAATGTAGCACAATGTGACTGCAATCCAAAACCAAAGTCTTTTTTTGGGCCACGTCCTTATTTTTCGAGATAATTTAAAGAGTTTTTCGAGAAATGGCTTCCCCGTGTGAAACTTTGTTAATTTTGGTTTCGCTCCGCAAACTCAAATTTTAATTCATATTTTTATGAATGTAGCACAATGTGACTGCAATCAAAAACCAAAGTCTTTTTTTGCGTCACGTCCTTATTTTTAGAGATAATTCAAGGTGTTCTTCCAGAAATGGCTTCCCCGTGTGAAACTTTGTTAATTTTGGTTTCGCTCCGCAAACTGAAATTTTAATTTATATTTTTACTAATGTAGCACAAGGTGACTGCAATCAAAAACCAAAGTCGTTTTTTGCACCACGTTCTTAGTTTTCGAGATAATTCAATGAGTTTGTCAACAAATGTCTTCCCTGGGTCAAATATTCCTAATTTTGATTTCGCTCCGCAATCTCAAATTTTAATTTATATTTTTATTAATGTAGCACAACATGACTGCAATCACAAACCAAAGTCTTTTTTTATTTCATTTTCTTAGTTTTAAAGATAATTCAAAGAGTTTGTCAACAAATGTCTTCCCTGGGTCAAATATTCCTAATTTTGATTTCGCTCCGCAAACTCAAATTTTAATTCATATTTTTATGAATGTAGCACAATGTGACTGCAATCAAAAACCAAAGTCTTTTTTGCACCACGTGCTTATTTTTAGAGATAATTAAAGGAGTTTTTCCAGAAATGGCTTCCCCGTGTCAAGCTTTGTTAATTTTGGTTTCGCCCCGCAAACTCAAATTTATTTCATATTTTTATGAATGTAGCACAATGTGACTGCAATCAAAAACCAAAGTCTTTTTTTGCGCCACGTCCTTATTTTTCGAGATAATTTAAGGAGTTTTTCCAGAAATGGCTTCCCCGTGTCAAACTTTGTTAATTTTGGTTTCGCCCCGCAAACTCAAATTTTAATTCCTATTTTTATGAATGCAGCACAATGTGACTGCAATCAAAAACCAAAGTCTTATTTTATTTCATGTTCTTAGATTTCAAGATAATTTAAAGAGTTTGTCAACAAATGGCTTCCCTGGGTCAAACTTTCCTAATTTTGGTTTCGCCCCGCAAACTCAAATTTTAATTCATATTTTTATGAATGTAGCACAATGTGACTGCAATCAAAAACCAAAGTCTTATTTTATTTCATGTTCTTAGATTTCAAGATAATTTAAAGAGTTTGTCAACAAATGGCTTCCCTGTGTCAACCTTGGTTAATTTTGGTTTCGCTCCGCAAACTGAAATTTTAATTTATATTTTTACTAATGTAGCACAAGGTGACTGCAATCAAAAACCAAAGTCGTTTTTTGCACCACGTTATAAGTTTTCGAGATAATTCAATGAGTTTGTCAACAAATGTCTTCCCTGGGTCAAATATTCCTAATTTTGATTTCGCTCCGCAATCTCAAATTTTAATTTATATTTTTATTAATGTAGCACAACATGACTGCAATCACAAAAAAAAGTCTTTTTTTGCACCATGTTCTTAGTTTTCGAGATAATTCAACGAGTTTGTCAACAAATGGCTTCCCTGGGTCAAACTTTCCTAATTTTGGTTTCGGTCCGCAATCTCAAATTTTAATTTATATATTCAATAATGTAACACAACGTGACTACAATCAAAAACCAAAGTCTTTTTTTATTTCATGTTCTTAGATTTCAAGATAATTTAAAGAGTTTGTCAACAAATGGCTTCCCTGTGTCATCCTTGGTTAATTTTGGTTTCGCTCCGCAAACTGAAATTTTAATTTATATTTTTATTAATGTAACACAATGCTACTGCAGTCAAAAACCAGAGTCTTTTTTCATGCCACGTTCTTAGTTTTCGAGATAATTCAACGAGTTTGTCAACAAATGTCTTCCCTGGGTCAAATATTCCTAATTTTGATTTCGCTCCGCAAACTCAAATTTTAATTAATATTTTTATTAATGTAGCAAAATATGACTGCAATCAAAAATGAAAGTCTTTTTTTGCGCCACGTTCTTAGTTTTCGAGATAATTCAAAGAGTTTTTCCAGAAATGGCTTTTCCCGTGTCAAACTTTGTTAATGTTGGTTTCGCCCCGCAAACTCAAATTTATTTCATATTTTTATGAATATAGCACAATGTGACTGCAATCAATAACCAAAGTCTTTTTTTCGCCACGTACTTATTTTTAGAGATAATTTAAGGAGTTTTTCCAGAAACGGCTTCCCCGTGTCAAACTTTGTTAATTTTGATTTCGCTCCGCAAACTCAAATTTTAATTCATATTTTTATGAATGTAGCACAATGTGACTGCAATCAAAAACCAAAGTCTTTTTTTATTTCATGTTCTTAGATTTCAAGATAATTTAAAGAGTTTGTCAACAAATGGCTTCCCTGTGTCATCCTTGGTTAATTTTGGTTTCGCTCCGCAAACTCAAATTTTAATTCATATTTTTATTAATGTAACACAATGCAACATCAGTCAAAAACGAAAGTCTTTTTTCATGCCACGTTCTTAGTTTTCGAGATAATTCAACGAGTTTGTCAACAAATGTCTTCCCTGGGTCAAATATTCCTAATTTTGATTTCGCTCCGCAAACTCAAATTTTAATTTATATTTTTATTAATGTAGCACAACATGACTGCAATCAAAAACGAAAGTCTTTTTTTGCGCCACGTTCTTAGTTTTCGAGATAATTCAAAGAGTTTTTCCAGAAACGGCTTCCCCGTGTCAAACTTTGTTAATTTTGGTTTCGCCCCGCAAACTCAAATTTTAATTCATATTTTTATGAATGTAGCACAATGTGACTGCAATCAAAAACCAAAGTCTTTTTTTGCGTCACGTCCTTATTTTTAGAGATAATTCAAGGTGTTCTTCCAGAAATGGCTTCCCCGTGTGAAACTTTGTTAATTTTGGTTTCGCTCCGCAAACTCAAATTTTAAATCATATTTTTATGAATGTAGCACAATGTGACTGCAATCAAAAACCAAAGTCTTTTTTTATTTCATGTTCTTAGATTTCAAGATAATTTAAAGAGTTTGTCAACAAATGGCTTCCCTGTGTCATCCTTGGTTAATTTTGGTTTCGCTCCGCAAACTGAAATTTTAATTTATATTTTTATTAATGTAGCACAACATGACTGCAATCAAAAACGAAAGTCTTTTTTTGCGCCACGTTCTTAGTTTTCGAGATAATTCAACGAGTTTGTCAACAAATGTCTTCCCTGGGTCATATATTCCTAATTTTGATGTCGCTCCGCAATCTCAAATTTTAATTTATATTTTTATTAATGTAGCACAACATGACTGCAATCAAAAATGAAAGTCTTTTTTTGCGCCACATTCTTAGTTTTCGAGATAATTCAAAGAGTTTTTCCAGAAATGGCTTTTCCCGTGTCAAACTTTGTTAATTTTGGTTTCGCCCCGCAAACTCAAATTTATTTCACATTTTTATGAATGTAGCACAATGTGACTGCAATAAAAAACCAAAGTCTTTTTTTGCGCCACGTCCTTATTTTTAGAGATAATTTAAGGAGTTTTTCCAGAAATGGCTTCCCCGTGTGAAACTTTGTTAATTTTGGTTTCGCTCCGCAAACTCAAATTTTAATTCATATTTTTATGAATGTAGCACAATGTGACTGCAATCAAAAACCAAAGTCTTTTTTTATTTCATGTTCTTAGATTTCAAGATAATTTAAAGAGTTTGTCAACAAATGGCTTCCCTGTGTCAACCTTGGTTAATTTTGGTTTCGCTCCGCAAACTCAAATTTTAATTCATATTTTTATTAATGTAACACAATGCTACTGCAGTCAAAAACCAGAGTCTTTTTTCATGCCACGTTCTTAGTTTTCGAGATAATTCAACGAGTCTGTCAACAAATGGCTTCCCTGGGTCAAACTTTCCTAATTTTGGTTTCGCTCCGCAATCTCAAATTTTAATTTATATTTTTATTAATGTAGCACAATATGACTGCAATCAAAAACGAAAGTCTTTTTTTGCGCCACGTTCTTAGTTTTCGAGATAATTCAACGAGTTGGTCAACAAATGGCTTCCCTGGGTCAAACTTTCCTAATTTTGGTTTCGATCCACAATCTCAAATTTTAATTTATATTTTCAATAATGTAACACAACGTGACTACAATCAAAAACCAAAGTCTTTTTTTATTTCATGTTCTTAGATTTCAAGATAATTTAAAGAGTTTGTCAACAAATGGCTTCCCTGTGTCATCCTTGGTTAATTTTGGTTTCGCTCCGCAAACTGAAATTTTAATTTATATTTTTATTAATGTAACACACCGCTATTGCAGTCAAAAACCAGAGTCTTTTTTCATGCCACGTTCTTAGTTTTCGAGATAATTCAACGAGTTTGTCAACAAATGTCTTCCCTGGGTCAAATATTCCTAATTTTGATTTCGCTCCGCAAACTCAAATTTTAATTTATATTTTTATTAATGTAGCACAATATGACTGCAATCAAAAATGAAAGTCTTTTTTTGCGCCACGTTCTTAGTTTTCGAGATAATTCAAAGAGTTTTTCCAGAAATGGCTTTCCCGTGTCAAACTTTGTTAATTTTGGTTTCGCCCCGCAAACTCAAATTTATTTCATATTTTTATGAATGTAGCACAATGTGACTGCAATCAAAAACCAAAGTCTTTTTTTTCGACACGTCCTTATTTTTATAGATAATTTAAGGAGTTTTTCCAGAAACGGCTTCCCCGTGTGAAACTTTGTTAATTTTGGTTTCGCTCCGCAAACTCAAATTTTAATTCATATTTTTATGAATGTAGCACAATGTGACTGCAATCAAAAACCAAAGTCTTTTTTTATTTCATGTTCTTAGATTTCAAGATAATTTAAAGAGTTTGTCAACAAATGGCTTCCCTGTGTCAACCTTGGTTAATTTTGGTTTCGCTCCGCAAACTCAAATTTTAATTCATATTTTTATTAATGTAACACAATGCTACTGCAGTCAAAAACCAGAGTCTTTTTTCATGCCACATTCTTAGTTTTCGAGATAATTCAACGAGTTTGTCAACAAATGTCTTCCCTGGGTCAAATATTCCTAATTTTGATTTCGCTCCGCAAAGTCAAATTTTAATTTATATTTTTATTAATGTAGCACAACATGACTGCAATCACAAATCAAAGTCTTTTTTTATTTCATTTTCTTCGATTCCAAGATAATTTAAAGAGTTTGTCAACAAATGGCTTCCCTGGGTCAAACTTTCCTAATTTTGGTTTCGCCCCGCAAACTCAAATTTTAATTCATATTTTTATGAATGTAGCACAATGTGACTGCAATCAAAAACCAAAGTCTTATTTTATTTCATGTTCTTAGATTTCAAGATAATTTAAAGAGTTTGTCAACAAATGGCTTCCCTGTGTCAACCTTGGTTAATTTTGGTTTCGCTCCGCAAACTGAAATTTTAATTTATATTTTTACTAATGTAGCACAAGGTGACTGCAATCAAAAACCAAAGTCGTTTTTTGCACCACGTTCTTAGTTTTCGAGATAATTCAATGAGTTTGTTAACAAATGTCTTCCCTGGGTCAAACTTTCCTAATTTTGGTTTCGGTCCGCAATCTCAAATTTTAATTTATATTTTTATTAATGTAGCACAACATGACTGCAATCACAAACCAGTCTTTTTTTATTTCATTTTCTTAGTTTTAAAGATAATTCAAAGAGTTTGTCAACAAATGTCTTCCCTGGGTCAAATATTCCTAATTTTGATTTCGCTCCGCAAACTCAAATTTTAATTCATATTTTTATGAATGTAGCACAATGTGACTGCAATCAAAAACCAAAGTCTTTTTTTGCGCCACGTCCTTATTTTTAGAGATAATTCAAGGAGTTTTTCCAGAAATGGCTTCCCCGTGTCAAGCTTTGTTAATTTTGGTTTCGCCCCGCAAACTCAAATTTATTTCATATTTTTATGAATGTAGCACAATGTGACTGCAATCAAAAACCAAAGTCTTTTTTTGCGCCACGTCCTTATTTTTAGAGATAATTCAAGGAGTTTTTCCAGAAATGGCTTCCCCGTGTGAAACTTTGTTAATTTTGGTTTCGCTCCGCAAACTCAAATTTTAATTCATATTTTTATGAATGTAGCACAATGTGACTGCAATCAAAAACCAAAGTCTTTTTTTATTTCATGTTCTTAGATTTCAAGATAATTTAAAGAGTTTGTCAACAAATGGCTTCCCTGTGTCATCCTTGGTTAATTTTGGTTTCGCTCCGCAAACTGAAATTTTAATTTATATTTTTATTAATGTAACACAATGCTACTGCAGTCAAAAACGAGAGTCTTTTTTCATGCCACGTTCTTAGTTTTCGAGATAATTCAACGAGTTTGTCAACAAATGTCTTCCCTGGGTCATATATTCCTAATTTTGATGTCGCTCCGCAATCTCAAATTTTAATTTATATTTTTATTAATGTAGCACAACATGACTGCAATCATAAATCAAAGTCTTTTTTTATTTCATTTTCTTCGATTCCAAGATAATTTAAAGAGTTTGTCAACAAATGGCTTCCCTGGGTCAAACTTTCCTAATTTTGGTTTCGCCCCGCAAACTCAAATTTTAATTCATATTTTTATGAATGTAGCACAATGTGACTGCAATCAAAAACCAAAGTCTTATTTTATTTCATGTTCTTAGATTTCAAGATAATTTAAAGAGTTTGTCAACAAATGGCTTCCCTGTGTCAACCTTGGTTAATTTTGGTTTCGCTCCGCAAACTGAAATTTTAATTTATATTTTTACTAATGTAGCACAAGGTGACTGCAATCAAAAACCAAAGTCGTTTTTTGCACCACGTTCATAGTTTTCGAGATAATTCAATTAGTTTGTCAACAAATGTCTTCCCTGGGTCAAATATTCCTAATTTTGATTTCGCTCCGCAATCTCAAATTTTAATTTATATTTTTATTAATGTAGCACAACATGACTGCAATCAAAAACGAAAGTCTTTTTTTGCGCCACGTTCTTAGTTTTCGAGATAATTCAACGAGTTGGTCAACA
The DNA here is from genome assembly GCA_030998225.1 of Diplolepis rosae. Lineage (NCBI taxonomy): Eukaryota > Metazoa > Arthropoda > Insecta > Hymenoptera > Diplolepididae > Diplolepis > Diplolepis rosae. The sequence continues at coordinate 1,765,790 of JAPYXD010000679.1, forward strand.
AATGGCTTCCCTGGGTCAAACTTTCCTAATTTTGGTTTCGATCCGCAATCTCAAATTTTAATTTATATTTTCAATAATGTAACACAACGTGACTACAATCAAAAACCAAAGTCTTTTTTTATTTCATGTTCTTAGATTTCAAGATAATTTAAAGAGTTTGTCAACAAATGGCTTCCCTGTGTCATCCTTGGTTAATTTTGGTTTCGCTCCGCAAACTGAAATTTTAATTTATATTTTTATTAATGTAACACAATGCTACTGCAGTCAAAAACCAAAGTCTTTTTTTCCTCCAAGTTCTTAGATTTCGAGATAATTCAACGAGTTTGTCAACAAATGTCTTCCCTGTGTCAACCTTGGTTAATTTTGCTTTCGCTCCGCAAACTGAAATTTTAATTTATATTTTTATTAATGTAGCACAATATGACTGCAATCAAAAACGAAAGTCTTTTTTTGCGCCACGTTCTTAGTTTTGGAGATAATTCAAAGAGTTTGTCAACAAATGTCTTCCCTGGGTCATATATTCCCAATTTTGATTTCGCTCCGCAAACCTAAATTTTAATTTATATGTTTTTTAATGTAGCACAATATGACTGCAATCAAAAATGAAAGTCTTTTTTTGCGCCACGTTCTTAGTTTTCGAGATAATTCAAAGAGTTTTTCCAGAAATGGCTTTTCCCGTGTCAAACTTTGTTAATGTTGGTTTCGCCCCGCAAACTCAAATTTATTTCATATTTTTATGAATGTAGCACAATGTGACTGCAATCAAAAACCAAAGTCTTTTTTTGCGCCACGTTCTTAGTTTTCGAGATAATTCAAAGAGTTTTTCCAGAAATGGCTTCCCCGTGTCAAACTTTGTTAATTTTGGTTTCGCCCCGCAAACTCAAATTTTAATTCATATTTTTATGAATGTAGCACAATGTGACTGCAATCAAAAACCAAAGTCTTATTTTATTTCATGTTCTTAGATTTCAAGATAATTTAAAGAGTTTGTCAACAAATGGCTTCCCTGTGTCAACCTTGGTTAATTTTGGTTTCGCTCCGCAAACTCAAATTTTAATTCATATTTTTATTAATGTAACACAATGCTACTGCAGTCAAAAACCAGAGTCTTTTTTCATGCCACGTTCTTAGTTTTCGAGATAATTCAACGAGTTTGTCAACAAATGTCTTCCCTGGGTCAAATATTCCTAATTTTGATTTCGCTCCGCAAACTCAAATTTTAATTTATATTTTTATTAATGTAGCACAATATGACTGCAATCAAAAATGAAAGTCTTTTTTTGCGCCACGTTCTTAGTTTTCGAGATAATTCAAAGAGTTTTTCCAGAAATGGCTTCCCCGTGTCAAACTTTTGTTAATTTTGGTTTCGCCCCGCAAACTCAAATTTATTTCATATATTTATGAATGTAGCACAATGTGACTGCAATCAAAAACCAAAGTCTTTTTTTGCGTCACGTCCTTATTTTTAGAGATAATTCAAGGTGTTCTTCCAGAAATGGCTTCCCCGTGTGAAACTTTGTTAATTTTGGTTTCGCTCCGCAAACTCAAATTTTAAATCATATTTTTATGAATATAGCACAATGTGACTGCAATCAAAAACCAAAGTCTTTTTTTATTTCATGTTCTTAGATTTCAAGATAATTTAAAGAGTTTGTCAACAAATGGCTTCCCTGTGTCATCCTTGGTTAATTTTGGTTTCGCTCCGCAAACTGAAATTTTAATTTATATTTTTATTAATGTAGCACAACATGACTGCAATCAAAAACGAAAGTCTTTTTTTGCGCCACGTTCTTAGTTTTGGAGATAATTCAACGAGTTTGTCAACAAATGTCTTCCCTGGGTCATATATTCCTAATTTTGATGTCGCTCCGCAATCTCAAATTTTAATTTATATTTTTATTAATGTAGCACAATATGACTGCAATCAAAAACGAAAGTCTTTTTTTGCGCCACGTTCTTAGTTTTCGAGATAATTCAAAGAGTTTTTCCAGAAATGGCTTTTCCCGTGTCAAACTTTGTTAATTTTGGTTTTCGCCCCGAAAACTCAAATTTATTTCATATTTTTATGAATGTAGCACAATGTGACTGCAATCAAAAACCAAAGTCTTTTTTTGCGCCACGTCCTTATTTTTAGAGATAATTTAAGGAGTTTTTCCAGAAATGGCTTCCCCGTGTGAAACTTTGTTAATTTTGGTTTCGCCCCGCAAACTCAAATTTTAATTCATATTTTTATGAATGTAGCACAATGTGACTGCAATCAAAAACCAAAGTCTTATTTTATTTCATGTTCTTAGATTTCAAGATAATTTAAAGAGTTTGTCAACAAATGGCTTCCCTGTGTCAACCTTGGTTAATTTTGGTTTCGCTCCGCAAACTCAAATTTTAATTCATATTTTTATTAATGTAACACAATGCTACTGCAGTCAAAAACCAGAGTCTTTTTTCATGCCACGTTCTTAGTTTCCAAGATAATTTAAAGAGTTTGTCAACAAATGGCTTCCCTGGGTCAAACTTTCCTAATTTTGGTTTTCGCCCCGCAAACTCAAATTTTAATTTATATTTTCATTAATGCAGCACAACGTCTCTACAATCAAAAACTAAACTCTTTTTTCTCGCCATGTTCTTAGTTCTCCAGATTATTCAAAGAGTTTTTTCGAGAAATGGCTTCCCCGTGTGAAACTTTGTTAATTTTGGTTTCGCTCCGCAAACTCAAATTTTAATTCATATTTTTATGAATGTAGCACAATGTGACTGCAATTAAAAACCAAAGTCTTTTTTTGCAGCACGTTCTTAGTTTTCGAGATAATTCAGCGAGTTGGTCAACAAATGGCTTCCCTGGGTCTAACTTTCCTAATTTTGGTTTCGCCCCGCAAACTCAAATTTTAATTTATATTTTCATTAATGCAGCACAACGTGTCTACAATTAAAAACTAAAGTCTTTTTTCTCGCCACGTTCTTAGTTTTCCAGATTATTCAAAGAGTTTTTCGAGAAATGGCTTCCCCGTGTCAAACTTTGTTAATGTTCGTTTCGCTCCGCAAACTCAAATTTTAATTCATATTTTTATGAATGTAGCACAATGTGACTGCAATCAAAAACCAAAGTCTTTTTTTGCACCACGTTCTTAGTTTTCGAGATAATTCAACGAGTTTGTCAACAAATGGCTTCCCTGGGTCAAACTTTCCTAATTTTGGTTTCGGTCCGCAATCTCAAATTTTAATTTATATTTTCAATAATGTAACACAACGTGACTACAATCAAAAACCGAAGTCTTTTTTTATTTCATGTTCTTAGATTTCAAGATAATTCAACGAGTTTGTCAACAAATGGCTTCCCTGTGTCAACCTTGGTTAATTTTGGTTTCGCTCCGCAAACTCAAATTTTAATTCATATTTTTATGAATGTAGCACAATGTGACTGCAATCAAAAACCAAAGTCTTTTTTGAGCCACGTCCTTAGATTTCAAGATAATTTACAGAGTTTGTCAACAAATGGCTTCCCTGAGTCAAACTTTCCTAATTTTGTTTTCGCCCCGCAAAGCTAAATTTTAATTTATATTTTTATTAATGTAGCAAAATATGACTGCAATCAAAAACGAAATTCTTTTTTTGCGCCACGTTCTTAGTTTTCAATATAATTCAAAGAGTTTATCCAGAAATGGCTTCCCCGTGTCAAGCTTTGTTAATTTTGCTTTCGCCCCGCAAACTCAAATTTTAATTTATATTTTTATGAATGTAGCAAAATATGACTGCAATCAAAAACGAAATTCTTTTTTTGCGCCACGTTCTTAGTTTTCAAAAGTATTCAAAGAGTTTTTCCAGAAATGGTTTCCCCGTGTCAAACTTTGTTAATTTTGCTTTCGCCCCGCAAACTCAAATTTTAATTTATATTTTTACGAATGTAGCACAATGTGACTGCAATCCAAAACCAAAGTCTTTTTTTGGGCCACGTCCTTATTTTTCGAGATAATTTAAAGAGTTTTTCGAGAAATGGCTTCCCCGTGTGAAACTTTGTTAATTTTGGTTTCGCTCCGCAAACTCAAATTTTAATTCATATTTTTATGAATATAGCACAATGTGACTGCAATCAAAAACCAAAGTCTTATTTTATTTCATGTTCTTAGATTTCAAGATAATTTAAAGAGTTTGTCAACAAATGGCTTCCCTGTGTCAACCTTGGTTAATTTTGGTTTCGCTCCGCAAACTGAAATTTTAATTTATATTTTTACTAATGTAGCACAAGGTGACTGCAATCAAAAACCAAAGTCGTTTTTTGCACCACGTTATAAGTTTTCGAGATAATTCAATGAGTTTGTCAACAAATGTCTTCCCTGGGTCAAATATTCCTAATTTTGATTTCGCTCCGCAATCTCAAATTTTAATTTATATTTTTATTAATGTAGCACAACATGACTGCAATCACAAACCAAAGTCTTTTTTTATTTCATTTTCTTAGTTTTAAAGATAATTCAAAGAGTTTGTCAACAAATGTCTTCCCTGGGTCAAATATTCCTAATTTTGATTTCGCTCCGCAAACTCAAATTTTAATTCATATTTTTATGAATGTAGCACAACATGACTGCAATCACAAACCAAAGTCTTTTTTTGCGCCACGTCCTTATTTTTAGAGATAATTTAAGGAGTTTTTCCAGAAATGGCTTCCCCGTGTGAAACTTTGTTAATTTTGATTTCGCTCCGCAAACTCAAATTTTAATTCATATTTTTATGAATGTAGCACAACATGACTGCAATCACAAACCAAAGTCTTTTTTTATTTCATGTTCTTAGATTTCAAGATAATTTAAAGAGTTTGTCAACAAATGGCTTCCCTGGGTCAAACTTTCCTAATTTTGGTTTCGCTCCGCAAACTCAAATTTTAATTCATATTTTTATGAATGTAGCACAATGTGACTGCAATCAAAAACCAAAGTCTTTTTTTATTTCATGTTCTTAGATTTCAAGATAATTTAAAGAGTTTGTCAACAAATGGCTTCCCTGTGTCATCCTTGGTTAATTTTGGTTTCGCTCCGCAAACTCAAATTTTAATTCATATTTTTATTAATGTAACACAATGCTACTGCAGTCAAAACCAGAGTCTTTTTTCATGCCACGTTCTTAGTTTTCGAGATAATTCAAAGAGTTTTTCCAGAAATGGCTTCCCTGGGTCAAACTTTACTAATTTTGGTTTCGCCCCGCTATCTCAAATTTTAATTTATATTTTTATTAATGTAGCACAAAATTACTGCAATCAAAAACGAAAGTCTTTTTTTGCACCACGTTCTTAGTTTTCGAGATAATTCAACGAGTTGGTCAACAAATGGCTTCCCTGCTTCAAACATACCAAATATATGTATCGATCCCCAATATCAAATTTTAATTTATATTTTCAATAATTTAAAACAACTAGAATACAAACAAAAACCAAAGTCTTTTTTTTATTTCATGTTCTTAGATTTCAAGATAATTTAAAGAGTTTGTCAACTAATGTCTTGCCTTTGTCATACTTTGTTAATTTTGGTTTCGCTCCGCAAACTGAAATTTCATTTATATTTTTATTAATGTAACACAATGCTACTGCAGTCAAAAACCAGAGTCTTTTTTCATGCCACGTTCTTAGTTTTCGAGATAATTCAACGAGTTTGTCAACAAATGTCTTCCCTGGGTCAAATATTCCTAATTTTGATTTCGCTCCGCAAACTCAAATTTTAATTTATATTTTTATTAATGTAGCACAATATGACTGCAATCAAAAATGAAAGTCTTTTTTTGCGCCACGTTCTTAGTTTTCGAGATAATTCAAAGAGTTTTTCCAGAAATGGCTTTTCCCGTGTCAAACTTTGTTAATTTTGGTTTCGCCCCGCAAACTAAAATTTATTTCATATTTTTATGAATGTAGCACAATGTGACTGCAATCAATAACCAAAGTCTTTTTTTTTCGCCACGTCCTTATTTTTAGAGATAATTTAAGGAGTTTTTCCAGAAATGGCTTCCCCGTGTGAAACTTTGTTAATTTTGGTTTCGCTCCGCAAACTCAAATTTTAATTCATATTTTTATGAATGTAGCACAATGTGACTGCAATCAAAAACCAAAGTCTTTTTTTATTTCATGTTCTTAGATTTCAAGATAATTTAAAGAGTTTGTCAACAAATGGCTTCCCTGTGTCATCCTTGGTTAATTTTGGTTTTCGCTCCGCAAACTCAAATTTTAATTCATATTTTTATTAATGTAACACAATGCTACTGCAGTCAAAAACCAGAGTCTTTTTTCATGCCACGTTCTTAGTTTTCGAGATAATTCAACGAGTTTGTCAACAAATGTCTTCCCTGGGTCAAATATTCCTAATTTTGATTTCGCTCCGCAAACTCAAATTTTAATTTATATTTTTATTAATGTAGCACAATATGACTGCAATCAAAAATGAAAGTCTTTTTTTGCGCCACGTTCTTAGTTTTCGAGATAATTCAAAGAGTTTTTCCAGAAATGGCTTCCCCGTGTCAAGCTTTGTTAATTTTGGTTTCGCCCCGCAAACTCAAATTTATTTCATATTTTTATGAATGTAGCACAATGTGACTGCAATCAAAAACCAAAGTCTTTTTTTGCGCCACGTCCTTATTTTTAGAGATAATTTAAGGAGTTTTTCCAGAAATGGCTTCCCCGTGTGAAACTTTGTTAATTTTGGTTACGCTCCGCAAACTCAAATTTTAATTCATATTTTTATGAATGTAGCACAACATGACTGCAATCAAAAACCAAAGTCTTTTTTTATTTCATGTTCTTAGATTTCAAGATAATTTAAAGAGTTTGTCAACAAATGGCTTCCCTGTGTCATCCTTGGTTAATTTTGGTTTCGCTCCGCAAACTGAAATTTTAATTTATATTTTTATTAATGTAGCACAACATGACTGCAATCAAAAACGAAAGTCTTTTTTTGCGCCACGTTCTTAGTTTTCGAGATAATTCAAAGAGTTTGTCAACAAATGTCTTCCCTGGGTCAAATATTCCTAATTTTGATTTCGCTCCGCAAACTCAAATTTTAATTTATATTTTTATTAATGTAGCACAATATGACTGCAATCAAAAATGAAAGTCTTTTTTTGCGCCACGTTCTTAGTTTTCGAGATAATTCGAAGAGTTTTTCCAGAAATGGCTTTTCCCGTGTCAAGCTTTGTTAATTTTGGTTTCGCCCCGCAAACTCAAATTTTAATTCATATTTTTATGAATGTAGCACAATGTGACTGCAATCAAAAACCAAAGTCTTTTTTTGCGCCACGTCCTTATTTTTAGAGATAATTTAAGGAGTTTTTCCAGAAATGGCTTCCCCGTGTGAAACTTTGTTAATTTTGGTTTCGCTCCGCAAACTCAAATTTTAATTCATATTTTTATGAATGTAGCACAATGTGACTGCAATCAAAAACCAAAGTCTTTTTTTATTTCATGTTCTTAGATTTCAAGATAATTTAAAGAGTTTGTCAACAAATGGCTTCCCTGTGTCAACCTTGGTTAATTTTGGTTTCGCTCCGCAAACTCAAATTTTAATTCATATTTTTATTAATGTAACACAATGCTACTGCAGTCAAAAACCAGAGTCTTTTTTCATGCCACGTTCTTAGTTTTCGAGATAATTCAACGAGTCTGTCAACAAATGGCTTCCCTGGGTCAAACTTTCCTAATTTTGGTTTCGATCCGCAATCTCAAATTTTAATTTATATTTTTATTAATGTAGCACAATATGACTGCAATCAAAAACGAAAGTCTTTTTTTGCGCCACGTTCTTAGTTTTCGAGATAATTCAACGAGTTGGTCAACAAATGGCTTCCCTGGGTCAAACTTTCCTAATTTTGGTTTCGATCCGCAATCTCAAATTTTAATTTATATTTTCAATAATGTAACACAACGTGACTACAATCAAAAACCAAAGTCTTTTTTTATTTCATGTTCTTAGATTTCAAGATAATTTAAAGAGTTTGTCAACAAATGGCTTCCCTGTGTCATCCTTGGTTAATTTTGGTTTCGCTCCGCAAACTGAAATTTTAATTTATATTTTTATTAATGTAACACAATGCTACTGCAGTCAAAAACCAGAGTCTTTTTTCATGCCACGTTCTTAGTTTTCGAGATAATTCAACGAGTTTGTCAACAAATGTCTTCCCTGGGTCAAATATTCCTAATTTTGATTTCGCTCCGCAAACTCAAATTTTAATTTATATTTTTATTAATGTAGCACAATATGACTGCAATCAAAAATGAAAGTCTTTTTTTGCGCCACGTTCTTAGTTTTCGAGATAATTCAAAGAGTTTTTCCAGAAATGGCTTTTCCCGTGTCAAACTTTGTTAATTTTGGTTTTCGCCCCGCAAACTCAAATTTATTTCATATTTTTATGAATGTAGCACAATGTGACTGCAATCAATAACCAAAGTCTTTTTTTTCGCCACGTCCTTATTTTTAGAGATAATTTAAGGAGTTTTTCCAGAAATGGCTTCCCCGTGTCAAACTTTGTTAATTTTGGTTTCGCTCCGCAAACTCAAATTTTAATTCATATTTTTATGAATGTAGCACAATATGACTGCAATCAAAAACCAAAGTCTTTTTTTATTTCATGTTCTTAGATTTCAAGATAATTTAAAGAGTTTGTCAACAAATGGCTTCCCTGTGTCAACCTTGGTTAATTTTGGTTTCGCTCCGCAAACTCAAATTTTAATTCATATTTTTATTAATGTAACACAATGCTACTGCAGTCAAAAACCAGAGTCTTTTTTCATGCCACGTTCTTAGTTTTCGAGATAATTCAACGAGTTTGTCAACAAATGTCTTCCCTGGGTCAAATATTCCTAATTTTGATGTCGCTCCGCAAACTCAAATTTTAATTTATATTTTTATTAATGTAGCACAATATGACTGCAATCAAAAATGAAAGTCTTTTTTTGCGCCACGTTCTTAGTTTTCGAGATAATTCAAAGAGTTTTTCCAGAAATGGCTTCCCCGTGTCAAGCTTTGTTAATTTTGGTTTCGCCCCGCAAACTCAAATTTATTTCATATTTTTATGAATGTAGCACAATGTGACTGCAATCAAACACCAAAGTCTTTTTTTGCGCCACGTCCTTATTTTTAGAGATAATTTAAGGAGTTTTTCCAGAAATGGCTTCCCCGTGTGAAACTTTGTTAATTTTGGTTTCGCTCCGCAAAGTCAAATTTCAAATCATATTTTTATGAATATAGCACAATGTGACTGCAATCAAAAACCAAAGTCTTTTTTTATTTCATGTTCTTAGATTTCAAGATAATTTAAAGAGTTTGTCAACAAATGGCTTCCCTGTGTCAAACTTTGTTAATTTTGGTTTCGCCCCGCAAACTCAAATTTTAAATCATATTTTTATGAATATAGCACAATGTGACTGCAATCAAAAACCAAAGTCTTTTTTTATTTCATGTTCTTAGTTTTAAAGATAATTCAAAGAGTTTGTCAACAAATGGCTTCCCTGTGTCAACCTTGGTTAATTTTGGTTTCGCTCCGCAAACTGAAATTTCATTTATATTTTTATTAATGTAACACAATGCTACTGCAGTCAAAAGCCAGAGTCTTTTTTCATGCCACGTTCTTAGTTTTCAAGATAATTCAACGAGTTTGTCAACAAATGTCTTCCCTGGGTCAAATATTCCTAATTTTGATTTCGCTCCGCAAACTCAAATTTTAATTTATATTTTTATTAATGTAGCACAATATGACTGCAATCAAAAATGAAAGTCTTTTTTTGCGCCACGTTCTTAGTTTTCGAGATAATTCAAAGAGTTTTTCCAGAAATGGCTTCCCCGTGTCAAGCTTTGTTAATTTTGGTTTCGCCCCGCAAACTCAAATTTATTTCATATTTTTATGAATGTAGCACAATGTGACTGCAATCAAAAACCAAAGTCTTTTTTTGCGCCACGTCCTTATTTTTAGAGATAATTTAAGGAGTTTTTCCAGAAATGGCTTCCCCGTGTGAAACTTTGTTAATTTTGGTTACGCTCCGCAAACTCAAATTTTAATTCATATTTTTATGAATGTAGCACAATGTGACTGCAATCAAAAACCAAAGTCTTTTTTTATTTCGTGTTCTTAGTTTTAAAGATAATTCAAAGAGTTTGTCAACAAATGTCTTCCCTGTGTCAACCTTGGTTAATTTTGGTTTCGCTCCGCAAACTGAAATTTTAATTTATATTTTTATTAATGTAGCACAACATGACTGCAATCACAAACCAAAGTCTTTTTTTATTTCATTTTCTTAGTTTTAAAGATAATTCAAAGAGTTTGTCAACAAATGTCTTCCCTGGGTCAAATATTCCTAATTTTGATTTCGCTCCGCAAACTCAAATTTTAATTCATATTTTTATGAATGTAGCACAATGTGACTGCAATCAAAAACCAAAGTCTTTTTTTGCACCACGTTCTTAGTTTTCGAGATAATTCAACGAGTTTGTCAACAAATGTCTTCCCTGGGTCAAATATTCCTAATTTTGATTTCGCTCCGCAAACTCAAATTTTAATTTATATTTTTATTAATGTAGCACAACATGACTGCAATCACAAACCAAAGTCTTTTTTTAGTTCATGTTCGTAGTTTTAAAGATAATTAAAAGAGTTTGTCAACAAATGGCTTCCCTGTGTCATCCTTGGTTAATTTTGGTTTCGCTCCGCAAACTGAAATTTTAATTTATATTTTTATTAATGTAACACAATGCTACTGCAGTCAAAAGCCAGAGTCTTTTTTCATGCCACGTTCTTAGTTTTCGAGATAATTCAACGAGTTTGTCAACAAATGTCTTCCCTGGGTCAAATATTCCTAATTTTGATTTCGCTCCGCAAACTCAAATTTTAATTTATATTTTTATTAATGTAGCACAATATGACTGCAATCAAAAATGAAAGTCTTTTTTTGCGCCACGTTCTTAGTTTTCGAGATAATTCAAAGAGTTTTTCCAGAAATGGCTTCCCCGTGTCAAGCTTTGTTAATTTTGGTTTCGCCCCGCAAACTCAAATTTATTTCATATTTTTATGAATGTAGCACAATGTGACTGCAATCAAAAACCAAAGTCTTTTTTTGCGCCACGTCCTTATTTTTAGAGATAATTTAAGGAGTTTTTCCAGAAATGGCTTCCCCGTGTGAAACTTTGTTAATTTTGGTTTCGCTCCGCAAACTCAAATTTTAATTCATATTTTTATGAATGTAGCACAATGTGACTGCAATCAAAAACCAAAGTCTTTTTTTATTTCATGTTCTTAGATTTCAAGATAATTTAAAGAGTTTGTCAACAAATGGCTTCCCTGTGTCAACCTTGGTTAATTTTGGTTTCGCTCCGCAAACTGAAATTTTAATTTATATTTTTATTAATGTAGCACAATATGACTGCAATCAAAAACCAAAGTCTTTTTTTATTTCATTTTCTTAGTTTTAAAGATAATTCAAAGAGTTTGTCAACAAATGTCTTCCCTGGGTCAAATATTCCTAATTTTGATTTCGCTCCGCAAAGTCAAATTTTAATTTTAATATTTATTAATGTAGCACAATGTGACTGCAATCAAAAACCAAAGTCTTTTTTTGCGTCACGTCCTTATTTTTAGAGATAATTCAAGGTGTTCTTCCAGAAATGGCTTCCCCGTGTGAAACTTTGTTAATTTTGGTTTCGCTCCGCAAACTCAAATTTTAATTCATATTTTTATGAATGTAGCACAATGTGACTGCAATCAAAAACCAAAGTCTTTTTTTATTTCATGTTCTTAGATTTCAAGATAATTTAAAGAGTTTGTCAACAAATGGCTTCCCTGTGTCAACCTTGGTTAATTTTGGTTTCGCTCCGCAAACTGAAATTTTAATTTATATTTTTATTAATGTAACACAATGCTACTGCAGTCAAAAGCCAGAGTCTTTTTTCATGCCACGTTCTTAGTTTTCAAGATAATTCAACGAGTTTGTCAACAAATGTCTTCCCTGGGTCAAATATTCCTAATTTTGATGTCGCTCCGCAATCACAAATTTTAATTTATATTTTTATTAATGTAGCACAACATGACTGCAATCACAAACCAAAGTCTTTTTTTATTTCATTTTCTTAATTTCCAAGATAATTTAAAGAGTTTGTCAACAAATGGCTTCCCTGGGTCAAACTTTCCTAATTTTGGTTTCGCCCCGCAAACTCAAATTTTAATTTATATTTTCATTAATGCAGCACAACGTGTCTACAATCAAAAACTAAAGTCTTTTTTCTCGCCACGTTCTTAGTTTTCCAGATTATTCAAAGATTTTTTCGAGAAATGGCTTCCCCGTGTGAAACTTTGTTAATTTTGGTTTCGCTCCGCAAACTCAAATTTTAATTCATATTTTTATGAATGTAGCACAATGTGACTGCAATCAAAAACCAAAGTCTTTTTTTGCACCACGTTCTTAGTTTTCGAGATAATTCAACGAGTTGGTCAACAAATGGCTTCCCTGGGTCAAACTTTCCTAATTTTGGTTTCGCCCCGCAAACTCAAATTTTAATTTATATTTTCATTAATGCAGCACAACGTGTCTACAATCAAAAACTAAAGTCTTTTTTCTCGCCACGTTCTTAGATTTCCAGATTATTCAAAGAGTTTTTCGAGAAATGGCTTCCCCGTGTGAAACTTTGTTAATTTTGGTTTCGCTCCGCAAACTCAAATTTTAATTCATATTTTTATGAATGTAGCACAATGTGACTGCAATCAAAAACCAAAGTCTTTTTTTGCACCACGTTCTTAGTTTTCGAGATAATTCAACGAGTTTGTCAACAAATGGCTTCCCTGGGTCAAACTTTCCTAATTTTGGTTTCGATCCGCAATCTCAAATTTTAATTTATATTTTCAATAATGTAACACAACGTGACTACAATCAAAAACCAAAGTCTTTTTTTATTTCATGTTCTTAGATTTCAAGATAATTTAAAGATCTTGTCAACAAATGGCTTCCCTGTGTTATCCTTGGTTAATTTTGGTTTCGCTCCGCAAACTGAAATTTTAATTTATATTTTTATTAATGTAACACAATGCTACTGCAGTCAAAAACAAGAGTCTTTTTTCATGCCACGTTCTTAGTTTTCGAGATAATTCAATGAGTTTGTCAACAAATGTCTTCCCTGGGTCAAATATTCCTAATTTTGATTTCGCTCCGCAATCTCAAATTTTAATTTATATTTTTATTAATGTAGCACAACATGACTGCAATCACAAACCAAAGTCTTTTTTTATTTCATTTTCTTAGTTTTAAAGATAATTCAAAGAGTTTGTCAACAAATGTCTTCCCTGGGTCAAATATTCCTAATTTTGATTTCGCTCCGCAAACTCAAATTTTAATTTATATTTTTACTAATGTAGCACAAGGTGACTGCAATCAAAAACCAAAGTCTTTTTTTGCGCCATGTTCTTAGTTTTCGAGATAATTCAAAGAATTTTTCCAGAAATGGCTTCCCCGTGTCAAACTTTATTAATTTTGGTTTCGCTCTCAACCAAAAATTTTTATTTATCTATGTTTCTTTTGTGTTCCAGGTAAACAATCGCTGAAGGATTGTAAAGAGTAAGTCAGAGAAAATCAAATAATGCTTAAGTTTATTTAGTCATTGACTTTTATATGGTGTACCGAAGTAAATCACACGCGAAATTTGAATAGTCTTTTCAGTTGCTTATGTACACATATTAGGCACTAAAGTTTATGATTTTAGTTTAATAATAGTATATTATGTTTCAAGGCGTACAATGAGCTTTATTGCGTGAGGAGCGACAATGCTTGCACGAGATCGAAGCCGAGGCGCGATCAGTACTGCGAGCATTGTCGCGAGTCTCGTAGTTTCCGAATTGTGTGCATTGGCACGTATTCTATTCTATTTTATGTGACTTCGGTTACGGATACGAGTTTTTATGCGTACACTCGAATCTAATTTAGTATTGTAGTTGTTTGCGGCGCTAGTCATTACACTTGATATTTTGCGACTAGTCCCAGCCATTTTGATTTCATCGATCTTGTGTAGCAGTAGCTTGTTGTAATAGAGCATGCGCAGTTCAAATGTGCAAGGCTTTGTCAGTAGGGTGCTAACGGTGTACGAAGAAGAAGAAGAAGGTTTTGCCCCGCTGTAAGACTATATGCGTATGTGCAGTTCAATTTTTACATTATATTGTCCTGTATTGGAATACACAACATTCCGTTACTCTCAGCTGTAACGGAAAAACGAGTTTCCGCGCCAGAGGGACATAAATACTATTATATATAATATTAGATCTATAACTTAATTCGTGCGGTTTTTTTTTCAAAATTTGAACGTTTATTTTAAAAAACATTTACAATAGTATTATTTTTCCCTTTTTCCCATCATTCTGGCAATTTGTGGATTCCATCCCAAAAGAACTGTGCCGGCTTGGCGGCCAAGAATGAATCAAGCCAATTTTTAATACCCTGTTCTGATATTAATCGTATTCCAGTGAGGGCGTTCTGCATCGACCGGAACAAATGGTAGTCAGAAGTGGCAAGGTCTGGGCTATAAGGCGGGTGGGGTAAAATTTTTTCATCCACTGTTTTCCAAATAGTTCTTAACCGGAATAGCAACATGGGGCCGAGCTTTGTCATGATGGAAAATTATTGCCTCATGTCTGGTTCCATATTTCGGGCGTTTTGAAATGGCTGCTTGAGTGACTTCCAAAGATTTTGCAAGCTCTTCTTGTGTTTGGCAACAATGTTCATCGAGTAATGCTTCCAGTTCTTCACCTTCAAACTTTTTTGGCTGCCCAGGACGTTCTTCGTCTTCCAAGCCAAAATCACCACTTTTCAATCATGCAAAGCACACGGAGAAACTTTTTATATCAATTTTTACTACAATATTTTTCAATTTAGGGAAAAACGTATCACTTTGAGAATTTTTGTTAGTAAAAATACTAAACTTTATAATAATGATATGAAACTTCAGCATAATAGTTCATAGCAAATTTTACTATAGATTATACTAAAGTTTCATTTCATTTTTATAAAGTTTAGTATTTTTACTAAGAAGAATTCTCAAAGTGATACGTTTTTCCCTAAATTGAAAAATACTATAGTCAAAATTGATATAAAAAGTTTCTCCGTGCACTTTTGGCACGTTCGCTTAGCTAGAGCATATTCACCATAAACTTCCACCAGAATACAATGACTTTCAGCAGCAGTTTTCTTCATATTAAAGTAATGAAGAAAAACTCCCCGCAAAAACACTTTTTCCGGCACAAAGTTCGACATATTTGAGTGCAAAAAAATTATTGTTGTTTACGCTTCAAATGAATGACATATACTGAAAAAGAAGCACAATGACAGTAGCCTTCCAACGCATGTTCGGAATATTGGAACGATGGAGTATTAATCAAGTTACGCCATCTCTTAGCAAGCCGTACGAATTAAGTTATAGATCCAATAGTATATTTTTATAATTACTATAATTTTATTTATCACACTGAGAGAAATCCTTTTAGCTGTGCTGACTAAAAGGTCACAACTATATATTTTTAGTATGCAGTACCAAAAATTTTGTAAAACTCACCAATGCTAAAAAGATCATGGAATTGAGTATGCTACTAATTTTTTTTTTGTAAAGTTTATCAAATTCATTTAGTTTGAGAAATGTAAATATTTTATTTCCAAATGCAATATTTCGTGTAATTATAAATCAATATTAATAACCATAATTTAAAAAGTTTTTCTCCTAAAAACTTGTGACCTAAGAAAGTTTTTATCGATTTTAACCGAAATAAAATTTATTGAATGATAAATTTAAGATTTTTTTCAATGTTGCAATTACTATTTTAATCATGTACGGATTAGAAAATTCATCAGTTTCTACTTAAGATATTGGAATAGTTCTGAATACACCTATTCTCCGTTATGTCGGAAAACAATATATATTGGAATAACTAAACTGGATAAATAGTAATACGGTCATTGTACTTTAGATCAGGCAGGTCAGTCCGAACCATGTCATTGTTTTGCTTCAATTTTTTATAATGAATTCTACATACAATTCTAAAAGACACGTATTTTTTCTTTTCGCTGAAAAACTCTATTTTTTCGATCAACAGCTTTTTGAAAGTTAACTGTCAAAATAAATGTGTTACTTTAATCCGTTGAGAGATTTTTTAAAAACGTCGTAACTTCGACTAAAATTAACCGATTTTGACTCACTCTTTTTTAGAAAGATTCTTAATTGAATAACCTTTAAGATTCACTACGTGTAAGTTCACATTTTAACAAGATGCAATAGTTATTGCCGTAATCATCAAATGAGTAAAAAAAATTCGAACACACACTCTAAAAATAAGTGTGTAGTCAAATGTGTAATTTTTAGACACTACACATGTTGTCAAGTGTGTAATTGAGCGAAGTGTGTACTTACTAAACATTGCCAACTCAATTTTTCGGGTACAAAACGTTAAAGTGTTTGAAAATTAAACGTTACTGCAGAATATAAATTGTTTCGTTGTTCACACCACGTGAGTATTTGAAATTTAATCGGTTGAATTATGAAAAATATAATACTTTTCAGTATACACGGAGAAAAAAATCTGACTATAATAGCAAGAACGCTAGTCATGCATTAGTAGCTGATTTCGTTCTTTCTATCCTGATTGGGCAGTCACTACAGACGAAATTGAAAAATAAATTTAGAAAATTCCAATCGCCCCAGAAAAGTAAAATGACCATACGTTACGCATATTCCATGCTTTTACAATAAAAAAAAAGTTAACAACAAATTGAGGCTCAATAGAAGAATTCGAGACGGTCGTATAGGACACGTATTTAAATTCATGAAAAAACCATAACCCTGTCTTATCTATATTTTGGACCGACTGAAAAAGTACACAAAGTTGTAATGTAAAAAAAAATATAAACTATAAAAAACTACCCCGCGTGGTAGATTTAAGGCTCAGAAATAGAAGTCGAGATGGTCGTATAGAAGACGTATTTCAAATTTATGAAAAAACCATAACCGTGTCTTATCTATATTTTGGCCCGGCTGAAAGAATACACAAAGGTATCGTTCACAACTTGTGCTTCAAATTTATAAGAAAACAACAATCTGGATTTTTTAAATGTTGTTTAGCATGCACATATTTTAAAAACTGTCCTGCGTCTTGTGAATTGAGGTGGAAGTTCATATAGCGTAGCATAAAATTGCCTCAAACATTTTGGGGTACTGAAGATGGCCTCTATTGCCTTGAGAATTATTTTTTGAAATATTAATTTATAAAACTTATTGCCATGTAAAAAATATGGTAGTGCGTTTCCTCTTCTCTTAAAAAAAGTTTTATCTTTCACCGTTCTAACTAAAAGCACTAAAAAGTGGATTTTCGAACAATAAAATTTAATTAATATTTTAACTTTAAGTTACTTTCAAAAATAGTGTCCCAAATGTTATTACATGAAAACTAGAGAAATAACTCTTTAAACTATTCTTAAGTTGACTGGCTATTTAAAATTATTCTTTTTATAAAATACTAATTTTTTTTTTTAATTTCATACTAATGAAAATTTCTTTCGTTTCTAGTAAACGATTACTCAAAATTCCCTCAATTTACAAATCGATTGAACATTTTATAACACAGTATTAATATTCCTTGTTAAAAAAATTAATTACATTTTTCTCATGTAAAAAGAATAATTTGAAATAGCCAACCAAATTAAGAATAGTTTGAAAAGTTTTCTCTACAGTATTCATGTAATAACATTTGGGACACTATCTGTAAGAGTGAGTTAAAGTTATAACATTGATTAAAATTTATTGTTTGAAAATCCACTTTTCAGTACTTTTTGTCAGAAGTAGTAGCAGATACAACTTTTTTAAATAAAAGCGGAAATGCACAACGATATTTTTTACACAGCAATAAGTTTTATGAACCCTAATGCTATCACGCGGGGAAGTTTTTTATAGTTTATATTTTTTTCATAATACAACTTCATGTACACTTTCTGTCCGTCCAAAATATAGATAGGATACGGTTATGGTTTTTTCATGAATTTGAAATACGTGTTTTATATGACCGTCGCGACTTCATTTTATAAACCCTAATGCTACTACGCAATGTTTTTTTTATAGTTTATATTTTTTTTATAATAAATCTTTGTGTACTCTTTCTGTCGGTCCAAATATAGATAAGACACGGTTATGGTTTTTTCATAATTCGCAAATACGTGTTCTATACAAACGTCTCGAATTCTTTTATTGATCCTCAATTTGTTGTTAAAATTTCTTTCCATTGCAAAAGCATGGAATATGCGTTAGTTATGGTCATTTTACTTCTCTGTGCTGATTTGAATTTTCAAAATTTATTTTCAAATTTCGTCTGTTGTGATGTCTCGAACTTCTGACCAATTCTATCCTGGGGAAAAAATCATACATTTTAAGCAGGGATCCCTTCTTGCTAAAAAATTACTTAGTTTCATGCTTTTAGGGCAGTTGTGCTTTGCGAAAATAGTTTGAACTTCGCCTTACTATGATTGCAAGAAACCCATCCTATTTTAGTATGAGTTCTCTTACAACCGAGATGTTAGGCCACGCCTACTTTCGAACGTAGCACCTCACGTCTTCTCTCGTTTGTAAGAGAACTCATAATGAAATAGGATGAGTTTCTTACAACCGTAGTCGGGCGACAACATTGCTCTGACAGCATATGAACACTAGCAATAATGGCATGCGCTTGTTTCTTTTATGGTATAAGATATTTCATGCTAAAAATGTACGAGTTGATGCCAATACTGGTAGAAACTTATACCAATTTTGCACATTAAGTTCGGTGCTTTAATAGGAAGAGCTCAGCCTACTATAATAGTTAGATTTTTTTCTCCGTGTACGATATTTAATTTTATTGCGCAAATCAACTTTCAAGGTATAATGATGAATTTATAGCAATAAAAATTGCACCTCAACCGCTGAAATATTGCCAATTTCCGGAAAAAAATTCTCATTTACAAACAAACCGTTTCGGCCTGTTGGAACTTTTATCAAATATTGTTAATACCATGCCACACAATAAAAAAATTGGGAAGAAAAAAAAACGATGAAGTTTAAAAATTTTGAGTACGAAATTTTTTCACTCATTTCATGATTCCGACAATAACTATTGCATCTTGTTTAAAAGTGAACTTACTACTAGTGAATCTTAAAGGTTATTCAATTAAGAATCTTTCTAAAAAAAAGTTATTCAAAATCCGCTATTTTTTGTGAAAGTTACGACGTTTTTAAAAGAACTCTCAATGGATTAAGGTTACACATCTATTTTGACAGTTAACTTTCAAAAAGCTGTTGATCGAAAAAATCGAGTTTTTCAGCCAAATGAAAAAATACGTGTCTTTTAGAATTGTATGTAGAATCCATTATAAAAAATTGAAGCAAAACAATGAGATGGTCTGGACTAATCTGCTCGGCCTGAAGTAGAATGACCCAATGTGTGACGGTCTAGTCACCTTGATTTGAAATGAAATAAAAGTATGCAAACTTATTTTCTTGCGTATCTGTAGATTTAAACTTTTATTCTTAGACTGCTTTGGCCAGACCTGCCGAGGATGCAGGATAGGTCATAGGAATTCATTAGAATGTGGTCGCATCCGCTCGAAACTGGTGGAAGGGAGTTATCTTATACTAAATCGAGGGAAAGTTCCTATCTTTAGGCTGTACTAGGTTGCGGAAAGAAATCTTTTATAAGCAACATATTACACCCCCCATACTAGATCGTTCGCACTCCTGGAAGAACTTAATTTTTATGTCATAATTTAACTAAGCGATGCTCAACCAATGGTTCTACAGATTATACATTTGTCTCGTTTCCTTGCGGAGGTGCGGTAGGTATATACGTAACTACATGAGGTGTTATGTTATTCGTAATCTCATTCTTAGGACAGCATATTCTGATACATAAGTTTGGCATGCATTTGCTTATCAGTTTCAATATTCCGCATTTATAAAAGAGAAATAACAGGATTGTTACTAGAGCAGTGTAGCCTAAATATGATAGAGTGTCGCTCGCTTTCGCAGAGCATGACCTCGCACGTCTTTTCAATTTGATTTTATTTAAAGACTTTTTTATTTCATCCAAAGTCGTACTGGAATCAGCTAAAGCTTCAGAGTTAATATGTTTTTGCAATGGTATCAAGTGATCTTTTAGCAGATTTAATTCGCCTGTTGAATACGGGATAGTAATATTTTTCCTATAGCTGGTATGTATTGCCAGTTTTACAGTTTTCCCAAGTTTAATTACAACAGAGTCGGAATTGAGAATGCAATCTTCATCGGTTCTAATCAAAGTTGCCTCTTTAAGTACAATATCTTTGCTTTCACTAGGGCAGTTTATATTTCATGAGAGATCGTTCTCAGGTATTAGTATGTAACCCTGATTATTTTTTAAGGTCAAATAGGTAAAATATTCAATTTTAAAAGGAGAGACATGACATATTTTGTAGTCTAGTGTTTTAATGCTACCCCTAATTATTTGATTTTCACAAGTACCATATGTGTTTCTGAAATTAAGTATGTTGGTTGTAAGCGCTGGCAGATTCTAACTGTGTAGCAAATTTTACAATCTTTTAAAAGCTCTTTGTCGGTAGGTACATAGATAGTTTTTTGATCATTCACCAATATATATTCGTCCCTAAGTATAGGCGCTAGGAAGTTAACTCCCCTCCTTTGGGGGATTTGTAATAAATGCTGTATTCGAAATTAATCATTTTCTAATATCGGCACTTTAATGGAATATAGTAATTTTCCATCGATTATGCAAATTCCTATTTTACTGACGTCAATGATGTGTTGGAAGTTGGTGTCTTTCAAGGGAATTCGGTATTTTACACTCAAGTTTTCTTCAAACTCTGAGAGCATCTAGAAAGGTTCTGGGTGTTAACAGTTGTGGATGGATAATACCGTGTTTGCCATCATTGACGGTATCAATTATTAAGGTGACATCGTCGCTTAACTCTTCCAATATCATTGCGCACATTGTAATTTGATTTGATATAAATAGATTCTGTGTGTTATTATTGATTTGATTTGTGATCTTCTTAAATTTTTATAAATTTTCTTTACTATCTTCCATCGAGGTGTTTCCATCGTATGACGCTGAGTTTAAAAGAGATTTGATTACTTGAATTTGATTGGAAATGCTAATTGCTAGAACCCCATTGTCTTTATATAGTTTATCAAGTTTGGTGTTTACATATTCTAAATCATTCTCTGTCAGTATACCAAATAGTGTTTTCGTCACGCTCCCTATCGCGTTAAATAATCCACGTTTTTGCCTACCATTTCCTAGTAGTTTGTTAAGTACAGACTTTTGTTTTTCCATTCGATAGATCCTGCCTGTTAACATCTTCATTTAGAACTGTTCCCCGAAATCGATACACTTTGAAGAAATCGTTTGATATAACTCACGTAATTGCGAAAATCGGATTTCTATTTCGGAGACGTCAATTGATATGTACAAATGCCATGTTGTATGGTATAATCTTGCTTGCGCGATATGTTCTGCGAAGACGACCACGTCGTTTAGTGAAGTAGAGGTTAAATTGGTGTTGGTAGCGGAAAATATTAAGAGGAGCGAAAGTGTAGTACATGCTGACAGCATCCTGAAACATCATAATAGATTTTTTTTCTTTCTTATTCATAATAAGGTTTCAATAGATTAGCATGCACTATATAAACGTGGCCATTATGTATTATTTCATAATCAACTTCATTTGTTCTTTTAATGACAGTATAAGGCCCTAACCATTCTCTTTTTAATTTAAATTCTGATCCCATTCAGTTTCATTATCGGCCATATATGTTCTTAACAGATCTTTTATAGTCCCGTGTGTTCTTTCTAAGGCTTCGTTACTTTGGGGATGAAAAGCGGTGGTTTTGATGTGTTTTATCCTGAACAAATTTTCGAATTTCTGCACGAGGTCTGATACAAAGTTTGCACCCTGGTCGGTTAGAATGTGTTTTGGATCAGAAAAAGTGTAAATATAATGATCTAAAAGGTTGGTTAGTATACTTTCACTTGATGTTTCTCTTAATGGAATTAAGATTCTATATTTGGTCAGCATATCTTGGATGGACAAGATGTAGTTATTCCCGGACTGCGTTTCACTTAGCGGTCCCACTATGTCCATTGCAATTTTGTCATTTGGTTCTGTCGGTATATCTGGGATTACCGCTTCCACTTTCTGCCTGATTCTCGTTAGTTTTTCATGTTGACCCGTTTTACATCTCTTGATGAATTCAATTGCGTCTCCTTCCATATTTTCCCAGGAAGTCTGCTCGCGTAATCTTCGTATAGTTTTGTTTTCACCGAAATGTCCAGTGGCTACATTCCCGTGTGCTTCATGTAACAAATTCAGTTTTTTTTCCTCGCTCAACGATTTGTCTGGGTGTTCACAAAGGAAGAACTCATTATGTTCGAATTTTGTTTGCAACAGGAAATCTAGCATGCCTTTAATTCGTACCTTCTCTATGTTTGTAATCGAAGGGTCTTCCATTTGGAATTTGAATATTTTCTAATTTTTATTCATAGTGAAATCCTGTAATTTCGTGTATAGTAGTTCTATCCACATTTTTTCATTATAATCTGGTAGCTGAATTCTCAATGTTGACAAGACATTTTTTTTACTAATTTTAATCCACTTTTTTCCGTTAGTCGTTGATTTCAGTTTGATTTTAGTTGCCATGCGATTAGCCTTCCAGATACAGTACTGAAGATAAATTTCTCCTCCATTCTTTGGTTCTTTTCTCCGTAATCTTTCAGCTATAGGTTGAGTTTCGACGTCAGACAGTCCTTCATTATTTGTTATGACTTTTTGTAATCTCTTTCTTATGTATATTCCTCAAGTCTTACTATCCATCTCACAAGTCTTGAGTTTGGTTTTTTTACGATAAAAAGCCAGGTCAAGGCTTGGTGGTCCGTTTGGATAATAAATTTTCTACCCAATAAATACTGACGCAGTCTCTGTACTGCCCAGATGGTTGCTAGAAATTCTATTTCGGTCGTAATATAGTTCTTTTCGAGTTCGTTATCCTCCCAACCCTAGAAAAGATCTCACATCCTTTGCATTGATTGGTTTTTTAAAGTTCTTTACTGCTTCTAGTTTATTTGAATTTGGTTTAACTCCGTTTTCAGTGATCAAATGCCCTAGATATTCAAGTTCCGGACGCAGAAATTCGCACTTATTTGGCTGCAATTTCAAGCCGCTTGCTCGTAGCCTCTCAAATAATGTTATCAAATTTTCATTATGTTCTTTGAGAGTTCTGGCAAAGACCATAATGTCGTCTAGGTAAACGAAGCATATTTTTCCAATTAATCATCCCAATACCGAGTCAATCATTCTTTGAAATGAAGCCGGAGCATTCTTAAGACCAAATGGCATACAATTAAAATGAAAATGTCTTTCGGGTGTTCAAAATGCGGTGTGGTTCTTGGAATTTTCGTCCAGGGGGATCTGGTGGAATCCTGAACTCAAATCGAAAGCGGAAAGGAATTTTACATTTCCTAAATGGTCTAGGATCTAATCTATCACGGGTACCGGGTAAGCATCCGGATCGCTTTTATCGTTGACTTTTCTAAAATCAATTACAATCCTCCATTTAACTGTTTCAGATGCGTCCCTTTTCTTTGGTACCACCCAGAGTGGTGCGTTGTAGTGTGAATCAGAAAATGAGATAACTGTTTTAGTTAGCATATCGTTGATTTGTGTAGATATGTCTTCTTTTTGGCATTCAGGGTGACAAAACTGTCGAATTTTTATGGGTCATTTATCTTTCAGAATTATTTTATGTGAGGCTGAATTAGTGCATGGAAGTGGATCTCCTGGTAACGTGAAGATATCGTAATAACTTGTTATAATTTTTTCAATGGAAATTCTATCACGTTCTTCTTTATGTGAAATTCTAGTATTTTGTTTTAGTAGTCCTAACCTGGACTTAAATTCACTTTGTGTAATGTACTTCATCTGTTCCTCTCGTAGTTTCAAGTTAGTGGTAATGTATTTTTACTGAATATCACTCGTGGTGAGTTTTAAGCCAGTTTCAGATTCATTACTAATCGGGATTTTTACTTGTGAATCATGAATGCAATAAATTGAATCTGGTATGTAATGATTGTTTCACACTATAATGTGACCTTCCTTTTTCTCAGTTCCCAGAGTGGAAAATCGTGCAGGACTACGACAAATTTGTGTTCTTTATTTTGGAATGTGAGTGTAACCGTTTCTCTGGTTTGATGTTTTTCGTTTCCCATAGAGAATTCCTCTTCTTTTTCTTGCCTTGGATGGGACTTCAGGATGACACTATTTTTTATGAGGTTTATGGAGGCTCCACTGTCTACTAATAACTTTACTGGTCCTCTTTTTTCCACGAATTGTCTTCGCATTAAATAGAGTTTTCCTTAAATAACAGAAATTCTGGATCCATTGTTTCCTGACTCTGTGCATCTGGAATTTCCTGGCTCCTTTCGAAATACTTGTTTGTGCATGAGCTTTCTACCTGAGTCCGGTTCACTTGGTTCGGTAGACGATCTGTTGGCGGGCCCCTTTGAAAATTTTTTGCCTTTGAATAACACTGTGAATCCTGGTGACCAGGTCTTTTGCAGAAGTTGCAGAATAAATTTATTCTTTGGTGTAAAGGCATTGAGTGGTTTGGTGGATTGTTCAGCGATGGATATTTTACTGGGTTTGGTTTATTAACTTTGACAACGTGGGTGCTTGCTTATTTAATTTTGGGTGGATGTTCTGCTAAGTCTTCGTTTTAATTTGATTTCGTTCTCTGCACCAAGTTTCTGATTCGAAAGCTTCCTGTTATGCTTGGCTTAAAGTTAAAGGTCTTAGTGGCCCAATCTGAGATCCAATTTCGTCCGTAAGATTCATTATACACCTGTTTATAACCGATTTTTCCTCTGCTTGCAGAGCTAGTCGTCGAGCGGGTGTATTTTGATGTTCGTTTTGAACAGCATAATTGAGAGCGTTTAACTGTTGTCGGAATTTCATATCATAACTTTGGACCGATTCCGCGATCATTTGTTTGATCTCACTGAGTCTCGATTTGCTCAATTTTACAGAGCCTATAATTCAAACTCAGTTCCTTTTTGAGTGCATCGTTTGTAAGCTTTCTCGATCATTTTTATAAAATCCTCAACTCCACAATCATCTCTCTCGTTTAGGGTTTCGATGGTGTCAATAACTTCTCTGGCTAATCAAAAGTCTGTCTCTATCTCGCTTGTCATTGGCTCTCTTTTGCCTGTATGTGAGGGGAAACTGTCTCTAGACACGTTCGTTCTTTGATGCGCGGAAGTTTCGCCATCCCTTGGTGAACGGAAACTTGAATTGCTACGTTGAGCATTTGGAGATTCGTTATCGGTTTCGATTAAATTATTGTGTTTTGCTAAGGTGGTTATCTTCTGAGCTCTTTTCCCGTTCTCCTCATTTAGTTTTTTAATACTCTCCTCCATGAGTACCAGCTTTTCTATTATCATTTGTAATGTAATGGTGTCCGTCGACGTAGTCATCTTGTTTTGGCTTTCACTTGACTCTTCTGCTGGTGATTGGGATAAAATTTTGTTTTCAGTACACGAAAAATGCCAGTGTGATGTGAATTTTATTTTGTACCTAACTTGAGTGTACTTAAGCCTATCGCGCGAGTGTGAGTGTCGCGATTCGCGTACTTAGTAACAATAATTAATTTCTTTTAAACTCCTCACTTGAGAGATCGTGCTACAAAAATGTTAACTCAAGGTTAAGGTTAAAGTTTTTCGGTTTATTAAGGAAGACATAGGCTATAGAGCACTATAGCGTACCTACCGTCGCAAGCCTATTCACCGAAAAATATTCTCACTTTGCCTTGCCTGGGTGCCGTGGCAAATCAGTCACCGTTCAACGAATGTCACCTTGATTTGGGATGAAATAAAAGTATGCGAACTTATTTTCTTGCGTATTTGTAGATTTAAACTTTTATTCTTAGGTTGGTTACCATACAATGAGTTACAAGGGGTCTTGCCGTAGCGAAGATACTATGTAGACTGCTTTGGCCAGGCCTGCCGAGGATGCAGGATAGGTCCTAGGAATGCATAGGAATGTGGTCGAATCCTATTTTTTGGCTGTACTAGGTTTCGGAAAGAAATCTTCTACAAGCAACATATTACAAATAGCAAGTAACGAAATTAGTACGTTTTACAAAAACGTATTGGTAACTTCTATTATAAAATTGATACAATATGGGAATGCATGAAAATAGTCCTGGCTACAAAACGGATCGACTAATCGAATTTTGTAAGTTTTACTAAAAATTGTAATCATTGCTATTCAGTTAATCTAGCTGTAAGGACTAAGGTGTTTAGATGGTACTGAGTAATTACATACTTGTCACCATTTTTTACACAAAAAATAATGGGTAACCATGACTAATACTTTGTCTCAATGCAAACTAATTAAATTAAAACAAGATTTAGGCTGTTCTTCATGACGAGAATTAATGTTATTTTTTCGCGTCCCTGTTTCATGTGATGTGGAGCCAATAATATCATATTTTCCACTAACATAAAGGGAGTGACCCTAAGGAGCATTAACACTGGATGTCAATCAGACGATTCGGCTTTGATCAGAGCCATCATCAGTGATTTATTTTAAATCTAAAACATGCAGAAAAAGTGTTGCTAATAATGGATTTCTTCAATACAAAATTTTAAGGAATTAACATTTCTCTTCTGCAAGTTGATGAAGAAGCCTTAAAATTACTTCAAAGTAAATAGTACACGGAGAAAAATGGTTTTCAAAGTCTTCGATTTCACTGCTGTCATTTCGGGCTTCATTCCCAAACGAGTCTATCTTTTCAGATTCTGGATGACAATTCAATAAATGATTCACATGCAAGCCTTATGATTGGGGGTCAAGCGACCAGGGTATACACATATCAGTAAGCACTCTTGGAATCTGTTCAGTCGATTCTAGTAGTCAGTCCTATACCAAAAAATAAGGTGTGCACGAGCGAATAAAGTATCATTCCCCACGGAAAAGACCGCTGCTACTAATATATTTTAGGAATTTATGAACTTTTCGAACAAAGTAACTATCATCAATTTAATTGCAAAAGATTTCGTATCAACTGGATCTTTATATTAAAAATTTACACGGAAAAAACAAGTTCTATGAAGTTTAGAAAAAGATATCTTAGTTTCAACATTTTCCTATTTTTTATCGGACTTTACTTACCATCGGAAATTGTGCTATAAAATAGGGGGCTTATTCCGAAAAAATATCATACAATTTCCTACTCGAATGTCTAATCAAGACTTTTTTTTTTTTGATTCCGGAATTTTCACCGTTTTTTATCGGACTTTTTTCCGTCATTGGAATACTAAAAAGTTCATATAAACTTGTCGGAATTTTTCCTGTTTTTTCTCGGTCTTTTTCCTTTTCTTTATCGGACTTTTTTCGACGCAAAAAAAGCAAAAATTTCTCTTCCCTTTTGTGGATCCTTTTCTCCTTCTTGCCTCTTCTCTTTTCACGTTTCTACCGTTATTTTTCTACTTATCATTGACAACCTGTGTGAAAGGAGAAACTATTCAGACCTTTATTATCGTGCACAGTTATGAAACAATGTTAGTAAATTATATTAGTCAATTTAAACATTTATGTAGAAAAGTGAAAAAAATCTGAATATGATTCTGCTCCAATCAGGGTTCGAACTAAAACTAAACAAGATTTATGATATTTATGAGGAAATTTTTTTTTTTATCCGATATTCATTGAAAACGTGAAAAAATAGTGATATTTATATTTTTTATTCATATTATTATTAAAAATTGTTTAAAATTATATGACCATATGCCAAAAAATATTTTAAACAATTACTTAAAAGTATTTTTTTATATAAAAGTGACATAGAATTAATACATATAAAAAAATTTGGAATTTATTTATTTATATTCATTTATTTATTTGTTTATTTAGGATTTAAATTATCCATTAAAAGAAACATACTATTATATATTTGACATTTATGAGAATATGATAAACTTTACATTAATAAAATTTCATTAACTCATTACCGACCAAGAACTATAATTTTTTGACTTATGTTCAAGCCTCATTCTCATGACTGACAACGAGAAATTTTCAAACGAAACCCATGTTTCCTTATAGTTTTGGGTGTGCTCTTTAAGCATCCGTGGTCAAAATTGAGTTTAGTCCAGTAGAAAATCCAATATGGCGCCAAATTTGAAGAAAAGTACCAAAAAATCTGGAATTTTTTGTTTCATAATTTTTTTTCGAACCAAAAGAGTATTGGGTATTGTTCCAGTCAAAGTCATGATCAGCGTATTCCTTTCTATGATCAGACAAAACATTCTGATAATAATGAAGGACCGTCTGAGGAGATCAGAGCGTTAAGCCTCTTATTGCATCCAGCCCTTCAATTACACTTTCTCCCATGATTCTTTTTGTTTTCTTCTACTCTACACTGAAAAAATTTCGGTGCACCGGTTGCACCTGTAGGGACAGCAGCAGCGCCAAACGTCGTGGTAAATCTTATACCTCAGTTCGGGGCAGGTGATGCCCCGTTTCCGCACAGCGGATGCACTCGATCGGCACAAGCGCTCTTCGAACTGCATAGTGCAAAGGTTATCTTTGATTTCGGGAACCATGGTACACCGGTGATGAGAGAACGCGTTGTTCTTATAGTTCTTATAATAATGATATAGTGATGGATATTTTTATACAAAGAAAAAAACATTTTGAGGAGTTGAAAAGAGTATTTGAATGCAAGTGTAAAATTTTAACTAGATTGGAAGCTTTGTAAAAATGTTTATTATATGTAACCTATGATTTCCTTAAGCAAAAATAGTGACTCAACCTCTTTATTGCATGTGAAGAGATTTCTGAAATAGATGGCACACTATTAGATTCATTATTATTGTGCAAATATTGAAGCTTATAATAAACTAGTTATATATCTTGTATTTACTCGACATGCAAATAAAATTGATTCTAAGTACATCTAAATGTCGGGAGTTGAGAAAAAAAGGATTTTTCTAAAACTAAGACTAAAGTTAAGAAAATAGAAATAACAATTAGTAACTTTTCTAACAATTTAATAAATTCTAATTGTAAAAAAAGTTCAAATTTGTTAATAATTAAAAACTGTGAATTTTTTGAATGTATAGTAAATTCTACCTTTACATGGTGTGACTACTGACTCAGTTTCGGCGCACGAGCTGTACCACATATAAGGGACAACATTTGCCCCTTACTTTCGCGCATCTGTACGCCCGAAATCTGTGCAACGGTCGCTCCGAATCTGCAGTGCAGCCGGCGTACTGTAGGTGGTGCAACCGGTGCACCGAAATTGTTTCAGTGTAGTGTTTAGAAGTCTGCCCGCTTGTCCCACATAAGTCACTTTACACTTTTTAAAAATCAATTTGCATATCACAACACTTTTTTCAAATCTATTTAAGACGTCTTTACCCAAAGTTATAAGTCCTTGCATCCCAAACGGTATTCTAAAAATTGTATGGATTTGAAATTTTTTTAACATAAACTGAATTGTTTTTTAAATTTAACCAAAATATGGAAGAATAATAGTATTATTTTTATCAAAAATTTCACTTCGTGTATCCGTGTCCACGTTAATACTCTTTCTACTCTTAACTTCTTGAATTCTAATTTTTATACGTTTTTCCATCGAATCTTATGGGTAGTGATTAGAAAATAAAATTTTTCTAACTACTTCTAAATTTTCTGAATGGAATGATTCATGAGACAAACAAATAGCTCTGTCAACTAGATTTTTAATAATAGCGACTTTATTTTGAAAGAGATGATTTGAGATGAAATTTAACATTCCACCAGAATATGTACTCTTGCTGTACTAATTTGACACTATTTTACCATTATCAAGTTAAATTATTTCCAAGTCCAAAAAACTAATTCTATTGTTTCTTTCCATTTCATAGGTAAATTGAATTCTTGGGTGATAGTCGCTGAAAGTATCTATACTGTTTGCAAATTTTCCAAAGGTACACACAATAAAGTATCATCAACATATCGAAAAGAAAAAAGTAAAAAAAACTCCAACCTCTCAAAGACAGTCCTTTCCAAATCTTCCATGACTATTTCAGCCAACATTGGAGGAATAACAGAACCTATTGGAGTACCAAAATTTTGTTTATAGGATTTACTATTAAATTTAAATTTAGTAGAATTCATAATGAAATCTAATCCTTTGAGAGACCCTTTTTCATCTAATTTTGTATGTGATTTAACTTTGATCCATCTATTTGAAATAGCTTTTTTGACCAACTCCAACGGAATGTTCGGAAACATTGCAAAAACAGCCAAAGAAATCATTACATGACCATAACTATGATTATAATTTTTTTGCAACTCCCAATTATTTTTAACAGTATAATTTGACTTTGATAATGAATTTTTAAGTATCATATTAAAATTTTGTTCTAAAAATATAGTGGGTGTATTAATAGTCGAAACAACTAGTTTCAAAGGATAGTTTTCCTTATGAATCTTTCTCAATTCATAACATCTAGCCAAAACAGTATTCGTTGTGTCAATATCTCTCCATCGGGTGTCTCACCAATAGTCCTTTCTTCCTCCAATTGTCCGACATCCTGAAACTACTGCTTTTTAATTTTTTCAAAAGATTTTGATCCAATATTTCAAAGTTCTCAACATTGCCAAGCAACTCCTCCATGTCCCTTATGTATTCCGACCTTCTCATGAGAACTGAACATATAATGTTTTTATTTTTAGCTATATTTATTTCTAATTTGACATTTTTTCATTGTACAGGTAAACTACGCATATGATATTTGCAATGAAACTTTCAGATAATTATCATCCTCCTTTCCACACCATAATTTACATTACATATTCGCAATAGAAGAAATTTAATCAAAATCATTAAAGTTTTATTTGCCCCCTAGATTTTACTTGATTAGAAAATATTGTTGTTAAATCTTTCATGCATATATTCTAAAAGTTTATAAAATTGTTGAAATATATTAGATGTAAAACTTATAAACTGCCTTGGAAATTTGTAAATATTGATAAAAAAACGCGCCTGTAACTGTACCTCTGTGGTGGTGTGAAAAGGAGGATGGTAATTATCGTAAAGTTGCATTGTAAATATCATATGCATAACTTACCAGACAATGAAAAAATGTCAATATAAAAATAAATATTGCTAAAAATAATAAAATTAAATATTTGCACTATTAGGGTTGACAATCCAAAATTTGTGAGGCACCCTTATGTTCTATATCTTGTCTGTGCATGTAAGAAAAACATCTTTATACTCATAAAAAGACAGTAATCAATATGTGCGACTTTTCTACAATTAGTTGTATCACTTTTCGCAATAATAAAATTTAATTTTCTGTAATTGGATACTTCAAAATTTCAATAAAGATTTCAATTTCAAGCACATCTCAAAAAATAGATGAAACTTTTCCTCACAAGAGTTTAAAAGATCATACTTACGCTCAAATTATTGCAACCATTTTATGAAAAGAAAACATTTTTTACAAAAATAATTACATTTCACGATTATTTACTTATTTTCAAAAGTAGAAACAGTAGAATTGTAGTGAATGTTTTCCTCGAAATAATAAGAAATAATTGGTTAAAATGCAACAATTTTTAACAAATTTGGTAAGAAGCGACATTAAGAAAAAATCCAGTTGCAGAAAACATTATTCAAACGATTCTTTTTCGTCAGATTTAAATTTCCCTTGCATAAAAAGAAATGCTTTTCCTTTCATGAGACAGGACTATCAATATCATTTCAATTCTTGAAATGATAGAAAAACATTTTTTTTAAGAAACCTGATTTTTGGCACAATAACTACCTTTATTATAATTTGTAAGATTTTCGTTTAAAACAGACCATTTATAATGTAATTTTGCTCTGCTGTAAATAATTAATTATTTATATGATGAATTGTAAGTGAAGTCTAAGGAATGAAATATTTTAAGCCGTTAAAGGGTTTGTAAAGTTTTTGTGAGAACGCATATTAAGTTAAGGGGGTGTTCTCATCGAACGGTTTCAGAAAATCGATTTTTTGTTTTTCATTTTTTCAAAGATTAGGGATCTGTGAATAGTATACCAAAAGGATTTCTTTTACTATCGCAATCACGTCAAGAAAGTTAAACTCATTTTGTTGCTTTTTTCATTGGAAACTTTAAACGCGTTTTTCTCAAAACTACTTTTTCCAAACTGGTTCCCACGATTTCTAAGAAACTAGTAGACAGATTTTGATAAACTTTTTTTTAAATGTGTGGAAATGTACTCGCTATCGTCTGACGGACGTTTTTCCACCTATTGTTTATAACAAATGTTTAATGAATTTTGAAAGATAAAAAAATTGTGAAAAAAACGATTTTTTTTTTCTATAGCCCGCCATTTTGAAAATTGTTATGATAAAAAAAAGCCTTAGTCAGACGATAACTACACTACCATAGATTAAGAAAAACATTTACTCTTGTGTTTCAGACCAGCCATTTTTTAGATTTGGTGGGAACCATCAACCAACTTTTTTTGGAAGGCCTATGTTCGCAAGGGTGCAGTGGCCAAACCGTGCAAATTCTTTCCTACAAGTTTTCTGAATTTTGTAGTCTAAGGGTTGATAAAACTTTTAAAATAAACCACATTAAAAAATCAATTATAGTTTTCTCAGAGTAAAATTCCAAAAAACGTTTCGAAATACGGCCAATCCATGAGAACACCCCCTTAATAACTTTTCTTCTCAAAATTGTGGTCACATATTTTCAGCTATGTTTCATTTACTTTTTCGAAATATTTTCAATTAATATACAAATCAATATTGTAACCGTGATTTTTATTAAATAAATTATTTTAAATCACATAGGGCAACACTGCCAGATGAATATAGGTTACCTTCAGAAAGTTATTATCCGTATTTATATAATCAACAAAACAAAGTTATGGGCGCCAGACTTACCTCAGTCAATTCACAAAATAAGATAAAATACAACAAAAGTCCCAAAATTTAATCAATTACACAAATCTCTATTAATTTTACGGATTATAACATTCTGGAAATTGAAATGGCTAGCCAGTCCCTTTCTGGATAATAGTAGAGGGGGTGGTTCTTTACTAAGGGAAAAGATAATCAAAAGACACTACTAATTACTAAAAATTAAACTAAATGAACAATTCAATGTTTAATATTTATTCAAAATAACATGAATTCGTTGAATCATAAGTACATTGTTTGATGATGAAATGAGATTACATAATAATTAAGAGGATCTAGAAGGCAAATTTATATAATATAAATTTATCGAATGACACAAATAATTTTAGGGAAGAAAGGGAAGAACTAACTCGAATAGTTAGGACCTTTCCGTCCGATATTCAAGACTTGGACATTGAAATTCAATTTTAATAATTTGGAATATTGGTTCTTTATGGAATGGATAATTTACAAGATTGTAAATGAGGGACAAAAGGATCTATAATACAAAAATTTGAATATTCTTTAAACATACATTTTTAGGATCATAAATATTAACTAATAGTTATTAACCAACACGATTAAATAGAGTCCAATCGAGAAATTTTGGAATTTATTTGTCGAACTAAGTAATTAATCATAAAGAGACTAAATCCCTAAAATAATCTTTAAAATTAAGAGACTAAATCTCTACATCACAAATCACCATTTACACAAAAAAAAAAAAGTTCGGCTAAATTCGATTAAACTTCTCAATTAGACGATGAAATTTAAATCTTACCGAAGCAGAAAATTGAGGCTTGTTACTGGAACTTATTATTCACTTTTGGCAAAAAAAAATGAGTTTCTAATAAGATATTTAATGAAGGATTTGAATTCGCTGTTCACTCTTTGGAAGCTGCCGACGAAGAGGTGAAGAATTTTCCACTTTATTTATTTCCTTGACGACTAAAGTTATGTATCCACAGGTTACAGCTGTGCTTTGTTTTCAAATTCTATTGGCTAAAATTCGATGCATTCCTATAAATCCAACGACTAATTCAGGGACGTAATTTTGAAGACTATCAATCTTCACAAAAGAATTACTTCTGAATTAAATAATTAAATTCTTATTAATTCGGTCCAAACGATGGTAGATTATCATTGCGCTTCTCCAATATCAGCAATCAAACAGGCTTTTCTGATTCCTTTATAAACGCGAGAATGCT